>JARLTE010000008.1:3557697-4168736 GCA_030578095.1 Auricularia cornea
GTCTTCAGGAAAACCGCCTCGGGGTCCGCTGAACTGCGTTTCGCCGCACGTATGGTCATTCTATTCTCGTACCTCCTTCTCGCGGGCGGGTGAGCTGGCCGCTGGCCGCTGTGTCTGGTTGTACTCACTTGACTGCAGCATCTCCTTTACAGCGGCGTTCTTGCCCATGAACGTCTTTCCTGACGTATTCTGGTCCACATGTGCGTAAAATGACGCGCATTCTTGCGCAGGACGCAGCACTCATAATACTCTCCAGGTGCCATCTGCATTGCTATATTCTTCGCTACCGCTCGTGTACGCATTCCCTACAGTGTACTGCGCGATCTGATGCAGGATTCAGGACTTCTGGAGGACGTTGCGAAGCATATTCCGGGGCCGGCGGGATGGGGGCGAGGTTGCCGCGCAACCCGTCCAGTGTTGCCCAGAGCCCCCTTTCCCTGTCTGAAGCATGCCTGGCGCACCCTATCGACTTTTAATACCTTGTATCGTGTAAGGTGTGTGGCGGCCTGCGGCCGCTTGTATACTATTGTACATATGACCTTCTGTAGCCTATGCTGCCGTTGTGTGTGAAGGCGGCCGATGCTCTCGCGTCCTCGCTCTGTCCAGGGGAACCCGACTCTGGTCAGCCTGTCCCTGTGCGTACGGAGAGGCGGCGGACGGCCGGACGACCGTGGCTCGAGGGCCGCCCCCTATCCGCGAGCCTCACAACAACGCTACTCCTAGTCTCGTTGTCCTGTGCGCTCCTCCATGACGCGCGTCGCCGCCAGCCTAGTCTGAGCGTGGCCTCGCCGGGGGCTATAGTCAGCGGGACCGAGTTCACGCGCAGGACAATTACGAGCCCGCGGCGCCCGATTCCGCCAACGAGGAATCTTCGTGGTTGACCACAGGCACAGTCATTGTCCAGGCGATGTGGGGGCGGTCGAGAGACTGTTTTCTATGTCGCACTCAGTGCGCGTTTCGGACTGCCACACTCAGAGCAAAATCGATGGGCGTTCTATTGTGCAGTCTTTTTGTTCTCGACACGCGAGGTTTTTTTGTGCACGTCCTCGAGGCACGTCGCGCGCGCACGCTGTCCTGAGAACCTCCTGAGATCTGTCGATCTGTCTCCCCGGTGGTGATGAGGCGACTCGTGATGAACGACTGTATGAAAGAAGCATCAGAGGGAACGCCTTGGGAGGGTGGACGATGTTATCTGCCTCCGTCTACGGTCGTTCGAGCCCTTCTGGATGTTCCAGCAGGATGCATCGATACCCCCGCGGGGTGCGGATGCTGACCGCCGACCTCACATGTGTTCTGCGCTACGGCACCGGCGACACAGGAGGGGGACCATGTGCTGACGCGGCATCGCCGGCGGCTCGGCGGCGCTGGGAGTTCAAGATCGTGTCCGGGTGACTTTTCTCGCGCCCCTATCGTCGCAGAGGTGCTAGCCGCAGTTGAGAGGGCGATCGGGAGGTGGCGGGGCTGCGGGAGGCCGGCGCGCTGGGCGGGGGCAACGGCGAGGAGTCGGGGGCGGGCGACGCTCTCCGCGCAGCACCGCGGGCGCGGGGGGCGGCCGGGCTGCACAGGCCTCTCGACCACGCGCCCAGTCAGCTGCTGGCGGGCGTGCAGTTTTGTGGGACTGAATTGGTGGCGCGGGAACGACGACGGGAACTTGCGTGATCTAAATTGGAGGATTTGAATCTCAGGGCACGGGAAATAATAAAGGGGAGAGAGGCTCCCGCACCCGCCTCGCCACCCGCGCCCTTACTTTACTCGCCACATCTAACGATATCTAGCCCGTTTGCACCCGCGCCCATCATGGCATTGTCGGTGAGCCCTTGCTGCACGTGGGATTTGGTGCCGGGAACGCGGAATTGACACCTGCTCCCGGTCCCCACGCAGACGTCCGCCAGACACGAGCCGGACCCCTTGCGGCGTCTGAGCAGAGGTTTCTACCATACCGACCGACCGTATTCCCGTACCTTACCGCCTGGCCACGGCGTTTGCGGCGAAGAGTGTGCGTAAAATCCGCGTTTTTCTGGACGCCGAACCCTGACCCGCGGCGCCCCTATTCTGGCAGACTCGCCCTCGCGCCTCAGCCCGTGGTCTATTCGCGCCCGCACGCCCAGGCAGCCCGCCCGTCGTGCCGCCCGCGCTGCAGCGAGCCCCAGACATCACGGGCGCGCTCCCCGGCGCACCCGCGGCCCCATGCGCCCCGCCCGCCCGCCAGCGCCTCCCCCGCCAGCCCAGCCCGGTGCGCAGCCCGTCTCCAGCGTCCCCCACCCGCCCGCCGCCCGCTCACGCGCGTTCCTTGCTGCCCAGGCCGCTCGCGTCACCACCACCCTCAATCTGAACCCGCTTTTGATATTGCCCGTGATGCCGCCCGCGGCCTCGTTCTCGCGTCCCCCAGCTCGCCAAAGGCGTCCCCGCCGTACTCCCGAGCCAAAGACACGTTTACCCCGCGCTCAGGGTCCGCATGCCTGCATTCTGTTAGCGGTTTGCATAATACAAATCATCGGCTAGCGGCCGCGAACTTCCGAGATCTCAATTGCACCAAGCGCCCGACCTCGTTACGTTTTTTCAGCACGTCATGCGCAGGTGAGTCCTCTCTGCTGCACTCTCCCGGACACTCCACCCTCAGCCGCGTCTGGCCCGTTTTTCATTTCCCTGAAGAACGCGTGGCGGTCATTTGCCACTGGCGAATCCGAGGTGTTCGCTCATGTGACGCCCGCCACGCAGCGCGTTCGATTCCGGTCCTCCCCGCACACCCGTCATCTCAGGCATAATTCGCGATTCTTACGATGCTTCAGGTCTTGAACGCCCTGCCCACACTGGGTCATATCCGGAGCGAGATCGCACGCAGTCGAACAGCCTAAAGGTTCGTCATTCAGCGCGCAATCCCAACCGCATCGTCCGAAATCACTGAACTCCCATTCTCAGTCTCGCGGTTCGTCGCCTCCCACAGCCTCGCAGTACGACGCGAGGCAGTCTACTGGCCGACTATCTAGCCGAGCTAGCGCGTTGACGACGCCGCATTCGCCCGCTGGCCGTCCCTCGCGACTCGCCCCCGCAGCCTCCAGCTCGCGCAGTCTATCAAAATCCTGGCGCCAGGCTGCCGCCCAGCAGCACCCGCCCAGCACCTCTTCAGCCTATCATTATCCCCTTGTTGTGTATTCTCACCCCTTTCTACATTTGGGCGGTCCCCCTCACAGGAGGCCCTTCCAGACCACGGGTCCGGCGTGCGTATCATATGCGCACATCCCCCTGTCTCCGTATGGGCTGACTGGACATGGACGCAGCCCGATTACCAGTGCCCCGCCAGCAGAGGCATTACGACATTTGCAATCGCCCTCGCAGGCCCGGGTTCCGCAGCCCGCGCTAGGCGGGTCATGGGCTCAACCCCCAGGCTACCACGGCGACCCGGGGCCGAGCAGTCTCAGCGCGCGGCTGGACCAGTGCGCACAGCGCGACCGCTGCCCCGAGTACGCCCGCCGGCGCGTCAGCTTTCGCCGGGACGGCTGCGCCGCCCGACATCCCTGCGCCCCCGCGCGCGATCCCACACGACGGCATGGGACGCCGGGCTCTCCATCGCGCCAGCAGCTCGCCGAATCTCAACTATTCGACTGGTTCGTCTCGCGCGCGTCCGTCTCTGGGCAGGACCCCCTCGCGTACGCCACCAAGTGCAGCACCGGCGGCGGCGACGGCGAGAGAGAGCCGTCCACCTCTGACGCGCCGTCGACGTCGACGTCTGGGTATGCCGGCACTGCGCGCGGAGGCGGGAGCGGCGGAGGGGGCGGCAACGGCGGGAAGCGGGGCCGCCGGAGCGCGAAGGGCGGCGACGACGGCGGCCGCGAGGACAAGCCCAAGCGCGCGCCGAAGAAAACCGCCATGGCGTGCCATTTCTGCAGAGGTGAGTGTTCGGTGGCTCGATCTGTTACCTCCCCTTCCCTCCCATGGGCCCGAGGTTTTATTACCTCTCCGCTCCTCCCGCCTTCATATCGCTCAACAACGAGTTGAGATGATTCGCCGCTGGGTCGGTGGATCTGAGAACTCGATCTCATTTCCACGTTGCGCCCTGAGTGTGCTTCCCTTCGCACTTTACACTCCTTATCCTGGTTCTATATCTGTCTGTAACGAAGATGCTGATCAGGCGACATGTTCTTCGACTCCTTTCATCCCGGCGGTTCGCTTGCCTGCAATAACCTCGGCCTTCGACGACTCGGCGCTGCGAACGTGTGAAACTCCTTGCGATCGGCCAACCTCCGATGTCCGGCCGCGCCTCGTCGCGAACGTCACCTTTGCCACGGCGCACGCGCTCGCGTCATCCATTGGCTCTCCCCATCACCCTTCGCCTTCGATGCGCGCGACGGAACGGCTGCATTCCCCTGGGCGGCTGGGCGGAACGGACGGATTGGTCGTGTCCGCGTTCCCGCGGTTTTGGGGCGGCACTGGACCTGGGATTGTCCGTTGACGCGCGCGCGGCTCGCCAATCTCATCGCATCTCGCATCCACACTGCCGGGCCGCCGGCAACTTTCGGGGGTGCTTGTTGGCGGACGTCCGTCTCCGGCGGCTGTTGCTGCTGCGATCGCGATCTGTCTCTCTGTGCACGGGGCGTAGGCCGCAAGCTCAAGTGCGACGGGGCGAAGCCGTCGTGCGGCAACTGCGAGCGGCGCAAGCAGCCATGCGAGTACGACCCCGAGATCCGGCGGCGCGGGCCCGGGAAGAAGAACCGGCTGCGCGCGGACGATGGCGGCGGCGGGGAGGGCAGCGCGGGCGGCGGGACGGGGACGGGGACCGAGTCGCCTGTGGAGCCGCCGCTTGCCCAGCCACACTTTCCAGTGCCGATGCATCAGCAGCAGCAGCAGCAGCCACATCTCCAGCAACAGGCTCAGCCGCCGCCGCCGCCACAGGCTCACGCGGCGCCCCCGCCCCATCATCATTTGCAGCAACAGCAGCACCCGGGCGCGGCGCATCACGCGCAGGCGCAACACCCGCAACAACAACACATGGCAGGGCCCAGCGGCGGGGCGGACATGATGGCGTTCCAGCAGGTGAGATTGAGTTTTGTGCTGTTTTGGCGCCCGCGCCCGTGCCGGGGGAGCGACGCGTGCAGTGCGCGCTTCTTTGTTGCGCGATCGTGCGAATCGCGGCAACGCCGGAAATGAAGGGCGTGTCGTCGGTGTTGGGCGTGGGCGTGGGAAAGCGCAGCTGACTGACGGATTTTCCGGGACGCGAAGCAGCAGCAGGGCCTGCCGCCGCCGCTGACGCTGCCGCCGATGTACGGGCTGCACCCCCACCCGGCGCACCCGGCGCACCCGCACCAGGCCCATCACCATGCCGCCGCGGGCGCGGGGACGGGATTCCCGATCGGGACGATGGCTGTGCCGGGCGCGGGGCACGTGGCGGGCGTGCCGTTCCCGGCTCCGAGCGCGCACCCGAGCCCGATGGTGGCCGGGGGCAGCGCCGGGCCTGGCGCGTTCGGGCACGCGCACGCGCACGGCCAAGGGCAAGGGCAAGGGCACGGCTACAAGCGGGCCGCGACGCGGTCGCCCGAGGGAAAGCCGTACGCGAAGCGCGGGGCCGGCGGGTACGGGGACGACTCTGGCGAGTACGACGACGAGTACGACTACGAGTACGAGGAGCAGTAAGAGAGTTTGCTATTACAGTATTATGTTCGGATTTTTGTTAGTCCTAGTGTTTTAAGATTACAATCGGACGGAGGGTCGTACATCTAGTAATAACAAGCGCGGGTGCACCCTGGCGAGCGTTACGGCACGATATCCTGGAACTGAATGGGAGCGCGGAAGAGGAGTGTGAAATTTGATCCGTCGCTTGTCCGTCCGGGGGGCCGGGAGAGACGGTTTGACGGCAATCGGAGTCTACCACCGCGGCCATCCGTTTCTCGCTCTTCTCCCTCTTTCCTTCCTTCTCCGTCCGCTCCCCGCTCCCCCGCTGCTCATTAACGACGACGACGACGACGACAACGAACGCCCTAGCGACCGCCGCTGCTGCCATGCTCCGCGACGAGGCCCTCTCCGCCGCCGCCGCCGCCGCTGGCCCGTCCCCGTCACCGTCCGCGGCGCCCCCGGGCTATGTGCTCATGTTCGCGGGGCGGCGGGCGGGCAAGACGGGCGTGCTGCGGCTGCTGCTGGACTCGCTGGACGTGGCGGCGTGCGCGACGGCCGAGCAGGCGCACGCGGCGGCGCACTTTGCGAGCACGGCCGAGCAGCCGACGACCGACATCCGCTCGGTGACGCTCGACGTGCGCGCGCCGGCGGGCCCAGACGGCGTCGTGCGCCTGACGCTCATCGACACGCCCGCCGTCGATTTTGATGCCGCGCCGCCCGCCGCCGCCGCCGCCGACGATCTCTGTGCCCACGTCGACGCGCGCTACCGCAGGTCGCTCCAGGACGTGAGTGCTAGTACCGGCTCCCTGCTGCCCACGCTGCCCCCACGCGCCGCCTCCGCGGACACCCGTCCGGCTTCAGGGTCCGACATTTTTTCATATTTAATTATTTTCTGGCTTTGGGCGCGCGCGGGGAGCGCGTCGCCAGGCACTCTGGTGCAAAAACGGGGCTGATTGTTGTTTCCGTCCCCCCTGCAGCGCATTTTCGATCAACACGTCCATCTGTGCGTCCCGCCCAGAGTGGCTCTGCGCCTTCAGGCACCCGCTGACCGGCCGGCACACGGACTCCCACAGCTGCATCTATCTCCTCCATCCGGATGACATAATCCCCGCCACCGTCCGCCACGCTGCATACTCGCCGCACGCGAAGCGCGACCTGCACGCCGACGCCGATCGCCCGTCCCTCTGTGCCCCAGAGCTCCAGCTCATCAGCCGCCTGGCAGCACGCGTCAACGTCCTGCCCGTCATTGCTCGCGCAGATACCATCATGTCCGACGCCCTCCAGTCTATCAAGAAGGCCGTCTTCAAGGACCTCAACAGAGAAGGCCTCGGCTTCGGCATCTTTGACGAGTCCAACATAGCTCACCGTCGCACGGACCGCATGGGTGGCGGGGCGCCCGCCCACTACCGCCAGCACTCTTCCTCCCTCGGCTCGATCGACGCGCCGATCCCGCTTCTGCCCTACGCTCTTGTCACGCCCGATGCTTATGTCTGGGGTGACGGCGTCTCGCGCCGTAACACTCCCGGTCCGGGAGCACCAGCAGCAGGTCTCCTCTGGGACCAGCTCCTCAGGCAGTACTCCCCGGACTCCCAGGCACGAGATAAGATGGCCCCGGGACGCCTCACGCGGCGATACAGGTGGGGGACGCTCGACGTGCTTGATCCGAACCACTGCGACTTTGTTCCTTTCCGGGACGCCATCTTTGGCCACATGCAGGTCAGTTCCAGTTCCAGTTCCAGTGCCCCGTTTCCCCGTCCCGTCCCGCCCGCCCAGCCGCCTGCCTGTCACGGGCGTCCGGTATTTCGTAAGAGCGCGACCACCTCTGCTTGATCCGCTCCGTGCTGTGCACCGCGCTGCAAACACGCGGGCACCACTTTCCCCCCCTTCTCATCTCGGGCCTTTGCGCGCCGTGCCTGGCTGTGTGTGGGCGCACGATGCTAATCTAATTTCGTGCCCTCTTCTTTTCCGCAGGCGCTCAAGACCTTCACGCTCGAGCATCTTTTCGGGCGCTGGAAGAGTGACAATGTTCCTGCTAGCGCGGGCGACGGCAAGCCGATGCTGTCGGCCCACACGCATCTGTCTCCGCAACACCTTCGGCACCCGTCTGCGTCATTACCGTTTGGTCTGCCACCACCATCAACTGCCGCTGCGGGGGCCGTTCCCTCAGCCCCCGGCACGCTAGCTCCTGGCGGGTCGGGTGTGACTTCGCCGCCGAGCTTCGCGCAGTTCATTCCAGGCACGAGCCAGTACAACCTCGCGACTGGTGAGCCTCCGCTGAGCTTCGTGTCTTCGAGGATCCGTCGTTAAGCTTACGTGCGCCCATCGGGCCTGCCAGGTGTACCGAAGGTCAGGCAAAAGAAGATTCTCGTCGCGTGCAACTTCTGTCGCAGTGAGTAAAGTGACGCACGCCGCCGTTCAGTTGGCTATTTTCGGGCGCCCGCGTGCTGACGGCGGCTTCTAGCGCGCAAGCTGAAGTGCGATGGCGGCCGGCCCGCGTGCGCGCAGTGCATCAAGCGCTCCAACCATTGCGACTACCAGCCCGTGCTGAAACGCCGCGGCGGATTTGCCGGGAGCGGTGGGAAGACGAAGGACGAGTGCTGTGACGGCGACGATCATGACGCAGTCAGCGTGCTCAACGGCGCCGCGCCGTCCGTGGCCACGACGGCGACGGCGACGAGCCCGCGGCAGCCGTCCACGGGCGGCGAGAGCGGCAGCATCGTCCTGGGCGTGAAGCGGCCGCTGAGCCCCGAGCTCTCGAGCGAGGAGGATCAGCCCGCGATCCCGCGCGCGCACCAGCACTATACGCCGCCGCCGCGAAGCGCGCGCGCGTCATTCGATGAGCGCGCGCACGCGCTGCCGCCCATCGCCGATATGGAGCGCGACAGCAGGGATCGCGACAGGGAGCGGCCGCCCGTCCGCATGCCGGTGTCGCACCTCGTCGACGGAGGCGCAGGGCCGCACGGGCACGGGCGCGCGCACCAGGCGCACCCGCAGCTCCCGCCGATCCAGATCCCGCAGCCGACGCACCAGCAGCACCTGCCGCATTCTAGTCTGCGGACGCAGGATGCCGGTGGCGTTGGCGTGTATGAGCGGGAGCAGCGCGAGCGGGAGCAACGGGAGCGCGAGCGTGAGCGGGACAGGGAACGTGACAGGGAACGGGAGCGAGAGCGAGACCGGGAGCGGGAGAAGATGGCGTTCCTCGAGCGCGAGCGCGCGGAGTGGGAGATGCGCGAGCGCGAGAGGGAGCGGGAACGCGAGCGGCGGGTGCGCGAGTGGGACCACGAGCGCGAGCGCGAGATGGCACGGCAGTACGCGCCGCCGGCCCCGACGGACCAGTTTGCGCAGGAGCATGGGCTCGGGCACCGGCGCACAGCGAGCATGCCGGGGCCGTCGCCCGTCGTGATGCACCCGCACTCGCGTGTCCTGCACCCGCCGCCGCACGTGCACCACCCGCACCTGCAGGAGCAGCAGCCTGGGCCGTCGCCTGTGCGGACGCACCCACCGGGCCAGCTGCCGCTGCCTGTGCCGCCGCCGCTTCGCAACGCTGGCCCGCCGTCGCCCAAGATCCATATGGACTCTGCGGCTCGTGCGGACAAGGTCGCTATGCAGTTGGACAAGAAGAAGCATGGCATTCGACGCTCGGGGAGCAACTATGGTCCCAAGACCGTCGCGTGCAACTTCTGTCGCAGTGAGTTCATATTTTTCTTTCGTCTTGGACGTTGTTCACATATGTTGGCTACAGCGCGCAAGACCAAGTGCGATGGGCAGCACCCCAAGTGCGGCAACTGTCAGAAGCGGTCCCTGGCGTGCGAGTACCTCGAGGACCAGCGACGGCGAGGGTCGCACGCCAAGCAGCAGTCCGCGGATCAGGACGCGGCGAAGGCGGCTGACCCGCCATCTGGCTCTGGCGATGCGCAGAGGCTCAAGAAGCTTGCGCCTGCGCCCTCGCAGCAGCAGCAACAGCAACAGCACGAGGCGATGTCCACGGCCTCGTCGAGCAGTTCCGGGCGCAGCCCGCCGTCGTACGGCCACCATCACGCGTTCGAGGATAGCGCGGCGTTCGGGAAGCGCAAGGGCGAGGAGCTCCCGGGCGGGCCGCCGCTGAAGAAGCTGCGCGAGCGGTCGCCGCCTCCCCCTGCGCCGGCGCCGGCGCGCAGCGGCTTGTCGCTCGGCGAGCTGCTCGACCGCCGGCCGCTCACGCCCGCCGCGGCGTGGTGACGGACGCTCATCTGACTTACTCATTGGCTATCTTCGCTTTCTTGCCTGTCTCGTTGCACACTCTCCATCGCCCGTCTCCCGTCAGTCCACTCTCGTATCAGCATTGCAATCGCCGTCCGCTTGTTGTCCATTCTTCGTGCCCCCTCCGCTCTCGCGCCCATGTCCACGTCCACGTGTGTGTATTCTTTGGCCCACTTCCTGACCCTCCCCATCCCCCATTTTCATTTTCTTTCGGTGGTCTCCCGAGGTGTTTCTTGATCTCCAGTGCCCCCCGTCGTCTTACCTATAATTTGTGCTGTACAAACAGAACGCTCCCCACAGTGCGAGTTTTGGCGCCTACTAACTACATACTTACACTCGAATGAATTTGTAGTTTTTGAGAGTTGGGTGTCCAAGGGTGGTGGGTGTCCTTTGTGTCCGGCGGTTGCCAAGTGCGGAGTAACGCGAGTTGGACCGCGACCACTAGCCCCGTTCGTCGTAACCTCTGTCTGCGCAAACACCGAACACCTGTGCGTGCTGTGGCTGGCTGGCAGGCTCTGGCTGTACTGAGTGCTGCCCCCCAGGCCCGTTCATCTCTCTCTCTTTCTGTCTCCATTACAATGGTGCTCGGATTCGGACGGCGGTCGAGCGCAAAGAAGGGCAAGGACGACGGCGCCATCAAGGTGTCGCCGTCGCTGCCGGACCTGGCGCAGGCGCAGCAGGGCATCCCGTGGCCGGCCGACCTGGTCGACGCGGGCGCTCTGAACGAGGTCCGGAGCGCGCCCCAGTCGCCACCTAGCAAAATCTCGTTCCAGGCGTTCCGCGGCAACATCCCGTTCCACAAGCCGTTCCGCGCGGGCGAGGCCACCGTCGAGGGCGACGGCACCATCGCCAGCCTGTACCAGAAGGATAAGCTCCAGAGCCCGCCCAGCGCGTTCAACCGCTCCTCGGCCCACTCCATGTACTCCTTCCAGCGCTCCCAGCGCCGCCCGCGCGTTGCTCCGACCTTCAACCTCATGGTGCGGTGCTCTGCTAGCCCGGACGTCAAATTGGTTGCTTATCTTCTTCATATTCGTTTAGGTCGCCGGCGGACAGGGCACCGGCAAGACCTCGTTGCTCAGGCTGCTTCTCGACACGTGCGAGGTCTCCCCCAACGCCACGGCCGACCAGCGCGCGGGCGTGGAGCGCTTCGTCCAGTCGAGCTCCCGCGCCACCCGCGCCCTCCAGACGGCGTGCATCGAGATCTGCGAGTCCAGGCACGACCGTGTCCTGCTCACCGTCATCGACACGCCCGGCCTCGACTTTGCCACGGGCGCAGAGCTCGGCCTCGAGCGCTCCGTCTCGGGCATTGTCAAGTACCTCGACCTGCAGTTCGCCGAGACCATGGGAGAGGTACGCGGCTTCTTTGCGCGGACAGCGCTTTTGTTGTTCTTGTCCCGCCGCTGAGCGCCCGCCCGCACAGGAATCGAAAGTGGTGCGCCAGAACAAGGGCGATCAACATGTGCATCTGTGCGTCTCCGAGCTCCCCTGCTTGCTTGCGGACGATCCGCACCGCTCTGGCGATGATTTACGCCCCTGCCCGCAGATGCATCTACCTCATCGAGCCCGAGTCGATCATGACGCCCGCCGTGCGCCGCGCAAAGCTTGCGCTGCCCCGCCTCAGCCGCTCGCAGACGAGCCTGCGCTACCGCCCCGACGACCTGTCGTCCGTCACCTCCGGCGAGTCGTCCGACAGCTCCTCCGACGAGGACGAGCCGAACGAGGCTGGCTCGCCGCGCGGAAAGACCGCGGGGGACAAGCACAGGCTCTCGATGAACCCTTCTGAGATCCGCGTCATCAAGCGGCTCGCGACGCGCGTCAACATCCTGCCCGTCATCGCCCGCGCTGACTCTCTGACGGACGAGAAACTCGCGAGCATCAAGCGTGCTGTGCGGCGCGACCTCCTCGAGGCGGGCGTGGGCTTCGGCGTGTTCGATAACCTTGACAACCACGAATCGACCAAAAAGTCGCACCGTCGCCCCAAGGGTCAGGCGCAGACCGACCCTGGCCCGGCGGCCGCGCAGGAGGACGAGGAGAAGGACGAGGAAGCATCCCGCGAGACGCGGCCCAAGGTCATCCAGATTCGCAAGCCTCGCTTTGGCACGCTGTCCCGCTCGCGCTCGAAGCGCAATTTGCAGGAGCTCGACGCGGACCTGTTCGGCGAGGCGCACCAGCCCGTTGTCGGCGGCGCGGATGACGGAGTGCCCGGGGCAGCGGCACAGCACCGCGCGTCCGCCGCACTGCTGCCCTTCGCCGTCATCGCGCCCGAGCAGCCGCGCAAACACACGCGCCGCAAGCACAAGAAGTCGTCCGCCGCGAACGGAAACGGCAGTGCGAAGCCGCCGGCCGCGCCCGCGACGGACGACGGGCACCAGAGCATGATCGCGTCGTCGCCCGAGCCGGAGTACAACGAGCGGCGCCGGAGCACGGGCACGCTCGACTTCACCGCGCCGAACTCGCCAGTGGGCGGCGCGCCGGCGCAGCTGCCCGTGCTCGGCGTGCACCCCGCGCTGCGCGGCCGCTTCGTGCGCCACTTCCGGTGGGGCACCGTCGACGTGCTCGACCCGCAGCACTGCGACTTCGCCGCGCTCCGCACCGCGGTGCTGAGCACGCACCTCAAGGCGCTCAAGGCGAGCACCAAGGACGTGCTGTACGAGCAGTTCCGCACCGAGAAGCTGCTCGCGCGCCGCGCGACGCGCAACATCAACGACGAGGACAGGAAACGACTACTGGAGGGTGAGTCCTAAGACGCCCGCTGCTGCGACCCGCCCTATGAACGTGATCCTGACGTGTTTTCCCTCCCCCCGCCCCCTTCTGCTCGCGGTGCGTTGTAGATCTGGGCATATAGTCGTCATTTGGCTCCCATACGAGCCTGTTGCTGCTGCTGCTGCTTTCTCTCGGCTGTCACTCACACATTCTCGCTCTGGCTGGGCGCCCCGGCCCGTCCACACACTCATCTAGTACATAGCCCGCACGACCCGCCGACTGCGTCGCGCGTCCTGCTCTGATCACTGCTTGGCTGGCTCAGCGACTTACCCCCCGGATAGCTCATTTGTGCCATACCGTATACAGTCCTTCGGATCTCGACGCGCGGCCTGCGGCCGCCCACCACTGTCCTTACGTTCCTGCTTCCCCCTTTACTCTACCCCCGCAGTCCTTTCTGCCATCCGGTATCGGATGAACCGGCTCGCCCCTCCCTGCCCCTCCTCTCCCTCGGTTTCGGTTTTCTCTCTTCAGCTGTTGCCTCGGTCCCTTTTCCCCCTTTTCTCGTTTGTTCTTGGCCCCTCGTGGAATTTTGGAGCTGCTAAGAAAATACACTGGTTCTACATACCTGACGAGCGTCTCCTCGTGCCCTCGTGCGACGGGTGCTTCGGGGCATCCTTCTGCAATGCTAGAGGGCCATGGATGCCCCTCCGCAGATATGAATGACATCCAGAATTATACTGGACGTCTGCGAGCTGCGAAATCTCTTCCCACACGCCTCACCGGTACCTCACCGACCGAGGAGACCAACATAGCGGCGACGTCGACACCAAGTATCATCGCAGGCACTACGGTCATCATATATGCAACACTGCTGTTGCTTGTCGCGAGATCGCCCTACGATTGTTGTTCTTCTGCCGCTACCCAAGGCACTCCGAGTCCGACACGTGTGAGGTATCTACTGGCTTGGCAAGTCTGAACATTGCGCACCCAATCGTTAACGCAGATCTGGGGCCTGCGTCACGGGGAATGGTGAGCAGCTTGTACGCGGAGGGGCAGCTTCTACTACGCGCTCCCCGGGCGTGGCGCCGGCGGTCTGCCAGGTGCGTTTGCACCTTGTTTGCACCAGCGCAGTACGTATCCATGGCCCGATACAAAGGCAGAGGCCCCAGGAGTGAACAGGCGTCCGGAAAGGGAGCCAAGATATGACGAACTTCCCGCGCGGCAGCGTCGACGGTTGTTCGGTCGAGGGGGGGCATCGACGGATATCCCGAAATTTCCCGCAGGCGTTCTATGATACTCATCTTGTTCAGAGTTCCTCTTCCAATGGAGCTACTGTTGACGCCCGCATGTGCGTTGGAGGCTCGCGGGCCGTGTTGCAGCGGACCGCGCGGTTGGGGGGACGCCCTGACAGCCCGTCTGTGATGTCTTCCCTATCATTGAGCCTTCACAGTGGTGTCTTTTGCGACTGTCTCAGCGGCCTAAGGACGCGTCTTGCAGTTGGGAATCAGCGCGACGCCGCGTATGACAAGACTAATAGCGTGTGCCAATCTTTAGGTCCACCTCTGTACCGCCTCGGAGCGTTGGAGGCCATCGTCAACTGCCATTTTGTACAGGAAAGCGTGCGTGGATTGTGCTCCAGGTGCTACATCCTAACCTATGGATGATACTGCACGGTCAGCGCATAATATGCGATCGATAGGTCCCTTCCACTATCTCTCGGACCCTTCAATCGACATCGCCGTTCGAAGTTATATCTTCTCGGCTTTGATATACAGTTCCAAAGTGCGACAATGTTCTGTCTCACTGGCGGATATCTGAATGCCAGCACAAGTATAAGTTCTCACGCCGTCTTGATATGTAGCCGGGTCGGGCCATCCATCGATGAACCAGCGCTCCGTCTTCATATGAACAATGATTAAGCACCTCCAAAGCACCTAAGAAGCACTTGTGGGCGGCCTCCGGGCGGGGCGCGCACAATCAAGGCTGGGAGCAAATGGCTGAGTGCATGACCAGGCTCCTATTCCCATGTCAATCCCAACTGGTCTAGATCAGTTGCTAAAAACTGCAGCCTGGCTGGGTGCGGCGTGATGGCCATTGTTTCGTTGTGGAAATGTTTCATCAAACATGCCGGCACTGGGGCGGATACCTTTCCTGCACCGTTACACAGAGCAAGGACAAGTTCTGCCCGGGGGGTGATTCACGCCCACGTAGTTTGTGCGGCAAGCAGCTTCCGATCCCGATCTACCGAGTCGCCGGAAGACTTGTTTGGCCGCCTGGAGGAGCTGCTAGGACCCCGACAATTGAGTGAGGAAAAACCGGCTCCTACATTTCGAGGCAGAACTCGATGGATAGCCGCTGCGATCCTCTAGTCACCTCACATCTCGAGACGCAATTTACCTGAGTATCGTCCATAGGACATCAGTCGCCAATTTGACTGCATGTCCTGGACAGCCTATTGTGATGATGCTCTGACACCGTTTTGCGGAACGGTGGTTTATATCCTCAAGAACATGGACTTGGTCGGCTCTTGGGCGTGTTAAAACAAAAGAAGCGCTCATAGTCTCTGTTGACCTCGTTTGACTAGGGTTCAGTCTCCTCCGTGGATCCAGCATTGTGAGGTTCCAAGTGCAATTAGTAATGCGTTGCCGAGAGATCTGCATTAGTCGCACAGTCACAGCGGGTACTTGCAAGGGTATGCAATATAAGAGCGCTAAGCTACGATTGCACAGGTGCCCACGGATTGCCCGTGGGCATCGTTTCCCGGCAAGCCCGAGATAGTCTATCAAACGGCGTCCACTCAGATGAGCATTGTTGTTGGTGTTCCGCGATGCCAGCAACCCGGCATCTTCAGAAAGCCTGATATTTATGTATCTCTGAGCCATCTCCCACGTTTGAAATAGGCGAACTCGCTTCGGGTTGCGCACTCGGACGGAGATCACGTGCACCAGCAGGGGCACGTGATGAGCGTGGAATTGGGCGACTGGAATGCGACGTGTCTTTCAAAACCTCTGCAGGGTGTTTAATTGTACGCTGACTCGCGGATACCAATAAATGACGGCTTACTTCGCAAGATGAATCTCACGGAGATGAAAGCTGACGGCATGTCAGTGGCTTCTGTTGGAAGGTCAACGGCCTGTCGCGTTCTCACACGGGCTGCCAGATGTTTCTGTAAAAATATATTCCTCGTAGAGTTCGTGTCTGTCATGACAAAAGGCGCTGGCTTTGCGAAGACATCGTAGTCGGACATCACAACCGGACTCCGCAACGGCGCGCGTAATACTTGACGGCATACCAGGTAACCACGACCACCAAGAATGCTCCAACAATGGCGGCGCCTATGTAGCCCGACTGTTCATTCGCCTGCAAACAGTCGTTACGGCGGAAGAAGCGAGCAACAAATGCAACGCACCGCCGCCCAGGCTCTCCACCACCTTCCGGACAATCCAGGGTCAGACTCGGCCGCCTCCCTGCACGCCTTGCAGTTCTCTCCAATAAGACCCATCGTCGTGATCAGGGAGATACTACCACAGGGTACGTGGGTGGGCTTCCAGACGCGTCGCATCCTTGGCAATCTTGCTTACCTAAACGCCACCAGGATGCTCATGATAGTCAGAACAATACTGAGGTTGGACATGGCATTCTTCTTGACGTTGTCGATTGCGCGGTCCACGTCTTGCCCAGGCTTGACGGCGTCTGTGTCGTGCTGTTCGAGCCGACCCGAGTATTCGAGCGCTTCCACATCGCGGTCTTCGTCGCCAAAACGCTGCACAGGGCGCTCCTCTGCCGCCTCCGACTGCGAGGAAGGGTTGATAGCTACCTGGGAGTCGGCCGTAGAATCCGGATCCACGGGCTTCCCTTCGATGAGCTTGAAACGGTTCTCGGCTTCAGGGAAGCCCGCGTAGGAGTAGACCATAAGGACTGAATCCAGCGAGTCCACGAGACTCATTCCGGCGGTAAAGAGGAACTGACAGTTCGTCGTATCAGTCAGATTTGAAGATCAGCTGTATACACACCGGTAAGATGGCGATTGCACCCTGGTGGACCTTGCGTTGCGCTACCGCCGTAATGGCAAGCAAAGCGATGGTTGACGCCGTGTCGAAACCGAAGCCGAAGAGCACGCCAACCGGGTACATCTAGCGAAACATGAATGCGCCAAGCCGAAACCTCGGGGGTTTAGACGCACCTTCCAGGGTCTATCGACGAACCGGGTGACGGGTCCGAGAATACGCATCATGATGGTGTGCGTCGGGCCCTCTTCTTCTCCGCCATCGCGAGCCTGGAGAGAGCGCGTCAGAAGATGGCAGGCGCAGATGCACAAGACGGTTCTGACACGTCGCCGCCGGCGAATGATTCCATATAGAATGATGGAGTTCGCCAGTCCGATGAGGAACAGAAAGGACGCGCTGACGGCCGCGCCTGCGTGTTGTGGTCAGTACCCAAAGTGGAATGTTGCACGCGCGAGGGTAAATGTGGAAGTGCAGAAGAAAAGAAAGTAAGAAAGGTCGATGTGGAAGACCTGAATTCGACGCTGCACAGGGCTCGGGGTCCCAGAGAAGGATCATGGAGCGCTCAAGAAGGCACGGCTGCAGACTGCAAGATCATTCGGATGCATATCAGTGATCGTGTCATGGGTGTGTCAATCATCGCCTAATCGGGCATCGCGCGACGGATCACGAAAGAGTCGTGACACCAACAGAACACCAATGGGACGGCGGGATACTAGGAGATAACGGCAGCCCGCGCGACGCTATGCTGGAAATGGCGGTGGACTGGGATATCGACGTGGACGAGTAGGCGGCGGCGTCAAGTAAGCCTTGCACTGTAGTGTGCTCGAATGTGAAAATGCAAGAATAGAAGGGCGCGGAAATGAATCAGAGAAGAGAAGCCCCGCAAGCACCAATCGCTCTAGCGCTGACTGTCCTGTGAGAGTAAGAGACAAGATCTTCGCAGCACTCGACTGTCGTACGACTGGAAGGCTAGAATCGCGCCGCAGGTGGATGGAGAACGTCGTATTTCCGGAGAAGCCTGTAGAACGACCGGCGATGGGAGTGCAGCCCCGCCAAGTCGGAACTCCGTCGGAGACAAGATCTTCGAATGACACGCAGGGTCGCCGCGGACACCGGGATATTGGCAGGAATCAATCAGATGAACGAGCACAAGAGAGGGCCTGTTGTGAAGGACTCACGGGTTGCGGTGCAGGATGAGCGCAATGCCCTCCAATATGGAATTGGTTAGGGCTCACTATGAGGCGGTGCGCCAGAAGCCTTCCACTCGGAAAACGAGGCTCATGATATAGGGGTAGTTCTGGGATTATCCCGTAGCGAGGTCTGCGTGCGCGGATGCCGAGCGACGGGCGAACGGGACGGCCGAGCAATCGTCTGATTAGAGGGCGATGTGTGGTGAGGCGCAGGCGATCTGATTAGATTGCCGCCAGCCAAATCGCATCGCATCGCAGCGCCGCCGCCGACTGCAAAAATGGTTTGCAAAAACCGGGGACCGCAGGGCGCCGGGCGAGCGGTACCGACTCCCGCCTACTGGAAACGAAGACGCGAGTGTACGAAAATATCTCGTGCCCGAAGGCGCAGTGGCGCAGACACGATGACGCAGCCGCGATTCCCCTGCACTGGGCGTTGCGTTGGGGGAGTGGCGCGCCCAACGGGGAGCGGGCGCGGACGGCGCGGCGCGGCACGGGCACTAGCAATAACATTCTGAGCAGCCTCGGGAAGTCGGGATATCGCAGGGAGACAGGACCCTTGGTTATTACCGGGCGGGCCAGACCCGCAGAAGCGTGCGCGAGAAGGCCCGGCGCGCGACGACGGGAAATGCGCGCGGGGCGACGGTGGCGGCGAATTTGTAGGCGCATCAGACGAGCTGTGGCACTGGAAGGATGGCCACGGTCGCAAGGGAGCGTGCGGATTGTAGCGACAGATCTGTCGGCGCGCTCGGGCTCACTCTGCACTTCGCGCGCGCACCCGCCCGGCCGCGTTGCGTCATTGCACCAGTGGGCGAGCGCACGCAGCCACAGCCTGAGCCCGCGCGAGAGTGGCGTCGCAGCGCACGGGCAGGGCACGGATGGCGAGCTTGCTTGCACATGTGTGCAGTGTTTCCCGGCCGAGGGGATGGCGAATTGCCCAGCATCGTTTACTACACCGGGCGCGGCGCGCTCGATCGCCTGGCCGGAGGGGCCGCCGGCGAGAACTGGGTGCGCGCGCGTAATGCGTAATTGGCTCAGGCTCAGGTCCCAGGTACGAGTAGCGTGTAGCGTGCATCGCTGAGGGTGCGCGAAGCAGGGCGGGCGGGGCGAGTGCGGGGAGCGCGGGCGCGCGGAGACAGGCGTTGTCATCATCATCATCGATCATGAGCCTGAGCCTGTCTGCCTGGCCGACGTCGCTGTGCGAAGCGCGACCCTCGGCTGTCAGCAGGGCGAGAGATGGATGCGCCGGCACCCTCCAGTTCCAGTCGATTCGATGCGATTGCGTCTGCACACCGTTGGCAGACAGAGCGCGCCCGAGGGAGCAGATCGCGCGCGGACTGCGCCCGCCGGCGAATAAGGTGGCGGGGCCATACAGTCGGCGGCGAGTGCGCCCGATATTTAAGCTAAGCACTGCGCGGGGCCGGCGGAAATGAAGTGCTCCCGCGCGTCAGATGCAGGGCGACAGTGCGAGAAGCGTGCGGGCGGAGCGCCAGGGCCAGGGCGCGACGGGCAGACACGACGACGACGCCGGGCGCGGAAGCGCAGCAGCGGCAGCAGCGCCGTCAAACAAACAGGCGCGCCGCCAAACAAAGCAAAGAAGAGTGTCCTCGAGCGCGTGTGAATTGCAAATTCGGGCGTAGTGGGAGCGCGTCATAGGACAGGCCAGGCCAGGGTGCGCGGGGTTGGGGGGTGGGACGAACCAGAAGAACGTGAAGATAGGGAGTGACTGACCTACGATGCCGCCCACCGAACCGACCTTGTCCAACTTGTCATACACGTCCACGCTCACGGCTATGGCCACGTTCTGCATGGGAGAATAGAAATGAATGGAACAGCACGCGCGGTGCATGCGGGAATGAATGAATGAACACCGCGAATCGCGCGCGGGAGACGAAGACGTACGACGACGATGACAATCGTGCTGTGCCCGAGGGAGAACCACAGGCCGCAGAGCACCGACACCTGCGGCGGGTCGAGCGCCAACAGGCCGCGGGTCGCGTTGTCGATTGCGCTGGGCCAGGGAACAGGTTACAGGTTACGGGTTTGGTGTTTGGTGTGGGTCGGTGCGGGGAAAAAGAAGAGCCCGCGCCAGTTCGCGCATTCAGTTCGCGGGCGCGCGCGCAGAGGCCAGAAGGAGCAGCAGGCAGCAGGAAGAAGAGGCGAGCACGAAACGCATTAGAACGCAGAGCACCGGCGAGGTGGCGACCCGGGGAGCAGCAGGAGGCAAATACGGCCACGTGAGCAATTGCGATGGGGGGAACGCAGAGCATGGGTTAGCAAGAAGGAGAGAGGCACGATGGGACGGTGGGCCGGTGAATGGAAGCGGGACGTCAGTGCGAGCGCGCTTCCTGGGCGTAAAGCAGTGGCAAGTGCAAGCAGGGATTCATCCGCGACCGATTCCGGCGGCGGAAGCAACGGATAGTATACGGAGGATATCCCGAGACAGTTTGCAGGTGTCCAGGGCAACGCGCGCGACGGCGTCAATCCGAGATTCCGTACGTGCAGGGAAGAGTGCAATTAGGATAGGATGCGAAGTCAGCACGGGCGCGGGACTGGGCGATCGGGCGTGACTTACGCGCCATGCTAACCCACCGCCGCACCTGATGTGGTCCGCGTCGAGCCCTGAAATTTGTACAGCGACGCGTCTAGGGCCAGGCTGAGGGCTATATACCATGCCTGAGACCGATGGTCTGCGCGGGAGGGCGGGCGATAAGCGTCTGAAGTGGCTTATCATTGGTATCACTGACCCACGCGAGCAGCGCGAGGGCGACCGTCTCGGAGCTTTCTGAGAGGAAGACAGCGGCGAGGGCCCATACCGCCGCCGTGAAAAGCAGCTCGCCCGCGATGAGGGCGAGGGCGCGGCCGAGGAGCGTGAGGCGTAACATGTCGGTGCTGGCGTTCCGGCAACAGCCGGGGATGTTGGATTTTTGAATATTTGTTCGATTTGCGACTAAAAAGCTGGAGAACTATGGGTTCTTAGAATAAAATGTCCGCCCGGCCGGACGGCCGCCGGCCGTCCGCAGACGGGGACCATCGGATGCAAGCGGGAACAAATTGAGAATGAATCTGAGTACGGGCGCGGCGCGTCGGTGGATCGGTCGGCGGCGGAGCCGATCCTCGTCAGTTTTTCACTCTCCACAACACTCGTTGGCTCATCGTCGTCCCCGGCGCTCAACACTCATTATTCTACCCGCTAAAAGTATATTTGGCCGCGCTCTCGTACTCTATTCCTAGCATGGCCGCGCATCTAAACGCTCCGGAGCTCCCAGCCGACCATCCAGTGAACTGCGTCGTGCCGCGCACGCACTGCAGCAAGCACCCGCAGGTCCACATGGCGGGCTTGAAGCTGGGGAAGCGCGGTGCTCTCCAGGGCAAGGTTCATCACAGTGTACGATAAACAATGCCACGTTCGCGCGCTGTTCGCTGATTGATTTGCGCAGTGCCCGCTCAATGGCTGCGACGTCATGTACGTCTACACTCCAGGCGAGCCCGCCGCGCCTGCCCCTGTCCCTGCAGCGATGTACGGTGCTGCTGGGCAGCCCATCCCTATCCCGTACCCGCCGTATTTCGCGCCGCCCGGCCTTCCGTTGCCGCCTGGGCTTGTCCCTGCCGCCCCCGGTCTCCCAGCCCCTCCAGGTGCCCTAGCCCCCGCTGCTCAACCCGCTCCACCTCCTACAGCGGCCGCGGGGGCTCCTCCACCTGCCCCGCCCGCCGCCGTCGCCGCCGCCGTCCCGGCCCATGTCGCAGGATCGGCACCCTGCATCGGCGGCTGCAGGACGGCCAGCCAGCGACCCCGCGTCTCGAACAGCGCTTGCCAGCACCGGCGCTGCAAGCAGTGCTGCCTGCGCCACCTGCAGAACCTCGAGCGCGCTGGTCTCGGCCATAACGGCTGCGGCGCGGCTGCACACTCTCGTCGGCCCGTGCCCGCTGTTGCACAACCCGCCACCCCTGGACCTGCGGCGCCGTCTGCTCAGCCCGGCACGGGTGCTTCTTTGCCCCAGCCCGTCTCAAGCACTCCGGCTAGTGCTGACGGCCCGCCTGCTCAACCGCCCGATGTGCCTGCGTCAGCGCCGGAACCCACCACTGCTGCCTCGCCCGCTGGACAGGGCACACTCATTCGCCCGCTTGCCCTAAGCTGGCAAGCTGTCGAACAGCAGCAAGCGCAGATGCACGTCACCTATGGGCATCGGCGCTCCAAGTTCCAACTGGACCGAACACGCTCGGTCACAGTCGTCGTTTGGTATCGCGTACGTTTGACCTGGCAGCGCGTGTAGAGCAAGCTTCCTAATTCTATCTACAGGATGACGAAGAACCGCGCCAGTTCCTTGTGGCGATCTCGCAGGGGGCACGGTTCTCGCTCCATATCGACGGCGGCGATTACCTCAAGGAGTTCGGCATCACCTCTACGTTCTTCGACCACTACATGAACGATACCTGGGTCCGTATCAAGGTGGACCTTCTCCTGCACGTCCCCGACTCGCACATCTTGCTGTTCCGCCTGCCGAGCGTCCTTTTCTGTTTGGGCCTTTCCAGGCAGCTCGACCGCCTCTATCTTGGAGGCGATGCAACATCCCAGCCATCAGTACCTTCGCTTCCGGCGCGCAAGCGTCTCGGCGAGCCTGTCGTCTCGCCGCTTCGACAGCCCAACAAGAGGGCACGCTCAGGCTCTGTGCACCCCCCGTCTCCGCACGCAAACAATGACTTTGACCCCTTTTCCGACCCGCCATCGCCCGTGTCCGTTTCCCCCCCGCGTGCATCTGTTCTTGCTTCTACTGTATCCACTTCACACCCTCCCCCTCCTTCATCTTGTTCTGCATTGCCTGTATCCCCGCCCCCCGATGTCCCGGATTCTGATGACGAGCAGTGGCTCGGTGTGCCTGTGCGCAAGGGGAGCAGAGAATCCAAGTTCCCTGGCGACGTCGCGCTCTCCGACCTCATCCGCGCCCTGAAGAATTCGGAACGCCTGGCTGCAGTGCGCAAGCGCCAGCGCACGACAGAGCCGCATTGCCGCATGGAAATCATCGCGAAGATGTTCGGCGTCGCGAGCGTTAGCTCGACAACGGTCAGTACAATTACTAAGGAGATCAACGACGCAAAGGACAACTTCCCGACCATCTACGCTGTCTACAAGTCTCGAGGTCAGAGTGACCTAGCGAGCATGCGCTTGTTCCGCAATGCTATTCGCAAGGCGAAGACCGAGCTGATTGGTGAGCCGAGTCTATTGATTTCATTTGCATGCTCACCGTGTACAGCGTCGCGCGTGCCATCTGTGCCAGTGCCCAGTATCGTCACATCCACTCCAGCCCCAGCGTCACCGTCGCCGCCGCCGCCTATTTCTCCAGTACAAGAGCACCGGCCACCCGGAAACACTGCCGCCGAACGCGCGCCACAGGCACCGTATCGATGGTCGGACCTGAAGATTGACTACGAGACGCTGTCCGAACGAATCGCGTCGTACCACGACATCCTCAAGGAGATCGCTGAAGACGCCCGCGCGCACGATTACTGCGCTCAGCTCCAAGATGCAGTGCGCGCCTGCCGCGCTGGTGCTGCGACTGCGTCGCAGGTTCAATTGGTCGAGGACATGAAGACCGTCAAGGCGGGATAGTGTGTATCCTTCTTTCTCCTACCTGCATAGTTCTGAAACATTGCAGTTACGGTTACGAGGGCTACACCATTGCCCATCTCGTCACCATGGCGTTCCAGCGCCCTTCCTTTTACACCAACGATCTTCGCCGTGCCATCCTACCGCTGTCGCTGGTGGACTTCCATACCAGCGTCATCGTGCGCGAGGTGTTTCTGCTCCTCATTCAGGATGACCTCGGCGTCGACGAGGAGGAGGCAGTCGACATTTACGAGGAGAGCAGCCGCGTGGTTGGTTTCGATGACCCCGACGAGCGGTCGTTGCACTCGGATTCCGATTCGGATGGCCCCCTTGTGCCTAGGACGGCTTCTGAGCGTCTTCTGGCGTCGATGGCGGCGAAGCGCCGCCAGGAGCTTCGTGAAGAGGAGGGCGAGGAGGTGGTCACCGAGAGTGTGCGTGCGGGATCCGTGCCGGCTGTGAAGGCCGAGCCGGAAGATGCTCGCATCCCCAGCGAGGCTTGGTCGATTACAGAGCAGGAGGAGGACGGCAAGGTTGTTTACGTTATTGACTAGCTCTCGAGCTTTATATCCTACAGCTTCTAATACATTTGTGCCTGGCACGTCAGGCAAGAAGAACCTCGCGTGGGATGGACCAAGGCTTACGGCCCTTGCGGTCCAGCTCAGCGATGATCATCCTGTTGCGCTGCTTGATCATTTCATCGAGAAAGAAGTTGTACCGCTCGTGCCGCATCTCGCGCACAATTGCACGGAAGCCTCCCATCCATACGTTAGCCTGCTCCGCAGCTGACGAATTGAAAGCCCATTTGCCGTCAACTTGGAGGTCTTCCCACCGAGCCGGGTTGCAGTGGAGCCCACAGAACTCGTCGCGCTCCTTGTGCTTGCACTTGAAGTGGAACACGTCCACCGGGAGTGCGATGTCGTCGAAGTAGGTGTCGCCATCTGATCGAAGAATCTTCAGGATTGAGCAGTTGTTGTCGTGCCAGAGACACTGCGGCAGTGAATTCTTGGTGGGGAATAGGCGCTTCCAGAATGCCTGAGATAAGTCAGCTATACAGGAAGCAAGGATAACTGAGGTCACAAACGATGACGCTCGTCGGCGCCTCTGCACCGAACATCGTCGCGCGGCCAATAATGACGCCGCAGGAGCCAACGCAGAGCTCCTCGTTATGGGTCCTGTTGCGCCCGAACTTCGCCCGTAGCTTCCTATTGCCAGTCTCAGGCTTCTCAGGGCAAAGATCGTCTGCTTCAACCCAAGGGGACGACACCCGAAAAATTCCGTACACTAACCCGAAATTTCGGAATAGGCAGACAACTCGGGACACCCACCCACCCAAATACCTCCGGTTTGCATCCGGAGATCCGCGGAGCATCATTATACACTATAGGCAGGCTTTATACATAAAAATAGCATTTTATGAGCTAACAGCGAGGTCGCGAAAGCCTTAGGCTGAAGCACGAGCAGCAGTTTCTGTTTCATCAACGGCGGTATTTCGTTTGCATCCGTGACGGATCTGACCCAAAAGGGCAATTACCACCGAGGATTTAAATTTCAAGCACACTCTCTGTGTATTAAAACAACCAAAATAGACCGGTATAGCTACTAGAAACATGCTGACATGGATAGAATGGGTATGCGAGCGCCGGATGGCCGGGGAAGGAGACCCTCAAAGTGGGTTCTGTAGTATCGGATTTTGCCGATGTCCTCCCCTTGCTTCAACCTCTTCATCCGAACCACCGCCTATTCCCTCTACGTCGCGCGCTTGTTCGTCTCGAGGGATAGAGGAATGAGTTTGTGACATGCTAAGCTTTTCGAGTCGCCTCTTGAGTTGGAACATCGCCCTGCCGCGCCAGGTGTAGCGTTCTTCGAGGGCTTGGTGCTCCGGGATCGTGCACGTGCGGCTTCCGCTCCGGCGCCGATTCTCGCATGGACTACCGTTCACACGCGCAGAGCAGAGATCCTCATTCTGTGCGTGCGAAGAGCAGTATCGAGCCCTGTTCGATGGAAGTGGCTGTTGGCAATTGTGGACGCTGCATGCCGGATGACCCATTGTGATACCGTCAGTCACAAATGAGCGAATGAAACCTATTGACGAAGTCAGTCGTGTGTTACATGTAGACTACCGGACAGACCAAGGGTGCCGTCAGGTTGCTTGAATATCTTGCAGCACGACGCACACGCATGGTTCCAGTCCTGCTGGCCCGGCCCGACTACTAGCAAGTTCCGTGCGCGAAGGGCAGACTCGAGGCGATCATCGGATGATGATGCACTGTCCGGAAGGTCGAGAGTTGTTTGGTGCTCCAGGTGATGTAGGAGTAAGCCGTGTAGGAAGAACGCGTCCCATACATGCTGATATGTCAGCTCGAAGCTAACGGTCCATTGGCAGGTCGGATTGGCGTGTAGCTCGTTGTAAATGCGAGCGTTGTTAGACCCTGACACCCTGGCAAGATGTCTCAGCATCTATCAGGCGCCGGGGGAACGTCTCACCAGCCGCAGACCATCTGGTTTGTGATCCATACACACAGCTCGCGTGTTACGAAGAAATGATCGGCGATTTGGATTACGTCTGGGATACTTGCAGTGTCGTAGTATTGACGACGTGCGGCTGCGCCTGGCCTACTTTGTACGTAGTAGTTGTGATGGTAGCGCGTCTTGCAGTCTGCGGCGAGAGCGCTGTTAGCAATGTAAGTATGTCCGGAGCAAGATAATACCCACTCGCGCAGTGAAAGGAGCTTGCCCATACAGGCAACGGACCCAGGTCGTGCGTAAAAAGCGTGGCTGCATGCACATATTCTTTCCCAAGCTTATGTCCAATTCGTTTTCCAGTGAGACTGTCGACGATCATGCACTCGTCATTCATGCAGCATATTACGGGAGGAAGACGGTCTCGGTAGCCTACTCCGGTTGAGATCGTGCATATATATGCGTTAAGCCGTGCGTACCAATTCCAAACTTTATTCCGTGCACGAGGAATAGCGCAAGATATTCGGTCGCGTTGGCCTCGCAAGTGCCGAGCTCCCAGACTTGGTGTCGCAGAGCCAGCCAGCAGAGCTTGATCGTGTCGCTTTCGGCTGTCAGAGCAGCGCAGAGGAATTGGTGCACCGAGACTGGAAGGCTGAGCGGTGGGTCGTCGCCGATCGCAGGCTGCAACGCGATGCGGGGCTTCAGGTGTCGACAGAGGGCCACGAAGCGCACAATCTGCTCGATCGAGACCGCAGCAAATAGATCAGGATAATCCTTGAGGACGACGATAAGCTCAGTCAACTGCATGGTATGCAAACTGAAGGGCAAGCGCCACGCCGAAGATTCCGCTGCAGATGGCCTTGCGGCAGGTTCGGCCCGTACCCCGTCGGCGGTGACAAGTCACTTGAAATTCATTGACATATTGGCACACTCAGAACGTCAACAGGGGAACAGTATCCTGAGAAACCATCTGTGGCTATTGTGATCGTGCTACAAACGTTCTGTCTTGTCAGCGCCAGAGCCGGCACTCGCGGTTGGTTCCGCGGCGGTCCCCGCGGAGCCTTCGGAGCCATTCGGCGCCGGGATCAGGGGCGTCGACCGAGCGTTGCGCTGCGACCAGCGGGGGGCGGTGTTTGAAGTGGAGAGCGGAGGCAACGGCGACGGGACTGTGGATGTCCCCGGGGGCGGACGCCGGCCGTCCGGGCGGACAATAAATTCTAAGGATCCAGAGTTCTGAAAAGCTGAACCCTTGTCGCCCGAACCCACTTCACACGCCGACGACCATCACGCCCTCGCTTGCCCGCCTGCGCCCGCGTCTGCCGCCGCCCAGCGCCGCCGCCTGAGCCAGCAGCCAGCCAGCCAGCCAGCGAGCCCGGCTCCCCCTCGCGTCCGCGGTGAGCGCCGCCGGCCCAACCTTCGCGCCCACAGGGCTCATCCCCGTCCAACAGCAGCCCCCGCAGCAGCCCCAGTCGACCCGCTGAATGACCACAAGCGCAGCGACGATGCCCGGAACGACTCCTGGCGCGTCCGCGTCGCCCAACCCCGGCGTGGGCAGCGGCGACGCGTCCGAGCTCGACCAGCAGTCCCCGGTGGGCCTGGACGAGTACGTGCTCGCGCTGCACGACTTTACGCCGGCCGGCAACGCGACGTGCCTCGCCTTCAAGGCCGGCCAGGTCATCCACGTCCTCAACCGCGATCCGTCGGGCTGGTGGGACGGCGAGCTCGACGGCAAGCGCGGCTGGTTCCCGTCCAACTACACCGGCAGCGCCCTGCCCCAGGTCGATGAGCAGCCTGTGCCGGTCGTGACTACGGTGCGCGGCCGATCCAAGCGTGCATGGCTTGAGCCCGTTACTCACCGCCGCCGGAGTGCAGACTCGCGCAAAGTCTCCGGGGCATCACAGGGCCACCAGCTCCGTCTCGTCCTGGGCCAGCGCCCAGTCGCAGCCGCACTCGCACTCGCAGCGGGCAGGGCCCTCGTCGGGCGCGCGCGCGTCGACGAGCGGCAGCCAGTCGTCGATCCACAGCGCCCTGGACCAGATCCTTTCTGATCCGGACGCGCCGCCCGTCCTGCAGCCCTTGCTCCAGGGCATCTCCCTCCTCAAGTCCGCCGTCCTCGCCCAGCGTTTCACCCATTTCCAACCGTCGACCGCATGCGTTATATCCTGCGTCCGCACCGTCCTCGTCCGCGCAGACTGTCTCCAGCGCGACACCCCCACCATGCGCACTCACCCCCAGCTCTTCGTCGAGCGCAAGCGCATCCTCGACGACCTCTCCGCCCTCGTCGCCCAGACCCGCGCCTGCTCCGCCGAGCCGGAGCCCGACTCTGACAATCCCGACGACACCGACGTCGACGAGGAGGAGCGCGCCCAGCAGCACGCAAAAATGCTCACACACGCCCTCCATGTCTATCTCGATACTGAAACATTTGTCGAGGTCGCCCATCAATCTGGCATCGAGTTCCCCCGCCGCCGGAGCGCCGGGTCGCCGCCGCACTCCAGTGAGTCCGAGTCCGGCCGCCCCGCCGTCACTCGTCAGCCCTCTGCGGTGCGCGTCGGTATGGATTCGCGAAAGAAGCCACGGCCTCCCACGGTGGTGTCTGACGACGAGTTCTCGGATACGTCGGCCACTCCGCTCATGCACCGACGCACGCCCCGCGGTCCAGGACCAGGGCCGGGCGTCAATTCTCGCTACGCGGGTTCTACCCCGGCGGTCGTTCGACGTCAGAAGCCGAGCTCGCTGTCAACGCACGCCCAGAACAGCGAGTCTATTTCTTCCATCTCGTCTAGCTCCAGTGGCGCGTCTGGCAGCCGCCAGAGTTCCTCACCTTCCTCCCCGCGCTCGCTGTCTGGCCGCGGAAGCACGTCCTTAGTGCCCGCCGGCCCCTGCAGCCCGTCTGATCTGCTCTCGTACCTGCGGCTATGCCACGACGACCTGCTCTCGACGATCGCCGCGTTCATCGGTCTCGTGCACTCGCACGTTCGAACTGCGCACTCTAGCTCCAAATCGCAGCTCATTACGATCATGACCGAGGCCGTGGACAAAGTGTCGAATATGATCCGCATAGTTGATGCCGTGACGGGCGCGGGCGCGCGTGCCTCGCGCCTGCGCGACGCGAAGGACAATCTCTATGTGGCGGTGTCCGCGCTCGTCGACGCGACGAAGCAGCTCACGGCGATCGCGCCGAGCGAGGAGGACGACACCGAGGAGGAGCAGGACAAGCGCAACGCGCTGCTGTGCGCGACCGGCACGCTCAAGGCGTCGAACGACTGCGCGGCCGCGGTGCGCATGGGCGTGCTCCGCGGCCTCGGGCAGAACGCCGTCATCGTGCTCCCGCCGGACCGCCACGCGGCGAGCGAGGACAACACCGTCGTGCGCAAGGTGCGCAGCCTCAGCGCGATGCGCCAGGACGAGGACGCGACCGTCCAGGCGGACGCGACGCTGCAGGTGCGCCTCTCCGAGGACAGCGCGCGCACGCGGAGCGACTCGAGCGCCATGGAGTCGTTCATGTCGTCCCGCCGCGACTCCGAGATGCTGTCCGACATCGACGAGACGCAGGCGACGGAGGAGGACGAGCCGCCGCCGACGCCCGATATCGAGCACCACCTCGACCAGCGCCGCCCGCCGCAGCTCATCATCCCTGCTTCGGGCAGCACACCGCACCACCCGCTGGAGGCCTCCGCCGCGTCGACGCGCTCGACGGCCCTCGAGGACAAGATCCTGCATGGCGACTTGCCGTCGCTGCCGATGACGCCTATGCCGTCGTTTGCGAGCATCTCGACCATCTCCAGCACGAGCAGCGAGATCGAGCCGTCCAGCTCGACCAGCGCGCTGCCGCCCATGGCGACGCCCCCAGCCGCTCCGGGCATGGAGGACACTGATGCGCGCGACGTGATGTACAACAGCGAGGGCCTGCTGATCGGCGCGTCGCTCGGCGCGATCGTCGAGCATATGACGCCGCACTCGCGCATCGTCGACCCAACGTTCTCGACGGTTTTCTACTCGACGTTCCGCATGTTCACCACGCCCGTCGAGCTCGTCGAGGCGCTGCGCGCGCGCTTCAACCTGCAGCCGCCGCCGGGCGAGGACTTCGACACCTGGCGCGTGACGAAGCAGATGCCCGTGCGCTTGCGCGTGACGAACCTTGTCAAGACGTGGCTCGAGTTCCAGTGGAAGCCGAGCGACCGCTCGGCGCTCGAGCCGCTCACCAAGATGCTCGAGGAGGACATCACGCCGTCGCTCGGGCGCACGGCGGGACGCGTTGCCGAGCTCGTCGCGATGCGCTCGGCGGGCCGCCCGCTGCACGCCGAGCTCGGCCTGACGGAGCCGGACTCGCCCATCACGCCCATGCTGCTCATGGGCGCGACGACGTTCGCCGCGCCGACGCCCGCGCTCGCGGACATCCCGCGGCCGATCGTGACGAAGACGCTGTTCGCCGCGCTGCGCGACCGCAAGTACGGCGCGGTGTCGCCGACGGACTTCGACGCGCTCGAGCTCGCGCGCCAGCTCACGGTGATGGAGAACGAGCTCTACCGCGCCGTGCGCGCGGAGGAGGTGCTCGGGCCCGACAGCACGCTCGGCAACGTGCGCAAGCTGTCGACCCTCAGCACCGCGCTCACCGGCTGGGTCGCCGAGAGCATCCTGTCGGAGCAGGACACCAAGAAGCGGACCGCCCTCCTCAAGTTCTTTATCAAGGTCGGAGACGTGAGTCGCCCCTCGCTGTGAGGCTTCGACGCGCGGGGCCGCTGGCTGACTGGATCTGCCCTCACAGCGTTGTGTCACTCTGAACAATTTCTCGGCGCCGAGGGCTATCCTCGCTGCGCTGGACTCGTCGACCATCTCGCGGCTGGCGCAGACCTGGCAGGTGAGCGGCTCCGGCGGTCATGAACGCGAGTTTACTCATAGATGTTTTCTTCGCAGGGTCTGCATCAGAAGAGTCGCGCCGTGTTTGAGGAGCTCCGCAAGCTCGCGGACCACGCCCGCAACTACAGCGTGTACCGCAATCGCTTGAAGGCGACGCAGCCGCCGGCTGTGCCTTTCTTGGGGCTCTACCTGACCGACATGACGTTCTGCCGCGAGGGCAACCCGTCGCACCGCTCCCCGCCCGGCGACCCCTCGCGCAAGCTGATCAACTTCAACAAGTACCACAAGCTGACGCGCATCGTGCAAGATATGCAGCGCTTCCAGGTGCCCTACGCGCTCAAGAGCATCCCTGAAATCCAGGCATATCTCACGCACGTGCTCGACAATGCTAAAAACAGCGGGGATCTTGGTGAATTGTATCGCCGAAGGTGCGTCCCGGACGGCTTGGTCAGCCACGAGCGGACGCCGATGGCTGACGCGATTTGTGTATGTGCAGTTTGTTGGTGGAGCCCCGCCAGGCAGCGGATGTTGCGCCGCCGACAGACATCAAGCAGCTATTTGGATGGGCTGCCAGCTCGCTGCGCGGGCCGCCGACGCCTGCGCCGTCGTAAACCATACCGCCATTGACTTTTTCCGTGCCCAATCTGTCTGATGTCGTGCTGTTGTTGTGCTATTGTCTCGCGTCCCGCCTCGCTCCCTCTCTCTCGGCGTCCTACTCGGGTTTTTGGTATCTTATCCCCTTGCCATTTCCAACACCGCTCCGACGCGGCTGCTTTTGTCATTTCGTAGTCCCGATTTCTGCGCCCCGGTTTAAGCTCCCTCCCTCCCTCCCTCTGTCCATCGCCACCGCATTGCCACGTCCAAAGGGCGTACTCGCACACCAAGTATCTATATCATCCCACTCGCACTGTCCCGAGTACAGGTGTAGGATAATGAAATGCCATGACTTACCATTTCGGGATCCCACGTCGGCAACTTTCTGTGGCCACCAGCATGACGCTGGGCTGCGATGGGGCAGCCTGTCGCGCAGAGTTCGAGCCATTGAGTGCACGGACGCCTCGAGCCGGCGGCGTGGATGGGTTAACGAGTGGCCCTATTACGTCTCCATGGGGCAATGTCGGGAGGTGCTGCACCCAGCGGAGTGGGGTCAGCGCAGCACGTGCTGGTCCGTGGGCGTTTCCGCCGGAGGAGGAGGGCTGCTCGTGTGCTATTCTGCGCCGAGGGACCCTTTCTCAGATTGCACTCGTGAGATCGACAGCTGTTTGCATGAGGAAGGTATTGTGCCCTCCGGACCGGCGAGAGGGCTGCCCGATCAGCAGAAGTGTATTGCTATGCACGTTTCGTGGCTAGATCAGATTCGATTGAACAGTGGACGTGCATCGACGAGGGCTCGTCAGTCGCTCTCAGTTCCCGTGTTACGCGTCGCTGCTCGCGCAGCTCGCACGCTCGACAGCTTGTCCACGGCTGGTCGCCACACAGTGACGTTACGTGTGTGCGGCCTCGCCGTTCGCGCTCAGTCGTCGCTTTGCAAATGCCACGATCCTCGCACCGCAGACCGATCGAGGCCAGATAAGCTTTCGTCATGGCGATTAGCTGTGCTGCTGAAGCGCTCAGGGCCCGCCGAGTGTGTGCCTGTCATCTCACGCAAACAGGTGCCTACACAATCTGCAGCGAGCGTCTCCACCCGCAGGCAGGTAGAACTCAACCCAATGAACTCACGGCCTTCTAGAAACAGGAAGAACTGCGCTGTTGAGAGCGTCGGAGGAGATGGAGGGCGCCGCATATAGCACTGCCGCTTCGAGCCTGTCGTGGTGCTTCGTTCGCTTGGGATAGTGCGGCCCGCGGGAGTCTGCGCGCGAGCCTTGCGCATGGGAATGTGGCCGACAGGAACACAGGATATCCCACTGATCCCGTGCATCGGGATGCTTGGGTTGCGTAAACGAGCCAATCTTGCTCTTCCCTGTCAGGACGCCGAACGCCTATGGGACAGTTCGGCCCGGACACGCGAGTGGCACGATTCCCAGCTGCTGAAAAATCGCCGAAACAACTGCCGCAATTGTGTTCCCATCCTCGCTGCCTCAGCAGCAGTCCGCTGGAAGTCAATATTGAGCGAAGCATGTGCGGGTACGCGGCGCTCCGTCTGGCGCAGCACTGTGGGCATGATTTAGAGTACTGATGTCATTTCGCAGCTCTTCGGCGGACATCTTGCCACTGACTGTGTACGCTCTCCTCCGTTACCCCAGAAGTACTGAAGAGTAAACAGACGACTATGACGCTCGTCTCTGGACAAGTTCCTAAGGAGCGGTGAGCTTTCTCAGGTCTGGGTCAGATCAGGCAAACCGTCACAAAGGAACCGATTTTTGACGATAAGAGGCGACTGGTGAGGTTTGAGCCGTTGAACTAGAGCTAGACCTTCTCAACACCTCCCTAATGCCGGTATAATTAAGCGTTGAGAAAGGGTCTAGATAACGTCGAGCATCCAATTCATTGGAGAGCATTAACATCACCAGGCACTGGATCGGGGACAGTTCGGCGGGTACCCAGAGTAATGCTCTCCCCAACCCTACAAGCTACCTAAATTGTATAGGGGATGTGTTTGGCAAGGTCGATGGACAGACTGGGAAGGTCTTGTTCGAACTCTGAGCCGCAGCTGTGGCGCGAGCACTGGCCATCGAGCATTCATAATTTATATTTTTAAACTTTAAAGACATAATGCGCATATTTTGCGCACTCTGGTCTGCCCTTTCAGATGGACTTGGCCTCGTAGAGTCGCGGGAGGGGGAGAAAGGCGCCGGAACGGATTCAACGGAAGACTGCGCTTACCTAAGCTTGACCTCCGTCTTTTCTTCCAACGTCAACGTCCGCCCTATTAGGTTTCTGGTTCGAGCAGTGGTGTTCATTTCCAGTCGCGCCAGTATGTCCATGAAAGTCGACCGGACCGTGTAGCAGACTTTGCTGGCATGGCAGGCTGTTCTTTGCCGCGAGCACGCGACGACATCCGCTCGTGTGGCTGCTACAGTGGGCTCCAATATCTGTGCATGCACGCGGCGCTCTCGGGGGGCACCCACGGCGCTGTTCCATGCTAGCCATGGACGTCTTGCTGACTTCGGGAAGCGATTGCGCTCCGAAGAAAAACCAGGTGGCACCTCCACACTCCGGCCAATGACGTGGCAGGCCATTTCTCGCGGCCGCGAGAATACCTGCACCGCAGTTTCCAAGCTCAAACTACTTTTGTCCGATATTATGGGCAGTGGCTCGCTTTCTCGACATCGTGACCGATCGCTTTTTTATAGCCTGCGTGCTCGTCTGACGACTCTCCGCTCATTTACCGACTAGGCGCCGTTCAGGCGTCTACATATGTCTGAACGTTTGACTTGGCACTTCGCGCGTTATGATGTTCAACCTCTTCGCTGCTGTGGGTCTCTTGGCGGTTGGGGTTGTCGCTCAACTGACCACGACGTACGTGCCGCTTCGACATCGGCTTCGCGTTCTTAGGGATTCATATTAATCCAGGGTCGGCCCCACGACATCTCATGCCTCAAAGCGGGCTCATATTTGTAACGTTTTGGACTATGGCGGCTCTGTTGGGTCAAGGTGCGGTCCTTGAAACTTGCGAACGCTGGATTATGTCCGACGCTGCGCTCCCATGAAGCGACATTGGTATATGGTGATTTGTGTCCGTCGACATGTCTCAACCATGAACAGGTCCCGCGATCACTAGCGCATTCAATAACTGCGTAACGAAGAACGCTGGGTCGACGCTGTACATCCCACCCGGAAACTACAAGTTGGTTGTCTCTGGGACCAATTAGTCCGAGCGTTGAGTCTACTGCAGCATGAAGACGTGGGTCTCGTTGAACAACGGCAAGAACTGGGCCATTCAGGTGCGCCAGCCCCCGGTGAAGCACGAGTCAGGAATGTCTCGTACTGATCGGAGCGACCATTGTGCAGCTCGACGGCCTGATTACTCGAGCGTCCACCACCTCTGGCCACATGTTTGCCATCACCAACGCGCAGGACTTTGAATTCTATTCCAGTAACTCGGCCGGCGGCATTCAGGGTAACGGCTTCCAGTGCAGAAACGCGGGGTGCGTTTGGCGCTCCAAGGAGGGTTAGTGTGACTGACTCGCATCGCAGCCCACGCCTGATTCGTATCATCAAGTCCACCAGCTTCTCAGTCCACGATCTCATACTTGTCGATTGTGAGCGTCGATGCACTGGTTCTAGGAGCAGCCTATCTGATTAATTCCTCGTAGCCCCGGAGTTCCATCTCATTATTGATGTGCGCCCGAGATTATTTCCTGGTCGGCGGTGCCTAACTTTCGAAGAACGGCTCGAGGGGCGAAGTTTATAATCTTGCCATCCGCGGTGCAGCTATGTTCGCATCATTTCTCCTGACCCTGCGCGATTTCGTTAATTTTAGTCCAGCGGCGGTTCGGACGGCGTTGATGTTTCAGGGGACAGTCAGTGCGACTCACTCGACCTCTGCCCTACTGAAAGCTTCCCAGACCACTGGATCCACGACGTAATGGTCACGAACCAGGACGAGTGTGTCACAATCAAGGTAGGCGGCTATCTAGGCGACCGCAAAGCTTGTCCCTGACGAGAAGCAGTCCCCCGCAAGCAATATCCAGGTCGAACGAAGTGCGTCGTGACCGCTTCTTCCCCGCGAAACGCGGTTTGATGCTCCATATCCAGTCTGGTGCAACTTCTCGGGTAACATTGGCAACGCTGAAACGGTGCCGCGTGTCTTATCCTCTCTGAGGTGGCTGCGCGTTTGGGTCCCTGAACAACGACGTGAACATCAAGAACATCCTCTATCGCAATGTCTACACGAACGGCGGCAATCAAGCCATGATGTTCAAGTCCAACGGCGGCAATGGCACCGTGACAAACGTCGTGCTGGACCAGTTCCTCTCGCGTGGTACAGCCTACGGTGAGCTCGATCCAACTTTGGATCTACGATCCATTTTGACTCCCCGGGGCAGGGTTGTACATAAACAGCTACTGGAGCTCTATCGGCCAGAACCCGGGCAACGGCGTCACCTACAACAAGATTACTTTCAGCGTGAGCGCCGTGCGTACCTCTGTAGCTTGCTGACCTGAACTTGGCTCTCAGAACTGGAACGGCAACGTGGCAAACGGAACCCAACGGCCGCCCATCTCCATTCTGTGTCCGGACTCGAACCCGTGCACCGTGAGTCGCCCCGATTCTCTATACTTGCAGCATCTCAGCCGAAATTATCAAGGAAATCACACTGACGAATGTGAACATGTGGTCCCTCACCAACTCGGCGATTATCAAGTGTGAGAGCGCCTACGGTTCCGGGGCATGCTTGCGCAGCGGAAGCTCCCACACTTCGTCAGTCCTAGTAGACTCCTACGGTCGTGCTTGCCGACCTCGATCAGCTCACGCTGCATTCGACAAGGTACACAACTTCAACAGCCATTGCTCAGCCTGCGGGATATACGGTACGTACCTGTGACGGAGGCAATCGCGTTGCGATTCTCACACGTCCTCGTAGCCACCACCGACTTTGGCCGGCGATCTGACCAAGGGATTTCCGCAGACGGCCAGCATCCCAACGCCGTACGTATATTGGGCTGCCCTCCGCGCGAGTGGTTGAATGACGACCCACGTAGAACCATCCCCTTGACCTATTTCCCAGGTCTCGCACAGATTACGCCTCTGATGCGTCTGCAAAGCGGCGGCGGTAGCGGGAGCGCGCCGACCTCGTCTGGCACGTCAACCGCCACAGCACCCACATCAACTGGTGCCTCTGGCTCTGGAGGGACGGCAGCACACTACGGCCAATGTGGCGGGCAAGGCTGGACAGGTCCAACGGTCTGCGAATCGCCGTACACTTGCACCGTCAGCAACGACGTACGTGCTACGTCCCGCGGTCTACAGTTACTCTCGCGCTTACCTCCGCCTTGTAGTACTACTCCCAGTGCCTTTGATCTGCCAAGAACCCGCCGTGTAGTTCTGCTGTAGATGGAGATGCAGATTTGTCGCCGCGGAGAAATCCTAGTACTGGATGAGTGCATCGTCATCATGATGACGAGTTTCGCAGTTGAAATTACCCCTTGTGGGACTCTCTAATCTGCGCACGAATACTGCAAGTATCCTAGCTCCTCATTTTGTGGGGAAGGAATGCCCGGAGCCGTTTGACGGGCGAACGGCCCGATCCGGGGATTTCAGCGGTGCCGTCGCGAAGATCACTGCTTAAATGATGGAGTCTGAGTCTGATGGTCAATCTCAGGCTCAATTTCATCCGTGTTGGACTGAACGCGCTGGCCAGGTTGCTGCGCACAACGGTCGTCGTCGCTACTCACCCTTCGTTCCTCGCTGGCGTCTAGCGGACAGTAAACTCGGACTGCTCCTCCACAAGCGAGCCCAATGAGCGTCGAGCTCGCAACCCGTGCGTACCAGACGCCATGTGCCACACCCGGCAGATAGTGACGCAGGCGCAGGAGCCTTCAACGTCGCGCTGAGCGGCAGCGCCGCCCAGCGGACGCTCATCGCGTGGCTCTTCTTCTACCTCGCCGGCGGGCATGTCACGCTGCCAGTCCTTACATGCACCTTCATGTTTTCGCGCGCAAAGCGGCACCCGGTCCTCATCAACATGTACGCTTGCGCGCTCGCCATATCGCGGCTCTGCCTCATCTATTTGCACAGGTGCTTGACGTGGATTATCACCAGCATTATTGCCTGCATTCTGTATGCGCCGTTCCCTCGCTATACGGGCGGCCTGGCTAAAGACGTGATTAGCTTTTACGCTGGCCAGTACGGCTCGGATGGGCCGGACCGCGGTCTGTGTATGGGTCAAGCAGCCCTCATGCAATTTGCTGTACCCCCGATGTGCGTGGTCCCTCCCGGCGACACGATAAGGGTCTCCTCAACGATTCGCAGGATATCAGTGTCGTCATTTGCTATAATATACCATGTATGGCGGGATTCGCAGACCACGTCGCCGCTACTGACCCCAATCCTTCTTAGGTGTGGACGACGGTTCGGACGTCTCTCCAGAAGGAGCTCCCGCGCAGCTTGAACTGGATGCGCACGTTCCGCACCACATTGGTTCGCCATCTTGTTGGACCGTAGATTCTCCTGACTCCTTTGGTAGCTGTTGGTCATGCCCTACATTGCCTTCGCCACCTTCGGCATCACGGGCGCGATTGTAAGGGGCTACTGACCGGCGTCGCCGAGCTCACACTGACGTGGTGCCCACCATTTCAGCTCGCCGCCAACAATCCTCACGAAGTTTCGCTCACGCGTCGCAAGCTGTACTGCTCCGTGAACCACAGCCCACTGTGCGTCTCGCGATCTCAACGCAATGGGAAAGGCTCAATCCTCCCACGACCAGCTCCGTCATCGTTGCAATGTTCACCGCTGTCGTTCTCCTCACCACGATCTACTACGAAGGTCGCTTATTCCCCTGTCTTATTCGTTTGGCTCGATCGCTCATCACGGTCAACAGTGAGAATATGCATCGTTCTGCGCAGGAATTGGATCGGCCTCCGCAGCTCGGGGCAGGAGGATAATGCCGGCGTAGACCCGCACCTCATCGTCCGGGTCGCCGTCTTCGGCGTGTATGTGATCGTCGGGTTCATGTGCGTCACCAAATTGAATGTCCTATATGGAGTTTCTCACCCGGAACAGCTTGTCCCTGGTTTCTGTCTTCGTCTCGACGGCAGCTCCGGACATGTTCATTGCCACAGGTACGACATATGGACGTTGTAAGCTTGCCCGCTCTAATCCCTTGATCGCAGTGCCATTGGTCATCACGTTCGTCTTTGGCATACAGGCGGTCTGTTATTCCTCGAATTGCTTCACAAGACTCGTTGTTCTGATCCTCATTGACATAGGATATCCAAGGCGAATGGGCATTCTGGCGGCGGTGGCAGACGCCCAGACGGCCGCCGAGCGACGGCCCAAGGATGAAGATCGACGATGTATGACCAGACCTGCTGTGTACAAGGAAAGCAAGCGCTGCAATGCAGATACCTTTGATACCAGACCGCCGACAAAGTGTCTGGCATGTTTCCTTCGGCCCTTGTTCTAACTGGGCCTTGAATCTGCTCCGCCATTCGGCGTATGAGTATCAAGCGCTCTTGAAGTCGTAGGCATATCAGATCTGGTGAGCAACATCCCCCCAAACCTAGACGCTGTTGGGCGCGCGTGAGCAAGGCGCGGTAGCAAATATCATGTTGGTACGGGTCCAGGAAGCGGTGCCACTTACATGTTCGCAAAGAGCGTGCGCTCGATACGCTCTTCGAGAACATGGGCAGAGGACCCATCGGAGGCAAGGAATCGGCTGCTCCTCGTCCTCTTGCTCAGGCTGTTTCGCCAAATGCTCTGCCGTACTGGACATGTATAGGACGCGGGCAACGATGGCGTGGAGGCATGTCAGCCTCGGGTCTGGCAGCTGGGGAACGGCGTCCTTGCCGGGTCCATGCACCTCCAAGTTGATAATATCGCCTCACCGGTGCCCCATCGTCTTTGTTTGTAGACGATCTCGCATAATGGCATACTGAAAGCTGATTATTGGCACCGGGTAGCGCGGCGATAAGAGAGAGCTCGGACTTGGTGAGGTACGGCTCTGGGCTCAAGCCAAACTTGGTCGAGTTCATCGTACGCACTTTGGGCATTCGGACGGTCATCCTGACTGTCTTTTTGAGGGAACGTATGCTATTGGCGCCTGATAGCTCTGTCCCCACATCCTCCATTCCAAATTGAGTGAGAACCTGCATGACGGATGCCGCAGCTTGACACTGCGCGCAGGTGAGTGACCAGCGTAGGAGTAAGTGGTGTTGATGCCAGTGCCCTCCGTTTTGCAGCTGGGTCTTTGTCGTCGGCGTCTCGAGTGCTCCACTGGGAAACGATATACTTAGCAACAATCCGTCGAACCTACGCCGGCGTCCTCCTGCCTGGCGAGCTGCAGGAGAGCTTTAGACCCCCGGGCGACTCCGCGTCGTAGATCATTGCCGGAGATCACGCATCTAAATCCGGCAGCCCTTACGGAAGTATCCTATGAAAGCGCGTTGCTTTTCTGTCACCAACTTCACAGGGTTAAACCCCCCTAATATGGTGATTTCTCTAAAGATGGGATAATGTCATTCTCAGCAGCGCAAGAACATTATTAAATATGATAGCGAAATTGGCGTCACGGCCTAATTTAAAGGACGGAGAAGAAAAGAGCGGCGAAGACAACAGCAGCGCCCACAGAGCCTGAGAGGGTGTCAGACAGTATTATACCTTTAGCATGCTGAGCTCACTGTGGACGTGCGACGTCGACGCGCCGTTGTCGGGCGAGTCACCGCCATCGTTGTCGTCGTCACCGTGGTCGTCGCCCGTGCAGTGAACCTCGCCGTCGTCGTGCGTATCTTAAAACATGTCAGCAAATGGTGAGAATCTCAACGGGGCGAGGCGTACGGCAGGGAGCCGGGGCGCCAGACGTGGGCGTCGGGTTGACGTTTCCGTTCTTGACTTCGCCCAGGCAGCCGTTCGGGGGCTGGGCGACCGTGCGGGCGTAGATGTCGGCGGCAAAGTACTGCGTGTGTGGGAGCGTGAGCCCCGCGGGATTCTCAGCACGCGACGACGACGCACCTGCAGCGAATGCGTGTTGAGGATCGCGAGCTCGGGCTTGTCCTTCGCGAGCGCGAGGCACTCCTCGTACTTGTCCGCGTGGTGGTCGATGACGGAGTCGGTGATGTTGGGGACGTGATAAAACCGGTGCATGAGGTCCGTGCTCCAGTAGTACCCCGTCGGGCTCTGCGCGACCGTGTAGCCGAACATGCAGAACTCGTCGTTCGTCCTGCGGATCTCGTACGAGAGGTCGCAGATGACCGTCTCCTTGGTCGCGTTTTCGTTGCGCCAATGGCCCGCGTAGTTCGAGTGCAGCTTGCAGCTGTGGGCGCCACAGGCGGTCAGCAGCTGGACTGTCATGGTGCGGACGGAACAGGGACGCACTTTCCGTCGATGTCGTCGCAGCGCAGGAGCACGCCGTCCTTGGGCCCGTTCATGAGACCCTCGTAGATCTGCCATGGACACGCGGAGTGAGTGTGAGACGGACATCATCCAGCGCACTGTCAGTACGCACCGCGGCGGTGTCCTCAGGCTTGGCCGTACCGAAGTACGTTTTGTACAGCTCGTCATCGGCACCCTTCTCCAAGATGTCTGCAGGGTACTGTGAGCACGAGATGCGCTGACTCTGCGGGGGGGACTGACATTCGCGTGCAACGTTTGCGAGGTCGTACGTATCTTGGAGGGCGGCCCTCAGCATGCGGGTCTGCGTGGCATTGCACTCGTGCAGCTCCACTTCGAGCAGCGTCGATTTTTGCGCACGGACTACTGCAGCCGAGGCGAGCACAAGCGCGGAGAGAGCGGTCCACTGCATTGTCGCGTTGAGATGACACCGATTCGGCTGAGGCGCGCGCTCGGTCTTATATGTGCGCTACATAACCATCATACGACTTGCGCGGTACCCGGCCGCCAAGCGATCTGAGAGAGAGAGCAGGTGGACGCAGGGGAGCGTCACGGAATGTCGGTATGCGCGCGTGTACCCGCGCAGTCCCAACTTGATGCCCAGACGGCTGTCATCCAATTAAGTCCGCGGGTGGCGATGCTCCGGGTACAGGAGCAACTGTCTGCCAAGCACCTGCTCGTGTACCTGTAGTGTGAGACCAATTCGCCGCGATCCGGTTCATTCGTTCCAGGCATGGTGTCTGTCCGTGAATGCGGCAGGACCGGGCCGGCCGCATGTGCCTGCATTGCGTGTGCCAATTCTGAGGATCGCGGGCGGCATATGCGCCGTCGCACCCAGGTCGCACCATTCCATCGATCATGTGGCATTGCCAGTACTGCACTCAATGAGAGTCATGGGGAGAGATTGTGTATAACTGAACGCAGGGTTCGCTGTCAGATGGCGCGGGCGACGGCGCTGAAAGAACATTCAATGTTTTCCCATCGCCGAAGACATCAGTTGACCTCGGGAGGTTGTACACTGTACAGCTGGACCCTGAGGAATAGACAAATTGCTCGGCACCGCATTAGGCCTTCTGGGGTTCCATCGGGTGGATTCAGGGAGAGCCTTCCCTGAATTCCAACGCAAGCTTATGTGCAGCGGCTCCGATCTTCCACAGCTCTCAAGCTTCGGGGTGGCCAGGTTGCCCTTCTCCACGCCTTGGACTCAGACTACTTGGCCACTCATGTCGTCTGTCAGCATTCCCACCCCTTCTGCAACAGCGAACTGGAATGCAGTACCGTTCTCGGCGCCGAATTATACATGGCGTCCTCAACTTCTATTGGAGGATGCGGGCTGTGGTCTCTTCCTAGACGGCATGAGTGAGCCTGGTTGCAGAGGACGATGGTATGCTCAATGGGCCGGAGGGCCTGGACAACTACACTGACTCTGAACGGACATTCTCAGGGCGCAGATAGAAACCAAGATGGTGGCCAGCGTGCCCGCCCCGGCGAAGATGAATGCAACTTTTGTATTCCAAGGTGTGAGACCGCGAACTCCACGGTTGTATGCCCGACGTAGGGCCTCAAAAGACGCAGGTTCTGGAGTTCGCGTGTCAGGCGGTAGTCTCCTTCTCGGCCACGACGCGCGCCTGGGGGTGGTACTCGACAATCGGGGAGCAGAAAATGTCCAAGTTCCGTACGGGCAGCGTGTCATAGCGCAGCTCGAGAATCTGGACCCGAACATCCTGCATTCCCTTTATCTCGATGCAGTAGAATCTGGGGCCAGTATGATCGCTCTCGGGGAATTTGAGGTGCTCCAGGCAGGAGCTGGCACGTAAGTTCCAATTCTTATCTCTGATTCTGTACAGTTCAGCGAGTCAACAGGGCTGGGTCAGAGTTTACCACGGCGACTGCCACCCTCGACGGGCAAGTCCAGACTACCCAAGCTTCAAGTGTAATGTCGTTTGGCGATACCATGCCTACGAAAGGCAAGTGATAGCAGCACTGGCACACAGGAATTGCGGCATTACTAAGCGGGCATCGCAGCGCGGGGCAACGTGGTACATGCACCATCTGCTCGGAACGTCGTCGTCCCCGCGGCCACTGCCAGCGGAGTTGTTGGCCTGCTCCTCGTCCTGGCAGCCGTGGCCGTATTTCTGCAGCTGCGCAATAAGAAGGCGCGGACACAGGCCGACGCCGATCTCGCAGGAGGCCACAACTCGGACTCGAAGCAGCCAACCGCGCCTCGCCCGGGCCGTGCCAGCAAGCTGCAGCAGATTCGTCTTTGGGCGAAGCGCCCGGCGAGCCCGCCGCGGCCGGAGAGCGATGCTGCCGACGCAGAAGCGGTGCTCGCCTTCGCGACATCGCTGAGGAAGACGATGCGGCGTATGGGGCTGCCGGTCGAGGGGCTGCGCGCGGCGCTCCCTCAGGTCCTGCAGGATATGGAGGAGCGGGAGGCGCTGCCCGACTACGATGGCTGAAGTACTGAAGTAGATGCATGGTCGACAGTATAAAGCTTGTGTCTTTGTGGCCCACCGTGCCGTTCTGTCATTACTACGTCTAGACTAGATCCCCCGTACCAGAATACGCAGCCTACTCGTTTTGAGGCACATGTAAGCAGGAAGGCATGACCATGACCCTGAGAGTTAATCCGCAGACGAATTGACGAGGACCCGACAAGCACAAGTGAAGAAACAATTTCCACTCGTAGCGCGAGGGACTCCGAGTTGTTCGTTATCGAGCTCTGTGGAAGGGGAGGCTGACAGCAGCGTACGCCGACAGACTGTCTTTGCGCTAGCCCGCAGCCGACCGTCTCATGGCAGTAGAATAGACACGTGATGCGATGGCCATCGTACGGCATCTCGTACCGGCCGTCAAGGCGTAGAGCGCCGATGCGTGCAGCAAACGACGTGGTCGATCGCATGCAATCATGGCGAAGATAGCAAAAGCGCCGCAGTGCCGGCCAGCGGGGCAAGATATTGCATCAAAAAGCGAAAGCTGGGTGCTACGCAGGCGACGGGAGCAGCGAGGCCAAGGAGCGATGGATGAAGAACCGGTCCAGGTGCGCATTTAGCTCCGCGGGGGCATCTGGCCGGCCCTGCCACATGCACCATCGCGCGTAGCCGACTCGGAGTGTGCACTGACGACGCCAGCCTTCCGACCCTAATCCGGGCCGGCAATTGGGCAGTGTCGCGCGGTTGTAGTCAATCAGGTTGAACCGCCAGTCTCACAACTGGGAAAAAAGGGAAGGCAAAGAAATAATCCTAGACAGCGACCCAAAAAGATCCAAACAAGCATTTTCTCGACCCACCCCCACCCCTCGGAAGCAAATTTGGGCGCTTAACAACTGCCAGGACCTCTAGATACCTTCTAGATAATGATCAACTATTGGAAAACTTCAATTGGGCTTCCCACCTCCTGAGCGCTGAGAGAGGGTCAGGGAATGAGCAAAGGGTGCCTCGGCGGCAATTTCCACATCGGGATGCCCTTATGTCAGCTCCGGGCCGGAGCCACTGACAGGCCGCAGGCGCAGATGATCCCTGAATATCCGTCATGACACGTAGGGCACCTCTCAGGAGCCTAATTTTTGGTTAACAGGGTCTTCTGAGCCTTACAGATACCCCTGAGTTGAAATTTCACCATGAGAAAAAAATCCTAACAAGCCCGAAGGCGGACCCACCCCCCCACCGGGTCGCTGTATCGGAGTTTGCCGACGCCTTCCCCTTGACTGGGAATCAACTGGGAATGACAGAGAGCTTACTGTTACATCAGTGATCCCGTCTGCTCCGCCGGAATAAGGGGCCACTATAGTCGGGTCTGCGTCCCGTAGACTATGATTGAGAAAATTTTTGTGTGCGTCAGTGATTGCGCGGTCTCACTGCAAGGTTTTGCAATCAGACTACAGCCAGACTACAGCGCAGGCGAGTGTGCTGAAAGATGATTGTTTCTATCAGTTGATATCGGGTGGTTGCAAACTGTATAGCTACACCCTGCGGAGCAATCAATTGCGCCGAAACATGGCTAAACTTCCCGGGTTCCACCTGAGAATTCAGGGAAGCTCCCGGATCCGGGCGTGAGCGTCTGCAGCGTCTCCTACGTTCCTCAGCCGCTCTCTAAGCCTGGAGAGGCCGGGTCGCTCCCCCCGCGCCTTGAACCCAGACCACTTGCTCGCTCCTCGGAGACCGGCATGCCTACTTCCAGCGTTCCCACCCCTTCCGCAACATCGGTCTGGAGTAGAGTAGCCCTTTCTGCGCCTAATTTCGAATGGCGTCTTCCCATTCCATCGAGGCCTACTTCTGGGTGCAGCTTATTCGGTAACGCGGGTATCGGGACTCCTTGCCCTGCACGCTGGTATGCACGATCGGACGCGCGTTCGAGACGATCGCTCGAACTCTCAACGGGCATTCTCAGGACGCGGAGTTCGACATATCCGGATATGCTTGTGGCCACCCTGCCAGCCGCGGCGAATGTAACGTTTACATTTCAAGGTCTGCGGCCACGATCTCCACGGGATGAACGTGCTCTTACGTAGGGATTCAACAAACGCAGGTGCTGGTGTCCGCGTGATAGGTGTTTGCCTGGGCCCCTGCACCCTCTTGGTGGTGCTAGACAATGATCAACGGGCAGCAAAAACTGTGCAAATTCAACACATCGGTGTCGTGGCGCAATTCAAGGGGCTGGATCCGACCATTCAACATTCGCTGTATCTTGACGCATCACAGTCTCCAAACGGTACGACTTGGTTGCAGAGATTCGAAGTGCTCCAAGCAGAAGCCAGCACTGTGTAGGCTCGCATTGAAATTCACAGTATCTTTTCAGTCATTGAGCTACTCAACAGGGTGGGTACACAGTCATCCACAACGGGCAGCCTCGACGGGCGAGTCTATACTCCACAGGCTTCAAGAGTAACGTCGTCCGGCGATCCCAGGCCTACGCAAGGCGAGTAACATTAGCGCTGGCACACAAGCGCTAAGCAGGAGTCGCAGCGCCCGGCAGCGTAGCGCATGCGCCACCTGCTCAGAACGCCGTTCCGGCGGCCATTGCCAGCGGAGTCGGCCTACTCCTCGTCCTGGCAGCCGTGGCCGTATTTCTGCGGCTGCGCAAGAAGAAGGCGCGGACACAGGCCCACGCGGATCTCGCAGGAGGCCACAACTCGGACTCGAAGCAGCCCACCGCACCTCGCCCGGGCCGTGCGAGCAAGTTGCAGCAGATCCGTCTCTGGGCGAAGCGCCCGGCGAGCCCGCCGCGGCCGGAGAGCGATGCTGCCGACGCAGAAGCGGTGCTCGCCTTCGCGACGTCGCTGAGGAAGACGATGCGGCGCATGGGGCTGCCGGTCGAGGGGCTGCGCGCGGCGCTCCCTCAGGTCCTGCAGGATATGGAGGAGCGGGAGGCGCTGCCCGACTACGATGGATGATGCCGATGCGTGCTCGATAGTATGTAGCCTGTGTCCGATATGGGGCCCGGCGTGTCGTTCGATCTGCCCGAGAACGTTTTGTCCAAGTGTCCTTACTGCGTCAAGACCAGATTCCCCGTCCCAGAATATGCGGCCTGTTCGGGTTCAGAGGCACATGTAACCAGGAAGGCCTGAGACTGAGAGTTTATCCGTGGGCGACCTGACGAGGACCCGACAAGCACAAGTGAACAGACAACTCCCGGGATTCCGAGTTCTTCGAACACGGGTGGAACGGCGGCGTTCACTCTTTCGAAAGTGAACGCCCGGTCCACTCCTTTTCTCTGAGTCAGCCAGTGGCACTGAACTAGGCGTTCACTCTCGAAAGAGTGAACGGCCCCGTGCCGCCTGCGTTCGTTATCAAACTCTGTGGAGGAGAAGGCTGCCAGCAGCGTACGCCCACATACTGCCCTCGAGCTCACGGCGTCCGATAGTCGTATTATGGTAGCAAAGCAGGCGCGCAACGGGACGGCCCATATTTTCGAAGCGGCCTGCCTGTCTGATGTCATGACATGCGCAGCCTGTCGGCTGGGCACGGTTTTGGCCACGCACAGGAACCGCGCCGCACAAGACCCTCCACAGCAGGTAGAGATTGCAGAAGAACCGTGTCCCGGTGCGAACACGGCCCTCGACGGCAATTCTATAGCAAAATGCTTGCAAGGAACGCGTAGCACGCACTCCCCAGGCATACTGTATAAAGCAAGTGCACTGAGCGATAACGGCTTCATAACGCAGTGAAGGAAGTAGAGCGCCGATGTGTCGCAGCCGGCTCCCTAAGTCTGCGAGTTCGCCATTCGAGGTGAATGGATTGCGAGCCGTTCGCGCGGATCACAGCTCGTGAGTCAAGCAGTGGCCAAAGAAAGCGCTGACTCGAGCGCGCTGGCTGAAGAAAAGGAAGACAAGGAACGCGCGGCCCGATCCGAGCCGGCGGGCCTGATGAGCCAGAAAGACAGCATCCAAGCGGCGCTCGACGCGCAGTACGGTATCCTCTCGTCGCACGGCGTCGGGCTGAGCGACGCGCTCGTCGACGCGAGCTGCGAGGAAGCGAGGGAACGCACTGGTAATATAGCGGGGTCACATCGCCGCGACAAGAGCACGACGCATACGGTCTTCGAGGATGTGGGCCGATGAACCGTCGGGGGCGAGAACCAGCAGCTCTTCATCCACACGACAATGTTCCTCCAGGAACTCTGTCGCGCCGGACATGTGCAGGACACGGGCACAAATTGCATGCTGGCCAATCAGCCTGGGATCAGGCAAGTCCGGCACATGGTCCTTGGTACGCCCGTGCACCTTGAACTCGACGACATCGCCTCGCCGACGTCCCAGACCTTTGATTGCGAGGCCATCCCCCATAAGGGCATACTGAGAATCGGTATTAGCTCGGGCAGCACGGCGGGGAGAGAGCAGGTTGTAGTACCTGGTTAGGTACCGACGTGGGCTCGAGCCAGATACTGAGCTCGTCGAAGGCATCATGAGCGTGCGGACACATCGTCATCGCGTTCTTGAGCGAGTGTATACCGTTGGCGTCTGAGTGCTGGGCCGCCAGATCTCCGAGGCCCAACGCAGCGAGAACGCTCATGACAGACGCCGCTGCAGTGCGCTGTCAGTGGGTGAAAGTGAGGCACGGCATTCAAGTACTTAGGAATGATAAATATACCCTTCGCGCTGATCTTGGATCATCATGATCATCGTCCACGTTTTGGACGGCCGACTGGGAGAGGATGTGGCAACAGTTGGTGGCGATCGCACCGACGTCGTCCTGCTTGGCGAGGCGGACCAGAGCTTTATTCCTTTTGAGGGAATGTGCGTCGTAAAGACCGGTGATCACGCAGCGGAACCCGTCGCGTGCGAGCGACTTGGAGACAAAAATGCTTAGTGAACAAGAATAGACACGAGCAGTGCCTCCGCGTACTGTACCCTTTGCTTGGTCGTGTCGGGTGTAGTCTTACCTTCAAGGTAAGCCTCAATCATAGCTTCAAGGGTGTCGAAGGAGCCGCGCGTAGGATTAGAGCTGGGCCTGGGGATAGGGCCCTTGTGCTGCTTGCCTGCGATAGGATGTGATGAATGAACAACAAGAAGAAACCACACTGAACGCACAAGCTCTGAGCAAGTTTTCATCGTAGAACAGCCCAAGGCGACGAATGCGAGGTATGTACGATGCGTGCGGTGCACCAATGTGGCGTCGCTCCGGTGTGGTCGGGGTCCCACCATCGTCGCGGGGAGACGTGATTTCTTCAGCGAGTCGCGCGACGGGCTTGACACCAAAGTGCTGATAAAAATTGCCGAAGGATACCATCAGGTGGCCGAGGACCCGAACGTCCTTGAGCAGGCTGTTGGGGTTGTCGGGTAGGCCGGAGGCGTACGCTTCAAGATCATGAAGGATACGGTATGCATGGGCAATAACTGGCTCTCTGAATATGCCCTGTTGCGATAAGGAGCAATCCGCGAGCGGTGGGAGCGGGGTGGGCTCTGTCGCATGATTGCTGTCCATGGTCAACGTGGTTTGTCGGACTTCGAAATTGCTACCGAGTCGCGTCCTCGGACCTCCTCGCCTGCAGCCAATTTGAATTGATAGCCCTTCTGCCCCCAGTCCAAAATCACGGCCCAGAGAAAAGCTCTCCATGAAGATTATCCGTATTCACCTTAAACCGTAGTACAGGGGCCGACGAGACTGCTGAGGCAGACGCTGTGCTCGACGAGGCGAATGGGACACTCGGTCGAGGGCGTTCCGCGAGAGACGGACGAGCCGGAGATGCTGCGCAACTTCACTAAGTAGATCGTTGAAGCGGATGTGTGCCGGGATGCTACACAGGCCGTATCACATTAACTCCTGTGCCTGGTGGCCTAACGGAGACCTGAGAAACGTATTCGGCGCAGAATTTAGCAGAGCTCGGCGTCCGAGTCGCAGTCGACAAGAAGGCCGGTGCGCTGGAAGACTGATCATGAGCCGGAAAGCACACAGCGCACGCGATGCGATGGGGGAGTCTGAACGGCAGCGCCTGCAGTGGAAGCAGAGTGGAAGTGGCGGAAACGCGCGGCCCGATCCGACTCCTCTACCACTTCGGTTCCACCATGTCGACTCCATCGCCCGCTCTGCAGGCCCTGATGAGCGAGAAAGACAGCATCCAGGCGGCGCTGGACGCGCAGTATGGCGTCCTGTCGTCGCACGGCGTCGGGCTCGCCGACGCGCTCGTCGACGCCGAGGGCTTCCCGCGCGCGGACGTCGACGTGTACGCGGTGCGGCACGCGCGCGTGCGCGTCATCGAGCTGCGCAACGACCTGCGCGCCGTCATGGACAAGCTCGCCGACGCGCTCGCCGGCGCGTTCCCCGGCGACGCGCCCGGCGTGCAGACGGACGCCGACGCGGAGGTCGAGGCGCCGTTTGCCAAGGTCGACGGCGTCGCGCCTGGGTCGCCTGCTGCGAGTGCCGTACGTCCTGTAATGGCTCTTTGAATTGACCATGGAAGCTGACTCGGAACGCAGGGTCTTCAGCGCGACGACCTGTTTGTCAAGTTCGGCACGCTGACAGCAGCCTCGTTCGTCGGCGCAAGTCTCACGCCGCTTGTGCAGCTCGTCGGCGCTCACGAGAACGTACGTGTCTCTCATACCTAGCACTCATACATGGGTCTAAATAACTGCGCGTTCGCAGCGGTCGATACCGCTCAAAGTACGACGCGGCTCGGCCGACGTCTTCCTCAGCCTCACCCCGCGCCAGGGCTGGGGCGGCCGCGGCATGCTCGGGTGCCATATCGTGCCGTACAAGGCGTAATATGTAGATGATCTCAGTTGGAGAATTTGTATCGATAAAAGCGATCTATGGTAGCATATTCAATCCCAAAGCAAGCAAGGAGAGGGAGGTGTCGTGAGCATCAGCGTTCGTCCAGTGGCAGGCAGGCAGGCAGGCAGTCCGTGGAATACATAGGGTGGGGTATCGGCGTCTAGTTCAATATCTGCAGAAGGGACGCGTCAGCTTTGAGCTCGGGAACATGGGAGGGAAGGGAAAAGACGCACGGCGAGCAGCACAATGGCGGTGACGATGACGAGGATGATCATGAGACACGCTGCACGCCGGCCGGCCTTGCGCTGGTACTCGCTCGCCTGCGTCAGCTCCTGCGCGGCGCCGTGCGTGTCGGCCGCGACGTTGCTGATGTTGGACTCGATGTTGTCTGTCGTCGCGCCAAGTCAGGACAGCGCCGACAATGGCAGCGAATAGACGCACCAATCATGCCGCCCTGCTCCTGGACGAGCGTGCCGAGGTCGCGGAAGATCTCGTGCAGCTCGTGGATGCCAGACTCGATCTCGCGAATTTCGGCCTCGCGCTCGACGATGAGCGACTCCTGGTGCTGCAGCTCCTGCGGCGAGAATTGTCTATTGTGTCTGCGTGTCAGCACCGGCAACCCAGCTCGAGGTGGACGAGGACTGACTGCTGCAACAACTGCGCCTGACGCTGCTCGGGCTCGGACTGGTCGCGCTGCTCGAGCGGGACGTCATCGTCGACGGCGAGCTTGACGCCCTCGACGACCGTGCGCTGTCTCGCGACGCTGAGCTGCTGCGCCTTCTGGAACGCCACAAGACTAAGCTGGAAGTCGTGCTGCGTCTTCTGGAGCGCGGTCTTGAGCGCGGGCCGGCCGGTCTGCAGCGCGGCGAGGCGCTTGAGGTCCTCGCTCCCGCGCTTCGCCATGCCGCGCGTCGCCTCGGTCAGGTCGTGCAGCGCGGTGCGCACCGCGCCCGTGTCGCGCGCCGTGCCGAGCTGGTCGACGAGCTTCGCGATGCCCTGCACGTTCGCGTTGATCTTGAACACCTGCATCCCCAGCGACTGCTGCAGCGCCCCGAACTGCGCGTCGCCGCCCGCGCCCGCGGGAGAGGACGTCCGCGCAAGTAAGGGCTGCGCGCTGCCGGATTCGAGGTCTTGGAACGACATGTGCTGGCGGGTGGGGGGCCGGAAGGAAGGGTGGTGTCGTCAGGGCAGACTCCGAGTCGGCTACTGCGCGTGGCGGGGCCGGATTCCCCCGCGGAGTCAAAACCGAACTTGGACCGCTGCCTCGACCAGCTTTTTCCTTGCTCTCGCTGCGCGCGTTGCGCGTGGCTATTGTCTTGGCGCTTTGGCAAGTTGTTGAGTTGCATGGTTCTGCGATGCCTGGGCTCTCCTTGTTCACACACTCTGGCTCCATGAGCCCATGTGGTCGAAACGTCTGTTGGACACATCGTCGGCGCTCTACGCCCTCGACAACCATACGCCATACCCGGCACGTGTCTTAATCTATAGGTCTGAAAAAGCGCATGGTACGGCATCTATCGTCGGACGAATCCTTTGCAGGTGGTTCGCTATCATGGAGGACACTGCACCGTTTCTGTTGCACTTTGTTCCGTTCAGGCTGCGCTGTACTACCTTTCTCGATGAAATACTGGTTATTTATGACTTGTAAGCACTGCGATATAGGACGCTGCACCAACTCTGCTGTCCCAACGCTCGCTATTCACATGCCGCGCGTCTTCCCCTTGGCTTGTGGCATTTGTTTTGTGCCAATCCATCGTTGAGGAGCTTATGCTCGCATGTCGCCTCGAAGAGAGATTGAGGATGTGGTCCCCTCGGAGCGACTCACGACAACAGGATTAGGAACCCCGCATTAGCGCCACGCAGTGACCACGAATCTATGTCATTGGGAGACTACCAAGTTACGACAGATCCCAGATGTATACCGCTCCGTTGCCGCAACCAGCGACCAAGCTTTTGCCGTCCGGGGAAAACGCGATCTCCGCGACCCACTCCGGGCAGAGCAACGGCGCACCGAGCGGCGTGCCACTGGCGGCGCTTCGGATCTGGATTTCTGGCGACTTATCAGCAACGGATGCGACGTATTGTCCGGAGGGCGAGATAATCGCGCGCCGCACAGGCTCGCCGCGCACCGCCAATTCTAGGACGGCCCGCGGCCGCTGCGCCGTGCGGCTCCATAAGCGTAACGCTCCGTCCGACGATCCCGTGACGAGAAGGCCGGACTCGCGTGCGAAGCAGACGGCTGATACCCCGCGCTCGTGTGCTTCGACGCGTGTGAAGGCGGAGAAGTCTGCGCTCCAGAGGCAGATCTTGCCGTTGGCCGACCCGGCGGCCACATGCTTGCCCGCCGGGGCGAATGCGACGGATAGGACCTCGTGCTCTCCCTCGACCTTGTCCGCGATTCTTGCGCGAGTCTGTGGCCACCTCGAGAGCGTCCACAGGAACATCGTCTTGTCCTGCGCGCAGGACACGAGCCGCGTGCCGTCCGGGGAAAACGCCACAGCATGCACGCGGTCTGTGTGTCCCTTCAGGGCGATGCTACTTGGCTTACGATGGCCACGGCGTGTATCCCAGAGGTGAACCGTGCCGTCGTCGTGGCCTGAAGCAATCTGCTCCCCGCTGGGCGCGATCGCCGCGCAAGTGACATTCCCTCCGTGGCCGAGGTCGGAGCTGGACACCACGCGACCGGAGACTCCATTCGAGGCTTGGACTGATCCCTTCGCGCTGTGCGAGACAAGGTGCTGGCCGCCGTGGGTGAATGCTATGGAAATTATTTGCTTGGAGTGTTGCGTAAGGAGGCCTACCGTCACGTCAACTTCGAAGACAGGAGTGAGGCCTTACGCACGTGCATGGCGCCGATTCGTCTTGTGAGAACATCAGATATTAGGTTCGTGCCCATCGATGCACCAGCGCTTATTAAAGCAACACACCTTCAGCTCATCCCACACCGCGCGCATGCCTGGCCTCATCGAGGGCTCATACTCCCAGCATTGTAAGCAGATTTTCCACCAACTATCTGTGAGCCCACGAATGGCGGCTTCGCCCGGAGGCCGTGGGTGTTTGTTCCCCGTTTTGAGTTTCAAGGTGATCCCCATACCATTCAAGTTGACATGGGACCAAGGCCGAGCACCAGTGAATACCTGGTACGCAGCTCTCTTAGCTTCCACTCGCAAACTAATATGTGATCAAGTACCTCCACCATAAACATTGCAAAGGCGTACACGTCGCTTTTTACAGTCTTCGATCGTGGCCTGGTCGTTGCTTCGTCATACAGACCGAGCAACTCGGGGGCGGCGAAGGCGAAAGTGTTGTAATTCCTGATTGAAGTCGCAGTCGTCATACTCAGTGGATCTTTTCCGACGGTGGTGGCGAGGCCGAAGTCTGCGATGACCGCGTCATCCTTGTCGCCAATGAGTACATTTTCCTGCTGGATGTGAGTGGATAGAGACCATAAAGGCACAGGCATACGCTTTTTATATCGCCGTGGACGATGCGGAGGGTATCATGCAGCCAGGTAAGCCCTTCGGCGACTTGGAGAACCTGCTCCCTTCCGTCAACTTTACGGGAAACGATTGCATGGAGATGTGTGCCTTACCAATCGCTGGTAATCGGCATCTGGCGTGCGCTTCAGATACTCGGCCATCGTTCCGTTAGGCATATAATCCGTCGCAATGATCGTGTACGGCCCAGCGGACGTTACTCCAAGATACCGGAGGACATGTGGCCCCTTCTGCCCGGAAAGACTCTTTATCGCCTCCAATTCTCGGCTGATCAACTGAAACGGAATCAGGTACTTTTGGAGAGGCAGATAGCTCTGTCCGCGCACTTGAAGCTTAATTGGGTCTTCCGTTTGCGGAATGACCTTTAGAGCTATCGTGTACGAGTCCCCTCCCAGGTTCGGTTCCCCTAGGTAGACCTTTCCGAAGGCACCGTTTCCGACCGGTTTGGACGAGGTGATATGCACGACAAGCGAGCGGGCCTTATTCTCATGCCAAAAGTGGTGGAAATGGATCAATCTGCCGGGATTGAAATCTGTCAAGGTGGTTAAGCGGCGTGTGCGACCAGTATCATGCCCACGCACATGGTTCAGCGTGGTAATGGCTGGCTGAGCCCGGCGGGGGTATCGTCGGATGTCGTCGTGCACGTGGGCGGGACAACATCCTACAGGCGGGTGGCAAGTTGCCTACTACTGTGCCTCAGGAAGATCCACTGTTATATGGCGCGCGCGTATGTGTACTAGAACACGGCCTCACGGAGCGGAAGGTATCAGAACTGCATTCCCACAGAAGATCGAGGTCTGCACGTCGCTAGCGGACACCTTGGTTGGTTGCGCATTGCGCTGTATGACAAGAGAGAGGAGAAGGCTGCACGGAAGAGAGAATTCAGGTAGAGAATTTGTGTGACGAAGCGCAAACTGGTGCCAGACATGAATCGCCGGGTCTGAGGGCGCTAGCAGTTGAGACCTGACGGCAGATGCGGTGCTGGAACATAACAGAAGCATGGGCCACTAATCGATCCGCGTTGGAAGTACTGTAGATTCAGTAAAAAGCTCCCTCAGTGCTCAATCCACACTCGAGCGCTGCAGCGGCTCCCAGTGACCCTGCCATCGATTTGCAAAACCGTTGACTATCTCAGACATTTCTAATACCTTTCATGTTGCGAAATAGCATGACTGAAGGACACAGCGCTGGCGGGAAAGGACGGGAATGAGCCTTCTATCAGCGCTAAAGAAGCTGTACGCCACACTGACCCGATCTCGAGATCTTCACCCCGATCTCCATTTCGAGTAGGAAAGCTGCGGGGCCGCAGTTGAGCACAACACTCCAGGAAGCGAGCACAAGCATTGCAAACACGCACCCAATCAGAGCGGCACCGCCACCAGTGCCGTGACTTTCTTCTGTGCATCGCCCAGCAGTGTCGCGTCAGGGTAGAGTTTGACGGCTGCATCGACCAGCGCGGTAAGCTGCTCGAGCGGCGTCGCGGGGCTGCGGGCGAAGTCAAAGATTTCGAAACACGGCGCGGCAACGAGCCCCGTGCGCCCAAGTGGCTGCTTCACCAGGAACTTCGCGATGGGCGTGAGCACGCCGCTCATCAGGCCGAAGAGGTTCGTCCCGACGACCGAATCGCGCTCCGTGCCGTCCTTGAGCTGCCATAGATACTGCACCGTCAGAAGCAGGTAGCAGTACGCCGCGTCGAACGCGCGCGACACCTGCGGGCGCGGGTACTCGGCGTCAGCGCGCCGCATCCCCGGGGGTTTCTCTTTCAAAGTACAACGCACCTCGTAGACGTCCGGCGAGATCTTGCGGTAAATCTCGTTGTTGGGGTTGGGAAGCACAGGGTACGTGCTCCACTTCCACGTCACGGAGTTGTAGATCTCGACGAAGATGTCGAAGTGGTCTTTCTCGTCGTGCTCCGGATCGTCCCACGGTCGCGGGTTGCCCTCGCCCTGCGTCACAATCGTCGTGACCGCCTGCGTCGCGGTGGCGAGGTCTATAACGTCGACGAGACCGCCGGAGTTGCCCTTCCTGTACGCGGACTGAGGGAATTGATACGGCAGTAGAGCCGGGTCGAAGAGTGTTGGGAGGGAGCCGTTGAGCGTTTGCAGGCCTGGGACGTCGTCTAGTCAGCGAAGCTGAGAGATGAGATGCGGGGGCAATACCGAGAGTTATCGCTGCGTAGAATTGGCCGATCGTCTGGTATTCATCGCTGAAAACGCATCATTAGACTATCCCGCAATTCCCGGATCGAGGAAGCGCCTACCTCTCCGGCGGAGCATCCTTGGGCTCGGGCTGCTCGACCTGTAATGGCTACGTTGGAATTCGGCACCTGACAATGAGAAGAGTCTCACCTGCACAAACGTCGAGATGTTCTCTCTCGTCGCCTGGCGCAGTTCGAACAGCAAAGGCGGCACGCGCCCGGCCATGTAAGACGGGTACTTCGGTACAACGTTCGCGCCGTAGACCACGGGTGTTCCGCCGACCGCACGCAGGATGTTCCCGGAAAGGGCGAGGTGCAGCATCTCCTCGATGACAACGCCTACACGCATCCGTATTCTCAGCACGGTCCGAGTCCCTCGTATGACACCAACGCACCAAGGATATTCTGGGCCGGGCCGTTGGGGAACCCGTCGACGCCGTCGGGTTGCACGATGCTGTACACTCCAAAGAGGTATAGCGGGATAGTGCTCAGCTCGAGGCCCATCGCGGCGTGCAGATGCTCCTTCAGGCTCGCGAGCGTCGTGATGGGCTGGTTCGGCGGGAGACGGATGGGAGGCACGCGCTTCGGCTTGTGCTCGATGTGTCCTCCATCGTGCTCAAAGGTGCATCCTTCGCCGTGCGTGTGGGAGTGAGAGTGGAAGTGCGCCATGGTGAGGATGGTGCGACCAATGAGAGACCTTTGAAAGGCGCTTTAATACTGTCCGTACGCGATTCGCTGTGCGCTTCTAGATCGTCGTCAAACATGGCGCGGGGCAGTCGGCGCGCAGTGATTGAGTTCCAGATGCGGCGATAGTGGCCAGCGCCCTTGTGTCGCATTCGGAGAAGACTGTCGCCGAACCAGGCGCGCATGTCTGCGGATACAAGTCAGATAGTGACAGTGAAATGTTTACGGTAGGTTTGCGCACGTGCACTGTCGGAGAAGACTAATCCAGGCACCGGAAAGCGCGGCCACTCAGGGAAGCGCTGGTTGCAGACGCTAGAAGTTGGCGCGCTGCTGTCGCGAGGACACCGCGTGATGAACGTCTATGTATACGCAGAGCCATGCGTGGGCACAGAGAGGGCATCCACTGAGCCTGTTTGTGTATGGCCGCCTTCCCTGATGCTCTGGGAGCTGACGCAGAGCGCTTCAAAGTCCGGTCCGGAGGAACACGCTTTTGACGCTCCGCTCAATCTCCGTTCTTCCCCGCAAAGTCTGTCCTCCAGCATCCAATCCGAGCCATCAAATGGTCATGTCTGCCTTCGTAAGTGCATGCGCATTGACGCGTGTGGCCATGTCCAAGGGCGGCTACGCTTATTGTCTGACTGGGTGGCAGGTTCGCTTCCTGGACACGCCGCTTCTGCCAGCGTCTGCGACGGAAGATTTCCCCAAGGTGACTGCTTTGCGTCAGAAAAATCATATCCTCAGGGTTCTACGCGCTTTTAAGGTCATTGCGGGCGGCATCGACGAAGAGGGCCAGCACAAAAACTCGCCCGCCATTACGGGACCGGACGGCGCCGTGACGCTGCTGCACCAGCTCGGCCGTCCGGAGCTCATCGAGCGCTTTCTGGACGTGGAGGGCACAGCGGCGTTTATGCTCACCACAGAGGCGCCCAAGAATATGCACAATGCATTCATCAAGCGCATAGGAGCATATCTCGAGGTTCGTCATGAGCAGATCTCCGCGTGCATGCCGCGAGTAACTCTGAATTGCAGATCGGCCTTCTCGACAGCCAGGGAGAGGTTGACCCATCCGTGGTGTACCGCATCGAGCAGCCCGATCCGCGGCTGCCCTACAAGACCGGCCCGTTCATACCCAGCATGTCGTACGGCTGCATGTACGACAGCAGCAAGCCGGAGATCGTCCGCTTCCAAGGCGGCCTCTTTACAAAGGCCATCTGGTGGCACAAGCATTACACGTTCCCCGTCCAAGTCGACTGGTCCGGCATGACGCTCGAGAAGAGGGAAGAGTTGAAGAAGTGGGATGAAGAGCGCCGTGCTACGCTCAAGTCTTACTAGGCGAGATGCAAGATAGAACTGCTCCTGTACTGATAGCTTCTACCCTAACCTCATACGTAGAATTTCAAGATCGCAGCATATGTTCCTGTCCGAACATTCTGCAAGAACGGACGCGCGTGAGTCGGGTCAATTGACGTCAAGTAAGAGTAGTTGTGCGAGGCAGCTCAGGATCGCTATACATTGCGTTCGCGTTCTGCGTACAAGGGAGGTGCTCCGAGGTCTCCTGTACGCACCGAAGCTGATGCCTTCGTCAGTGCTATACGCGTCCGCGCACATGGGATCATCGTACCGTTATCCGACTCCGCGCTGGCTCCAAGCGTGAGAGGGCTGCGATCGAGCTGTACAGGGTTGGTCAGGCCTCCCCTACCCTCTATCCTGCGGCCTTGCACGTACTGGACTCGGAACAGACCAGGCAGGTCGGGCAGACGCTCCCAGGTCTTTACCCAAGCAAATGGGCACGTCCTTTTCGACCACAACACTGCTTGGAGGAGACGAGTGCAGTAGGTAGGGCACGGTTGCACCGGTCTGCGATGCTTGATCCTTGTCTGAATCGTCCTCTGCCTCGAGGGTAGTCGCTCGGCGTCGCGCGAGGCGTCTGCGATGGAAGAACCAGAAGAGGCAAGCGACTGCTAATGCAAGAAGTGCCAGCGCTGAGACGACGCCGACAATGATGCCAGTCGTCGAGGAGCGCGACTGTGGGGACGGTCCGCCAGGCGTGACCGGGACCGGGGGATGCTTTGACAACGTCGAGGTAACGCTGTCAGTCGTCGAAATCACGGTTTCCGACTCCGAGGGTGCCGAGGAACTCTCCGAGTCGTGGTCTTTTTGTGTGATTGTGTGGGTCGGCGGCGAGAGGTCCGCATTGACAAGGGCGAGGCTTTGATCAGGATTAGCAGGCGCCGCGTCTGCAGTCTCATATGGGGCCTGTATCCCAGGGCTAGTAGGGATATCCGCTGCGGACGCGGACGTTTCCTCGGGGCCAGGGTCGGAAGGCGCTTGGGGTCTGGATGGTGGGGTCGCCTTGGCAGGACCGCTCGAACTCTGAGAGGGAGATGAACCTCGTGACCTGTGAACGGCAGTGAGTGCTGCACTGGTCGTCCAGTTCATAGAACATATCACCCACAGGAACTCGGACACCGGAGTGAATCTGCGAATGCGGCATCGGTAATTGCACATTGGGTATGATATCGCCGCACCTGAAATAGTCTAGGCCGGCCGTCTTACCGTCGAGGTTGGTGACCTTGATTGTATGATGTGCCTCGTGAGGATTTACCTGTGCCTCGAATAGTTTGACCTGCGGCGTGCCATACGGAAGAGGGCTGTATGCGGAGACTGTGCTCTCGTTCCCGTCGAGGGTTATCTTGAAACCAGAACTGTGTCGACGACCCTGGAGCCACAGGGTCAAGTATGCTCACCTGGACGTTTCCATGAGTGTTGAATAAGTCGGAGTAGTACGCGACATATGAACCTTTGATCACGTGAGTGACTCCTCTTAGACCGACAATGTGGATCCATGTAGTCACCGGTAAAAGTCATGCTGACGGAGGCGCCGTTGACTTTGGTGGTGTAACTTCCACCTCCATGGTAGTAGTCCTGGACTGACGTCCCGTTTGGTCCAGGGCGCGGATTGGAGTTGAAAGTCCAGGAGGCCGTAGATGGCGAGTAGACCACTGTTTGATTGCTCAGCACGCCTGAAATGTATACCTCGCGTAAGCCCTGCTCTACAGTATCACGTACGTAAGGAGAAGTCTCCTGCCTCCACAATGACGTCCTTCTGGGATCGTACGGATAGTGGTAACTGCAGCAAGAAAGCGAAGGCGCCGAGGGAGAGCCACATCTCCAGGAACAACCGCCGAGATGGCTAAACGTAAATCTGGAGCCAGTCTTTATGCGGTCCTATCTTCCGCTTGGCAGCGCTTTCCAGCTACCGGATCCCGCGGGAGGACCGCACTGCAAGGAGTACGCAGACAAGCAAACCCCGCCCCCATTCAAATTTGAGACGCCCCAAGTGCTCGAGTTGAAGCTCCTGTAGAGCGGTGTTCTGTCGCAGGACGCGCGGTTGGTAGAGCTGGAGGATAGCAATGGCTCGACGGCTCAGCGGTGTGGATCACGTCCGGGGCATCCAGACCCGGTCGACCCACTAACTACCTCTGTAGCACCAGTACGTGCCTTGCCTAACGTGGTGATGTCATACCTGTCAGTGTTGCATTATACACGCCCATCCGTCGGCTACATTGCCACTCCTGTGGCACTTTCATTGTTCTCACACTACATATATGTGCGTTTCGAGGACCTTTGTACGTTACCCTCGAAGACCAAGAGACTTGTCTTCTCAGTTCCGTCCTCACGGCCGCAGGCGTCGTCTCACTTCTCACAGAAGTTCCGACAATACCGACGATCAGGCAAACATCCACAGCGGCGGTGTTAGTGTGTTCAGAGTGAAGCTGGACTATTCGCCAAACTATTCGCTTGCCCCATACCACAAGAGATATTCGATTTTTCGGGGATAGTCTGGAATACTCGGTCAATGATCGTCGCTCGGAGTAATACGGAGATTGAAATCGCGACGTAAGGCACGTGACCTCATTTCCGCGTCATCAGTCGATCCCTGCGTGCACGGAGGTCGGACCCAGCAAAAAAGAGTATAGCCAACACATTCTCCGCAGTACTCGATCCCGAAGGTGCCATGGATCGCCGTGCACGCTGCTGTAAGGGTTTCCAAACGCGTACATCGGCGCCACCGACCTGTCCAGCGCCGGTTTCCGGAAACCACGTGGCCTTCACGTTTCATCTTCGTGTTGCTATGCAGTCCGACGGGTCTGAGTTAGCCGCACGTGCCTGGAACTGCCGATTCCAGGTCCCAACCAACCTATCGTATGTATAGGAACCCGCTGCTTACTATCCCAAGTCTCGCTATGTGATTATTAGAATACTAAAAGCTATAGAAAGATGCCTGGTATCTCTGTCCGTCGCGAATCTGGCAGTCACGTGGGTACATGATGATACGGCGTCGGCTCTGTACTCACCACCGCACAATGTCCTCGCAATTGTCCAAACCGAGCGAAACCTCTGCCAGGGATACAGCTGCTATCTCGGACATAGTCCCTACACTCACGCACACTGCGTATACGGGGGAGCGGCCGCAGAGCCTGTTTCCACCGAGAATTTCCCACGGCGAACTTCTCTAAACGAGGAACGCTGGAGAAGGAAGGGGTGAGGCAGTCCAGCGAGGGACAGAAGCTGGTCTCCGGGCGCCTTGCCTAGTAATCGACTCCGCTGGTAGACGAGATACAAGGTGCCGGCGAGAAGGACCAGCAGGAGTGACATGATGGCGACAGCAGAAATCAAGACGATCGTGAGTGTGGAAAGAGAGCGTGGTTTGCGTTTTGTTGCCGTATTCTCCGCGGTCTCGGATGAGTTGCTGCCTGCAGGAGGGGATGGTGTGGTGCGTGTCAAAGTCGCGGAGCCATTGGCGCGAACACTCTGCGGCAGCGTTGTCGTCGGATTCGAGGCCGAGATATGCGAGTCCACGGTGGTGCTGGCGTTCGAAGGCTCGTGGCCGCTTAGATTCGGCGTTTCCGGTCCAGTCGGCGCAGCAGCGGGTGGCGGAAGGTGTGATCTGCGCGTCGCATCAGCGGTCCTCAGGGTGCCTGGGCGACTGCATAGTAATCCAAGCACACATTACCGAAGAGAGAGGTGTGTATCTTCGACGGGAAAATTTGAGCCTGTTCATCCAGATTGAAATTGACACGAACAGGAAGTAGTCCAGGCTTGTATACTTGTTATCCTCAAGATTCGTAAGCTTGATCGTATGGGCCGGCATGTCGGGGTCCACATGCGCTTCGAAAAGCTTTAATTGAGGGGTACCGTACGGTAGTGGGGTATGCGTAGTGAGACGGATAATGTTGCCGTCCAGATTAATCTAAGTATAAGCACGAGTACGCATCAGCCACTGGCGCCGCAGTTGCGCCTGGAAACTCGCACCTCCATTTCTCCGTGAGACTGGTGAAGGTCTCCGTAGTATGCGATATAGGACCCTGCAGAGCATGTGAGACGGTCGCCCGACTGATCTGAACCACGGCGAGGAAGCTCACCAACGAAGGTGAGGCTGACGGAGGCGCCGAGGACCAGGCTTGATTGGCATTCGCCCGCATGGTAATAATTCTCCACAGACGTCCCGTTGGGTCCTGGTTGCGGGTTCCGGTTCGGCCACCAGGAGCCTTTATCCGGTAAATAAACGACTGGCGGAAGAATGAGCATTGAAGACAGTGCAATCATGAGGCAGGGGCGTACGCAGGGAACTGAACGCCTCGATGTACACGTCCTGCTGCGATCGCGCGACGGCCCCCAGCGAAGCGGCGGCCAGCGCAGATGCGATGCGCATCCCGGAAATCTAGTACGAAAGCAGAGAGGAAGCACATCGGAAGGTGGGGAAGTGGCTCATCCTTTTGTAATGGTTGCTTGATCTGCGCCCTTGCTGCAAATCACGGCACAGCAACCTCGCGTGGGAATGCGGAAGTCGCTCGACGCAGATGTGGCGGTGGAACAAGCGCGACGAAACGCACTGAGCAGTCGGCGGAGAAGTTGCCACGCCGGTCCCGAGGTGCCCACCGTGTTCGTGGGCGCGCGCGCTGCGGGGCCCGGGCACAAAACAGTGTTAGGGCCATGCGGTAGAGCAGCGACGATGAAGCGAGGAGCCAGCGCTGTGCGCTATTCGGGACTCGTACGCACATAACGCCACTTCTGCTCACGATGACTTCGAGCCTAGCAGCCAAAGCGTGAGCTCGCAGTTGACCTCCAAAGGAGTATAAATCCGGGTGCGAGTAGGTCTCAAATGCTCATGCCTACCACCACCACGGATAGGCCAGGCGGGCTGCAGAGGCAACGGGTGGTGAATCGCTGCTGAATTAGGCGATTGCGCGTTCAAGGGGGCGGCGGCGTAGGCACGCGGACGATGAGACGCGACGGTCTGGGAGCCCACTCACAGATGTCAACTGTCCTGATCGGTAGGCCTTCAAGAAGCTTCGGCTCCGGGAGGACTCGATTGCTCGCTCGCCTGAGCTGGCAAGAGCTTGCGGGCTCATCGGCCCATGTGAAACCAGCCAGAAGCCAAGTTGCTGAAATAGGTTAATCAATCCAGTCCTTCACGATGTTCATCCGCGCTGCCGCCGCTGCCGCGAGCCAGACACGAAGAAAATCGTCCCCATGGGCGTGCGAGGTCAAGTAGTCAATCCACAAAGAACAGGACAGCGCGTGTATTGGGTCAAATCTACTTGGTGCGCGCGATGCGCAGCGTGTCGGGCCTGTAGACGTAGTTCTCGGAGTAGTTCTTTGGGGGAATGCGCATGACGCCTTCGCCCTGAACATAGTAGTCCCAGCCTGGCGCGCGGTCAGCGAAACGCGCATGGCAATTGGGCGCTCGGCATACCCTGCTTGTCTGCAAAGTGCATCGCGTCCTCCTTGGTGCTGAAGGTCATTCTAGTGCCCTGCATGTAGTCCGCGCTGAGGCCATGTCAGTCCGGCGGCTCCGAGGACGGTATTTATTAATTAACGCACGAGCTGGCATAGCCCATAAGCGGGTTCTCCCAGCGACCACCACCGACAGCAGTGTCCCAGTCTATCCGCCAGCCGGGGTTGCGGCTGCCGCCAGACTGCATGGTGTTGGGCGTCGGCTTGTAGATGCGCACGACGCGGTGCCGGAGTTGCTCTGTCCAGGCGGTAAGCGCGAGGAATATTGCCAGATTAATATCCAGACACAGACTAGGAGCGCCAGACGCCAAGTCGGCGGCAACGATGTGGCTCGCCTCGACGGCGGCGGGGACGTCGCTCTTGACGTCGTCGCCGAACTGCGTGGACAGCGAGGCGTCGGTCTTGGGCTCCGCCGGAGGCTGCGGCTGGGCAGGCGGCGTGGGCTGAGCCGGCGGGGTCGTCACATAGCGCACGCCTGCGCGCAGGGGGACGGCGACAGCGCGCCGCAACATCGGGGTGTTCGAGGAGAACGGTCGGAAGCAAAAGGGGTCGGGAGCAATAACGGTTCCGGTGGGACCGGGCGACTCGGCGCGAGTCGGGAACAGGCGCCTGCTACTTGCCCTTCTGCCCTCACTCACATTGCACAATGCCACCCAATGCAGCCAGCAGCGTGGTGCGCCTGAACGCCTCTTTCCCCCATACCGTGTCGCTCACGCCGCGCCTGGCCCGCAGCTCGGCTGGGTCTCCATAGCATGCTGGTGCGTTCGCTTCCAGCTCGGTCCCCGGTCGCGGGCGGCCGCTTGCACGCGCGGCTCGGGCTCACACGCGTCGCACGCCAGGGTCGTCGTGTATTCGCCGCAAATAATCGAAAACTACACGCTCAAGTCGGGCGAGGGCCTCAGCGTGCTCTTTGTCGTCATATGGCTCCTCGGCGACGTCACGAACCTCCTCGGAGCGCTTATGGCAGGCCTCCTGGCCACCGTCATCATCCTCGCAGCTTATGTACGTTCTCGCTCTCTCTCATCTGACTGATATATATATTGACTCACCCTCTCTATCATTACGTACAAAATGTTCACCCGCTACTCACGCGACCATCCAGTACACGCTCTGCGACCTCATCCTGCTATTCCAGATATACTACTACCGCAGGTCCCACCCAGTGCGCCTCATCACGAACGTTCCCATCCCAGGCGTCGTTCTATCGACGGAGCACGGCGAGACGTCTCCGCTTCTCCCGCCAACGCTGCCACCCGCAGAAGAGCTTAAGCGGCCAGAAGAAACCTCCGTTGGGAGACGCGTAGCGCTTTACTCTGGAGCACTGGTGTTTGTCGTTGCGACCGGTTTCGCCGCCTGGTGGCTGAGCGGCGACGAAGTCGGCGCCGGCGATCGGGACGGGGGACACGGCGGCGAGGTCGTCCTCGAGTTGAGAAGCCAGATCTTGGGATGGATCTCGGCTGTCATGTACTGTGAGCACCTATCTCTCCTCACGCTGACTCGTGTCTCATGCACATCACAGTGGGCTCCCGCATACCGCAAATCTGTAAGTCCCTTGTCATCTTACTGCCGGGCTCTGTGGCACTGTGCCCATTAGTCTGCCGTCTGTTTTGCATGCTAACTGTTTCGCCGACAGTGAAGAACCGGCAAACGAAGTGCGAAGGTCTCTCGTTAGCGCTCTTCGTCTTCGCCGTAGCGGGGAACGTAACCTACGTCGCGTCCATCCTGAGCGCGTCGATGGAGCGCACGCATTTGCTCGCGAATGCCGCGTGGCTCGTCGGATCAGGCGGCACCGTCTTTCTCGACTTCATCGTGCGTCGTCCCATCTCTCCCCCTCGTCTGGCCTTTTTAACCTTCCGCGGTCGGGGCAGGTGCTCGGCCAGTTCTTCTACTACCGGAGGGCGGAGCGCGTTTTCCTCACGGACGGGCAGCTCGAGCGCGCACAGGCCCAGCGCCAGCAAAATGGACACGCCGACGACGCGTGATTTGCTAAGTTACCGCCACTCAGCGGCTGTGGATACTGCGATGTTGGGTACGGGCAGATTGCAATGTACAATGGTCATTTTCTTGGCGAAGTAGCGAGTGTCCCATCGCGACCCCACCGGAGAACGCATTTGAAACGGCACTGCGGCAAACTGTGGGGGCGAGGACTCGCATCAGGAAGCGTGGAAAGACAACCACCGCAAGCGGTTTACATGTTTTCGTGCATCGGGTCAAGTTGGGCAAGTCACTCAACTGATGGAGCTCAAGAGTACTGCGAACACGCCTCTCATTGACCTCTCACACAGCTTCTCGTGACAACTCTGGCCTTCAGCGCGCGTGTCCCGTCGTCGATCGCTTCGGGTCCCCGCGCCCGCAGCGCGTATTCCTCCATCGCCTCCAAAAGCGCTGGGTTTGCGCCCATGGCGAGCGGACCCACGAGCCTCAGCTCGCCGAGATACCTCGCCACGGGCGGCGCCGCGCTGAGGAACGCGGGAATGTACGCGCCGTTGTCCTCCCGCCGCCCTTCTCGCCGCACGTAGATAGCGAGCAGGTTGAGCTCGGGCAGACGGACGCCGCACACGAACGCAGCGTACTCCTCGTCGAGATGGAGGTTGAGCAGGCCGGCCGCCGAGCGCAGGACGCGGCCGAGGTACGCGCGCGGCGCCTCCGCGCCGATGCCGTCCACGACGCGCTGCACGGCGAGGCCGGCACACGCGGCGACGTCCCCCCTGTGGAGCACGAGCGTGGTGACCGCGTGCGGCGGCGGGAGGATGGCGAACACCGGGCGCGCGGGGTCATCGGGACGCGCGTAGCGCGGGGCCCCGCGCGGCTGGTGGAAGATCACCTCTGCGACGCCGCGCGGAGACAGCGCGAGGAGACCCGCCAGCGCGCCCTCGGGCCCGTCGTAGACGACCGTCCGCACGTTGTGGAGGGCGGGACATGCGGTGAGACGGTATGGGGGCGCGACGTTGAAGAAGTGAACCATGTTAAGATTGGGTGCGTGGTCCGCGAAAAGGTGATCGGGGAGGAGGTAGTCGGTGCCCTCGGTGCCCGCCGGGCGCTCGACCGGCCCGAGGATCAAGAGCTCGAGCTTAGGTGCTGGCAGTGAGAGCAGCGCGTTGAGGCTGCTGCAGCCGTCGCTGTCGAATTCGCGTATGCTCAGCGTTCGCACGCGGCGCATGTGCGGCATCAACGCGAGATAGAGCTGGTTCTCCGACCAGGTGACGAGCTCATCCAGCACCTTCGGCGGGATTTCGCCCATCCGAACCATCATGCATCGTGTTGCGAAGGCGTCCTTGTATGTGCGCAGGTCGTCGTCGTTTTCCCACGAGGCAGGCCGGAGCGGTAGGAGGTCCACGGACACCGGAAGGTCCGCTGAGCGCGCGAGCAGCTCTGAGAGCTGGACCGCGTCCTGAGCATAAACACGAGTCCAAAGGGTCCGCCGAGATAGCGCAGCCTCGCGCCAATGCCGACACACGTGAGTTGCCCGCATGAGATCGGGCATCGTGAGAAATCAGAACACCGTTGTGAGCATCTCGGCGGGGAGTTCGGCGATTGGTGTCGGGGGAAAAGGAAACGTGCTGAGGTCCTTGAATGCGACTTGGAGGACATGCGGGTCGATGATGCCATACATACAGCACTGGCATTCGGCGCCGTGACGAGCACCTTCGAAGTCGAGCCCGATCATAGCCCTTTGTATTCGCTCGGGAAAGTCATTCTCATCAACGGGCGGGCGTTCTCGAATTCTCCTGGCGTAACAGTCGAAATATTCGAGTGACCCCGCAATACTTTGGGCGACCTATGAATTTGAAAAGGACCGAACTGGCGTCTGTAATACCAACATCCAAAGTTATGAGAACTACTCAACTTCAAAGACGATATCAAACTCGTCGACATGACGAGCATCGACGTCTCCCACGATCTCCTCGGGAAAGCCCTTGATGCAGATCGCACACGACAGCACGCCGTCCCCTAGGGCCACCAGTCGCACAAGTAGCTCCGAGGCGTCTTGCTCCGTCACTGGGCCATCGTTGTTCCAGCAGACGACCTCGATGTCGATCTCTTCGAGCCCGCGGCAAAGGTCCTTCACCCGCGCAAGGTCTCCGAGCGCGTTCCAGGGAAGTCTCGGCCTCGGAGCGCGTGTTATATGCTCCGGAAACTTTTTGAAGAATATGCCGAGGTGCTGCAGGTCGGGGAGCGCTGCGAAGACGGGCAGAAACGCGGCGAGCGCGGAAATCGGGATCTGCACGGAGCGCACGCTGCGTAGGTCCGAGTCGGCTAGTACACGGAGAATCATGCCGGGCACGCAGCTCGCGTCTTCGTCGTCGTCGACAAAGGCCACTGCGCGCATGCGACCGTTCCCGGGCCCGAACGCGCTGATGCATGTCCTGCCGATGCCGTATTGAACCTGGATGTCCAGCGAAGTCGAGGCGGTCAAGAGATGGCCGAGGAGTGGCAGGTTCAATGTCTCCAGTTCGAGTGACACGGAGAGGAGCGTGTCGGTGCGCCAATCTACGTAGTGCCGGGTGAGGTCGTATGATTCGTCCGAGGTTGTCAGCTCCAGCTTCTGCAGGGAGGGCGGCGGGGGGCCAGGGGGGAGGAAGCGCGAGAATTCCTCCTGGAGTTCGTGTATGAAGAGGTAGTTGAGCGCGGGGAAGAGGTCGAATAGGCGGCCGAATTTTGTGGCCTCCTCTAATGTGCCAGGGCCCTCGAGGGTAAGGCGAGTGACCGTGGAGAGCGCGGGGCACGTTTGTGGAAGATGAATATGCGAGACGTAGATCATTCGCAAACGTTGCGGAATCCCGCCCAGGAAGTCGCTGGGAAGGTCAAGGTCGTAGTCCACGCCATCGATCGTCTCGAGAAGCGGTGCACGGCTAGTCAAGGGAAGGCTGTCGCTGGGAAGAGCCCAGCGTATGTGCCTAATGTGGTGTAAATGCTCTAGCAGGCATTGGCGAACAATGCCGTCGGGGTCGGGTTCGCTGAGGATCCAGCCGTGTAATTCAACTGGACGGGAACCAGTTCGGGAAAGGGCCATCCTGAGGAGCTCGTGTCTGTGCTTATACGACCCAGAAAGATCGACAAAGGACCAGATAGCAGGCGTAGTGAGGATTATACTGCGCCAGAGTCGGGACACATGAGACGCAGCAAGGCGGGCTTTGAACGGCAAGAATGTAAAGCATATAGCGAGCACTTCGTCGGGAAGGCGTCTTGAGATATTGTGGCTTGTATTCCATTGAAAAGCGAGGTTGCCGAGGATGCAAGACGTCTCCTGCGTGAGTGCGGCGAGAATCTGGGCGATTTCAGAGGCGCTGTAGCTGTGTGAGCTGCAAGATTCCACATTATAGCCAAATGATTACTCTTTCATGTCGTCTGAGAGCTTCCCGAACTCAGAAGTGAGCTGTAATCGGAGCGCTTCGCTTTTAAAAGGCGCCATGGTCGGTGACAGGGTTCAAAGTCCGCTATTGTTCCCGGGCCGTACATATCTTGTGCACCGATAAAACCGGTTTTTATTCACGACTCAGTGAAGAGACTGACCCGTTGATATCTCCAATGACCCTGAACCTTGATTTGATAGTTGATATGGAGGCTGCTTCTGTGACTAGGTACTAGACTATAAGAGACATCGACGCTCGAGCCGACAGCAGAAGCATAAGCCGCGCCCTTCAGCGAGTCTGTTACCGATGCAACAATATGACAGGGGGTGGTGCGCAGCCGTGTGATTGGGAAACAAAGATGGAATCGTCAATGAGCGCGTGCTGCCAACCTTGAATGAGACGTTAATTCACAGCCCAGCGGGGCGAATACAGTCTGGATGTAAGCACAACGTAGAATACACAGCGCAAAGTATTCAGAAAATGACATACACCTACTTCACAGATACATTTACAAAACCTCGTCCTGAACACCCTGGAGCTGAACGACAAGCGAGGCCAACGCGCCTCTGAGTCGTGCTAGCGCTTCCGGATCTGGCGCAATCGTCAATCCCCGCCGCAGAACGATATTAGGGCGTGCCTCCAGCCTTCGAAGAAAGTCAATAATATCATCAATTTTCACCGTCCCCACAGGATGCCGCTCGCGGCGTCTGCGGGACGAGGAATAGTAGCCCCAGAACGACAGCATCTGGAGTGCGGGGCACTTGGGCACCGCCTCGAGTGGCAGCGATATAACCAGCGGCTGGCTGGGGTCGTTCTGGTGCCGCGGCGCGAGGACGATGTTGAGGTCCGTGAGCCTGGGGAGCTCGGTGACGCGCATGTCGCCGACGACCATCCTCCAGTACTCCTCGTCGAGCTGCAGCTTGACGAGCCGCGCGGCGGAGGACTCCATGACCCGGCGCAGGTACGAGCGCGTCGCCTCCTCGTGCGTGCCAACGGTGTTGACCTCGCGCACGAAGCGCAGGTCGTGGATCGTGCGGACCTTGCCGTGCACCATCGCGATCTGCGCGACGTCCCGCGGCCGGGGGAGGATCTTAAAGAGCGGCCGGTCGAGCGCGAGCGGGTCGCTCCACGACTCGGGCGGGAACCACAAGATGACCTCGCGAACCACTTGAAGCAACGGCGCGACGTGAATGAGCCGCGACTCGGAGCCCTTGTACTCGAGCCGCTTAAGGTTGTGGAAGACGCGGCGCAGGCTGGCGAGTTCAGATATGACTCCCGGGCGTATCAGTCTGTAGAACTGGACGTCCTCGAGTGACATGTCCCGGAAGTTGGATGCGGCGCCGTCGAACAGGTTGCTAGGGAGGTACCAGGCGCTCATGCCCGGCGCATTGACGAAGCTCAGCGCCAAGCGGCGTAAGGATGGCGCGGGCGTCGTAAGGAGACGGTCGAGCGCGTCGCTGTGCCAGAACTTGTTGATGCGAAGCGTGCGCACACGGCTCATGTGCGGGATGAGGGTTTCGTACATGTCGTCCACCAGTCTCTTCGTCGCTTCGTTCGGCAGGGCGCCCAGCCTTGGAACCGGACGCCCAGCAATGAGGAAGAATTCGGTCGGGTTTGCGGGAGGCTCGTCCCTGGGATCGATTTCAAGCGACTTGGGCTGCAGCTCGACGCTGATTGGCGAGTCCTGCGTGCGCTCGAGCAGCGTAGCGAGTTTGGTCGGATTCGACACGACGATGTGCCACCACAAAGACACGTCTGCGAGCGCAAAGACGCGCCAGCGCCTGCATATGTGCGTCGCGGTAACCAGGTCGTGGAACGGCAGCCAGCGGAAGCAGTAGCAAAGGACCTCGGGCGGCAGCCTGTGGACGCCGGGCTTGGCCTCGTTGAAGGTGTGCGCGAAGACGGAAATGGTGCTGGCGACAGCAGCATTGACGCTGCCGATGACCCTGGTCAGGAGCTCCCGCTCGTCGGCAACGGTAGGTGCGGTTTCTCCGGCTACCAGCTGAGCGTTGGCTGTAGCCTCGGTCGCCAACCTGTGGAGAACGACCTGGACGTTGCGCTGGAGCTCCGAAAGGAGGTCGTTCTGGTCGATATCCATGGCTGAGCGCAGGTCGAGCGTGCTCTTCAGGCCGGTAACGCGTCCCTAAGCGCGGCGGCTGTCAGTCGCGTGCCAGGTGGAGCGAGTCAAGCGACGCACGGGAATGGCGGGGTCAGTGCTCCTGCTGCGGGATAGAATCTTGCCATCCAAGGAATTTGTACGCAAGCAGGCTGCAACGTGGGCACAACGCTATCAGCAGGATCTGTGGCAGTCGTCGGGAAATGACCAGAAGTTCAAGGAAGGCATGAAAGGAGCACGTGCCGCCCATTTCCGGCCCGATCGTGACTCCAAGGTTGCCACACAAATACACAGCGTATCTCATCGACGCATAACAAAGCACCTGTTCCCCGGTAGCTTGCTCTAGCAAATGATTCGTGGTCTTCTGGAGAATCCATCGCAAGATGGCCCTGTTTGAGGTTACGGTAACCCAGACGCGCGATTTAGAGCGAATATAACAACTACCCTCTCCAAGTCTCATTCACATGAAGGAAGAGTCAATCCAGCTCGTGGACCCGAGGACCGTGTTGATGGTGACCGCGGAGGTCAGTTTGGTGGCAAAGCTAGCGCGGCCAGACTTCCACGCTCCCGCTCTTCTCGCAGTTAGCGCGCTCGTACACTGAAGCTCGCAGAGACATACCCAGTGTTGTTGAACTCGCCGAAGAGAATGTGGTCCGTGTTGGGCGTCGAAGTGCTCCATTCCTTCCACCCTGCCGCGGGGCTGGCACCGCAGTCAGCGAAATTCTGAGATAACATTTGGGTAATCGGCATACACGTTGCCGCCTATATTGGAGTTCTGGAAGACTACACGGGCGTAGTTCCTCCAGGGCCGCCCGAGGTACACAGTCCCGGACCCTGAAAGGCGATTACGTCCTGGAGCCTGCGTCTCTACCGATTCACCGACCTTGTATAATGGAAGAATTGATCACGTAGTAGTTTGCGTCGTTGCTCGAGCGACCAGAAGCGGTGATGTAGCCATTGCCGATCTGCCCGTCCGTCAGGTCTGCCAGACACAACTCGGAGTGGCAAAAGGCTCACCGTATTGATCACCGACCCCGTAATCCAGATGCTCGCTTGCATGCCAAATATGAAGTCGACGGAGCCTTCTATCAGCGACTTGCCGTAGAATTGAGTGCCCTGGTCCCTTGTGTGTCAGAGAGGAACTGCGATCGCATGAGGCGAGTTGGAGACGTACCACATTGGCGAGGAGCGTGTCCTGTGTCCCGCGGATCTGACAGCCGTAGCAGGCGAACGTCCCGGCTTCAACGCTAAGCGCGACGGCCTGGCTTTGGTCGACAGGTTTGCCGTAGGTGTTGCGGATGTTTAGATTATACAACCTGCACTCGATCAGGACATAGGTCGAACCCAGCGAACTGGATCCCACTTGACCCCCGTAGCAGTGACGCGCAGTGTAGCACTCTTAGCATTGCTACCCGCTTGGCTAGCGGGAACGTTGTCTGTCAGCGTCACGGTGTTCACGGCGTAGTTGTGCGATTCGTTGGATTGGCCATACACAACGACGTTTGCGCGCCTTGGGAATCAACGTCAGGACAAGTATGAGGGTTGAGACGTGGTGAGCCACTTACGAAATGGTCGTCTGACCATTGTAGGAGCCCGGATAAATGAAGTATACATTGCTGGAAAGAGCGTCGGCCATCTACAAACAATCCATCGGCGCAAGCGGCGCACCTCGAAGTGTCTTGGAGAGCGGCAGCGAGGCTCGTGTACCTCGCACCAGTACTACTGGGCCCAACCGTGATTGAGCCCGAAGGAGGGCTGGTCGCCGCAAGTGCCGAACACGTGAGCTGCAAGAGCAGTCCGAAGAAGAGCATCGCAGGCCGCTTCAGGTATGCATGAGACATGCCAAGTCCTGGTCTTTATATAGCCTATGATCCCTGAGCATCGGTGGGCCGTCGTGGCGTCGCGGACCGCGACGTGGTATACCAGGAAGAATTTCGGCGATTGTGGAGTAGCCACAGGATACTCTAGGCGCCAGCACGCCCGTAAGCGGAGCATAGGTGTGACTGGCTTCTGCGCCCGGCGCGCCGCGCGCACGCGGTCCGTCGGGTCACGTGTCGAAATTGAAGAACGAGTGGCGGAGCGGAAAACTTCTTGCGCGCGTTTGCAGCGCCGCCGTCGCGGATCCCGCCCGTCAGTTCTACCGAAAAAGCTTTATTTCTTTCCAGACATCTGACCAGCAAGCGGAAAAGCGCAATCCTCCTGATAGCGAAACAGTACGTGCGTAAGATAAGTAAATGCGTACCCGAGAGAGAGCGAAAGGTAAAGGACAATGAATGCGAACCAAATTAACGTTGATCACAACAGAACGCGCCGCGTCACACTTCCGTTCCGGACTGGCCTGAGGGGGAAGACATGCAGATGAACGTTGGACATGTGCGGGTACTGCGGAGCGCTGCGTCAGCGCGCGAACAAAGAGAGAGAGATGGACACTTGGACGCACTGAGTACAGCACGGGCGGAGGTCCGACCATCCTGCAACCGAGCGGCCTTCAAGCGCGCTCAGGGTGGAAGGGATTCTCCGGGTGCGAAGCGAGCGACGTCTTCGAGGACGTGGGTACAGCGCCATCATAGGGCGAGGCGAAGGGGTCTTCCTCAAATGATCCATACAGGGGCGAAAGCGGGGGAACCGGATTCTCAGGGCGGGCGAGAGTGAACGGGTTGACTGTCGATGCGGCAGATACATTGCTGGCGCGCGGAGAGCTCGCCGGAACAACGATAGACGGCGCAGTGAGGGAGCGAGTGGACTGGCTTGCAGCTGTTGGCGTAGCGACGTCCTGGTACGGGTACGCCTGTGCATAGATCAGAATACGCCATTCCATGAACTGCAGTTGTCATCGTGCTCACAACGTGGGAGGGAGCCTGCGCCTCGATGTCAATCAGAGGCTGATGCACTCCGGCCGACGCAGGCGTATTGGGAGAGCGGATAGCGGGGGATACAGGGGTGTATGGGGCAGCATGGGCATTGGGATAGGGATCGACTGCGACGTGATTGGCCGTTGTGACGGTAATGCCGCCAGGAACCGCTTGCATGACGGCGGTGCTGTCCGAGTCAACAGACGACCCGATGGAAAACATCGAGGTACGCGTGTCGCGGAAGTCCCAGTCGACGCCAGTGTCGCGCACGCCGCCAACGGCTCTGACTTGTTCGCGGCGCGAGCGGCGTTTAGCGAGGAGAACGCGGCGGTAGCACAAGAGGCCGATGAGGAGCGCGAACAAGACCCCAAAGACGCCGATAGCGGCTGCGGCCCCGAGCGGGAAGCCGGACTTGGTGGAAGCGCCCTTGTCGTTGAGACTCCCCGCGGTGGGAGCGGAAGATCCCTCTGTTGTGCTGGTTCCCCATTCAACGTTGCCCGCGCCGGGAGTGATCGCTCCGCCGCCGCCAGGCGCTGAAGAAGCTTGCTGACCATCTCCGCCCGGCGTAGGCCCAAGAGGGATGTTTGGGTCAGGTGAGGCGACGTTCACAACGGGCTTCAAGCCAGCGCCGGAGGTCGGCGTGCCGGCAAAGGCGTTAGTGTTCGTGGCCTTAGGGTCGTTCGCTGGACTGTCATTGTCGGTGCTGCCATCGGTGCCGGAGTTGCCGGTGCCGGGCGAGGAGTTGTCGGGGGTGTTGGGAGCAGGAGTAGACTCCTGGGGAGTGCTGGGCGTGGTAGGAGTGGGGTTGGAGGGTGGGTTGGCGGGAGGCTGGGACGTGGGCTTGGTCGGGTTCGAGGGCTGCTGGGAGGTGGCAGGAGGGGGAGCGGCAGGAGTAGTCTGGGCTGGGGCAGGCGTAGTCGAGGTCTGTTTGCCGCCGCCAAGCAGGCCGCCGACGAGGTCGCCGACGCCGCCAACGAGGCCGCCGACGAGGCCCATGGCTTTTGCGTAAGGAGTGTGGGCGCGAAGGAGCGTGGGGTGCACTGGCAAGTGCGCAGCTGCGAGCGAGAGATGCAAAGAAGAGAGTTGGTTTAGGCGAAGCGAATTGCCGAAAGATCAGACCCTTCGTCGGGATCAAGCCCGGCTATTCCGAGGTTGTGGATTCTGGGGGCGATCCTGAGCGCAGCCTTCGCTTGACCGGGACGCAAAGGCACAAAGCGGCAGGGATCTGGCCAAGTGTCAGTTTGCCCAGAGTTTTGTGTCTTCCCTCAGGGCTGCTGAGCGTTCCTCCGTTGGATCTTCGGAATCGAGCCGAACATTCGGCGCCGTTGTCAAGACGACTTTACGATGACGACTGGATCGGCACTAACATCGGAGTCCCCCTGTTCAGCATCCAATCTCGCATGCGACCCTGCATCCGCTTGCACGCCTCAGTGACAGCAAATCGTTGTTAATCCTGTGATCAGTAAGCCCAGTGAGCCAGGACAGCGCTGAAAGCGAGTTTCTGATCATGCCAGGATCCAATTCTTAATATACATCGTGATTGAGTGCCGTTGAAGTTGGACAAGGACGGTTGACGCGCTGACGGTGGCTACCCCGAACCAATCGTCGTTCACAGCTGTCGCGCAATCAAGCGCGGCATGTCCACCGCCATCTCATCACCTCATTCAACAACCAGCACCTCGTTAGCGGTCGTAATCGCAATCTAAAAATCGCGTGAGACTAAACGAAATGCGCCCAGGGTCGCGACAAACCTTCTTCTTTTCCTTCGACGCCTTGACGGGGTTCGGCGCGCTGAAGATGTCCTGAAGTTCTTCGAGAGTGCGACCCTATGTCATCCCGATGTGAGCCCGTGTTCCATCTCAGGTACAGTAACGCGCACCAGAGTCTCAACGCAGCAGAAGTACCAGACGACGGCCTCAAACGCGTCCCAGAAGACAAAGACAAGCATCAGCTTCCACTTGATGCGCCCAAGGGCGATTCTGCCGAACAGCGGGATGAGGCAGGTAGCAACATTCACGCGGGGGAAGGACGTACGGGATGCACAGCAGATTGATGAACGAGGTGGCCGAAATGACTAGAATTTTCAAGGAGACACCCTTGGCTCTGGTCGTCGTCTCGAGGCATTCCGCCGGGTAGAGGGATTCTGAGGCTGCTCAGCACGGGTATGCGTCGGGAACGGCTGAGAGAACTCACGCAGCGGGGTGTACTGTCCATCAACAGTTCATGTGGGCATATCATTCATCTGCAGTTGAGCAGCTACGCACCGTAACTAGCCAACAATCTTGTCAGACCGGGCACGGAAGCGTTATACAAATCACTCACATCCGTAGGTCACGTTGAACAGGAAGAAGAATGCCGCAGCAAGTCTACGCGCCTCGTCAACACATGGTTGGACCGACTGAGAAAAGGACTCACTGTCCTATCTTCAGGTTCTTCGGCCCGTCTCCATCTGAAGGAGATTCATGAGTATGGGGTCGGAGGGTCAACGAAGGTCTCACAGGTCGCCCATTTGGCCGAGAGACCAGCGTTACAGCCCAGCAGGACCGCGCAGCACGCCGTGCCAATAATTAGGACCCTAGAAGAACCTTGTATTCAGCAATGCAGGTATGGGTTTGCGGCATGCCAACTCACTTTCGACGGGGCATGCGGTCGGACAACGAAACTGCGATCCACGCTGCTAGGGCCGAGATACAAGTGTTGATCAGGTTCATTGAGAACTTCATTTGTTCTGCGCAAAGCGTAAGGGAATCCCCCTTTGGGTCCTGAGAGAATTTACCATCAAATCCGAGGCTCGAGTATATGTCGACGTTGAAATATCCGAGACCGTTGCCGCTCATTTGACCTACATACGTGAGGCTCAATATGCCTAGTCAGCGTGGATCGCCATACCGAAGAGGCCCATGAGGAAGACCATCAACAACCGCCACTACGCGCGCGAAGTGAGAGCGAGATTAGTGCACGATCGCCTAGCCTCACCCGCGCAGAGTGCGACAGCAGGCTGGAGACACTCAGCCTACATCTTGCGTGACGCATGAAAGACGCACAGGTCCTTGTAGTCCCACCAGCGCTTGTCGCTGCCATCCGTCTGGATCTTGGAGCGGAACTCCTCAATCTCGAGTTTGACCTGGACACAAGCGTCAGTCCCGGTGTAGTTCGACCATCATCTCACGAACAAGTGCGTTGTTGGGATCCTAAGTTGAATTAGAGACGGTGAGAGCAATGCGTCCCTGCGTGGACGTACATTGTTGCCGTGGTACTTGACCAAGAACGCGATGGCCTCGTCGTCGCGTTTGTTGAAGAACAGCCTTTCCTCGCGTCACATGCTGACAGAACACAGAGTCCACGCGCGTACTGACCAGCGAGGGGACTCGGGCTAGAATGAGATCGAGTCAGATTGACTCCGCCGCTTCGAGCGAAGCGACGCACCAGGAACCAAACCAAGCAGCAAACAACGAAAGCCGGAGCCGCCTAACCAGGGGTAAGCGCCTTTCTCCAGAGCAAAAGTGAGGCTGGGGTACCTGGATGATGAGAGGAATGCGCCAGGCCCAGTTGCTCTGCATGGACTTCGTCCCGAGGCAGATTGCCGCGGCGGGGATTGCGCCCGCATTCCAGCCGCTGCCGTCGTGTCGGACACGTAGAATAGCAGTGGGGGACTTTACGTACGTGTTGTAGAGGGCGGTCATGCGGCCGCGCCATTGAGGAGGCGCTATTTCGATGCAGTAGGCTGGAGCGGAGTTAACCCTCCGCGCACGCCGAACTCTGTATCTGGACGCACTCGGTGCTCCCACAATCGCAATAGCAATTCCCATGCCTATTCCGTGTCAGGTTATCCGATGGATGCGGATATGAGGGTTGTCTTACCCAAGATAAAGCGGCCCGCGATAAACTACCCGCGACGTGAGAGGATGGCACAGGAAGCAGTGAGAGCTTACTTGGTGTTGCGTCAGGGCAGTGGCAATGGTCGCAGTACCGCACATGATGATGAAACATCCTGCGAACATGCCTCCGCGACGTCCGAACCGATCGCAAATGGGACCTGGGAGTTGGTGAGTGTTATCACAGTTTCTCCGTCGTACAGCCGGTCTTACCTGCGAAGAGCGACCCGGCCATCTGACCAATCTGGAGGGCAGTAGTCAGCACAGCTGAACGGCTGGACCACACGCGCCACATACGGTATCTGTAGATTACCGTCAGCGTGAATCGCGCAAGAAGGTGACGCCTGCACGCACAGATGGAGAAAATTATTCCCGTGGACGGGCCAAGCCCTCCTGTGTCAGCCAATTGTGTGAGACGGTGAGGCTGATTGCTGTGCGATCACCGTACCAGCGTTGAACTGTTTGGCGTAGCTAATAGGCACGTTCAGGACACAAGCGCTCGGTTTGTCCGAGGATGCTACGCACGCGTCCATGGCGTTAATGCTGGTCATCAACGATCCATCGTAGCCGTTCCTATTGAGCGGAATGAGACGACGGAGGCAGGCATGGACGGTCGATCGCACCCCATGGAGCAGGCGAACGAAATGAGTGCTGCGCCGTATAACTGGAAGCTCTCCCTTGCGCGACAGGGTCAGATTGCGGGAAATAAATGGCGCATCGCGTACTTCGACCAAGGGTTGAGATTCCCCTGCGCCACGGCGGCGGCATACTCGGCTGCAGAGCCAAATGAGAATCAACGCCAGGCGGGCCGCGAGGAACTGACCATTTCCTGCCTCCTTGACGACCTTGGCTTGCTCTGGGACGTGCTCTACATGCTTGTAGGCGAGTCCTCCGAGTTCATGCTTCTCGATGTCTGGAGACTTCATGCCTGTGGACGACGCCGGGCGCGACCTGTCGGCTGAACTGGACATGGTCTCGAACAGGCGTTTGAGCGAGGCCCACCCTACCCCACTGAGCTTTATAGAGACAGGCGCATTACTCGCGGTATCTTCGGGTGCAGCAGGCTAGATAGTCGCTGGCACAAGCTTCTGAGCCGCGCAAGCAATGGGCCGGGGTCTGGCACGGCGTCATCAACTCCGCGTTTAAAAATAGCCGTGTTCATAAGAGCATTCGTCGGGATTCGTTGAGTCAGGTAAGAGCGATGCGTGATAGAAGGTGGCAGAAGAAGGATAGGTTCATCTTCATGTTGCATCGAAAAAAAATGGGAAGGCAAGAGGCGCGTTGCGGAGCCTGAAATCTGTTCCCGCGCGTTACTCCGGTCTGCGCACGAGCCTCATGTCGCAGACAGCTTCACCGGCGTCTACTCCTCTTCCGCGCTCTCCGACGCCTCTGCAACAGCAGCCGGACTCATTCGACGCGCTTATTGACCTGCTCGCCGGCGACGGCCCGAACGAGGGCCTGGGGCGGCTCTCCGCCACACGGACTGGGCTGCGCGACGCGGACGGCAATTTGGACATTGGACGAATACGCGCAATCGTCCACGATGATACGGGTCTGCCCGGTATCTCAGAGCCGCCCGCGTTCGGCAGCCCGCCAAGTCCTCAATCCCCAAACCTCAATGCACAGCTTTCCCACGCTGACGCGCCATCCAGCGTACGGCCAATTGCCCAGTATGCATTCCTCGTGCTCACCGTCACTATCACCTCCAGCTCATACCTTCCAATCTCGGAATGGGGGACACGATGACCCCTCATTCAATCCAATCCGTCTCGCCGCTGGCACTATCGGCTGGCCTTCCTCAGCCCTCCGCTGTCGCCCACGTGCACGAGGACCCGGTGCCTTTCGATAGCTTACTGGATACACCGATCCCTGCAAACTTCAGATTCCCCGATCGCACCCTGGTACAATGTCCTCGTCTCAAGCTCAGTTATACGTGCTGATCCTTGTTGTTCAGCCAGCAACCGACACGCGGAGTAATCCTGATCTCCGTCGCTTGACTGAGGAACTGTCTCTTGCGAAAGAGGAAGTGCGCGATCTGAAAGGCAGATTGAAAATCGCCAAGTCGCTGCTCGTGCGGAACAACGATGCGCAGTACACCCATGCATCTGCCTCCGCTCCTCCGACTCAGCCCACTCATCTTTCCGAGCCGCTTGGCTCGGGTTCTCAATGGATGCGTCCGCGTGATGACATCGACGAACTGGACGGAGACTCGGCGAAGCTGGCGCTCCGAGTACTTTCCTATCACCAGCCCACCCCTGTCAAACACTGACGAGTTTTACAGAATCTTCTGCACTCGCTTTCTTTACCGGTTTCTTGCGTCCCTGCTCTTTCGACATCCGACACCCATCGGCAGCCAGAAGCGTCTGTTTCGTCTGGGCCAGCGTCTGTCGAACAGCTCCAGAACGTGATCCAGTTCGTGCGGGACGTGGACGAGCTCGTTTGGAAGCGCCAAGCGCTAGCTCGCTACAACGGCGCTGTGATTCCTCTCAATGTTTTCCACGCCGATAACATCCAGGACCTACGAGACCGTGTGGAGTTGTGGGAGCGTGCTGTACGGGCTCCCCCTCTCTAACACCCGCGGTTCACGGGACTGGAACTCTCTGCGTCCCGTCTCAGTTTCTTGTCCGACTGGGCGGAGATGCGCTACCTTACGATAACTTCATAGTGGCTCGCTTCGAATGGTCGAACCTGCTAGAGCCCAGGGTTCCACCACTATGACCTGCTTCTACCGCCTGTGTCCATATATTTCTCCTTGCTTTGGACTTGCTCGCTCAGTCTTACTCGTACTCGCTGCATTGCGATGTTCACCATTTCTTCAAGGTAGATCTTGGCGCGGAAGAATTTCAGTCGCATGCGTATCCGCTCTTCCTTGTATGTACCACTACATTTGATACTCCGTATGATACTGTAACGCTCTCCAGGTCGATTACTTTCGTCCCGTCCAGGCACACCGCATGTCAAATCCGGGACGCCGGGCCGGAGCTAGCAGAGTGCTGGTGAGGACCCGCCGCTCCGCTGTCGCTTGTTTCCCACCGCCCGTCGTCACAGCTTACAGCCATGCCTCTGAACGTTGCAGTCCTTGGGTACGCCGCCATTGGATCGAGTGAGCTAGCTAACTTGAGCGTGTGTAGGACTGGCATGTCTGCCAGAGTGTTCCATGTCCCCTTCATTCTTGCGTTGCCCGAGCAGTTCACGCTGCACACGATCCTCTCCTCCAACCCTGCATCGGCCAAGGAGCGCTTCCCCCACGCGCAGAAATACGTCGATAAGCTCGACGATGTCCTTGCAGATAGCGACGTGCAGGTCGTATGCATCTGCACGCCGAACGCGACGCACTACCCATACACCAAGGTCCGCGCAGTCTCATTTTCCGCATCAGCTGCTTACACACGCGCACGGGCCACAGGCCGCGCTCGAAGCGGGCAAGCACGTGATCCTGGAGAAGCCTTTATGCGCGTCGTCGGCCGAGTGCGACGAGCTCATCGCGCTCGCGCAATCCAAGGGCCGGCTCATCGCGCCGTTCCAGAACAGGCGGTTCGACTCGGACTTCCGCACGCTGCAGCGCGTGCTGGCCGGCGGGGAGCTGGGCACGCTCGCCGAGCTCGAGACGCGCTACGACCGCTTCCGCCCCGCGCTCAAGGGCGGCACGTGGAAGGAGGCCGGCGGCCCCGGCCAGGGCGTGCTGTACGACCTCGGCAGCCATCTCGTGAGCCCTGCGCCGGCCCCGCGGCGAGTGCGCCGTGCTGATCGGCGCGCGATTCATAGATCGACCAGGTGCTGACGCTCTTTGGCCCGCCCGCCCGGATCTGGGCGCACATCGCCAACTCGCGCAAGCTCGGCCCCGACGACTTCCACGACTCGTTCATCGCGCACTTCTTCTACGAGCCGGATGCCGCCGCCGGGCGAGAGCTGCCGCTTGTCGTCAACTTCAGCGCGGGCGTGCTCAGTTTGGTCGAGCCGCAGCTCCGCTTCGTGGCCAAGGGGACCAAGGGCTCGTTCGTCAAGTATGGCCTTGACGCGCAGGAGGCACAGCTCAACCTTTCACCTCCTCTCCCGCTCTCTGCGCCAAACTTTGGAGTCGGTACGCCCCATGTGTTTACGGTCTGAACAGCTGGCGGGGCTCATCTGTCGGCAGAGGACGAGAGCATCTACGGCATCCTGACTACCGCAAAGGGAAAGACCACCGTCTTATCCGAGCGCGGAAACTAGTGGGCATTTTCTTCCCATTCATAACCTGTCTCACGGGCACGGCAGCTTGGACTGGTACAAGGGAGTCGCAGCTAGTCTCTCTGAGAACGACGCGAAGCTGCTTCCCGTTAAGGTGCGATTCTTTCTCCGCCGGGATCACCGGCCGGTCCTCACGGAATACAGCCTGAGGAGGCCCGCAATGTCATCCGCGCGATAGAGCTATGCTACAACAGCGCCCGTACGGGCGAGGTGGTACCATGGTCCAAGTCGGGGTGAGATAAAAATGTGTTGAGCGTGTACTAGGTTTTCCCGAAATAGAAACAATCTCAGGCCCATGCTACACGGCGGTTCGGTGCAGCTCTTGCTACTCAACACGGGTAACGGGCAGCGGTGCGAACCCCACACAGACCCTTCACTTCTTCGGTGTCAATTGCACATCCATACCTATGCTCCTGGCATCAAAAGATGCCAGCTGCAAATCCACGCCTGACGCAGGAGTGTTGTCGCCCGCGCAGGTCTCAGGGGCGTTGCATGCTCTCGGAAGCAATTGCATAATCTGCATACTGCTGTTGTAAGAATTCCTACCGGTAGGTGCGAGCATGAAATGACTAGCATTCATCAGGAGCAAGTGGCACGGTTCCTTCGGCGGCTCCATTACTTATGGCCGCGTATAGTTGTGCCTGTTGAACGCCGTGTCCTGATGTAGTGCCATAGCGCTCATCTCCGATCATGTTTGCGCGAATACCAGGTCCACATGGTCCAGTGCGGGTCAAAGGGCCTGCTGTATTGGCCGGCAAGTCAACCTCCTCCGTGTCCTGGGTTTTCACAGGGGTTCAACCACTTCGCAAACTGAACTTAAGCCCGATCATTTGCGCAGCTCCCGCAACGGTATCGGAATTCTGCAACTGAGGTCGTCACATAAACATTCGGTGGAACTACGTAACATCATACAGGACCGCTATAGCACTCGCTTCTTCACCCCGAGTGGCCGTGTGGTCAATTTAGTCTGGTTGGCCTTGTCCTCGTACTCGAGCCTATAGAACAGGTCGAAGAAGTCGTTGTTGCGCACGACGTAGGTGGTGAACGTCCAGTGGCAGCCTCGGAACCAGTTCAAGGACCCGCGTTCGCGCCGACAAGTGATCTCGAGCTCGGTAGAAAGAATCACGGATGACGATTCCTGTCGCCAGCTGCTCCGTCGTGGATTGTGGGCCTCGACGCGCCATCCGACAATGTGCTCGCCGCGGCGCCTGACCAACTTTCCAGCAGCGGCGTGGCTGAACTGCCAAGCAGCGACCCGAATCTCGACCGACTGCCCGACTTCAATGGGACATCCGGCAGTGGTGTCACATCCGTGCCACATACTACCCCTAGGAGCTCCTTGGAGTTCCCTGGAACTATATTTGCTCCCAGACTCCCTGCTTGGTCATCCTGTTCATCCCCACACTGCCTCCCTTGTTCCGCAGTATTATTTCATTTCCCCTTTTCATCTCCGATCACACCCCTGTCGGCACATCGGCCTTTCATGTCAGCACACTGCCTCGCTCCGTGATCCCTCGGACTTTGTCATCTGCCGGCACTGCCTCTTTTGTCCTCTATATATACTCCGCGATGTAGACTACAATTCCTCAGCCAGAAAATCAACAAGAACTCGTCACACCGCTTCTACTTGATTTTCCTCCTCGGACCCCTCGGTCCCCGCGTGGCCGTGGGGCCCTAGGGCTCCTCTGCACTTTGTCTCGCTCTCCGTCCGACGTCCTCCTCGTTCTCCGCGCTATTGTCACCTTTGCGCGCCAACCCTCTGTTCTCACCTCCTCGCTCGTCCTCCTTGCTCCTCGGCCTCCTAGGAGTTCCTCCGCTCATCCAGCACATCCCCGACACTCTTCTCCTCGGTCTCCTCGGCGCATTCCGCCATACTGTTCCTAGGCGCATCCAGTGCGCCTCCGCGCGCATCCGATAGGTCTCAGCGGTTCCGCTCTCGGGCGCATCCGCGCTCCGAGGCGCGACTCTGACAAGTGGAGTGTTCGGGATTAAGTCCGTAGCCCCAGGAAGCCCTGACATCCTGTCTGTCCTCTCCCGGCTGCTTGACGCATCGCTGGACAACCTGCTGGAAGAGGCCATGAATCTCGTGCACGTTCACCAGGTCCTTCTGCAGCTGCTGCGCGGTGTCGTGCAGCTTGATACGCGTGGTTTCGCACGTGGCGATCTCCTCTTGCAAAGAGCGAGCGAGGGTGGAAAGTTTGAGGACGCGAGAGCGGAGGGCAAAGAGCAGAGGTGGCTCGGACAGAGCGTATTCCGGGAGACTCGCCGCGAGCATCTGACAGACGAAGATGATGTCTCGGACTTGCCGGACCGTGTGGAACACGTCGGGTGAAACCGGCAGCTTCTGCAGGACTAGATTGCCGAGCCCTCGCACCGCTGAGTAAGGGCGGAGCATGGCATACAGAGGAATGCCGCCAGTGGATGCCCTGTGGCGCTTGAACCAATCGAGGAGTGGGAGGATCTCGGCGAAGGCGTGCAGTTTCCTGCCATGCTGGCTGGGATCGTCGTTGTATGCATCCAAGGCCAGACCATGGCTCTCGATGCGAATGGACATGTCTGCACCGGCACTCATCATTGCTCTATCCACTTCCGCAGCAGCTTCAGCGTTAAAGACGCTGGCAGTTGCCCGGACACTGAAGATCGCACTCGCCCGCCGCCGTTCCTCGGTGGAGTTGAAGGTGCAAGTGACGACAGCCGTAAACACACAGCCGTACTTCAAGCCGTAGATGAAGTAATCGCCGTAGGTTTCGCGGAAGACGGCAGGGCCATCGTGAGATAAGACATGACGAGCTTCCTCCGTCAGCTCGTAGGGCTTCTCTGGCTCTCCGTCCTGCGTCTCGGACTTGAAAAGAACCAGCACAGAGAGCGAGGTATCGGACATGATAGCCAGAGACTTGACCTCGGAAAGAACGCCCACCCGGCAGTCCAGGGGGGCAACGTTCAGGTAGTTATCAGCCGAGAGGCCGAGCTCCCTCTTGAGCGCCTCGTGGGTGCAAAGGACGCGTATGGCGTGACGCTCCTTTACTGCATTTCCGCGGCAGGGGACGAATGGTTCGAGAGCGCTAGACGTGATAGCGCCGGTGAGAGCATTGATACCGGCACCCAGGGAATGATCCTTCCCCCAGTAAAGATCAGGAATATTGGCGTCAATGCGTGTGCTGAGGGTATCGCTGAACTGGAAGCTCGACGACGACGAATCCAAGTCCACAACTCCCATCGCGGGCGGCGGGAACGGAATCTGGGGCAGAGTAAGGTGCAACGGGGCGGTCAGCGATTCTGCCTCACAGTTAACAATGATAGCTCAGTTATTGCACCCCTATAGCTAGCATCGGACTTGATGAAGCTGGTTGCCAGCTCAGCGGTAAGTTCGATTCGGAAACGCGATTTATTAATTCTTCACCGCAATCCACGCATACACCAAACATCGGCAATAGAGTACACCTACAGCCTCAGAGTTCGCCGCGCCAGGCGGAAGCCACCAAACCACCTAGCTCCTTCCAGACGGACATCATTTTCCAATCGTTCTTGACGCATCCCTCATAAACATACGTAACCTCGTCCACATGTCTGGGGGCCGGAGGTTCTCCGGAATCAGTTGGAGAGGGGATAACGTCGTGTGGGAACAGATAACGACCAGCAAGGACCTGTAGTACCAGATCTCAATGAATAGGCCATAACAATGATACGGATGTCACCCACATCGCGCATGAGCTCGCCGAATGCTTTGATATCGATGTTGACATTGATTGCGGGCTCCATGAAGGCCAGGGAACGCATACGCTGGTAGTTGCCCAAGCAGGCGTCCGCCGTGCCGTCCACAGGAGAAGGGGTCCTCCCAAAATCGCCGACAGTGACCGAGTCCTGGTCCCATGTCAGAAGAGACGAGCGCCTGCGGGACGCGACGCACAAGATGTACAGCGCCATGGACAATAGGAGGATCCTGCGTGTGGAGAAATACCAGCGCACCCGCAACATCATGAAGCTACAGGGATAGTTAGGGTACTTCAGCATCCCAACCGCAGAAGTGACAACGCACAATCCCGATTAACGGCGCATTGCGTTGCGAAGAATACTCAGAAGCTCGCCGTTCCTCGGACTCCAGATACTTGATGAAAGAACGAGCGGATGGCCAGTTGGGGGAGACAGCATGCCATATTCCCTCGAGCTTACATATTCCCAGCAGAGGCAGAAGATTATTATGCCTGACCTGCGTCCAGTTACCCAGTTCTCGAAGCAACTCCTGGTTCGGGGATGCAAACGCATGAGTGGGATTCATATGATGCAAAGTAGCCGTACCTGAGACCATCCTTCAGCATCCACGACATGGTCCTCACTGTAGCGCATTGCCAGGACTACCATGGCACGGCGTGAAGTGGTGCCTTCGGGAATCCAGTAACACAGGCGCTGAGTGCAATCGGGGGAGGGTTGAGCGGTCGGTGCCTTGACAATAGGTCCGTTGACGTCGGCGTTGCTCGGCCATTCGTCACAAACTTCGCCTGTCAGATTGACTGCGCCGGAAGAGACGAAGCGTTCGAGGGCGGGGATCGCCGAGCAATCGAGACGGTCCGGAAGTTCTCGCAGGCGTGTCAAAACTTGGGTAGCACCAGGACGGTGACAAGGCAGCTGCGCCCAGCATTCATTCGCCAGCCTCCACCAGCGAAAATCGAGTCCGCGAGACTGAGCAAGCCCAAGCGGAAACACGGGCCGTCGCCCGTGTGCTAGGGCGGACGTCAACAGAAAGTTCTGACTTCCGGGACGGATTCTGGCTCGGAGATCCTTCCAAGGTGCTTCACGTGTGAATATCTAAAACGCAGAGAAAGGCAGCATGTTAGTGGCTGATCGAGTGCGGCGCGGATGAGAGGTATCCCTTACGTGAACGATGAGGATTCCGAACGCCCACATATCATTTTCCTTCTCCTTCGAAAGAAATAAATGAGTATCATCGTGTGCCTCGTCATCGCTGTCACCCAGTTGTTGGATACTCAGGGTCTCCGACTCGGCGTCAGAGACATCCAGCGGGTCGTCGTCACCGTCTGGATCGAGATCACTGTTTGCCGACGAGTGCATGTCTTCGACACTCTGGGGAGGCTGTTTATAATGGGCGGAATCGACGGCGTGGGTGTTGTGGGCGCAGAGGTGAATGTGGTGGAACATCTGCTCCGGAGACAGGTAGAGCTCTGTTCCCAACGTGCGAACTCCGGGGGAGGTTGTGGGATCCCCGAAGGCGCGCACCGCATTCCTACTCAAGCCGAAGTCGGCAATGACAGCATCTTCGTTGTCATTGATCATAACGTTTTCCTGGTAATATCGCTGATTGAGAGTCGAGGACATCGCGGGGAAGAGGACTTACCGCCTTGAAATCTCCGTGAACGATCCCAACTTCGTTGTGGAGATACTCCAACCCTCTCAGAATTTGCGGAAGCTAAAGCCGCGCAATCGGCATGCCGTTGAGACACTGGTCGAGTGAATCCGTTCGAGAGAGACGCACCCATTTTGCTATGTTTTGGGCGCTATACATCTGACCCCTCATGCAGCGACCGAGATCGCGGTGCTTGAGATAGGGGGAGACGAGATAGACCACGCCGTGTTGGTTCATGCAGCGTCCCAAAAACGGCAAAACATATTGCTCGTTATTCGCCTTGCGCCAGAAGACATCCTCTCTTCCCTAATAAGGCGTAAACATAGATAGCCTTAGACAGACAAGGAGCTCACGGTGGATCGACTCGGATCCGAGACGAGTTCCTTGAGTACGACGCGGGCGGACGTCCGCTTCAGTGTGCCGATGGAGACGGACGTAACGCCGAAGGTTTTCGTCTGAAAGTCGCGCTTGCCAATACTAATAATCTCTCCAAGATCTTCTCCCTCCAGTGAGACGAGGTGCAAGTTGGGGTTGAGCGGCGCGGGCTCCGGCTCCAGGACGCGGACACGACCTTTCGAACGGCCAGTGTCTCCATCCTATCGAAAGCCCGCAAAGTCGCATTAAGTGCATAAAGCCCGTCAGAGAGTTGTGAAGTAGCGTTGGCAGCGACTTACCCTGGTCTCCTTCGATGGATAGAATTGCTCGAGCGCCCCCCAGATCCGACGGTGCTGAACTACCGTAGCTCAGTTGCAGTCAACTTGGCCGCCGGGAAGTATGACATACCTCCGTCAACCGTAGACATACAGACACTTGTGACCAAAGAATAGGCTTGCGACGAGTTTGCTGGTGAGGGTCGTGCGTATGACCGCAAGGCACGTCAATTATCTTAAGTGCCGGCGATGCCGACTCGCGTGACCAACTGGAGAGTTACATGTGACAATCTGGCCAAGCAAGCTCGTGTTGTTTCTCCCGAAAACGCTACATATTATGTGAGAAAATCAAGATCGGGAAAGAGGAAAAGATCCCGCGGCGATCAACACGGAGCCCAAAGTGGCATTCAGTGTTTGCAGTTGTCCGTCGGAGGAGACTGTTGACCCGATCACCCAACCGCGCCAGACTTGGGCAACCTTCCAGACCATGGATTCTCCACATACGCAACCTGCATTGGTGTCTCCTCGCTCTTCCGTGTGGGACCATTGGCTGGGCTGTCTACGGACAATATTCTGGTCAGGGTGCTCGATGGCAGCGTCGTTGCAACCACGGGACGGTCTGTTCTCCTTCCTTCCTTTCTGGGGCCGTGTCACCATTTCCAAGCGGATGGAGCCTGTCTCGGAGGGTCGGGAGACATACCTTGCCCGCGTGCGCTGGCTTTGGAGAATGCAAGACGCTACGCTCCAGTATATCGGATCATCCTCCGCTCAAGAGACCCTAGTGCGTCGTGCAATGACGTTATTTCGATTGCTGAAGTCGGCAGAGCATCGTACGCCATGTCAACGCCGTGTTGAAGTTGAAGCACCCGAACATCCAAGTCATTTTCGGCACTTGCGATCTCAAAGTCGATACTTTTCTCGTCGCTCAATACTTCAAGACAAGTCTCCTGGCTCATTTGCTCTCCAGTCCAACAATCGATCGGCGCCCTCATGTGAATACGTCTTTTCATCCATTGCTGCTCTGTTAACTTCGGGTCAGGTCCTTCAAGTGGTGGACGCATTGCGGTTCCTTCATGAGCATGGACTCATACATGGCGACCTCCGCGGTGTAAGAACCCCGGTACGAGCTGATGCCCAATCTGAAATCACCACAGGGCAATGTCTTTGTCTCTTCGGCGGGTCGTCCCATCATTACCGCATTTGCGAGTCCTTCAACAGATACCACATCGTTGACCGCAGGCCCTCCCTTCCCGTGGGAGATAGAGAAAGACGAAGAGGAGGCTGCGCCGCCGGACGACTCCGACATTCCCTACGAGCGACTCTTTGAGCCTAGGCCGGGAGGCCCTGGTCCTGATCCCCTAGAGGTCACTATGGACGGGGTCGTCGACGACCTGACAAAATCTCAAGCGCTCTCGCGGCTACGATCGACCGACATCCACGGAGACATCTTTGCACTAGGTTTCCTGATCGTTCAGGTAGGCAGTATTTTTTTTTTTTTGAAGCGGCTTGCAGCTTACGTGCCCTCAGTGCTTCACCAATCTTGGCCCGGAAGAAAGCCCGAGCGCTCTACGAATCCTGCGGATGGCACTCAAGGGGCAGCGACCTCCACATCCTGGATACGAACCCCAACTGCGCGGCCTTGACCAGAAATACTGGTACATCTGCTTGCGTTGCTGGGATACCTCGCTCTCCGCCCGACCTAGCGCAAAGGAAATCTTCGACGTCCTTTCCCAAGCCTTCGAGGATGCGATCAGGCCGCCGTTTGAATGGTCCACGGAGGAACTCGACGACTGGGTCAAGAACAACATCCTCAATCTGACCGCCGTCGTACGCGACATACACGAAGTGAAGGTCGGGCGCGACGCGGAGGTCTGCGGGCCCCAGAACATCCGCAAGCAGGAGGTTCAGGGAACGTGGGTTAAGCGTGGGAAGACCTCGCTTGTCAAGATCATCCTTCCCGAATTTTGTCGCCGCCGCACTCTGCGGCACGAAGAGGTGAGTGGACATTGTCGCCGACCATCGTCTTCTCACTCTCCGGCGGCAGGAATTCCTTGCAGAGGCTTTCATGTGGGCGCAACTCCGCCATGAGAACGTCCTTCCCTTGCTCGGGATTATCCATTACAATCATACCGAGTGCTTCGTCGTTCCTTGGATGGCGGGCGGGACTGCCATGGACTGGGCACGCACAAACAGACAGGCCCCGCGACTTCCGATAGTATGCCCCTCTCGCACCGAATGGGTCGGATATCTGACGCAACGGTGGCCATAGCTCATTCAGGTCGCCGACGCCCTGCACTGGTTGCATACACGGGCTCCTCCCATCATCCATGGCTGCATTCGGGCGGTACGTGAAGTGTTCCCCGATACCCATCCACCGCCGTATTCATCGTGGCCGGGATCCACAGAGAAGTGTCTGGGTAGCGGAAGACGGGCATGCATACCTTGGCAATTTTGACTTCCAGAAGGTGCACGATCCTGAACGCGGCTTCGACGCCGGCGGGCTGGACGCAGGCATGCGGTGGTCTGCGCCGGAGCTGGCGGTAGCCGAGAACACAACGCGGACGGATGTCTTCGGGTACGCGATGTTCGCGTACGAGGTGAGCTGGATTCTGCGCCTACCCGCTCCCCGTCAGAAGTTGAAAGGGTGCCAGATGCTCTCCCTGCGCAAACCGTTCCACAACATGGAGGAGTATTCGAGCGCCATCTTCGACGGATACATCGCTGGCCAGCGCCCGAAGCGTCCCAAGACGGACGAGGCGGACCCGGCATTGTGGGGGTTGGTGAAGCAATGTTGGGCGCATAATCCGAGAGACCGGCCGTCAATGGGAACTGTTGCAAGACGGCTACGGGAGATACAGGCTTCTCGACAGGCGGTCTGATATGAGCGCCCAGTTGGTGTGCGTGCGGAGGGTGACTCCGTAGCGAATATATTTGTTGCATGAGAACTCTGGTGAGACACCTTGTCGGCCTAGTACGCAAGCATATGTGTCATGTGAAGGTGTTGCGGTGGATGATAAGATTTGGGAACGGGGTTCGTGGCACGATATCTTTTCGAGTCCGGTATGACTGCGCCATGTCAAGCGCAGCATACGCTCGGGAAATTAGTGAGCTGCCTGGGGGGAACAGCCGGGTAGCAGTAGACCATCAAGTGTGGCCGAAATGCAAGAGGCGTCATGAGGAGGTCGAATGATATAGGCGTGACAGGCTCAATAGGCAGCCCAGAAAGCAGGGAGCCCGGCGTAATGCAATCTGAGCAACAGCGCGACAATACGGATGGAATGGCAGGACATCCGTGCCCATTTGAGTCGCTGATCACTTTGGTCGCAGAGACTCCCGCGTTTGTATCGACGTGTCAACACATGTCGAAAGGTCGAACGGCACCACAGTACTTAGCTTGACGACCCGCTTTAGCTACCTCCAGGCGACCTGCCCACAGCAAGATCTATATCAACGCGCAACGCGGGAAGAGGTAAGCTGCGCAGGATCATGGCCTGCGCAGCCAGTCAGGTCGAGCCCGTCGTCCAGACTGTGAGAGACTGTGGCGTACGCAAGGTCAGGGAATAATCCGTCGGGGGCCCTGAGGGCTAGAACCCGGACCATACAAAAAGTGCGGACAAGCGGGTGGGGGAAGAATTGACGAGTGACAAATTCTGGAAAGAGCGTGCATACATAGGGCGAGTGGGAGGCAAAGAGCGCTGAGTGTCGGAGCTGATTTTTCAGCAGTAACCGCACCCGCTCACACCCGCGGTGCATATGTAAGCCATGACCGCTCGCGAGACGGCCATCCCGGTCGACGACGCTGGCCAGTTCGACGACGCAGAGCAGGACTTTACGGCCGGCGAAGTGCCTATCATCCAGGCGTGGACTGTGCCCGCTGTAGCACCCTCCCGGCGCGCTCTGCTCTGGACGCTGCGCCCGCGTTCAATTCCCGGGAGGGTCAGAGATTAATCGACGATGAGCGCGAACGCGAGCTGCTCGAATGGTCCTCGTCGTCGTCGAGTGAAGAAGAAAACGACGAGGAGCTGAACGAGGACGACTTTTTCGACGACATCCAGGTCGACGACGAGGACTGGGAAATATCATAGCGGGGTGCGTCTTGAGTATTACCTTCTAACTCAACGTTTTGTTAACATCGTTGCTATAGACTTGACGAAGTAGTACAATCGACTAAAGCAGCACATCGCTGTACGAACGAGCAAGGACGGCGTCAACGGCGCAGCGCCGTCCTCGAGAACAGCCTCTACACGCGTCCCATTACCTGCTATCAACCTGCCTCCCGAGCCAGCCAGTCGTGTACGGGCCCAGCGGTCATTCCGACCAAGTCGCACGAGCGCACGCAGGACCAGCTGCAGGCGCTCGCAAAGTACAACTCCTCGCCAAGATCGCGGATCCGTACGGCGCGCTCGGCGCGGCCGTGAACCGCAAGGGGCCCAGTGCGAGCGCGAACATGAAGGACAAGAGCGACCGCGCGACGAACGAGCAGGTGCTCGACCCACGCACGCGCCTCATCCTCTACAACATGATTGGCCGCGGGCTCGTGCACGAGGTCAAATGCCGACCTCAGCGAGTACAACATCCTGTACCACGCGCGCGAGCTGTACGTCATCGACGTCTCGCAGTCCGTCGAGCACGACCACCCTGCCGCGTTCGACTTCCTGCGCAAGGACCTCGCGAACGTCGACAAAGTCTTCGGCCGCGCGGGTGCGCGCGCGACGCTCGGCCTGCGCCGCTCGTTTGACTTTGTCACGCGCGTGCTGCCCGACGGTGAGCGCGTGGAGGACGTCCTGCAGGCGCTGTTGGACACGTCGCGCGACGAGGAGCACTAGGAGCGCTTGGTCCAGGAGGACGCGGTATTCAAGCACGCGTACATCCCGCGCACGCTCGACCAGGTCTTCGTCCCCGAACGCGACGTCGAGAAGCTCAACAAGGGCGAGTGCGACTCGCTCATCTACAGCACCGTCGTCGGCGTCGAGCCGTCCAAGCCCAAGCCCAAGCCCGCGGCGCATTTCGAAGACGGCCGCGACGCCAGCTGGGACGAGCTGGTGTCTGCGTCCGGATCCGACGATACCGAGGGCGAGGACAAGGAGAGTGCGTTCGCCGAGCGGCAGCCGCGCGGACACCGGCACGAAGATCGCGACGCGAAGAAGGAGCGCAAACGCGCGGTCAAGGAGGAGGCACGCGAGCGGCGCAAGAACAAGATGCCCAAGGCCGAGAAGAAGAAAAAGGTCAAGGCGACCAAGGCCGGCAAGTAGAAGTACACTACTGTATTGCATTTATTGCTTTTTATACACTTTGCACCGAGCCGCGTCTACGGACGGCGAGGCTGCTGTTCGGTCCGGAATGGCTGCTGGAGCAGGAGGCGTCAAGGTCGCCACGCTCTGCGGCTTGTGCGTACACGCGAGAGGTCCGCAATCAGCAACGCCAGCATGCCAATGTGCTCCGCCTCGGGCCCCTTCATGCACGCGTCATCGCACACTGCAAGGACATCCTCGACAGCCCCGATCGACTCCTGGACGGCTTTGCTGTCACGGACCCGTCCGACGGCAAGCCCTGGGAGAACCCAGACGTCGTCGCCGCCATTGTGGCACGACTTCGCGGACCAGCTCCCGCTTCTCCGCGGCGCTCTTCTGGCGTTCTTTGAGGGCGCGCTCGACGCTTGGGTGCGATTCTCTGCTGAATACGAAACCGGCGGCGCGATCGACAGCCTAACAGATGCAGAACGCGACATCCTCGCGTGCGAGAGAGCGGTTGGCGGTGCGCTTCAGGACATGCCGGCCCGTGGCAACGTTACCCTCGTGACGCACAACGCCAAGTCTATGGTCCGCCTGAACGACACCGAGGAGTTCATCGACGCGCAAAGCGACAACTCGCTCAAGTTCAACAAACGACCCCCAGACCAAGGCCGGCAAGTAGAAGTAAAAGTACACTACTGTATTGCGTTTGTTGCTTTTTATACACTTTGCGCCGCTGCCTAGCTCACAGGCGAGGGCGTCCCGGCTCGTCACTAGAAAAAAAAAAAAGAGAAGATATGCGTACAGGTGCAAGAAAGGACGGCGCGCGCGCGGAAGGGCTCACTGGAGGTGCTGCTGGAACCAGCGGATAGCGTTCTGCGTCGCCTGCTCCTTCTGCTCGCGTTCACGCGGCTCTTCGAGGTCGCCGCGGACGGCGAAGCCGTGCACAGCGCCGGCGAAGACGTTCACTTCGGACGGCCTGTGGTGAGGATGAGACACTCGCACACGGTGTCGCTAGGAGACATACTCACAGATCTGGTTTGTTGCTGAGCACGTCCTTCATCGTCTTGATTCCTGCTGCGTCTACCAGCTGGAGACGGTATGGCTGAGCATGGTCATAATGTGCGTCACCGCGGACGCACCGAGTCTTTGTCGCCGATGTTGATCTGCACGGGCTTCCGGATCGCCTCAACCTCGCCGGGGAGCGAGACCAGCGAGGGATGGTTAGCCACGATAGCACTATAATGATCCCGTAAGATCACGGGACTTGGTTCGAGCGACTGAGACACACTCGACGGTGCCGTCCGCAGCGAGGAGCATGGCGTATCGGCCGCCCCAGCAGAACCCGATGGCGCCGATGCTCCTGACCTCCGGGTCGTCGCGGAGGGCCTTGACGACGCCGTCGACGAGCGGGCGCGCGACGGCCTCGCGGTGCTTCGCGAGCCAGGGCCCGAACGTCGCGGCGGCGACCGCGGCGTTCTTCGCCCTGTCGAGCGCGGAGACGTCGTCGGGCTTGCGCGGGACGAGCGTGTTGAGCATGCCGTGCGCGATGGGGTCGCCCTTGAAGAAGTCGGGCACGACGACGAAGAGGCCGCCCTGCGTCGCGAGCTCGTCCGCGAGCAGGCGCGCGTTCGGCAGCGACCAGCCGAAGACGTCCGTGATGAAGAGCACCGCGCGCGCCTTGGACCCGCCCGGCGGCAGCGCCTCGTACACGTCCAGCCCCGCGAGCCGCGTCGAGATGCCCGTCGGCCGCCCAGAGTGCAGGTGCCCGGAGACGCAGCACTCGGACAGCGTGCTCGTCGCCGCCGGCTTCGGGCTCGTCGTGCTGGGCATCGGCGGCGTCGTGTCTGTGCGTGTGTATGCGGTCGGGCGGGAGAGCGGCATTTGGATGGACGTTAGGAAGTTGGAGACTGCAGCCTCAGCGTTGCTCCTAAATACGGGCAAATGCGGCGCAAGCCCCGCGACGTCATCGGATATTTATTGCTTCCGAGCACAAGAAAAAGAAAAAGTACACAATTACGGCCTGAAAGAGCTGGATCTAATCTAAAGGCTCCATGGGAAACGAGGAAGGCTGAGACTTGCGCGTCGAGCGTCCGCTGAGAAAGTCTCCGAGCCCGCCGAACCATCGCTGGGGCGGCGGAATGATGAGTACAGCCCACTTGGACTTTTTCAAGTGGTTCTCGAGCAGCGAGAGGTTGGCGAGGTTGCACTTGAACGTCACGTCGATTATGGGCCCGAATACAGGTATCCACCCAGCGAATACGTCGATGACGATGTTGATGAGCTGCAGAACGGTCATGGGATGAGGTCCTACTCACCACGAGCATTAGCTCGAATCTATACGCACCATCCGCCCGACAGTATCCGGAGATACACCAAAGCAGGCCCAGGAGAGGAAGACGATGTATAATGCGAGCGCGGCGCCGATGAGCGGACCTATGAGCGGGATGGCCGCCGCGATGATGGGCTCGATGCCAACGTGTACCGGCGAGCCTTGCAGCGACGGGGAGAGCGCAGTGAGAGCATCCAGAGCAAATGCGACTGTGCGGATATGGTCATAGAGCCTCTGTCCCTCTGCGGGATTGCGCGCTGCAAGATGGTTAGCCAGGGTCCGACTCCGTCGGCTTCGCAACGCACGTTTGCGCAACAGCGGCGGGAAGAGCACCGGCTTAAAATTCGTAGATGGAGTAGTCATTGAGGAGGTCGTGAGAGAGAGAGAGAGCGGTGAGCAAAAGGACGCAAGAGCTGCAGTGACGAAAGTGGCGGCGCGTCCAGCAGGATGACGTCGACGATGCGATCGCGCCCGGGCGCAGATCTTCACGTGGTGGCAGTGCCCGGCGTCGATCCATGGCACTCGCCTGTTCCCTAACCTCACCTCCTGCAGCACGCAATAAATAACTAGCACAGCTGAGCTCACAGCCATTGCGCCGGTGCCCGTTGGCCACCATGCCATCGAGGAGCTCGCAGTCTGGGCCCGCCGATAACTTGCCATCGCCCTCAGCGATGACCGGGTGCGCTGCGAGGTCCGCCAGAGTTATGACCGCGATCACCAGGACGCCGGGCTGCGGCGCGCGCGGTGGCATCGCGGGAAGCGGGCTGTGATGGGGGCTGGGGCGGCCAGGGACTTGCAACATTCCTGCCTGCAGTGCCCTCAGAAGCCACGTAGGAGCCATGTCCCTGATATGTCAGTATCTACACTCGGCCAAAGACTCCCTCCTCTCTTCGTACCCAGAATGGCACCAGGTACCCAGTCGGCGTACAAGGGTATCTATGTTGAAGCAAACGATCCCAGCCGTACGTCCTTGCTCGCGCCTACAGTCTATGGGACTCGCTAACTACCGCAAGTCGTGTACCGGCCTTCCCTCGACTACTGGATTCCTGACAGCGGGCCGCAACGTATTGCCAATGGCAGTCTGGTTGATGACTACTTCCACGCAGACGACTACAGGTCGAGTGACCTCCTGGGCGCATCCGTCAGCCTGACCTTCAACGGTGAGTAGCTTGTCCAAGACAATTCTCATATCCACATAGCACACTAAGGCTCGTACATCGCGTACTACTGTGACCTATATCCCTCCCACGGTACAACGGAGGCGAGTTTACCTACACCATCCGCTGGCCCATAATATGTCATGATCACTGCTGGCAGGTCAACCTGGACGGTCAAAAAACCACCGTCTCCAGTCATAGTTCCCTTCAATATGGCACGCCTCAAGTGAAACTGTTTGAAGCACACGTGGATCCTAGCATACTGCAACACACCATCACGCTCACCAACCTCGAAGATAAATGGCAGACGGGCCTGGACTACTTTCTGTCAATGCGGGACTCGGCCGGCGCTGCAACTCCAAAGCACCGCTCAAACGTCCTTTGCAGATACATCCCACCCGTGTATCCTCGAACCATGTGAGTCTGCGAGTCTCCACGCGAATCGCTGTCGCTTCATTAATCCCAGGCAGTATTGCTACTGAAGGCACCGAGTCTCACTCTCCAACATCAGCATCCGTTGTCCTTAGTGTTACCAGTTCCCATTCCTCCCCTTCACCCGCCTATTCGGAGGATAGAGAGGATGGCCCTTCGCGCTCAGGGACCATTAGTACAGCATCGTGGGCGGCCATCGTCTCTGTCCTCGCGCTCGGACTCCTCGTCATGGCTGCGGTGTTTTTCTTGCGCCGCAGGCGGAGTAGCGCGCAAACACTATCCAGTAGAATATCCCCAGATGATTCAACAATCCCTCGCGGGCCGCCCCGACAGGCCCAGTATCCCAGCAGGCCCAGTCTTCCACCTCCACCGGCATATAGCAGCATAACATCCACATCTGTACGTGCCGCTCCTCAGACGCATCCGGCTCATCCTAACTCCCGGATCTCCGGAGCTCGTTCTAGCGCCGGTAGACCCCGACAGAGGTGAGGACTGTCGCGGTCACGTGAACGACGATACTCACGTGATCGCCGGGAACGCCGCCCCTGCAGATGCTGGCGTCCTCCCCCGGTACTCCGAGGTGATGAATATTCATTCACGCTGGTGGGAGAAGGTTCGGCTTTTTTGACGGGACTCCGCCTCCCCGCGCCGCCGCCCCTGACTCGAAGGAAGGGTCTGCCGGGGCGGACAGGGCCGCAGGTGCATGGTATGGGAGACGTCCTCGGGGGGATTGTGGAACTGTTTTATCTTCGGCCACGGGAGAACGTCTGTTATGAGGTTCATTACGAAACGAATAAGCCATTGCAGGGCTAAATACACTACGAGCCACACAGTCGTACCCACTGACTGAAGCGTTCCTCTCTTTCATCCTCCGTCTCAGAACCAATGGACCAAAGACTGTAAGCATCCAGGCGAGGTGATCCACCTGGCGGAGGCGGCGGAGGCGGTGGTGTTGAATCACTGAGCCGCAAACGATTTCTCGACCAGCCGCGATTGCTCTTGCCAACGCTGCAACGCTTTCTGTCGTCGGATACAGAAAAAGCGGTGTCCCAGATGGGGGACGACAGCGTACCCCCGCCGCGGAAGAGATATCGCCGGATGAGCGCAACACCGTACAGCATGTGGAGCGCATCCCGCGACGGCGCGTCCGCGGCGGACAAGGTACGGGGCAGTTCTGCCGCACGGTTGTGAACCATGCCAAGCTCGTAAGTGTCACGAAGCAGTTCGACGCGGTCGCGGAGGGAGGTATCGACGCGGGAGCCATGGCCGCGACTTCTTGCTGTGTGCAACTCCCAGTCCGGGAGTTCCTGATAGTGTATCGACCAGGTTTCGTCTCCCATTGTCGGAATACTGGTGGTGAAGTCTTCCCGCAGGAGCCTCTTTCCAATGCTGCGCTGCGCCCAGTCTAGACCAGGTGCGGGCGGGAGAGCGGGTATGAATCGCGCGTCCGTCTAAGATCGTCACTTAACAGCCGGACAGATTAATGATGGTACGCCGAACGCTGAACGTACTGCTAACAGCAGAATATCTCCCAGATCCCAGGACTCGTGGACGAATAATTGCAGTAGCAGCCGATTATTGACAGCATCGAGCGCTTCAATTCCAACGCGTCGCAGAACAGAGTCGAGACCGTCACAGCCTACACGAGTGAGAAGGGATTCTGATGTTGCACACGGTTGCACACCTTCCAGCTTCTGCGGGATGATGTACGCAGGATCACAGGCCGCAAAGTGCGCCTTGGTGAAAATGCAGGCTTTGTCGCGGTCTACCACAGCCCTGTAGGTAGTGCTTGCTGACTCGGGCGGATCCCCGACGCAAAGTTCGATGACACGGTCATCGGTCGCAATCACGTCACGTAGTGCAACGAAATAATTCAGGTTGGGCTGTGCAGCCGGTCCTACAAGAGGTTGAGAAGCAACAGCTGGCGTGGCGAGAACTGACCTTCGTAGACGTAGCGGTAGCATTCCCCGCCGCGTACTTCGTGGTTCAAGCTGAGTGGAATGTTGTCGTCGCGCCTGGCGACTTCTCCCAGAATCCCGGTAAGTACCCAGCCGAGGAGGCGGAGCAGCCCAACGTGATAGGAAGGGCTATAGTGCTGAATGTGCTCGACGGGAAATTTGAGTACAACGTCGCTGTCACCGTGCGCGCGGACGACATAAAATATTGAAGGGGGGTCATCTAGAGCAAAACCAAGTTCGGCTTGCATTGCGGTTAGCGGTGAAGAAGGCTTCCGTATTCAAGTTCCGATCCGCCACAATGAGTGCCGCCCGATCGGGATACGGACGGCGTCCGCGGACTCAAGGCTCAAGCTTAACTCGCCACCCCGTCCTGCATCAAGTCTCGCAATAGAGCCAATAGAGTTGAATGCACAGACACGGTTGGTTTTATATTGAAATTCGCAAGCTGTCAGGAGCCAACAAATACTGTATGTACACGATGTTCTTCTCCCCTATGTCTCACCCAGTCTGTGCATCTGGAATTCGACTAAAGCACTTGTCTTGACAGCGAGTGATGAATGAAGTACGCACCGGGGAAGAAAAACGCGCCCGCCGGCTGGTGTGCCCGCCGCAACCCCTCACACCAGCCAATCTTGCCCCACATCTGCGAAGATTGGCGCCGACCCCATTAGCCACTGACCGCAGTGCAGAGCCGGCTTGGTGGACGCTGCGCCGGTCGGTCGGTCGCGTGCGTCTCCCACTTGTCCTCGGAGCGCGCAGAGCCAGGCGAGTATCCGCAGCCGGTACGCCCCCGACGCTACTGCAGCCTGGCGCTCACGTCCTCGGCATTCTGCAAGCGGTGTCAGTAAGTTGCTATGGAATGGAACACTGGGGAAATGGAGGGCGTACCGGGGGAGAGCACGCGAGAGGCGGCGGGCATGCCGTAGACGGTGCGTAACGCATTTCCCGTTTGGGGTAGTTCGTGCATATGCTGCTGCGTAGGCGCGACGAACCCGGGACCCCCGTCCTTGGCATATGTTCTGCGCATCGATGTCAGCCATGTCTTGCAAGAGGGAGAGGGAAGAAGGCGTACATGGCGCAGCGTTAGAGTACTCGGATCACGAGTGAATGGGTAGGGCGCCTGCCGCGGCGGCCGCTTCGCATGCCCGTCCTGCCGTTAGCGCGCACGTTACCCCTGTTTTATCGGGGACGGCATCGCGTGGGCGTGGATACTCGGGTAGAGGTTGCGTGGGCTGGCTGCGGCAGGCTGAGCATGGGTGAGTGGATGGGGGTGTGCGCATAGAAACATGTCGCATAGATGCCGCCGCATATGGCAGCCCGGAGGCCCCGTCAGCGAGGCGACCCCGGCGTACCTCCCGCCACCGCGCCCCTCATCGTCGGGCTCGCGAGACATTCGACCAGCACATCAGGTGGGAAGCGGTCTCCGGCCCTCAGAGGGGCGGCCGAGGCATGCTATGGTTTTCGCAGCCCAGCGACGGTGGATCTGCGAAGCAGGAGTGAGTGGTCGGTGATGAGATCGATGGAGGGAGTGGGCTAACCTGTTGTGCGTCGACGATCGAGAGACATCGCGGGCGTTGCGGATGGACGAGGTGCAGGGATTCGAGAGCAACGAAGGGCGGCAATGGAAGAGATAGCGCGATTATATCTGTTAGCCACAATAGCGAGCACGAGACAATAGGCGTACCACTAGCGAGCCTGATCATTGCGCACAATAGCACACCGATGGTGATCGCGTCACAGTGGACAACGAGCGCAAGGACAACGAAGAGGACAAGCAACACCGACGACAATGTCAGCGGTGGCCACCGACAACCGACGATAGTGAGGACGCACCTCGAGCTCGCGCCGATGCCACATGGCGCAACGTCTCCGGCCGCGGACGGCACAATGAGACGGCGCCGCATCAGTGGAGAGGAGGACGCAGAAGTGCGGGAGGAGGAGGAGGGGTGAGGAACTTCCAAGCCGTCTCCACGCAGGGGTTTTATACCCCGCGACACAATTGCACAGGCACTTTCCGGGGGAGCGTCAGCTGGGCCCGGCGATTCGTCGCGCAGAAGCATGCACCGCCGCGGGAGCACTTGTCAAGAATGTCAAGGCTCGCTTCGTCGGGATTCTGCGCGCGCAAGGCACCGGCAGCCTGAGCCCCTGCGGGGGATGTGCGGCCGACGCGCTCGACGGCACGACGAGCGCGCCCCCGTCTCCCCACCCCGGCCCCAGGCGGCGCCCCAGTCACAGTACCCCGCGCGCGCACGGTGGTCCTCCGAGGAGATCCGGAGGCCCTGCGAATTTCTGCACCGACGATGCAGAGACTCAGACCTGGAGCCAGACTGCACGTGCCATCTGTTTGCGGCCCAGCGTAACGTCACCCGCGGCCGCATTGGGACGTGCATTGTCCACCGCGCGATCGATAACGTGAAGGCAAACAAGGTCGACAGATTTCCCACACGCAATGTATGCGCTGCGAAGAAGACTAGCCTAATGCGGGAGCGGGTGGGTGATAACATGCTGCCTCGTGGACGGCAGCTGGCCTGCAGGACTGTCCCTGGGACCGGGAAACGCGACACTGTGGCTAGGGCTCTGGGTGGGAGCGAGAGAGAGACGTTGCGCACCGCCCAGGCACGACGAAGTGGATTTGAACCGCTGCACAATTAAGTCGAACATGGCTTGCATATTGTCGGGATCGTGACGAGCGAGCTTGACGTCCACGGAGGCAGCAGAACTTCCAACTTGCACCCATCGCGCGCGGCGGAGTAGCTGATAAGTCGCATGTATGGTAAAAGCGGTCAGCAAGTCTACAAAAGTATCGGCATCCGGGCGTGCAAGCAGAGCAAGAGTGGTGGGCGGCGGTATAAACACAGTAGGAGTCGTGCATCGTGACGGTGTGGGCGGCGTCTAGTCCAGCAGCGCAATCTCGGGCGATTGCGCGGGCAGCTCCGCGAACGCCGCGGACTGCGCATCGGCGCGCATGAAGTCGTCCAGCGTGAGCGGCCGCAACGAGAAGCCCTGCGTCGGCTCGGTCAGCGTTTTTATGTGAGCGATGGAGACGAGAGGACGCACTGTCTGCTGCGCACGCTGCAGCGCGTCGGGGTCGCTGCCGTTCTGCTGCAGGTACTCGCGCACGGGCAGCATGGCGGCGTTGCGGCAGACCTCTTTGAGGTCGGAGCCCGAGAGGCCCTCAGTGCGCGCGGCGAGCCGGTCTATGGAGAACTCGGGCGCGAGTTTCGTGTCCTTCAGCATCTAAGGGCGCGTCGTCAGGAAACTGAAGGAAGAGGACGAGCACGAGCACGACGAACCAGGGAGAGGATCTTCGTGCGCTGCGCGCAATTCGGCAGACCGACCGCGTAGCGCTTCGGCATGCGGCGCAACATGGCCTCGTCGATGTCCTCCGGGCGGTTCGTCGCGCCGAGGACAAGAATGCGGTCGCCGCCGCTGGTGAGGCCGTCCCAGAGCGTCATGAACTCGGCCTTGAGCTGGCCGGTGACCTCGTGGTCGGTCTTGCTGCGCTCGCGCAGGAACGCGTCGATCTCGTCCATGAAGATGATCGCCGGCTGCAGCTTGCGAGCGAGTCCGAAGACGGCGGCGACGAGCTGGTTCGACTCGCCGTACCATTTGTTGGCAATGGACGAGACGGGCAGGTTGATGAAGGTCGCGCCGGACTCGCGCGCCAGCGCCTTTGCCATCATCGTCTTGCCGCAGCCGGGTGGGCCGTACAGCAACACGCCCTTTGGGGCACCGAGGAGCGAAGACGAGGAGGTGAAGAGGGACGGGTAGAGGAGGGGGAAGATGACGGATTCGCGCAACGAGGAGATTATCGGTTCCAGGCCACCGATGTCTGCAGCGCGCTCAGAAAAAGGGAAACGACGAGCGGGAGTCGAACGCGGACACGCACCGTTGAAGCCGACGTCTATTTCCTCTGGTAATATGATGCCCGCGGCAATGGTCCCTGTCACGCAAGACGCGGTCAGCGCACGCGAGTCAGTTGGCGGCGAGCACACGCACGTTCATAGCTGGACAGGTCGATATCCTTCTTGCCCATCTTGCTCAGTATTTGCTGAGCCTTCGTTTTGCGGGCCTTGTCGCCGGAGTCCTGGAGCGTGTCCAATGCCCACTACAGCGCGTGAATGTCGTCAGCGGCACGCCTGGCAGGCCGCAGGCGCATGCACGGACCCGGACAGTGTAGTAAAGCGCGACCTGGCCGTCTTCCGTTCAGTTCAACTCCCCAACCAGCAGCGAACGAGGCTCGCCTGTGTGCCCACAAGCAGCGCGACTTTTGCGTTCCGTGTCAGCACCAGCAACGGACAGCGGCACAGCGGGCGGGCAGCTCACATTCGGCCGACCTGCGCGCCCATACGTTGTTGGCGAGCGACATAGCGGATACTGTACAGCCTGGACTGTGTCCAGCGGCGAGCACGAGGAGCAGGCGGACGAGGCTGGCGTCAAAATTCCGAGACCGCGGCAGCGCACGACGGTCTTCCGGCCCGTTCCGCCTGCTGTCTTCAAGCATTCAGCTGCCTCGACGATTCCTGAGCCTCGGTTGCCCTATCAGCGCTGTCTCGCGACCCGGAGGTCAGGGTAGTCTTCAATATCCAGTACTCGGATGCCCCACCGTCTCGCCGGGTGACTCTTTTATGTGCGGTCATGCACAATGACGACAGCCATTGGGTTTCGACCATCGTCTGTGGGCTCTGCGATAAAGTGACGTGCAGGAACGGCGTGCATTCGACTTTTTCGCGTACAATTTCGTATGCTCTCGAACACAGTATTCCTCTCAGCTCAGCCGACGAGTCCTAATGAAACATGGGATTCTTCGGTGCATGCGAGCCACTGTGCAACTGCTACATCCACGTCACGTTGCGGGGTGGGCGAGACTAGCATCTCGGACCCCTCTGAAACTGCCATGCTCGCGGATCGCAGGTGCTGACCGACATGCGTCTTGCGCTCGACTTCCCGATCGAAGGCTTGCCGCTCGCACACGGGACTCTTCGCATTCAGACTCACGGAACCATGCTGATAGGCCGCAATGGTGCCCGTAAATAGTTACGTGCGACAGGGTGAACACCAGTGCCTCCCGTGGGCGTTCTCCCGGATGGACCCCGCCCCCCTCCCCTCCTTGCTTTTCAGTATTCGTCAAGTGTTACAGCAACACCTCTTGCTCTCCGGGACTTCTGTACGCAGCAGCACCGTCCAGGCGCGGACCTCAAATTTCACAGATCCCCCTGCATACTATCCGCGTCGCTCGACAAACCTGAGATCGTTCCCCGCTCCCGATCCTTCCAGGTCCCGCGTCGTTCAAGCTCAAAGCACGACGCCGCAGCACCGCGGGCGAGGCGGGCTTTCCTTCTCGGATCGGGCTGCATCCTCCCTCAGCGCATACATCGGGTGTGGGAATGTTAACCCCCTCGCTCGTCTTCACGTTATCGATCGCAGGATGTGCACCCCGATTCAGCGGGTGACGCGAGGCCCACGTCCCATCAGCTTCGCGGGGACAATGCAGAAGCCTGCCGGGCGCTCGCTGGGCATTCTGCATCTCGATTCGGATTTCTCCAGCGCAGACCCCGCGGGGCCCGAGCGCCGTGCAATTGTGCGCGGTGGCTACAGTCTGAGCGATCTTCCGGATCTCCTCGGAGCACGGCGTGCCATCATCGCAGGCTGCAGAGACCCTTGCATGTCCAAGTGGTCTTGAAGATGGAACACGGCGTTCAAGGGTCTCTGTGCGTCATCTCGCTCTGGGGGGGCGCGCTACCTCCACCCAAGCGCGGCGCGCCGTGCGAACGTGCCTGACCCGCACCCGCGCAGAATCCCGAAGAAGCGAGCTTGACATTCTTGACAAGTGCTCCCGCGGCGGTGCGTGCTTCTGCGCGACGAATCGCCGGGCCCAGCTGACTCTGCCCGGAACGTGCCTTTGTGTCCTCACACGGGTATAAAAACCCTGCACGGAGACGGCCATCTGTTCCTCACCCCTCCTCCTCCCCGCACCACTGCGTTCTCACTCCCCTGATGCGGCGCCGTCCTCATTGTGCCGTTCGTGGCCGGAGACGTTGCGCCATGTGGCATCGGCGCGAGCTCGAGGTGCGTCCTCGTCAGCGTTGCTTGTCGGTGGCCATCGCTGACCTTGTCGTCGGTGTGGCTTGTCCTCTTCGTTCTCATTGCGCTCGTTGTCAACCGTGACGCGATCACCATCGGTGTGCTATTGTGCCCATTGATCAGGCTCGCTAGTGGTACGCCTATTGTCCCGTCCTCGCTATTGTGGCTAACCGATATAATCGCGCCATCTCTTCCATCGCCGCCCTTCGCCACTGTCGCACCCCTGCCCATCGTGCATCTGCAACGCCTTCGATGCCTCTCGATATCGTGGGCGCACAATAGGTTAGCCACAGCCCCTTCCATCGATCTCATCGCCGACTCACACTCGCCTCACAGATCCACCGTAGCCGGGCTGCGAAAACCGTAGCATGCCTCGGCCGCCCCTCTGAGGGCCGGAGACCGCTTCCCACCTGATGTGCTGGTCGAATGTCTCGCGAGACCGACGACGAGGGGTGCGGTGGCGGGAGGTACGCCGGGGTCGCCTCGCTGACGGGGCCTTCGGGCTGCCAGACGCGGCGGCATCTATGCGACATGCCTCTATGCGCACACCCTCATCCACTCACATATGCTAAGCCTGCCGCAGCCAGCCCACGCAGATTCTGCCCGAGTATCCACGCCCACGCGATGCCGTCCCCAATGAATCAGGGGTAACGTGCGAGCGAACGGCGGGACGGACATGCGAAGCGGCCGCCGGGGCAGGCGCTTACCCATTCACTCGTGAAACGAGTACTCTCACGCTGCGCCATGTACGCCTTCGTCCATCTCCCTCTGCTCTGTGGCCGATCTGACATCTCTGCGCAGACTATATGCCAAGGACGGGGGTCCCGGGTTCGTCGCGCCTACGCAGCAGCATATGCACGAACTACCCCAAACGGGAGATGCGTTACGCACCGTCCGCGGTATGCCCGCCGCCTCTCGCGTGCACTCCCATGGTACGTCCTCGCTTCTCCCCCTCATGCTCGTCTACAGTGCTAACACCGCCTCCAGAATGCCGAGGACGTGAGCGCCAGGCTGCAGTTGCGTCGGGGGCGTACCGGCTGCGGATACTCGCCTGGTTCTGCGCGCTCCGAGGACAAGTGGGAGACGCACGCGACCGACCGACCGGCGCAGCGACACCAAGCCGGCTCTGCACTGCGGTCAGTGGCTAACAAGGCCGGCGCCAGTCTTCGCAGATGTGGGGCAAGATTGGCTGGTGTGAGGGGCTGCGGCGGGCACACCAGCCGGCGGGCGCGTTTTTCTGCCCCGGTGCGTACTTTATTCCTTTTACTGCGACACAGACAAGTTCTTGAGTAGCATTCCAGATGGACAGATTGGGTGGGATGTGGGGAGAGCTACACCGTGTACATATTGGGTGCATTGGGGCCGTGATTTATTCATACCATGTGAATATACAACGGCCCACTCAGAGCTACTCCTTTGGACCTTGGGATGCTCTTCAACTTTTCTGGGAATTCGTCTCTGGTCGCCCACCGATGAATACTATGCGATTTTTGTGCCTCACCCTTCGCTGCCCGGTTCACGGGCTCACATGTCTTCGAGGAGTCTACCAGAGCGAAAGACTTGTAAGATTGACCACATCGTAAGGCGTACAGTCCTCGATATAAATCAGGACAAGACCTCTCTGCTGTATTGGCCTTTCAGTTATCCCAGAGTGATGTATGCTCCGCTGCCATTGACCAATGACCAGAAACCGCGCACCGCTGACTAACACTTTGTCAGCATGCTCTGCTCAGGATCTGAGGCGGTCCCTCAACCGGATGATGCTGGCAGGTGGCTGCAGATAGCCCCTGGATAGCCTCCACCAATAGACCAGGTACTTCGAAGGGCCTGTTATCACCGATGCATGCTTCCTCCGGGACAGCGTTCGTCTCCCTCGACGCCGGCGGATGATCCACCGCAGGGTCATTTGCTCATTTACGTAGCCACGTCAGACCAGTGTATTCTGCCGCCACCCACTGCAAAAGCATTCGTTCCCTCCGACCCTGGGGAGGCAACCTTCTCCGATTCGGCAAGGAGAGGATCGTCGGTGTCGACAGTGCGGGACCCTGCACGAGCCACGAGTACCTCGCGTTCCACTGTCGCCTCTCAACCGCCATACCAGGCACCCTGTTGGTCTCTGTTGTGCCGTCGTCGACAGCAATGGCGGCCACACTTCCCGTCTGGGAAGGGAACCACGGCGTTTAAACTTGCCACGCTTCGTTGTTAGAAATTCTCCCGCAGGCGCATGCATATCAAGGCTTCCCGGCTTGGCCGAAATGAGGCTCGTCCCTTCAGCTGCGGCGACCCTTGCGTATAACAGTCTCTCAGGCACTCTCAGAGAAGCTGGAGAAGAACAATACCTCAGCGTCATGTTCAGCCGTCGGGCAGATTGATAAGCAGGAGCCGCGGACCAGGTGAGACGGACCCTTTTCATGGCCAGTGAGGCCTTTTCGCTGAAGGGGGCGTTGAGAAAGAAAGGATTTGCGTGGAGAACGCCTGAAGAAAGAGAGCACGGCCCGACACGCGATAGACTCGAGGCCAGGCCTCCGCGCGGCACGTCCGGGCCTCACCCCGCGCACTGCTTTGTCTCTCGCGCCTGGATGTATGCACTCCCAATCGTGTATGCACCAGTGGCTGTGCACTTTACAGTAATATCAGATCTGAGCGTGTTGTTGCATCGCAACCGGGGGCAAACAGCATAGAAACAGCTGCTCCCGCGCCGCTCCATTGTACCGATTTCTCGATCGCGCATGCTTCGAGTCTATCTCCCCCACCCTCTCTCACGGATGACGTCCGCGAGCCGAGCATAGGGCCCGTCATCTGACAGCCCGCGCAATGCGCTGGGGGCGAGGCAGAGGAAGAGAGAGCCCTATAGATCTCTTCGCATGTGAAGACGCACCCTTCCTTCCGCCACAGGCCCAGCGGGCAGGTGCTTTCCCACAGAGGGCTAAAGCAAGCAGCGGGCGACGTATGATCTTGATCCCCGGCCGTGATGGCAAGCTCAATGCGCATTATCCGCTGTCAGCGTGCGATGACTCGGGCACGACGGGCTCATGAAAGGCCGCGCGCTCTGGTAGAGAACGTTATCTGCGCAAGGCCGCGCGGGACGCGTGCCGCACTCGTGCCATTCAGTGTCGGGCAGGGCGGCCTGCCGTGAAAGCGGAGTGTTTACGGCGGACCAGGAGAGCGGGACGCGGGGAGCGGAAGCAGAACGGTGAGCACTGACGGGAACCGTATGGCGCTTATATCGCTCGAAGATTCTTTTCCCCTAACGACCAAGCCTGCATCTGCCCCGACGCGCCTGAGACACCGCGGACCATTGTGCTGCAGGCCCTGCTGCCCAGACTGAGCGCGCTGCCAGCTTATCCTGATGCCCAGCATCGCGAAACGCGGGGAGGAGGACGAGACGGGCGGCATCGCGGCGCTCGCGAGCGACATCAACGGCTTCCCCACCGTCGCGTTCCCCGCGCCCAGCACCGCGAATGACAGTGGCCTGATGACCTGCGAGGGTCCCGTGAACCTCGTCTGGTTCCACGCCGGCGCGTTCTCGTCCGCCGACGCGCTCTTTGACCTCCGAATCACCAACGTGGGAGTGCCTCAGAACCAGTCACAGTCTCAGCCCACGCCGTCCGTCCCAATCACGGTCACTGTCGCTCACTCTCAGCGTGTGCTCGCGGACAACCACTTCTATGCATGGCAGCAAGTCGACCTCCCGTCGGGGAGCTACATCCTCGACGGCCAGAGCGTCGACTCGAATAGCAAAACGAAATACATTCCCTCTGAACCGTTCTACATCTCTGCAGGCGCCGACACGTCCTGCGTCTCGATCAACCCGAACCCCTCTTTGCCCCAGACGACTCCTTCCACGACCACAGCCTCCGCATCCTCGACCCGCTCCCCTTCCACCTCTCAGTCTACCCATGACACCAGCTCTCCTGCGGCTGCGTCTCATACACCCTTGCACGAATCGGCATCCACGACCTCCATAGACCACCGTTCGCAAGTAATCGCCGGCTCCGTCGCCGGCTCGTTTGCCATCGTCCTTATAATCGCCATCTTCTACGTCCTCATGTACATGCGCCGCCGCCGTCGAGTGTACGACAACCCGAACTCGCTCGCCCCGCGCGAGTGGCGACGCTCGCGAAAGCTGCAGCGCCTTGACTCGCGCCCGACGCCGCTGCTCCCGCCACCGCCCGTGCCGCCCGGCACACCGGAGACGGCGTCGGTCTATCTGACGGTGCCGACGCCTGCGCAGCTGCGCTTCCCGTCAGAAGCGGAGCGCGGCGACTCGTTCACCACACAACGGTCCGCGCTGCACGCGCGCTGGGGCTGGGCGGTTCCGCTTACGCCCATGTTCAACCTGCTGCTCGCGCGCCGCTCGTCTGTCGGCTCGACGCAGTTCGTCTCGCCCGTCGGCTACGAGACGCCGCTGCCGAGCTCGCAAGCGCTCAACTTCGACCGTTCTCGCCTCGCGTCGACGCAGGGCCACTCGCGCCTTACCTCGCTGAGCGGCGCGTTCGACTACGACCGCGAGCGGCTGCACTCGCTGTCCGAGTTCCGCTGGGCGTCCGACTTCCCGACGCGCGACCGCGAGAACGGCGAGCGGTTCGAGAAGTCGTCCGTCACGATCGAGCGCCTCGAGAAGCTCGACGAGGCGTCCGACGGCGAGACGATGACGCCCGGCGCGACGCCCGTGAAGACCAAGCCCAAGTCATGACAAAACGCTCTCTCCCCCTCGCTGGCGACCCGTGTGCCCGGATCCTGTTTGCTGGATGCTGTTTACGACACGCCTTAGACCTGTCTGTCTGTCTCTCCCCGGTTGAACTGACTGACGGGCGGCGCGGGGCCGCTCCGTCTTGTTGTGTACTACGTATCGGTATCCGCGCGGCTGTCGCTGCCCTGCCTGTCCTCGCCTGCACTCGTTTGCGCTGTCCTGTCCCTGATGGTAATGCCAACGCGGACCGCGTTGGTATTTGTGTGCAATACAAATTGTTCTCGTTTCAGACTGTCAGGATGGTCATTGAACGCTTACACTATTACAAACAGGTTACGGTAGGTCTAGAAAGCGGAAGAGCACCGAATAAACATAATGCGGCCAAGAAATGTCACTACCGTGTATGCGACCGAGCTTAGGCGGTCCTTTTTGTCATGCGCGACCGTTGTGTCCGTTGCACGGCCGCATTCCTCTTGAGCGAAGAGATTCAATCTCGTCTTCAGACAGGCCATCCAAGCGGTGGAGAAGGTAGTCGACCTTCGGGAGTGTCAGCTCGTGCGCTGAAACACAAGGGACGACGTAGTTACCTCGACTTCTTTGGTCAAGGGGATAATGTACTTTTCGTACAGATCCTTGACGGTCTGCACGTCAATCTTCCAGCCGTCCTCGCGGGGCTCGCCGTCAGGGCCAATGTCGCGGCCATACAAACGGGCCTTCTTGACGAGCCGCTCAAGCAGCGCGGCTTCGACCGCGGGCTTCGTGATCAGCGCCTCCAGCGCCTGAGGGTTCGGCTGCAGGATGTGCGGGATGAAGTCACCCGGGTGCTCTCTGAATTTCGACTCGCTGACGAACTTGCCTGTAGAGGGCATGACAAAGCATCAGCCACAGCGAAGGGACGACAGGGCAAGTGAAACATGGCTTCCCACCGTAGTGCACGCGCTTCGAGATGGCCTGGAGGATCTGGACGTCGATGGTCGCGACGCTGCCGTAGTTGCCGTCGTCGTCAAACTCGTCCGGGCCCGATATGCCGCACGCGCGCTTCTGCGCGGCGAGCTGCAGAGACGCCTGGCGGGAGATCGCGGGGACGATGGAGAAGACGTAAAACGAGAGGATCGTCTGGTTCACGTTGATGTTGTTCGGGTGCAGCAAGCTGGGCAGTCGCTGCGGCGCCAGCAACGGCCGGGGCAGGCCGCTCGTGAATGGATACTCGTCGGGGCTGCCGGCCGAAGGCGTTGAGTCATCGAACGTCGTACGACACGTAGCTGCCGGCCAGCTCACCTGGTGTAACGCCGTGCCTGCGCTATGGAAGGGACGTGAGCAAGAAAGGTAGGTGGTTAAGCTCGCCTGGCGCACCGTGGAACGTCTCAGTTTGCTTCAGGAACCATTCGAGCCAGCTGCCCTCGAACCCCGCATCGTGCAGCTCCGGGAACGCGCCGCGCTGGTATATCTTGGGATTATGGGCGAACTGAGCACGCTCGATGAGGGCAAAGATGATGGTGTCCTCGAGACGGATGAGCATATTACGGATGCGCTCCAACGACAGCGGGTCCTGTGACGTCGAGTAATTCGCCTGCGCCATGGTCGGCTGTCGGGTTTAGCAACTGAGGGGAAGCGTTGAGTCGTCCGGTGAGCCAAGTGGCCGGTCGGCGGCGGGAAGATGATCGAGGGGTCAGGAAGCAAAACCTCTGGGCGATCGGGGGTCGAAACGGCCGTTGTTCTCGTGCTGCTTTATCCATCCGCAAAGCGCTAGAAGATCTCTCAGCAACTATTATCGGAATTCGCATGCCATCCCGGCCTCCAAGAGACCCTGGCCGCTCAATCCCCTGTTCTCCGGGGATTGCTTGAAGACTAAACAACTCAAACAGACGCTGCACATAAATCGTGCATGTTTCGCTCGTTGTCACCTCCAGGGCGCTTTGTGAATCCAGGCCAATCCAGGACGCTCGAGAATCAGCCCAGCCGTTCTTGCACGCAGTCAAAATTGATGCGCGCACTGAGCGCTCAAGTCCAGGAAAGGGGCGCCACGGACGCGTCTCCACGGCGCTGGTTTTCATAGGACGTCATGTCAAACTTCAGATCTCGCAAACGGGATCTGCGGGCGCACTATCACACCTATCAGCGCGTTTGCTCTCCGGGTTCGCACCAGATGAGACGGACGTCTACCCAGTCAGGCTTTCCTTTCGCACGATGCACGCACTAGACGCTTGATACGAAGCGCCACCGCATATGATTGTCAGCACTACTTACTTCCCCGAGTTGGCTAACGATAATAGAGAATTCGCGGTGCGGATAGCCTCCGCTCCGACGGAGACCTCTGAAATCCGGCGGAGCAATTCCTCGGTCTCACGATGACCTGTAGTCATATTCCTCTATAAAGCGCGGCATCCCCGGCACGTACCAGTCTCCCACTCGACCATATTCATCGACCAAGATGCGCTTCATGATGCTCGCCCTCCTCGCGACCGTGTCTATTGCGATTCGCCACGCGCCCACCCCAACCCCAACCACTTCCATCAACAAAGAGGCACCTACGGGAGGCGACATCACTTGCTGGCTCCCTGAGGGCTGCAGTGGCTGGACACCGACAAGTGGGGTGGATCGGGATGCCCAACTTTTCGTGCGACCTCGGAATCCTTTATTCCCCGCGACCTTGGCTAACGCAGGCCGACAGATTTCTAATCTAGCGCTCCTTGCTATGCCCATTCTGGTGGTTGGAGTCATTCCAGTTTTCCTGTAGGGATACCAGCACCAGTGGTGATGACGCGCAACGCATGAGGATTAATGTACTGTAGCACTTCTCGCGTCTCTCTGAATCTCTTGCCGTGAGACTTGACCGTATCCCACGGCAACACTGTTGTCAACACTGTGTATGCGATCAACGACCTATGGAAAGCTACAATATGAGCATATGTACAGAATAACATACAATACCACTACATCGGATGAAGATTCTACAAGCTTGCAATGAGCGTAGCATAGTGCGCAGCAGACCTGCAGCCACGCAGGCAGTCCGTTTCGTATCCGGGTTAGAAAACAAGAAGGCTCATCGTTTTGGCGTTGGCGGTGGGCTATGCTCCTCACCGTCCTCCCAGACAGTATTGTCTGGGTTGCTTACGGAGAACGTGAGACTGCGCGGCGGCTTCCTGCGCGATCCCTCGAGAGCAAGCGCCTGGCCGTCGGGTCCGACGGGCAGCTCGGACCACACACTGGACTCGCGCGAGGTGTACGCGCGCCGCGCGGGGCCGACGGACTCCATCCCGAATTCGTGGCGAAGCGCAGCGCGTTCCTCCGCGAACGAGTCATCCGACATCACGGTCGATTCGGCGTACATTGTCACGGGCCGCGAGACACCACCGGTCCATGCGGACGGCGGGCTGCGCGCCGTCCCGGGTGACACTGGCGGGCTGTCAGGGTCCACGACGGGTGGCGATGGCGGGCTCGGCACTCGTCCGCTGTTGCTCGCAAATGGAAGCGGCGTCGGTGCGGGCGTATCGGATATCTGCACACGCGCAGGGCCCTCGCCCGTGGGAGGCAGTATGGGGCTGCGCGGGCGCAGCGCGACGGGCGCGTGCTTCCGCCGCTTCCGAATGTAAATGAACAGCGCCGCCAGAAGGAGCACTGCGAATACCCCTGCGACGGTGCCGCCGGCTATCGCACCTGCACTGCTGCTAGTGGACGTTGTTTGGTCGCTGGTGGCTAGCAATTGCACCGGATGCAACGCGCTGGATTCTGGTTCGGGAAGCGCGTCCATGCACTGCCGGCCGTCGCCCTCGACGATGAACGGCGACGTGGGTGAGAAGACGACGCGGGCGCCTGAAGCGGCGGACCCATTGACGATGTAGCGTCCTGGCCCCACTGCAACCGTCGTCCAAACGTACTCGGCATCTGCGACGTGTGCTTGACCCAGTGCCAATGTTTTGAGTGGAGGCACAACTGAACTGCGCTCAGAGCATAACTTTGGGCTAAGGTTGTCAAGTGCGCACCTGAGGGTGTTCCCGCTGAACGGGATACTGAAGAAATGACCGGAACGGCACTGCTGCTTTCCGCGGCAGGAGCCGGCGCAATGTAAAGGTTGAACGGCACGTCGATTGCGCCCGCCAACCAGCCCACAGTCATGGACTGGCATGCCGTGACAGGCGTTCGCGACCGCAACTGCAGCTGGACCACATCATCGCCAGCTTGATCCTGCCTCCTCGCCGATCGTGCCAGGCGAGACATGGGCGAGCGATGCGGCAGCGCGGGGGACGGTGCGCAGAGAGAAAATCTCCCTGGGCAGGCCCGTGGAAAATGTACACGAAGGTGAGAGGAGAAGGAAGAGGACAGGATACAGAAAGCACTGCCGATGGCTCAGGTGCCATGGCCGGCCCCCTGCAAGTTGTGTTGATCCTTCGCGGAGGGCGGTTCCGGTCAGCGAAGGCGCCGCCGCATGATGGGATCACCTATGCCACACACAAGCGCTGCCCCTCTGCGACAGCGGCGGATGCCCTGAATAGACGCTGCCAGCGCGCGGCTGTACGCTCGCGCCTCCGGAGCCGAGCCGACGTCCTGCGCAAGCCGCCCGCGACCGCAGCGCGCCGTTGCCGCCGACTGTGTGAACGTGATCTGAGCGTCGTACGACTCGGCCTGGTCATGCGGCCTGCGACCGGGTGTTGCGCTCAGTGCGGCGTGATAGCTCCCGCGGATTCTGGCCTGGGTAAAGCGGCCACCACGTGCGGAGCTGATAGCGGAGGCTGTGGCCGACGGACGGATTGCCACGGCTGACTGCCGCGTCGCGGGAATTGCACCTGCCAGTGCAGGGGCCCGTTCCTAGTCCGGAAATTACATTTCAGCATTCCCCGGATCTGGTGCCGCGAGCAGAAGAACTGCGCACACGTACTGTCCTGCAAGCGGTGGCACGCAATTGCGCTAAGGACACTGGACGAGCGCCGGTCCCTGCAGTGCCAGTTGAGATATGCAATGTGCGTCATGATGAGCCCCCGAGATGCAGGGCTTGCACAGTGATCAGACATGTCCGATTCTGGTGAGTGATCGACGCGATCCTTGCGTGGCTTGTCAATGTTACGTGGGAGCCATGAATCCAAACCGACCCCTGGCACAGCTGCATAAACCGCGATCCTCGACCTTGTGGAGCATGTAGTACTGCGACGATCTTGCGCGCGGGGCCCGGGGTCGTGGGAAAGCATAGCATTTCTCCAAATGGCCGGGCACTGGGTTGCGGTGGATGCCAGGTGTGGGCCACATTTGCAGCCGCGACTCTGACGTGCCGTACCGCCGCGTTCACGGTCATCAGTAGCCGTCTTCTTCGCACTAGGCCAGCGGAATGCTCAGTTGGCGAACAATCAACTGACAGCGCAGCTAACACGGTTCTTCGGCGGAGGGCGAGACTGGCAGGCGATAACGCGCCGCGAGAGTGGAGATGCATGACGCGTGATGCACTCTTGGTGCGCGCCTGTGGAACGATAAAGGTACTAGTTGTGTGTACTGCATCAAGTTCAGCAACATAAAACGACAAACGTAGTCTACGGACCAATATGTGAGCAGATGGCCCGGCTGCCTCTTGGGTCTATGGTGGAGAGTCCGAGCTCTCGCGCGCAAGAGGCTGCAGATGGCGCTGCGTGCGCACGCTCGCCCAGGTCCGCGGAAACTCCTGTGCCCACGTTTCCTGCTCCTCCGCAGAGCGCGCCGCCGCGAAGAGCACACCGCCGGCGTTCGTGCCGGAGTATTTGTCTCTGAGCTGCGTCGCATAGACGGCATACGCCTCGTCGACTTCGCCCATGCGGCACAGCACCTCGACCCAAATGGCCCACAGGCGCGGGCCGATGCGCTCGGGGCGCGCGGCGCGCTCGTCCCAGACCTCGCGCACGGCGCCGGGCGGGAACGCGCGCAGCGCGTCGATCACTGCGCCCTCCGAGATCGTCTCCTGCGTCGCGAGCCAGCGCCACGCGCGGCGCAGGTCGCGCAGCACGCCGGCGGACGTCGACATGCGGCCGTACGCGTTGAGCAGCGCGCGGTAGAGCAGCGCGTGCTGCGCCTGCCGGGCGTGCGCGCGCACGGCAAAGTCCTCCGCGTCGCGCACGGCCGCGAGCGCCGCGGGGTTCACCGTGCCCGGCGGCAGCATGTCGCGCAGCGCGTGCAGGTACGCGACGAAGAGCCCGTGGTTGATGATGATGCCGTCCTGCTCGGCGTACTTTGCGTACTCGCGCAGCGCCGTGCCGGGCATGACCCTCTCGGGGTCGAAGCGCATGGTCGCGATGTGATAGAGCACGCGCCACCGCTCGTCGCGCGTGAACCTGTGGGTCTTGGCGTGGGTTGTGCGTTTGCACGCCTCGGCGTGCGAGGAGCAGCGGTAGACCAGGTCCAGACAATCCGACACGTTGGGCAGCCCGGGCTGGAGTTTCCACCCGCGCTCGTGGAACGCGTGCAGGATGTCTTCAATGACATTGCGGCGCCTGGGGATCCCCGGATTCGCGACGACAGCAGACATCAGAGGGTGCAGCTCGAGCGGAACGTCCTGTTTCTCGCCGCGTCGTGGGATGCTTCGGTGCAGCTGCTGAGTGAAAAGACCGACCGCGAGCTGGACATCCCGGACCCCGGAAAATGTTCCTCCGTTCTGCGGGTATACAAGCGCACGAATGATGGACTTGGCCGCGCTATTCCGCGGGGCAGCTTTCTGCGCCCAGGCTTCGTCGTACAGAGCCAGCGCTTCATCTAGATCGCGCATATGGATCGCGTTGTTGATTGCGACTGTCCATGTACGGTGATCGGGAGTCAAACGAAGAGTCTCCGAGATACGTTGGAGATCAGAGCGTTTGTAGATGTCCTTGCCAAGCATGAGCTGGAGAAAGAGCTGCTGATCAGGCCTGAGCTTCGAGGCCTCTTGGAGAATATCCTGGACCCGGGCAAGCGCGTCATCGAAGGGCAGACTACTCCGCGCCTCGTGTGCACTGGCCCAGACATCTTCCATAGCTGCAAAAGCGTCAAGCTTCGCAGTGGTGGAAAGAGCGGGAGGCTCGTCCCGCTCGAACGTGTCCAGGTCTAAGTGCCTAGAAAATGCCAATACTGGTGGCGCAAGCCGTCGGACGCGCGCAGGCACAACCAAGGTACGCGCCACGCGCCGCGCAACAGCAGCTGCATGCATAGAAAATGTGGCAGCAACCGCGAGTCCGAGGAGTCGACGAGACGACGGAACGGGAAAAAAAGAGACGCGTCTCGGCTTTCACCGGACTCACTCGTGAGCATGCGTGAACCACGCGAGTTGGAGGCAAGTACTCCTCTTACCTTTGAAGCTCTGAAGATTCAAGATCAGGTTTACTTTCATGTAGAATCGTATACGTTGTCCTCCTATCCTGTATTGTACCAGTAATTAATAGTAAAATTGCTTCTCATGATTCTGTTTAACTGACAGACTGGGGTTTTACTAGTCCAACTGAGATGTTGGTTGGGACGAGGTGACTCCTCTGACGGTCGGGGGACAGTCCGAACCGGCCGAGACCGACGGCGAATTAGCATGCACCGATTTTCGAGACGGGCGTTGTCGACGACTCGACGCGTCGCCAACGAGCCCGTGCTCAACAGACATTCCCGCAATGTCACACAGCCCAAGCAGCAGGGCGCCAGCCAGGTCCGCCCAGTTCCCCGAGGCCCAGGAGCGCTGCGCCTAATTTCTCGCAGGCCATGCTGTACGCGACGGAGGGCGTGAACAGCGAGGCCGACCTGAAAAAGCCTATGGTGGGCATTGGCAGCATATGGTGCGTGCTCCAAGTCGCGTGTATGTTGGCCGTCCTGACGCGCTGCCAGGTACGAGGGCAACCCGTGAGTCACGTTCCTCCAACTGGCTACCCGAGCGCGTCTGAACCGCGAATGCAGCTGCAACAAGCATCTCCTCGACGTCGGCAAGGAGGTCAAGCAGTCCATTGCCAGCGCCGGCATAATAGGCTACCAATTCGGCGCCGTCGGCGTCTCGGACGGCATTAGCATGGGCACCCAGGGGATGCGCTATTCGCTTCCCTCGAGAGACCTCATTGCCGACTCCATAGAGACCGCGGTCGGCGGCCACTGGCTCGACGGCGCCGTCGTCATCCCCGGCTGCGACAAAAACATGCCTGGCGTGCTCATGGGCGGTGAGTGCAGGACTCATTCTCTTGTCGGCCACAGTTTGAACATGAATATCCAGTTGCTCGCTTGGACAGGCCCGCCATCATGGTCTATGGTGGAACCATCGCCTCGGGCCATTGTCCGGGACCCAATCCCCCGCCAAACGAGTCCTTGGACATCGTTTCGGCATTCCAGTCGTACGGCAAGTACCTGGCGGCAGGCCAGACAGCAGCCGCGGAGCAGGAGCGCGCAAACACCGTCCGCTATGCCTGCCCAGGACCCGGCGCATGCGGTGGCGTATGTTCATCGCATACTCTTACCGACTTCGCTCGCTCACGCGCGCGCGCGCAGATGTACACCGCGAACACGATGGCGTCGAACGCCGAGGTACTCGGCATGACGCTCCCCGGCTCGTCGTCCTTCCCCGCCGAGTCGCCCGAAAAGCGCGCAGAGTGCGCGGCCGTCGGCCCCGCGATGCTCAACCTCCTCGAAAAGAACATCCTGCCCAGCCAGATCCTCACCAAGGAAGCGTTCGACAACGCAATAACGCTCACCATGATCCTCGGCGGCTCGACAAACGCTGTGCTGCACCTCATCGCTATTGCGGAGAACGCAGGCGTCAGGCTCACGCTGAAGGACTTCGAGCGCATCGCGGACAAGACGCCCGTCCTCGCCGACCTGCGGCCCAGCGGCAAGTACTTCTTCGAGGATATCTACAAGCTTGGCGGCATTCCCAGTGCGTCAGCATTGCCGCGCGGTTGGGATGCTGCTGATTTATTGTGCCCGCGCGTTCAGAGATTTTGTACTACCTTCTGGAGAACAACTTCATCAACGGCGACACGATGACCGTCACGGGCAAGTCGCTGACGCAGAACCTGATGGAGTGGGTTGAGAAACACGGCAAGCTGCCCACGAACCAGGACGTCATCCGCCCGCTGTCCAACCCCATCAAGACGACTGGCCACATCCGGTACGCATTGCCTAGTTTCCTGGGATATCTTCGCTCATGCAGGTTTCACGCAGCGTGCTGCGCGGCAACCTCGCACCGGGCGGCGCCATCTCGAAGATCACGGGCAAGGAGGGCCTGCAGTTCGAAGGCCGCGCGCGCGTGTACAACTCGGAGGAGGACTTCGTCAAGGACTTCGAGGCGGGCACGTACGTCAAGGGCGAGAAGGTCGTCGTCGTGCTGCGCTACCTCGGCCCGCGCGGCGGCCCCGGCATGCCCGAGATGCTCAAGCCGACGAGTCTGATTATGGGTGCTGGCCTCGGCGAGGACGTCGCGTTCGTCACGGACGGCCGCTTCTCCGGCGGGTGCGCGTTCTTCCTGCTTCTCTCCCTTCTCGTCGCCCGCATGCTGACGCGGCGAGCAGCTCGCACGGCTTTGTCGTCGGCCACGTCGTCCCGGAGGCGATGGCCGGCGGGCGCATCGGGCTCGTCCTGGACGGCGACATGATCAAGATCGACGCGGTCGCGAACACCATCTCGCACGTCGTGTCGCGCGAGAAGCTCGAGAAGCGCGTGCGGCGCGCGCCGCCGCGCGAGCTGCGCCGCGGCTGGCTCAAGCTGTACTCGCTCAACGTCGAGAACGCGTCGCGCGGGTGCGTGCTCGGCGTGCGCCGCGACATCCGCTCGCGCCTCGTCGACTTCAAGCAGCCGGCGTTCCAGACGCAGTACAAGCTCGAGCGCAGCCGCAAGGACGCGCACGAGCTGCAGACCGTCGAGGCGTCGCTCAAGTGGGCGCGCAAGAAGGGCGGCTCGGACGTCAGGCGTGCGGGCGAGGCGGCCAAGGCCGAGCGCGAGGCGGCCGCCGCGGCGGACGAAGCATGAGGACGGCATTGTGCGTGCTTCTGTCGGGCTACACTTAGAGCAGTTGGCTTGCTATCTCATTCATCGTCTAATCCTATTGCAAATGGCCAAAATTGCCCGCGGCGTCGAGATGGTGTACAGTACATATAATCCAGAGATACAGGGAAGAGTAGGAGGCAATGCTGAAGCACGTGGGAGGTTCATGCGCCCTTGTAGCCATATCTGAGCTTGTCGAGTCCTCTGATGCTCTCTTCGTTCGCCTTCATGGCGCTGATGCCGGAGACGACGCCCGCCATGATGAAGCTGGGGCTCGCCCACCAGAACAGCTGCGCGAAGTCCGTCGTCCGCGTGACGAAGGCAGCGGCAAGCGCCATGTTGGAGAGGAGGAAAATCTTGGTGTTGTTCACCGGTAAGGCGGGGGATAATCGAGTGAGCACTGCCAGCGCAGCCAGGTGTAGCGCAACGTGTACAATTGTGTAGACTTTCGCCAGAGGTATCAAGGGTTGGCCCCAGGCGGGCGCGCGGAATATGTCGACCAGAGGGTGGGTGCCAGACGTGTCAAAGAGGAATTTCAGTTGTCTGGGACCGCTCATGAGCAAGGGGGTCCAGTGCAAGCCAGCCTGTACGAGCGCACAGGAAGAGAGACAGCAGGACAGGGATGCAGAGCATGGTGTTATTGATCGCAAACGAGTCCGCGTTGCTCTGGCGAAGCTTGTTCAGGACCTTCTCTTGCTCTGAACACTGGATCAACAAGTGTCGGGTTGTGGTTGATACTCCAGCAGACCTTCTTCGTCCAGAATACGCCCCGAACCTTCATCATCTGAGTCTGGATTTTCGTACCCTTTTCTCTGGCGTAGGCCGGCGCTCATGTTGTCAGTCGCAAGAACGAGGAAATCGTGGACAGAGCCTCTCGGCGCCTCGTCGGCCTCTCCCGGCACTCACATCGAAATTCGCAGCCCGACCGAACTTCTTCGTCTCCGCCGCTGACCATTCACATCTACCATATCACGGTGACGGGGCTTTTGTGCTCACACTCTGACCGTTCCATAAAACTTATGGCTTCTCGCTCATTCGCCTTGGGACTTCCTTACGACGTCTGGGAGCCAATCGTGGAAGCTCTCAAGGACGGTGAACGTCCCCAGGACACGCGCGCCTTCACCCGTGACGTCGGCAGCTTGTCAGGCACCTGCACTATTCTACGCCAGTACTTGGGGCCATTTCTCTACAAGGACATTCTCCTGCGCGGACCGCGCGCGAAAGACTCGTGGGAACCCGCGAGGACCGACCGTTGGCGACTTGCCTCGGTGGATTATACGCTCAGCCAACTGCAGGGCCATGCGAATCTGCGTAGCATGGTCACTCGGTTTATGCTGGAAGATTGGGCGCTGCACGTTCAGTTCATTCCTGATGAAGAACCCTCGCACGCGGAGAGGTTTTCTACCATCATCAATCTCCTTCCTACGCTGCACAACTTGACATCACTGAGTCTCATCCTTGTGGCGATTACGGTCGAATGCCACGATGTGCTCCGCCAGCTGTCGAAAATCCAGGAGCTCAATATCGACCGCTGTTCGTTGTGGCCTTGTACCGAGCCTGCCGACGGGCAACCTTCGCTGCTCGCGGTTTACGAGGTAAGTGTGTCCTCAGAAGAGTTGTCAAATATTGAAATGACGATGACAGCTTCGTTTTCAAAGCTTATCTGTGGCCGTGACGCAGGGACCATCATCGTTCGCGAACGGCTCGCACTTACGAACATTGGAAACCGACTCCATTCCACTCCTCTACTCCATATACGAATGGGCGAAGCGTAGGAAAGAGACGCTCAAGATCGTTGAGCTTGTCATGCCTAACGACACCGGTTTACGCGACATGCCTCCCGGCATCCACAGCACCGCCGACGTTTCGAGCTTGCTGGTGGATCTACTGGCCTGCTGCCCCATGCTTCGTCGCCTCGCATTGCCGGGATGGATGACCTTCTCGATGCACGGCCTGTGTCCCGACTTGCGGCATCTGACTGCGTCTGTTCCTCTGGTGGCGACCGCGATGTCCTGGCGCCATCTCACAACAGTCTACGCCGTCGACACTCACAACGCGGTCCCTGCGGGCGCGTATGCCGACTTGACGGCTCTCGTCTCCGCTGCGCGCGAGCACGCCCCGATGGCCATCACCAACTTTGTCTATGTCTGCTCTAGGGGCGCCAGTTTCTCCACGGTCGTGGATATCTGCGCACCCCTCTTGGGCAGGTTGCGAAAATTTGGCATATCGAATTTCCAAATGCCGGACACTGTGCGTTTTCCCTTCGAACCCGTTCATTGCAACCACCCGGATGTCGGGTTGAGGCTCATATCCTTACGATCTTGTAGGTCGGCGACGTGTGCCGCACCGTCATTCGGCATCGTGCAGAGCTGGCAAGAATGCAGGAAATGCACTTTTCTTACCTTATGCCCGATGTTGAACAAGACGACATGGACGCTTTGATTTCCCTTTGTCTCGACCTACAGCCCGCGTGCCCGGAGCTGTGTAAGGTCAGCATCGGCGAGACCACCGATTGCGTGCTTTCTGACGGCGGCGAATGGGCTATCGTATAACCTCGACGCTTCAACTGTGCCTCCAGGTTATCTCTCTCCATTACGCAATGCTATCTTTTTGGAAGATTTCGTTTAGATAGTCAAGCTCGACTGGAAACTTCCTCTAAACCCGGGCCGCACGACCAACCAATCAACACATAAGAACTTGATGTACGTGCCGGATATGCACACTAGGATCCTCGTTCATATCTCAAATTCGTTCGACGGGGGTCTACGAGAATGAACCGGGTTCACATGGAACTCAGGAAAGAGGAAGAGCATGATGGCGATTTCCAGTCCCGACCGAACTTCTTCCACGTCTCCGCCGCCACGGCGCTGATTTGAACGCGCCCAGATTCGGAGCCCCAGGCGCCACGCTCTGGGCATCCTATAGAGCTCATGGACACTCGCGCCGTGGCTCTGAGACTCCCTTACGATGCATGGGAGCCAATTGTCGAAGCGCTTTGGGCTCTTTCGGACGACGATCAGGTTGATCAACCTTGGGATACCCGCACCTTCACGCGCGACGTTGGTAGCCTATCATCAACTTGCAACTACCTGCGTCAGCGTCTCGGGGTGTTTCTCTACAAGGAGATTCTCCTGTCAGGGCCGCATGCGAAGGATCCGACTGCTCGAAACTTCAGGATGGAGCGTCATAAGTTATCCGCGGCAGGTCACACGATCAACCAGCTGAAAGAGCAGCCTGGCCTTCGCAGCATTGTCACCCATATTTCGCTCAGGCATTGGATGTGCCACATCCAATTTACCTCTGAGCAAGAACACCTGCCGCACCAGCAGACGCTTGCTAACATCTGGCCACTCCTTCCGAACCTACACAACCTGACACGTCTGGATCTTGTCGCCGTCGCTATTAGCTCTGAAGGGCACGATGCTCTGCGTCACCTATCCAGCGTCCGCGAGCTCGTCCTCGACGATTGTTCGATATGGCCTTGTACCGAAGGTGTTCCTGCGCAGACATCGTTGTTGTGCCTCGAAAGGGTGAGCCTCCTTCCTATATATCGATTGTTTTCAGACTGAAAACATTAGCTCTACCTCAAAAGCTTGGAATGGCACGGAGCAGAACAACCTTCTTCGTTCTCAAACAGCTCGCGCCTTCGAAGGCTGGAAACCAACTCCGTAACACTCCTGCACGCCGTTCACTACGATATGGTGCTTCGCCGGGGGCCATCCAAGCTCTCTGAGCTCATCCTTCGTGACTACATGGTATTTGGCGAAGAGCTTCCCGGCGTCAGCGGTGCCGCCCAACTTCCGGGACTCATTGAAGGTCTCCTGGCTTGCTGCCCTGGACTTCTCCGCCTCCATCTCAGAGAAGAGTGGTCCTTTCCGATGCTGGGTCTCTGCCCCAGATTGCACTATTTGACGGCCTCGATCGAGCTTGTGACGGACGCCGTTCGCCAGCGCGGCCTCCCGGAAATAGACGTGGTTGAAAACGATCATGTGGGCGGCGCACCCGTCGCTCTGCCCGATTTGGTCGCGGCCATATGCAAGCACCAGCCGCCGGTCACCACCTCCTTCATGTATGTTGGCGACAGCGGGTTCAAATATGCCACGGTCCTGGACATCTGCGCGCCCCTCCTGCCTCACTTGTACAAATTCGGGATCTCTGGCATGCAGATGGGGGACACTGTAAGTTTCCTCTCATTTATCCCTTCAGGTCGTTGACAAACAAATAATGTGCAGATCGGCGACGTCTTCCAGGCCGTCAGGCGCCACAGCACCAAGCTGGCACGAGTGCAGGAAATGCACTTTTCGTGTTACGCACCTGACGTTGATGGAGACGACGTCACCGCACTGCTCGCCCTGTGCGCTGAACTCCAGCCTGTGTGCCCTGACCTGTGGAAGGTCGGCATTGGCTACAGTCTCGACTGTGTCCTCGAAGACGACGGCGAATGGAGGATCGTACATGCACAAGTCTAGACAGTCAGCCCACTTGGTCGTTCGGATAGAAGCACAGCTATATTTTGCAGGTACGCGTCAATAAATGGTGAGGTTACAAATAAACACAAGCCGGGCGCCTCGAGCGCCAAGTGCGTATGTAAACGCGGCCGGCGAGTACAACATAGAACACGCAACAACAGGGCTCGGGGCAGTCCGTCGCTGCGGCGCTCGACCTACGTCCCGCGCGAGAGCATCTGGAGCGCCTGGCTCGTGCTGATGATGGTGCCGTTGCTGCTCCGCGCGCTGCTTGTCTGCGAGAATGCGGGCGACGGCACGTCGAGGTGCGCGCGCTCGGCCGGCAGCGTTACGAACTGCGCGGCCGCCGTCTGCGCGGGTGGCGAGATAACCATGGGCCCGACGTTCCTGCCTGAGCCGACGGACGACTGGCGTGACATGACGCCGTCGTGCACAATCGCAGGCGTGACGGGCACGACGAATGCCTCGCCGAGCTGCGCGTTCAATGACGACGTGTGCGTTTCAGCGGTGTTGGCCGTCCAAGTCGACGGCGTCGTCGACAGCTTCTTGCGCAGATCGCTGTCACTGATCGAGGCCCCGGTGCCTAAGAACGATGTTCTTGCAGCAGGGGGGGTCTCGAGCGAGGAGAGCGGCGCGGAGGCCGGTGGTGTGAACGGCGCGGGTGGTGAGTCACCAGGCGACGCTACTGCTGGCGAGATAACGGTAGGGGGGAAGAAGGGTGTCGTGAGCGTCCCGTCGGTTGACAGTACTGCGCCGTTGGGGGTAAAGGGGCCCGGGGAAGCGGTATGGGCAACAGCTTGAGACGTCCGCCAGCCTGAGCTAGGCGGGATAGCGTCGACGTTGCTGTACTTGCGATGCTTTCTGCGGAAATGGCGCACGGCGAAAAACGTGGCAAGCAGGACTGCAACCGCTAGCGCGCCGCCGACCGCGCCGGCGATGATAGTGCCCTTCGAAGTGTCGTTACTCGAAGGACCGGGGGCTACGGCAGATTCCTTGGAACCAGAGGATGAGGAAGACGAAGGCGTTAGTGGTCCTGGCGAAGAAGAGAGCGTCGTTGTCGGGGTTGACTGTAAGCAGGACATGTCGCTACCCTCGGCAACAAGGAAGCGCGCCGACGGATAGAAGTTGGTCCTGCTGTCGGGGTCGGCACTGCTGCCTTGTAGCGAGTAGTAGTAGCCTGGTGGTACGCGGAGCTGTGGAAGCAGGACAGAGTGGTTCGTTGTGCGGATCGGTGTGGCATGAACCAGCGTCGCAGTCACAGGCATGGGTGGGTCTTGCGGGTCCTGCGGGCCTTGTCTTCGGAAATGCCGAGACCAGAACGGATGGGCGAGCGCGTTGTCCCGGGACACGAGGGTGGGAGTAGAAGCATCAGAAGTGGCCGTCGCCGACGGAGACGAAGAAGAAGCGCCGTCGGGCGGCCGCTGCGCGACGCCGACGTTTGTGATCGTTATGTCTAATGTCGCGTCGTCGGGGAAGTCGCCAGAGTAGAACCAGACTAGCTCTACAGGCGCGCATGCCACTGCGTTGGTCGGTACCGGGAACGCGACTGCTGGCGCGTCCGGGTCGGCCGCCAGCGCGCCTGCGAGGTCGGGATGCTCATCGAAGATGCCACGAGCAATCCGGGTGGGAGTGAGCATCTGTGCCAGGGAGCAGTGAGCTTGGGCTGGGCAGCGGCAAGGGCGATAGGCGGCATACCCGCTCAGAGTAAGAGCAGACCGAAAACGGCGCCCGCCAAAGGAGACGGAAGAAGGAAGGAAGAGGGGTTCAAGTACACGCTCAACTCCGCCGCATGTGCATCCTTTGTTCCGTTTGTGCATCGTGGGCACAAACTCTGCTTTATAGCTTCCGATAACCCTATCTCATTTCCACAAAGCTACATCCAGCTCCAAATCGTCTCCAAAGACCCACAGAATTACTCAACATCGCGGGGAAGCGTTCTGGGGGACCGAAAGTACGGCGCAGCGATTCCTGATCACGGATATAACGGCCATAGATCAAGATCTAGCGTGAGATCATGTCGAGTGATAAAGGGGCTGACGGCAACCGACCCCCAGCAGGGAGAGAACGCCGTCCAGCTCATGAATATGGAGTATATAAAAACACTGAAAAATCGGGAACGGCGCAAAATCCGATTCTATTATGGCCGCCGTCGGGATATTAAACACAAGACGTGAGATTCGGGGAAACATCAAGGCGTTTGTAAGCTGGATGTCATCCCAGGGGCTTGGAGCCACAGGGACTACGCATTACGCAATGGGAGGATCGAGTCCCATGCCCATAAAACGCCTGATTTTCCGAGGATTCTGTCCGTGGCCGGACCCCCTTCATTGGTCCGTGAGTGCTGACCGTCGTGGGGAGGGGATGGGTTGATAGCCATGGTGGGATAATCGCGGGCGTTGGTTATTGAAGGGTCCCACGTTCGAGTTCGTCCACTCCGACTCCACGTCGACACCGCCGCACAATGGTGATAACGACGATGCCAAACAGAAGACCGTCGAGGACGGACGCGAGGACGAGGAAAGCAACAGTCATGCAATCGAGGGATTCTAAGGCTTCTCTAACTGAGCCAGGACAACGGGTCAGCTCGCACTGTTTAATAGTGACCCTACGCCATTTGATGCCTACACCCTTATGGTCTCCAATGGGTCCTGCACGGGTGATGTATCTCGTCAGTGCTCTGTATCCCTGAGCTATGCCTCGCACATGATGCGTGTTCGTTCCCCACGCGTGACGAAACACGGCAGCGCCGGCTGCGGTCGCTCGAGGTCACTCATACTAGGGTCCAGAAACATCGCCATCACGGACCGGTTCCAGCTGTGCCCGGCGCCTCCACGGATATCAAATAGCACTGAGTGGTAAGAAATGTATTCTCACGCTTTATGTCTTTATAATGGCCCACGACGGCTCTGCAGCTGAAGGCCAGAAATTCCGCGGGGGTTGATCGGATGCAAATATATCTTTGTCAGATCCGGCAAAAGAGCATACGGATACACGGGGGTGATAGGTATAAAAATACTGCAAATAGTAATACAAATGCATGTGGCAGTGTCCTCCGCAGAGTCCAGTCCTGTTAAACCTGCACAGCGAGGGAGCAGTCCGTCGTGGGGATCGTCAACAAGCACCCACGATCAACTGCACGCGGCCCCGCACAGCCGAGCCCTTCGGCCTCAGCACGGCCGCGTCGACGGTCCCGGCACGCCTTTTCCAAATCGCCAGCTCTCGTGCCCCCGGCGCGGGACCTTCACGCTGCTGATGGACCAGCGGCGCGACTGTCGCTTCTCCACGCGTTCCGGTGCCCTGACCGCGGCTGGCGGCGGCGTGACCTCTCCCCCAGAGCTTGGCCAGGCTGATGGGCCCGCGGGTGTTAGTAATTGGGCGGTGGAGAGGGGCCGCGGGAGGAAGGTCGCGGGGGTGTCTGGCAGTTCTTGCATGTCCTCCTGGGCCTCGAGGTCGGCCTCTTGTGCCTGAGGTTGGCGCCGAAAGAGCCCCCAGCTGCGTTTCCGGGACCAGACGAAGACATAGAGTGCACACGCGACGAATGCGACCGCAAGGAGGACGGCGATCACGAGGATGCCAGTGGGGTGAAGGTTGTGATCACCGCGCCGCGAGAGGACTTGGTACGACATCGTCAAGAGCGTTCGTATTGAGGGACCCGGGTGAGGTGGGTATTTGGGCTTTGCATCTGAGACAGAAACCGCGCACCCTTGATATACGTACCGCTCAACGCTGGATCTACTGCCGGGCCGGGCGATGCTACATGCCAGTGTTTGCGCTGAAAGTCGCGACTCGGTCGCGCTTCCACCGTTGTGTACCCTCGGAACCAGTGGCGAACAGCCTCGTACCGCTTTGAATACACTTCGACTCAGACCGTGACGCAATTGCTATGCGCTTCCTTCCAGGCACACTGCCGGCGTGCAGCTGGCTGCGACGTGAGAAGCTTCGAGTGAATCATGAAGTGTGTCGCGGCCGCAGGTCGCACAGCCAGGAACGCGCAGAGCCTGACGAAATGGCCGATCGAGACAGTCGCAGCATGCTACATACGGTCGTACCCCAGCCCAATCCCCGCGCCAGACGAGCCTGCGCCTCGCACAGCACCGTCCCGCCCAATCCGCGAGCCATTGCCCATGCTTCGGCGACCCCAGCCCATGCTGTTCCAGCTTCGCGGCCGGGAGTCGTCGCGTTCCATCGCGTGCACCTGCAGCACCGGAAGCTTCGCCAAGCTAGCCCGCTGCAAGTGCTCCTCCGCGCGCCGCTGTTCCGCGAGGAAGGCTAGAACGAGGTCTGAGTTCTCGCGCACATCTGCAGCGCTACAGGAAGGCTCCGGGTCAGACTGCGCGCTCAGTCGCGGGGTCGCCGGAAGGACATACGTCAAGCGATAGTGTTTGGGGGTGAGCCCCTTGCCAAATGTGCTTGGAGAAAGGAGACGTATGAGTGCGACATTGGATACCGTGACTCGTAATCGCAGTCGCGTACCTGGTGACATGATTCGCGCAGAGCAGCGCGGTGACCATGTTGGCAATGTGCACTGGGACGAGGGCAAACAGGGTCGTATACACCTTGCGCAGAGCCCAACCCTCGTATGAGAGCAGCGCGCTTTTGCACCCGCGCAGCGGCACGCGGGGATAGCATTTGCTGGAGTATACAGCCTGGTCTGGCATGTTGGTCTCAGTGCTACATGCTCCTCTCAGGCAGGAAGAGTAACTTACGCAGCGGTGTGTAATAGCCACAGCAATGCAACTAGATCAATTGTTAGTCGGAGATGGCTCCCGAGACGCGTGCTCACCGAGTTCTGAACAATAAGTCTGGTCTGATCTGTCCACCACTGGCTCCATGCGAGGTTCAGCTTCCGGTCCAGGCTGAGGTTTGCGCGCTTGTACGCCGTGTAAGCGGGTATAAGCAGCGATACAAAAGCGGGGAACAAAAGCATCGCGTAGAAGGCGAGGATAGGCCGCGAGTTCAGAAGCGTGCCTGTCATGCCGATGATGCTCGTCAGGAGCACGAGCAGCGTCGCGAAGAGCAAGACTTCAGAGAAATATCAACGTGAGACGCCCACTGAGTACCGAGGTGACGCCCGCACATACGATAATATCGAAGTTCGTAACGTAGAACACATCCGCGCGCTCGAAAGCTGTAGCGCGAGCGCGGTGGGGATTAGCGGCATCAAGGGGCGGCGTAGACAGACAGACGAACCTTGATACCATGTAAGCAGGGTCAGGGTAAACCCTACGACGCCATAGGAAAACACCTAGGACCTCTTATCAGAAAGTCGGATTAGTGTGGCATCCTGGTTATCCACGCACAGTCATACTAAGCGGAAAAGAAGAGTATCCATTTAGAAAGGCTCCACAGGCCCAGTCCTTGTACTCCCCACAGCATGTCGCCATAATCGTCTCCCGGAGTCGCGCGCGGGAGGGGAAACTTGTGAGCGAAATGACGCGCGACGTTCGGCGCCCGGCTCGGAAGCGCGAGTCTGCTGCGATGCGCGACGTCGCGGAAGTCCTCCTCGGGTTCAGGCGGAGGAGGAGGAGAGAACACGTCGGATACCACTGTGGGAGCGATCGTCTGGCGAGCAGAGGACATATCGCTCAGGGCAACGCTGGCGGGACGCTGTGCATGAAGGCTCTGCGGTCGCTCAGCAGTGGCGGCCGTCTGCCAAGCGGTTGATCGGTCAACGACGTCGTGCAGAGTGCGACTGACGCGTCCGAAATCGGGAGCAGGCAGGTGCGGGATCCAGGAACTCTGCTTCGCCAGCGACGCCGGCGGCGAAGCCTGTGCGCCGGGTAGCGGTGTGAGGGGAATGTGAGCAAGGTCGCTGAGATAGACTGGTTCATCAATGCTGGGTCGGTGCTGCGGGAGGGAAACCTCTGGAACGAAGAGGTCGTGCCGCGGGGAGAATGGGTTGAGCAGAGACGACAGCCGGGTTACCCCTGAAACGTGAGAGGACGATGAGGGCGTGGATGCGCGACTGGCTGAGCAAATATGAGCAGATATGACACAAGAAGAATCCGTAGCGCGCACTCGACGCGTTGGGTGTCGCTTTGTCGCGCTGCGGGCCGTCTTGTCGCAACACAGGGCTTTCTAGTCCCTCCTCGTCGGCGAAAGAGACGTGTTTCACTTGCAAAGATCTCCTGCGCAGGCCGTTCCCAGGAGCAAGGGACGAGGGCAGCGCGGGAAGCTGCTTCGGACAAGACCGGTCCATGGGAGTCGGTGGCAGGAGTTGTGGCTGGTATGTAGAAACTCCTAGCCGCGCCTCGTTCTCCGCGCTCCGACGAAGAGGGATCCGATACGACTGACGTCGTAAGCCAAGTGAGTTCGTCATACTGGAAGTAATGCAGGGACGACATTGCGAGAAGAAACGCCGGGAATCGGTTACTAAACAGGCGGGTACGACATCGTTGCGGGGTGGTGCGCGACTACACTGGCAGCGTACGTCTGGGTGTCAATGAATGCAAGACAAAACGATGGGAGAGGGAGAGAGGACGGGGCGCAGCATCCGGGGAGAGAGGTGGGGGATTATGCAGAGTCCAGGGGGAGCTCGATGGGGCATGCGACGCCGGATAATTGGGTGGACGCGCCCGCCTGTCCGACGAGTCTGCGAATCGTCATCTCGATGATGACGCGGACGTAGGCGCCAGGGCGCACGCGGTCCGGGCGATTCACATGGTTGTTGCACGCGTTGTAGACAGGTCCGACGAGTTGACGGCCGAATAGTCCCAGGTAAGCGGGAAGAGCATGGAAGTGCTCGTCTTGGCCTTGAAGTTGACCCCGGCCACGTCGCCCGTCGCGACGAGCTTGTGCTCGTTCGCGCCGTAGACCTCCGCCTTGATGAGGTTGAAGTGGAGCGGGACGACGGTCTGGTGCGTGTTGACGCGCAGATACATCCAGGAGTTGAACGTGAAACCGGCGGGCGTGCGGCTGAATGCGTTCTTGTAGCGTTCGGGGCCGCTGGGCTCGTCCTTGCCCGGTGCGGTGGGCTTGAACGGCGCTTCAGAGTTGAAGGCGAAGGAGGGCACGCGCGGCAGACAGACGCCGACGACGATGGCGGTGACGACGCAGAGCCCGAAGACGACGAACACAAAGGTCTTGCGCGTCAGGCAGCCGCCGAAGAAACCGTGCTCGCCGCGGTACCAGGCCTTCCAGACAGTTGCGCCGGCGCTCCGACTTGGCCTCGCGCCTCGCAGACTTGGTCATGCCGCGTAGCTCGTCCTTGTTCCGTTCAGCACCGAACGCGGGAACGGTAACCAGCTCGACGTCGGGCTCGCCAGCCTCGCTCTTTGGGTCCGTCCGGTTAGGCAGTCGATAGTCATGGCGGGGACGAAGATCAAAAGTGGCTGAGTCTGTTCCCTTTTCGGCAACTTGTTTGCGCTCTCTCACCTTGCCTTCCCCGCGCGCACACACACACTGTCCCCTCCCCTCTCCTCTCCTCGTCTCTTTTCAGTGTTTGGTGGCGCGGGCGGGCTGCGCAGCAGCCCGCCGCCGCCACTGGTGCACCCGTCGCCCCGCACAGCGCCCGGCCTGCAGCCCGCTCCTGTCCTCGACTCGCGCTACTTTCTACGGCAAATCTCGCGCGTGACCTGGGGCCACTCGAGGCTGCAATTCGCTCGAATCCGATTTTTCGCAGGTCATTGACTTGCATGCCGCTCGCACCTGCGTTGCGCCCGACGTCCAGCCCGCGCTTTGCCTCGCACAGCGCATTTCTCTACGCCTTGGATGACGCTTGGACGAGCGCTGTCCAATCCTGTAAGTATCTCGGAACTTGTTTTCGGCCAGGTCAGTGCGGCTCACCGTGTCGGGCAGGGTGCGCGCCCTCGCGTTGCGCCGGACCTGCACATGGCGCTTACCCTCTGCTCGCGCTGGAACCGGCCTCAGATCGCTCGTCTGTGAGAGGGCTATCCGCTCATGTAAGAATTTCCTAAATCATTTTTGTATGGTCGACGAGCTCACCGAGCCCGCGCTCCCAAGTTCGCACCCGCGCCGCGACCGACCTGTATGCCGCATTTCAAGTCGAATTCCGCTGCTACAGACGTCACGGTTTCATCCTCGGCGAGCGCTATGCACCCATGTAAGCATCATGTGAACAATTTCTGTGCGGTGAATGAACTCACCCGAAGCGCGCTGGACATGGACGCCGCGATTTGCTTCGACTCGCGCTCCAAACGACCTCAACCTGCTCGCCTCCGCGAGCGCTATTCAGCCATGTGAGTATCTCGAAACTCGTTCCTGGCCAGGTCGATGGCTCACCGCGTTCCCGTTCCCAGCAGCACACCCGCATTGCGCCGGACATGCACGCCGGTCTTCGACTCGACTCCCGCTGTAACCAACCTCGAATTGCACGGCCAGGAGAGGGCTATCCAACCATGTTAGTGACTCGTATAACATTTTTGCAAAGTCGACTGACCCCGACTTGTAGATCCCACCCCAATCGTCCGCCCGTCTCGCGCCAGTGCAGCGCGGCGCACCGGGAATGTGTCCTTCGTGTCCGTGGTAAGCGCCAGCCTCAAGCCTGCAATGCGTTTGTTAGCTAACTTTCGCCCAGAGTCCGAGCCCACGATCGAGACAGGGGCTACTCGCTGCCCCGCGACACAACAAACGCGCGATCGCGAAACCTATCCACCCACTCAAGCTAGGTCCGGTGGGAGGCGGGTGAATCAGCCCAAGGTCAGTTGGCCATCGGCAGCGCACATTGTGCGACCAGCGGGATGAGCAACTGACGGGCATGCGATAGGACACTCAGCAGGCCCGAGCCGCACAAAGTCGCCTCGAGGACGGATCTCTCGACGCGCTCCATGCCGCGTCTTCGGTCGAACAAGGCGCAAGTCGCGTCACGGTGCCGTTCCGCGAGTCGAGTCTTCGATTCGCGATCGCAGAACCCGACCGCCTCGCGCCCTCAAGCAACCTCATGACGTGCATGAGCGGATGCACGGATCGACCGCTGGTCAGTCAGTGGTCGACAGCGCGCGCGTCATACGAACGGCGGACTCGGGCAGCCGGGCACAGAGTCAACTCGCGATCGGACGGCCAGCACCCCGGCGCCGCTCTGCCGCGGCGCAGGCACTGCCGATGGGTCGCAGATCTCTGTCAGCAACAGCAAAGGCGCGCTCAAAAACGTATTTCGTGGTTGGTGCGTATTTTGCCGTTTAGCACGCCGATCGGCTCTCAGCATTCGACAGCGCGCGCAATCGCGCATTGGCACACTCGCAAAGCGTGCACAGGTCACCGCCATCGTGCTCCCGGTGCTAGAACACGACTCGGAACGACGCGGAGACAGCTGGACCGGTAAGTGCCCCTCCGAACGTGCTATCGACAGTCTCGGCGCATAACTCACCTATTTGCGTTTCCAGCCACATTTTCTGACTCGGGCACGATCATGCCTTCGACCGCGACTCTGCCAGCGCGCCGCCGAAGCGTCAGGAATCGGGACACGGGTCGGCCGAATCAGACCCCCTCCGAGCAGGAGCACACGATAGGAACGACGGGCACCAGGATCTCTGGCGGCAAAACGTGCGCAGAGATGCCTAGCGTGGCGTACGTCAGCTCTATGTGGCGATAGGGCTCGGGGGCGCGCTGTACATACCGATTTGGTAGTACCGATAATGACCAGCCATTTTGACCCCACCCATCGCGTGCGCGTCTACGGGTCGCGCTGGATGGCCTAAGGCGCCGAGAGTCGGAATCGAGAACGACAAAGCCGACGAGCACGTACCGCCGATCTCGATGCGCCCACACTCGATGCTACGACGTATCCCTCCTGCAAGAGTCACAAGCAAACAGCTGTCTTTGTACACCAAAGGACGCATATCAAAATACTAAAAGACGATGGTTCGGCATGAGCAACGATCGTAGAACGTCGAACATGAACGGTACTCACCGCAGCGATCGCGAAGGACGAGTGACGGTTCGGGCTCGGTGCTCGCAGCGCCGAACGACGGCGCACAGTATCGACGTTGCCAATCGAGACGTCCTCGAGGGCTTTTGAATAGCGGTTCTGCTTCAGCAGAATCCGGGGATGACGACGATGCCGAACTCACTGCAGCGGCAACGATCGACACGAGCAGCGGGACACGCGTCGCCGACGCTGGGCGAGGTATCCGATCGAGACAGCAGCGTCTGGTACGCCAACAGACGCATAAGCGCCCTGCAAGCGTGCGTGAGTCGAAGAGAATACGATGGGAAGGACGTCGTGCTCACCGCGGCGGTCGACGAAGACGGCCGAAGGTCGGATCGCACGACGCCGAGAGTGCGAATAGCAGCGGCGCGAGGCCTCATGCAACAAGCGAAGCGGGCCTGAGGGGTTCAAGGACATGTTTGAGTATCAGACAGAGGTACCAAGGCGATAGAGATGAGGTACTCACAGCGGTGATCGACGGGGAGCGTCGAAGAGCGAGGTGGTCGGCGGCGGCGAGGGTCGAAGCAACAGCCGCGAGTGTCGAACTGGGAGCAGACAATGAGCACGAGGCCACAGCAGTAGCAAGGAACCGGTCACCGACGTCGTCGGCGTCGCGGTCGAGGCGGGGAGGACGAGGAGGGAAGAGGGAGGAAGGGCCGATGGTGACTTTGACCCGATTCCGCGCATCCTTATATACCGTCACCAGCTGCTTGTGCCGCGCGTTGCTGTTCCGGCAGCTGACTGCGCAGGTGTTCGCTTACGAGATCGTACGATGTGCCTTGTGGGAAGCACGGAGGTTCGTTGCCGAGGCGCGGGCGTGCTTGCGGCAAGTGTTTAGCCACCGCATATCGCCCGAACCGCATATTACTCGCCATTGCGTGAATCGACCGGCTCCTCCGTCTGCAAACAGAATCGGCCATGGACCCTGATCTGAAATAGGCGCCCGTGTCGCGCAGAGCGAGCATAGGGGTACCCCTATACCCTCTGAAGGTGCGAAAATGCACTAGAGCGCGGGCGCCGCGCAGCCGCCTTGAGACGCTCCAGCTTGGCGTGATTGATGCGTGATTGCTCGGAGATTGATGTTTGTATTGGGAGAAGCCCGGGAAACCAGGGGAACCTGCGTAATTCGCGAAACGCGTCGCTACCGCGCCGCTTGCGTAGATCTCGTTCCACGTCGAATTCTTTCAAATCACACACGCTGACGGCATGCCTAGACCCATGGCCCGTCAATGACGTAGAGAGGTCCCGGGCGCCGGCTTCCCCGGGCTCGTTTCTGGCTTGTTGTTCCCCCACGAGCGGAGTTTGCACGCGCGCGTTCCCCGCTCCGGCACGTGCATTCTCACGGATTTGACCCTCGCGGGAGACCGCAGACACTCTCACTGACTCACAGCGTAAGCTCAACACTAACCGGATGTCTCTACACGTTCATTTGGAAAATGCGCAAAAATAATGTTGAGCCTGTGTTCCATCGCGCTGGCCGTTCACTCGGCCGGAACGATCCTCGGAGATAATTCCGCGCGGCCTTCGCATGTGCATGGCTTCATCTCGACTTGGACATCCGGGGAAACTGAGGCTTTGGGGGGCGGTTCGTTGTTTCCGTTTTTGAAGTCGTCTCAGCACGACCTAGTACACGAGGACTATCCCGGTGACAAATGGCGCTCAGATCGTCAAATCTCACATGAAGAACCGTTCAGCACCCCTCGTAGCTCCGTGGGAGTCACGGGCTGCACGTGGGAGAACAGCACTTTTGCGGGCTGCAGCTCATTGCCTCACATGCGCGCATACAGTGTGTGGTCGCACCATATGCTGCTGCTGCTGCGACTGGACAGGCTGTCAGTGCCGTAGCGGCCGTTACGCTCCGGTGGCGTGAGAAACGCTGGACCGCAGCGTTTGTCATCTCGTGAGGGCCTGATACGGGCGGTGCTGCAATACAGTCGGCAAAGTTTCTGGTGCGCCTTCTGTCGATCCTGACAAAGGATCATGTGATGGAACTGCGCGCCGCCGAGCCCGCTCATTTGCATCTCCGTTGCGAGCCCTTGCTATTTTCCTCAACAAAACGACAACCTCGAGGTACCTCCAACATGGCCCCGCGACACTCTCACGATGCTGCTCGCTGCGCGCAGGCGAGTCGCAGCGGCGGACGACGGCTCTCACGGGTGCTCTTTGACACGGCGGGAAACTCCGCTGCTCTTCCTCCTCCCTCCACCATCGCCGGCAAACCGGAAACGTCGTCCCGCGTCGCCTTCGACACCTCTCTTTCAACTCGCTGCGTACTCGCCGAAGCACCGCTCGATGGTGTCGGTGAAGGCCAATATCGAGTAGGTTTTTCCGTTTGTTCCTCGGAGGTCAGCATCTAACCGCTGCTGTCGGGACAGCAGCGACGGCCTGCCCACGGCGAGGGCGGAAACGCTTCCGTAGTGACAGCCGGTCGCGGATGCGCCGAACAGCCAGTGAGTCTCTCTCCCGTTCCGGGCATCGTTTAGCCCTCTGTCCACCCTCCATCCCACTTTCGTGCCGCGACGGCGCGGGGTGCTTGCTAGCTGTACCATACGCGCTTCGCTCACGCATGCTGCATCCGTTCCGACCGCACACACGAGGCACCCGCCGTCGCGTCGCCGATGGCGGAAACTTCTTTTTCATCTCGGGCACGACAGCGGCTGACGTTCTGCAGGCAACGGCGCTTGCCAGGGCGCGAGCTCGCGCGTGCCTAACAGTCCAACCAGCTTCCGCCTGTTGGGCCTTGACCGCCGCGAGCCATTCTCGCCCTCCTTCCGGGAGGAACATGGTGTGTCACTGTCGTCGGTCGAAAAAGACTTCTATCTGACGCGGGTTCGCAGAAACTGCTGCGCCAACGTCGCACCGCTCGAGCTGGATCGACGCATGGTGCGCTGGCGCGAGAGCGCGGCAAGCCCGGGCACTCGGCGTCTGCTCGGCGTCGTTGTGCGTCGACCAGACGAGATCAGGTCTGTGCCACTCCCGCGCGCCCTGTCGACGCGACTGACCCCTCCTCCGGTCAGTAGGCGCGGCTGAGACCAGGGGCGACGAGAAGACGTCCGCGTAAGCGAGGAGGCGGTGCGCGCTCGCTTGCGCCGCGTTTCTTCACCGGCGGCATCCGGCGGCCATCACGCGGCGTCGTCAACTCGACCTCGGGCGCCGACTCCCCTCAAAATTCGCGATATGGCCCGCTCGGCGGACGCGACTTTGACCGTAGACTCTGCTGCCGTGCCCGTGCGCCGTTCGCTGTCGGTGAGCAAAATTGTCCCGTCACCGCCCAGCCGCTGATTTCATGGCCAAAGTCGACCTCGTCCGTTCGACTCGAAATCGCGCAGGTCGATTGCCATCACGAACTGGCGCAGCTTCGAGAAGTCCTTTTGCTGGGCGCTCGTTCGTTCGAGCTGTGGCGCCGACGCGGTTCCGGCCCGATTCCAACCCATCGCGTCCCCGGCGACCCACGCGTCCAGGGCTCTTCTTGTCCTACACACAAACTCGAATCGCGTTCAATGGCCACGAGACTGTACGGGACGCCGCGCGCTCGCGCGAGTGGTGAGTTCTCTTTGTGCCGGCCCACCCATCCAGCACTCAATCTCACGTAGACGACCGCGTCCGTTGGTTCTGTCATCGCGTCCTGTGGCTCTCGCACATCAGGCGTACCCATTTGCGCCGTTATGGCGCTGCGCTGCTCAACGTTCGTAGCGCTACATAACATCCGGTCGCCGCCACCCATGAAACAGCAGAAGCATCGACCTCGCGCGAAACGCCCCAAATCGCGTATTCCGGCTCGCCCTGGGTACCCCGTAGGCAGCACCGACTGCGCCGTCGCGGCACCCTCTGCACGTCCGGTGAGTGCGATTTTTGTTCGCGTTCGGCCTGCCCCCCAAAACGGCCATTTCACGAAGTGCGGAACCGCGCATCGTGGTCCCCGCCATCGTGTGCAACCCCAACGTGAGTGCTCACAGACCGTATGACGCGACGCCAAGCTCACATTCGGGGCCGCTACAGCGATTCTCCGTCGGGCCGCGAACAATTTTCGCGGTGACGGCCGCCGATGAGGACGTCGCGCGCTCCCCCCTCGCTGGAAGCAATCCCCGGTACAGCATATACTCCACCGCGCGTCCGTTCGTCACCCTCGTTGTCGTTCCGCCCAATACACTCGCTCTCGTCCCGATCCCCAGCGTTCATCTTCCCCGCCAATCGCTGCCCCGTTCCCATCGCCGCTGTACTGCATGTATGCAATGTGCATGCGCTCATGTATTCACGCGCAGTACCAGTCGTTTGTATGCTAGCTAGTTGCAATACATGCAATGCATTGATTTACCCCAAAAACTGAATTGCCGACAGGGATCAAGGTGTAGGCGTTAAGCGACGGTCCTGGGAAGCCGAAAACACATCAATCATCGATTTGAAACGCTTCCCAATCATAGCGCTTCGAGGCAGGCAGGCAGGGACGCTGAGAGTTCGCGAGTCTCAGGTTCTGCGAGGAGGGCTTGCGCAAGCCGTCCCGTTGCAGGCAGGGCCGCAATACAGTGTACTTGCAGACTGAACTGAGGAGGGAAACACGATCCCGGGGCTTTCAGGTTGCGGGTGTGTCAGCGGGCTCGCTTGGGGTGGATGCGGATTGCCACGGATGTCCGGCCGTGGCCATTCACGCTCACCGAGCAGCCTCTCGTTGAGCCCTCTGCGCGGAGTCAGCGCTGCACAACAATTTCATTGAAAAACCACGCGCGCGGCACAATTCTGCAGCGGGGACGAGGAAATGGCGGGGGACCGGGGGAAGCATCACCCCACCCTTTCACACCGCAGCGCCGCGCCATCCCGAACTAGGCGCCCTGGGAGCGTATATAAGGCCATCCATTTCAGACCCAGCCGTTTCGTTCTTTCTGACCCGTCTCTCACTCGCCGTCGCAAGACTCCTCGCCAGGTATGTCACTTCCATCCCACTCTCACTCTCTCGCATGTACATAACTTGACTCTTTTCTTTGCTTGGCCTTCGGGCGGGACTAATCCATGCCATTTTTGAACAAACCCTACCGAAACTCTGAGCACCTATGAAATTTCCATGTCGGTCCGTTTTTTGGAGTCGCAGCATGCTACATACGGTCGTACCCCAGCCCAATCCGCGAGCCATTGCCCATGCTTCGGCGACCCCAGCCCATGCTGTTCCAGCTTCGCGGCCGGGAGTCGTCGCGTTCCATCGCGTGCACCTGCAGCACCGGAAGCTTCGCCAAGCTAGCCCGCTGCAAGTGCTCCTCCGCACGCCGCTGTTCCGCGAGGAAGGCTAGAACGAGGTCTGAGTTCTCGCGCACATCTGCAGCGCTACAGGAAGGCTCCGGGTCAGACTGCGCGCTCAGTCGCGGGGTCGCCGGAAGGACATACGTCAAGCGATAGTGTTTGGGGGTGAGCCCCTTGCCAAATGTGCTTGGGGACAGGAGACGTATGAGTGCGACATTGGATACCGTGACTCATAATCGCAGTCGCGTACCTGGTGACATGATTCGCGCAGAGCAGCGCGGTGACCATGTTGGCAATGTGCACTGGGACGAGGGCAAACAGGGTCGTATACACCTTGCGCAGAGCCCAACCCTCGTATGAGAGCAGCGCGCTTTTGCACCCGCGCAGCGGCACGCGGGGATAGCATTTGCTGGAGTATACAGCCTGGTCTGGCATGTTGGTCTCAGTGCTACAAGCTCCTCTCAGGCAGGAAGAGAAACTTACGCAGCGGTGTGTAATAGCCACAGCAATGCAACTAGATCAATTGTTAGTCGGAGATGGCTCCCGAGACGCGTGCTCACCGAGTTCTGAACAATAAGTCTGGTCTGATCTGTCCACCACTGGCTCCATGCGAGGTTCAGCTTCCGGTCCAGGCTGAGGTTTGCGCGTTTGTACGCCGTGTAAGCGGGGATAAGCAGAGAGACGAAGGCGGGGAACAGAAGCATCGCGTAGAAGGCGAGGATAGGCCGCGAATTGAGAAGCGTGCCTGTCATGCCGATGATGCTCGTCAGGAGCACGAGCAGCGTCGCGAAGAGCAAGACTTCAGAGAAATATCAACGTGAGACGCCCACTGAGTACCGAGGTGACGCCCGCACATACGATAATATCGAAGTTCGTAACGTAGAACACATCCGCGCGCTCGAAAGCTGTAGCGCGAGCGCGGTGGGGATTAGCGGCATCAAGGGGCGGCGTAGACAGACAGACGAACCTTGATACCATGTAAGCAGGGTCAGGGTAAACCCTACGACGCCATAGGAAAACACCTAGGACCTCTTATCAGAAAGTCGGATTAGTGTGGCATCCTGGTTATCCACGCACAGTCATACTAAGCGGAAAAGAAGAGTATCCATTTAGAAAGGCTCCACAGGCCCAGTCCTTGTACTCCCCACAGCATGTCGCCATAATCGTCTCCCGGAGTCGCGCGCGGGAGGGGAAACTTGTGAGCGAAATGACGCGCGACGTTCGGCGCCCGGCTCGGAAGCGCGAGTCTGCTGCGATGCGCGACGTCGCGGAAGTCCTCCTCGGGTTCAGGCGGAGGAGGAGGAGAGAACACGTCGGATACCACTGTGGGAGCGATCGTCTGGCGAGCAGAGGACATATCGCTCAGGGCAACGCTGGCGGGACGCTGTGCATGAAGGCTCTGCGGTCGCTCAGCAGTGGCGGCCGTCTGCCAAGCGGTTGATCGGTCAACGACGTCGTGCAGAGTGCGACTGACGCGTCCGAAATCGGGAGCAGGCAGGTGCGGGATCCAGGAACTCTGCTTCGCCAGCGACGCCGGCGGCGAAGCCTGTGCGCCGGGTAGCGGTGTGAGGGGAATGTGAGCAAGGTCGCTGAGATAGACTGGTTCATCAATGCTGGGTCGGTGCTGCGGGAGGGAAACCTCTGGAACGAAGAGGTCGTGCCGCGGGGAGAATGGGTTGAGCAGAGACGACAGCCGGGTTACCCCTGAAACGTGAGAGGACGATGAGGGCGTGGATGCGCGACTGGCTGAGCAAATATGAGCAGATATGACACAAGAAGAATCCGTAGCGCGCACTCGACGCGTTGGGTGTCGCTTTGTCGCGCTGCGGGCCGTCTTGTCGCAACACAGGGCTTTCTAGTCCCTCCTCGTCGGCGAAAGAGACGTGTTTCACTTGCAAAGATCTCCTGCGCAGGCCGTTCCCAGGAGCAAGGGACGAGGGCAGCGCGGGAAGCTGCTTCGGACAAGACCGGTCCATGGGAGTCGGTGGCAGGAGTTGTGGCTGGTATGTAGAAACTCCTAGCCGCGCCTCGTTCTCCGCGCTCCGACGAAGAGGGATCCGATACGACTGACGTCGTAAGCCAAGTGAGTTCGTCATACTGGAAGTAATGCAGGGACGACATTGCGAGAAGAAACGCCGGGAATCGGTTACTAAACAGGCGGGTACGACATCGTTGCGGGGTGGTGCGCGACTACACTGGCAGCGTACGTCTGGGTGTCAATGAATGCAAGACAAAACGATGGGAGAGGGAGAGAGGACGGGGCGCAGCATCCGGGGAGAGAGGTGGGGGATTATGCAGAGTCCAGGGGGAGCTCGATGGGGCATGCGACGCCGGATAATTGGGTGGACGCGCCCGCCTGTCCGACGAGTCTGCGAATCGTCATCTCGATGATGACGCGGACGTAGGCGCCAGGGCGCACGCGGTCCGGGCGATTCACATGGTTGTTGCACGCGTTGTAGACAGGTCCGACGAGTTGACGGCCGAATAGTCCCAGGTAAGCGGGAAGAGCATGGAAGTGCTCGTCTTGGCCTTGAAGTTGACCCCGGCCACGTCGCCCGTCGCGACGAGCTTGTGCTCGTTCGCGCCGTAGACCTCCGCCTTGATGAGGTTGAAGTGGAGCGGGACGACGGTCTGGTGCGTGTTGACGCGCAGATACATCCAGGAGTTGAACGTGAAACCGGCGGGCGTGCGGCTGAATGCGTTCTTGTAGCGTTCGGGGCCGCTGGGCTCGTCCTTGCCCGGTGCGGTGGGCTTGAACGGCGCTTCAGAGTTGAAGGCGAAGGAGGGCACGCGCGGCAGACAGACGCCGACGACGATGGCGGTGACGACGCAGAGCCCGAAGACGACGAACACAAAGGTCTTGCGCGTCAGGCAGCCGCCGAAGAAACCGTGCTCGCCGCGGTACCAGGCCTTCCAGACAGTTGCGCCGGCGCTCCGACTTGGCCTCGCGCCTCGCAGACTTGGTCATGCCGCGTAGCTCGTCCTTGTTCCGTTCAGCACCGAACGCGGGAACGGTAACCAGCTCGACGTCGGGCTCGCCAGCCTCGCTCTTTGGGTCCGTCCGGTTAGGCAGTCGATAGTCATGGCGGGGACGAAGATCAAAAGTGGCTGAGTCTGTTCCCTTTTCGGCAACTTGTTTGCGCTCTCTCACCTTGCCTTCCCCGCGCGCACACACACACTGTCCCCTCCCCTCTCCTCTCCTCGTCTCTTTTCAGTGTTTGGTGGCGCGGGCGGGCTGCGCAGCAGCCCGCCGCCGCCACTGGTGCACCCGTCGCCCCGCACAGCGCCCGGCCTGCAGCCCGCTCCTGTCCTCGACTCGCGCTACTTTCTACGGCAAATCTCGCGCGTGACCTGGGGCCACTCGAGGCTGCAATTCGCTCGAATCCGATTTTTCGCAGGTCATTGACTTGCATGCCGCTCGCACCTGCGTTGCGCCCGACGTCCAGCCCGCGCTTTGCCTCGCACAGCGCATTTCTCTACGCCTTGGATGACGCTTGGACGAGCGCTGTCCAATCCTGTAAGTATCTCGGAACTTGTTTTCGGCCAGGTCAGTGCGGCTCACCGTGTCGGGCAGGGTGCGCGCCCTCGCGTTGCGCCGGACCTGCACATGGCGCTTACCCTCTGCTCGCGCTGGAACCGGCCTCAGATCGCTCGTCTGTGAGAGGGCTATCCGCTCATGTAAGAATTTCCTAAATCATTTTTGTATGGTCGACGAGCTCACCGAGCCCGCGCTCCCAAGTTCGCACCCGCGCCGCGACCGACCTGTATGCCGCATTTCAAGTCGAATTCCGCTGCTACAGACGTCACGGTTTCATCCTCGGCGAGCGCTATGCACCCATGTAAGCATCATGTGAACAATTTCTGTGCGGTGAATGAACTCACCCGAAGCGCGCTGGACATGGACGCCGCGATTTGCTTCGACTCGCGCTCCAAACGACCTCAACCTGCTCGCCTCCGCGAGCGCTATTCAGCCATGTGAGTATCTCGAAACTCGTTCCTGGCCAGGTCGATGGCTCACCGCGTTCCCGTTCCCAGCAGCACACCCGCATTGCGCCGGACATGCACGCCGGTCTTCGACTCGACTCCCGCTGTAACCAACCTCGAATTGCACGGCCAGGAGAGGGCTATCCAACCATGTTAGTGACTCGTATAACATTTTTGCAAAGTCGACTGACCCCGACTTGTAGATCCCACCCCAATCGTCCGCCCGTCTCGCGCCAGTGCAGCGCGGCGCACCGGGAATGTGTCCTTCGTGTCCGTGGTAAGCGCCAGCCTCAAGCCTGCAATGCGTTTGTTAGCTAACTTTCGCCCAGAGTCCGAGCCCACGATCGAGACAGGGGCTACTCGCTGCCCCGCGACACAACAAACGCGCGATCGCGAAACCTATCCACCCACTCAAGCTAGGTCCGGTGGGAGGCGGGTGAATCAGCCCAAGGTCAGTTGGCCATCGGCAGCGCACATTGTGCGACCAGCGGGATGAGCAACTGACGGGCATGCGATAGGACACTCAGCAGGCCCGAGCCGCACAAAGTCGCCTCGAGGACGGATCTCTCGACGCGCTCCATGCCGCGTCTTCGGTCGAACAAGGCGCAAGTCGCGTCACGGTGCCGTTCCGCGAGTCGAGTCTTCGATTCGCGATCGCAGAACCCGACCGCCTCGCGCCCTCAAGCAACCTCATGACGTGCATGAGCGGATGCACGGATCGACCGCTGGTCAGTCAGTGGTCGACAGCGCGCGCGTCATACGAACGGCGGACTCGGGCAGCCGGGCACAGAGTCAACTCGCGATCGGACGGCCAGCACCCCGGCGCCGCTCTGCCGCGGCGCAGGCACTGCCGATGGGTCGCAGATCTCTGTCAGCAACAGCAAAGGCGCGCTCAAAAACGTATTTCGTGGTTGGTGCGTATTTTGCCGTTTAGCACGCCGATCGGCTCTCAGCATTCGACAGCGCGCGCAATCGCGCATTGGCACACTCGCAAAGCGTGCACAGGTCACCGCCATCGTGCTCCCGGTGCTAGAACACGACTCGGAACGACGCGGAGACAGCTGGACCGGTAAGTGCCCCTCCGAACGTGCTATCGACAGTCTCGGCGCATAACTCACCTATTTGCGTTTCCAGCCACATTTTCTGACTCGGGCACGATCATGCCTTCGACCGCGACTCTGCCAGCGCGCCGCCGAAGCGTCAGGAATCGGGACACGGGTCGGCCGAATCAGACCCCCTCCGAGCAGGAGCACACGATAGGAACGACGGGCACCAGGATCTCTGGCGGCAAAACGTGCGCAGAGATGCCTAGCGTGGCGTACGTCAGCTCTATGTGGCGATAGGGCTCGGGGGCGCGCTGTACATACCGATTTGGTAGTACCGATAATGACCAGCCATTTTGACCCCACCCATCGCGTGCGCGTCTACGGGTCGCGCTGGATGGCCTAAGGCGCCGAGAGTCGGAATCGAGAACGACAAAGCCGACGAGCACGTACCGCCGATCTCGATGCGCCCACACTCGATGCTACGACGTATCCCTCCTGCAAGAGTCACAAGCAAACAGCTGTCTTTGTACACCAAAGGACGCATATCAAAATACTAAAAGACGATGGTTCGGCATGAGCAACGATCGTAGAACGTCGAACATGAACGGTACTCACCGCAGCGATCGCGAAGGACGAGTGACGGTTCGGGCTCGGTGCTCGCAGCGCCGAACGACGGCGCACAGTATCGACGTTGCCAATCGAGACGTCCTCGAGGGCTTTTGAATAGCGGTTCTGCTTCAGCAGAATCCGGGGATGACGACGATGCCGAACTCACTGCAGCGGCAACGATCGACACGAGCAGCGGGACACGCGTCGCCGACGCTGGGCGAGGTATCCGATCGAGACAGCAGCGTCTGGTACGCCAACAGACGCATAAGCGCCCTGCAAGCGTGCGTGAGTCGAAGAGAATACGATGGGAAGGACGTCGTGCTCACCGCGGCGGTCGACGAAGACGGCCGAAGGTCGGATCGCACGACGCCGAGAGTGCGAATAGCAGCGGCGCGAGGCCTCATGCAACAAGCGAAGCGGGCCTGAGGGGTTCAAGGACATGTTTGAGTATCAGACAGAGGTACCAAGGCGATAGAGATGAGGTACTCACAGCGGTGATCGACGGGGAGCGTCGAAGAGCGAGGTGGTCGGCGGCGGCGAGGGTCGAAGCAACAGCCGCGAGTGTCGAACTGGGAGCAGACAATGAGCACGAGGCCACAGCAGTAGCAAGGAACCGGTCACCGACGTCGTCGGCGTCGCGGTCGAGGCGGGGAGGACGAGGAGGGAAGAGGGAGGAAGGGCCGATGGTGACTTTGACCCGATTCCGCGCATCCTTATATACCGTCACCAGCTGCTTGTGCCGCGCGTTGCTGTTCCGGCAGCTGACTGCGCAGGTGTTCGCTTACGAGATCGTACGATGTGCCTTGTGGGAAGCACGGAGGTTCGTTGCCGAGGCGCGGGCGTGCTTGCGGCAAGTGTTTAGCCACCGCATATCGCCCGAACCGCATATTACTCGCCATTGCGTGAATCGACCGGCTCCTCCGTCTGCAAACAGAATCGGCCATGGACCCTGATCTGAAATAGGCGCCCGTGTCGCGCAGAGCGAGCATAGGGGTACCCCTATACCCTCTGAAGGTGCGAAAATGCACTAGAGCGCGGGCGCCGCGCAGCCGCCTTGAGACGCTCCAGCTTGGCGTGATTGATGCGTGATTGCTCGGAGATTGATGTTTGTATTGGGAGAAGCCCGGGAAACCAGGGGAACCTGCGTAATTCGCGAAACGCGTCGCTACCGCGCCGCTTGCGTAGATCTCGTTCCACGTCGAATTCTTTCAAATCACACACGCTGACGGCATGCCTAGACCCATGGCCCGTCAATGACGTAGAGAGGTCCCGGGCGCCGGCTTCCCCGGGCTCGTTTCTGGCTTGTTGTTCCCCCACGAGCGGAGTTTGCACGCGCGCGTTCCCCGCTCCGGCACGTGCATTCTCACGGATTTGACCCTCGCGGGAGACCGCAGACACTCTCACTGACTCACAGCGTAAGCTCAACACTAACCGGATGTCTCTACACGTTCATTTGGAAAATGCGCAAAAATAATGTTGAGCCTGTGTTCCATCGCGCTGGCCGTTCACTCGGCCGGAACGATCCTCGGAGATAATTCCGCGCGGCCTTCGCATGTGCATGGCTTCATCTCGACTTGGACATCCGGGGAAACTGAGGCTTTGGGGGGCGGTTCGTTGTTTCCGTTTTTGAAGTCGTCTCAGCACGACCTAGTACACGAGGACTATCCCGGTGACAAATGGCGCTCAGATCGTCAAATCTCACATGAAGAACCGTTCAGCACCCCTCGTAGCTCCGTGGGAGTCACGGGCTGCACGTGGGAGAACAGCACTTTTGCGGGCTGCAGCTCATTGCCTCACATGCGCGCATACAGTGTGTGGTCGCACCATATGCTGCTGCTGCTGCGACTGGACAGGCTGTCAGTGCCGTAGCGGCCGTTACGCTCCGGTGGCGTGAGAAACGCTGGACCGCAGCGTTTGTCATCTCGTGAGGGCCTGATACGGGCGGTGCTGCAATACAGTCGGCAAAGTTTCTGGTGCGCCTTCTGTCGATCCTGACAAAGGATCATGTGATGGAACTGCGCGCCGCCGAGCCCGCTCATTTGCATCTCCGTTGCGAGCCCTTGCTATTTTCCTCAACAAAACGACAACCTCGAGGTACCTCCAACATGGCCCCGCGACACTCTCACGATGCTGCTCGCTGCGCGCAGGCGAGTCGCAGCGGCGGACGACGGCTCTCACGGGTGCTCTTTGACACGGCGGGAAACTCCGCTGCTCTTCCTCCTCCCTCCACCATCGCCGGCAAACCGGAAACGTCGTCCCGCGTCGCCTTCGACACCTCTCTTTCAACTCGCTGCGTACTCGCCGAAGCACCGCTCGATGGTGTCGGTGAAGGCCAATATCGAGTAGGTTTTTCCGTTTGTTCCTCGGAGGTCAGCATCTAACCGCTGCTGTCGGGACAGCAGCGACGGCCTGCCCACGGCGAGGGCGGAAACGCTTCCGTAGTGACAGCCGGTCGCGGATGCGCCGAACAGCCAGTGAGTCTCTCTCCCGTTCCGGGCATCGTTTAGCCCTCTGTCCACCCTCCATCCCACTTTCGTGCCGCGACGGCGCGGGGTGCTTGCTAGCTGTACCATACGCGCTTCGCTCACGCATGCTGCATCCGTTCCGACCGCACACACGAGGCACCCGCCGTCGCGTCGCCGATGGCGGAAACTTCTTTTTCATCTCGGGCACGACAGCGGCTGACGTTCTGCAGGCAACGGCGCTTGCCAGGGCGCGAGCTCGCGCGTGCCTAACAGTCCAACCAGCTTCCGCCTGTTGGGCCTTGACCGCCGCGAGCCATTCTCGCCCTCCTTCCGGGAGGAACATGGTGTGTCACTGTCGTCGGTCGAAAAAGACTTCTATCTGACGCGGGTTCGCAGAAACTGCTGCGCCAACGTCGCACCGCTCGAGCTGGATCGACGCATGGTGCGCTGGCGCGAGAGCGCGGCAAGCCCGGGCACTCGGCGTCTGCTCGGCGTCGTTGTGCGTCGACCAGACGAGATCAGGTCTGTGCCACTCCCGCGCGCCCTGTCGACGCGACTGACCCCTCCTCCGGTCAGTAGGCGCGGCTGAGACCAGGGGCGACGAGAAGACGTCCGCGTAAGCGAGGAGGCGGTGCGCGCTCGCTTGCGCCGCGTTTCTTCACCGGCGGCATCCGGCGGCCATCACGCGGCGTCGTCAACTCGACCTCGGGCGCCGACTCCCCTCAAAATTCGCGATATGGCCCGCTCGGCGGACGCGACTTTGACCGTAGACTCTGCTGCCGTGCCCGTGCGCCGTTCGCTGTCGGTGAGCAAAATTGTCCCGTCACCGCCCAGCCGCTGATTTCATGGCCAAAGTCGACCTCGTCCGTTCGACTCGAAATCGCGCAGGTCGATTGCCATCACGAACTGGCGCAGCTTCGAGAAGTCCTTTTGCTGGGCGCTCGTTCGTTCGAGCTGTGGCGCCGACGCGGTTCCGGCCCGATTCCAACCCATCGCGTCCCCGGCGACCCACGCGTCCAGGGCTCTTCTTGTCCTACACACAAACTCGAATCGCGTTCAATGGCCACGAGACTGTACGGGACGCCGCGCGCTCGCGCGAGTGGTGAGTTCTCTTTGTGCCGGCCCACCCATCCAGCACTCAATCTCACGTAGACGACCGCGTCCGTTGGTTCTGTCATCGCGTCCTGTGGCTCTCGCACATCAGGCGTACCCATTTGCGCCGTTATGGCGCTGCGCTGCTCAACGTTCGTAGCGCTACATAACATCCGGTCGCCGCCACCCATGAAACAGCAGAAGCATCGACCTCGCGCGAAACGCCCCAAATCGCGTATTCCGGCTCGCCCTGGGTACCCCGTAGGCAGCACCGACTGCGCCGTCGCGGCACCCTCTGCACGTCCGGTGAGTGCGATTTTTGTTCGCGTTCGGCCTGCCCCCCAAAACGGCCATTTCACGAAGTGCGGAACCGCGCATCGTGGTCCCCGCCATCGTGTGCAACCCCAACGTGAGTGCTCACAGACCGTATGACGCGACGCCAAGCTCACATTCGGGGCCGCTACAGCGATTCTCCGTCGGGCCGCGAACAATTTTCGCGGTGACGGCCGCCGATGAGGACGTCGCGCGCTCCCCCCTCGCTGGAAGCAATCCCCGGTACAGCATATACTCCACCGCGCGTCCGTTCGTCACCCTCGTTGTCGTTCCGCCCAATACACTCGCTCTCGTCCCGATCCCCAGCGTTCATCTTCCCCGCCAATCGCTGCCCCGTTCCCATCGCCGCTGTACTGCATGTATGCAATGTGCATGCGCTCATGTATTCACGCGCAGTACCAGTCGTTTGTATGCTAGCTAGTTGCAATACATGCAATGCATTGATTTACCCCAAAAACTGAATTGCCGACAGGGATCAAGGTGTAGGCGTTAAGCGACGGTCCTGGGAAGCCGAAAACACATCAATCATCGATTTGAAACGCTTCCCAATCATAGCGCTTCGAGGCAGGCAGGCAGGGACGCTGAGAGTTCGCGAGTCTCAGGTTCTGCGAGGAGGGCTTGCGCAAGCCGTCCCGTTGCAGGCAGGGCCGCAATACAGTGTACTTGCAGACTGAACTGAGGAGGGAAACACGATCCCGGGGCTTTCAGGTTGCGGGTGTGTCAGCGGGCTCGCTTGGGGTGGATGCGGATTGCCACGGATGTCCGGCCGTGGCCATTCACGCTCACCGAGCAGCCTCTCGTTGAGCCCTCTGCGCGGAGTCAGCGCTGCACAACAATTTCATTGAAAAACCACGCGCGCGGCACAATTCTGCAGCGGGGACGAGGAAATGGCGGGGGACCGGGGGAAGCATCACCCCACCCTTTCACACCGCAGCGCCGCGCCATCCCGAACTAGGCGCCCTGGGAGCGTATATAAGGCCATCCATTTCAGACCCAGCCGTTTCGTTCTTTCTGACCCGTCTCTCACTCGCCGTCGCAAGACTCCTCGCCAGGTATGTCACTTCCATCCCACTCTCACTCTCTCGCATGTACATAACTTGACTCTTTTCTTTGCTTGGCCTTCGGGCGGGACTAATCCATGCCATTTTTGAACAAACCCTACCGAAACTCTGAGCACCTATGAAATTTCCATGTCGGTCCGTTTTTTGGAGTCGCAGCATGCTACATACGGTCGTACCCCAGCCCAATCCGCGAGCCATTGCCCATGCTTCGGCGACCCCAGCCCATGCTGTTCCAGCTTCGCGGCCGGGAGTCGTCGCGTTCCATCGCGTGCACCTGCAGCACCGGAAGCTTCGCCAAGCTAGCCCGCTGCAAGTGCTCCTCCGCACGCCGCTGTTCCGCGAGGAAGGCTAGAACGAGGTCTGAGTTCTCGCGCACATCTGCAGCGCTACAGGAAGGCTCCGGGTCAGACTGCGCGCTCAGTCGCGGGGTCGCCGGAAGGACATACGTCAAGCGATAGTGTTTGGGGGTGAGCCCCTTGCCAAATGTGCTTGGGGACAGGAGACGTATGAGTGCGACATTGGATACCGTGACTCATAATCGCAGTCGCGTACCTGGTGACATGATTCGCGCAGAGCAGCGCGGTGACCATGTTGGCAATGTGCACTGGGACGAGGGCAAACAGGGTCGTATACACCTTGCGCAGAGCCCAACCCTCGTATGAGAGCAGCGCGCTTTTGCACCCGCGCAGCGGCACGCGGGGATAGCATTTGCTGGAGTATACAGCCTGGTCTGGCATGTTGGTCTCAGTGCTACAAGCTCCTCTCAGGCAGGAAGAGAAACTTACGCAGCGGTGTGTAATAGCCACAGCAATGCAACTAGATCAATTGTTAGTCGGAGATGGCTCCCGAGACGCGTGCTCACCGAGTTCTGAACAATAAGTCTGGTCTGATCTGTCCACCACTGGCTCCATGCGAGGTTCAGCTTCCGGTCCAGGCTGAGGTTTGCGCGTTTGTACGCCGTGTAAGCGGGGATAAGCAGAGAGACGAAGGCGGGGAACAGAAGCATCGCGTAGAAGGCGAGGATAGGCCGCGAATTGAGAAGCGTGCCTGTCATGCCGATGATGCTCGTCAGGAGCACGAGCAGCGTCGCGAAGAGCAAGACTTCAGAGAAATATCAACGTGAGACGCCCACTGAGTACCGAGGTGACGCCCGCACATACGATAATATCGAAGTTCGTAACGTAGAACACATCCGCGCGCTCGAAAGCTGTAGCGCGAGCGCGGTGGGGATTAGCGGCATCAAGGGGCGGCGTAGACAGACAGACGAACCTTGATACCATGTAAGCAGGGTCAGGGTAAACCCTACGACGCCATAGGAAAACACCTAGGACCTCTTATCAGAAAGTCGGATTAGTGTGGCATCCTGGTTATCCACGCACAGTCATACTAAGCGGAAAAGAAGAGTATCCATTTAGAAAGGCTCCACAGGCCCAGTCCTTGTACTCCCCACAGCATGTCGCCATAATCGTCTCCCGGAGTCGCGCGCGGGAGGGGAAACTTGTGAGCGAAATGACGCGCGACGTTCGGCGCCCGGCTCGGAAGCGCGAGTCTGCTGCGATGCGCGACGTCGCGGAAGTCCTCCTCGGGTTCAGGCGGAGGAGGAGGAGAGAACACGTCGGATACCACTGTGGGAGCGATCGTCTGGCGAGCAGAGGACATATCGCTCAGGGCAACGCTGGCGGGACGCTGTGCATGAAGGCTCTGCGGTCGCTCAGCAGTGGCGGCCGTCTGCCAAGCGGTTGATCGGTCAACGACGTCGTGCAGAGTGCGACTGACGCGTCCGAAATCGGGAGCAGGCAGGTGCGGGATCCAGGAACTCTGCTTCGCCAGCGACGCCGGCGGCGAAGCCTGTGCGCCGGGTAGCGGTGTGAGGGGAATGTGAGCAAGGTCGCTGAGATAGACTGGTTCATCAATGCTGGGTCGGTGCTGCGGGAGGGAAACCTCTGGAACGAAGAGGTCGTGCCGCGGGGAGAATGGGTTGAGCAGAGACGACAGCCGGGTTACCCCTGAAACGTGAGAGGACGATGAGGGCGTGGATGCGCGACTGGCTGAGCAAATATGAGCAGATATGACACAAGAAGAATCCGTAGCGCGCACTCGACGCGTTGGGTGTCGCTTTGTCGCGCTGCGGGCCGTCTTGTCGCAACACAGGGCTTTCTAGTCCCTCCTCGTCGGCGAAAGAGACGTGTTTCACTTGCAAAGATCTCCTGCGCAGGCCGTTCCCAGGAGCAAGGGACGAGGGCAGCGCGGGAAGCTGCTTCGGACAAGACCGGTCCATGGGAGTCGGTGGCAGGAGTTGTGGCTGGTATGTAGAAACTCCTAGCCGCGCCTCGTTCTCCGCGCTCCGACGAAGAGGGATCCGATACGACTGACGTCGTAAGCCAAGTGAGTTCGTCATACTGGAAGTAATGCAGGGACGACATTGCGAGAAGAAACGCCGGGAATCGGTTACTAAACAGGCGGGTACGACATCGTTGCGGGGTGGTGCGCGACTACACTGGCAGCGTACGTCTGGGTGTCAATGAATGCAAGACAAAACGATGGGAGAGGGAGAGAGGACGGGGCGCAGCATCCGGGGAGAGAGGTGGGGGATTATGCAGAGTCCAGGGGGAGCTCGATGGGGCATGCGACGCCGGATAATTGGGTGGACGCGCCCGCCTGTCCGACGAGTCTGCGAATCGTCATCTCGATGATGACGCGGACGTAGGCGCCAGGGCGCACGCGGTCCGGGCGATTCACATGGTTGTTGCACGCGTTGTAGACAGGTCCGACGAGTTGACGGCCGAATAGTCCCAGGTAAGCGGGAAGAGCATGGAAGTGCTCGTCTTGGCCTTGAAGTTGACCCCGGCCACGTCGCCCGTCGCGACGAGCTTGTGCTCGTTCGCGCCGTAGACCTCCGCCTTGATGAGGTTGAAGTGGAGCGGGACGACGGTCTGGTGCGTGTTGACGCGCAGATACATCCAGGAGTTGAACGTGAAACCGGCGGGCGTGCGGCTGAATGCGTTCTTGTAGCGTTCGGGGCCGCTGGGCTCGTCCTTGCCCGGTGCGGTGGGCTTGAACGGCGCTTCAGAGTTGAAGGCGAAGGAGGGCACGCGCGGCAGACAGACGCCGACGACGATGGCGGTGACGACGCAGAGCCCGAAGACGACGAACACAAAGGTCTTGCGCGTCAGGCAGCCGCCGAAGAAACCGTGCTCGCCGCGGTACCAGGCCTTCCAGACAGTTGCGCCGGCGCTCCGACTTGGCCTCGCGCCTCGCAGACTTGGTCATGCCGCGTAGCTCGTCCTTGTTCCGTTCAGCACCGAACGCGGGAACGGTAACCAGCTCGACGTCGGGCTCGCCAGCCTCGCTCTTTGGGTCCGTCCGGTTAGGCAGTCGATAGTCATGGCGGGGACGAAGATCAAAAGTGGCTGAGTCTGTTCCCTTTTCGGCAACTTGTTTGCGCTCTCTCACCTTGCCTTCCCCGCGCGCACACACACACTGTCCCCTCCCCTCTCCTCTCCTCGTCTCTTTTCAGTGTTTGGTGGCGCGGGCGGGCTGCGCAGCAGCCCGCCGCCGCCACTGGTGCACCCGTCGCCCCGCACAGCGCCCGGCCTGCAGCCCGCTCCTGTCCTCGACTCGCGCTACTTTCTACGGCAAATCTCGCGCGTGACCTGGGGCCACTCGAGGCTGCAATTCGCTCGAATCCGATTTTTCGCAGGTCATTGACTTGCATGCCGCTCGCACCTGCGTTGCGCCCGACGTCCAGCCCGCGCTTTGCCTCGCACAGCGCATTTCTCTACGCCTTGGATGACGCTTGGACGAGCGCTGTCCAATCCTGTAAGTATCTCGGAACTTGTTTTCGGCCAGGTCAGTGCGGCTCACCGTGTCGGGCAGGGTGCGCGCCCTCGCGTTGCGCCGGACCTGCACATGGCGCTTACCCTCTGCTCGCGCTGGAACCGGCCTCAGATCGCTCGTCTGTGAGAGGGCTATCCGCTCATGTAAGAATTTCCTAAATCATTTTTGTATGGTCGACGAGCTCACCGAGCCCGCGCTCCCAAGTTCGCACCCGCGCCGCGACCGACCTGTATGCCGCATTTCAAGTCGAATTCCGCTGCTACAGACGTCACGGTTTCATCCTCGGCGAGCGCTATGCACCCATGTAAGCATCATGTGAACAATTTCTGTGCGGTGAATGAACTCACCCGAAGCGCGCTGGACATGGACGCCGCGATTTGCTTCGACTCGCGCTCCAAACGACCTCAACCTGCTCGCCTCCGCGAGCGCTATTCAGCCATGTGAGTATCTCGAAACTCGTTCCTGGCCAGGTCGATGGCTCACCGCGTTCCCGTTCCCAGCAGCACACCCGCATTGCGCCGGACATGCACGCCGGTCTTCGACTCGACTCCCGCTGTAACCAACCTCGAATTGCACGGCCAGGAGAGGGCTATCCAACCATGTTAGTGACTCGTATAACATTTTTGCAAAGTCGACTGACCCCGACTTGTAGATCCCACCCCAATCGTCCGCCCGTCTCGCGCCAGTGCAGCGCGGCGCACCGGGAATGTGTCCTTCGTGTCCGTGGTAAGCGCCAGCCTCAAGCCTGCAATGCGTTTGTTAGCTAACTTTCGCCCAGAGTCCGAGCCCACGATCGAGACAGGGGCTACTCGCTGCCCCGCGACACAACAAACGCGCGATCGCGAAACCTATCCACCCACTCAAGCTAGGTCCGGTGGGAGGCGGGTGAATCAGCCCAAGGTCAGTTGGCCATCGGCAGCGCACATTGTGCGACCAGCGGGATGAGCAACTGACGGGCATGCGATAGGACACTCAGCAGGCCCGAGCCGCACAAAGTCGCCTCGAGGACGGATCTCTCGACGCGCTCCATGCCGCGTCTTCGGTCGAACAAGGCGCAAGTCGCGTCACGGTGCCGTTCCGCGAGTCGAGTCTTCGATTCGCGATCGCAGAACCCGACCGCCTCGCGCCCTCAAGCAACCTCATGACGTGCATGAGCGGATGCACGGATCGACCGCTGGTCAGTCAGTGGTCGACAGCGCGCGCGTCATACGAACGGCGGACTCGGGCAGCCGGGCACAGAGTCAACTCGCGATCGGACGGCCAGCACCCCGGCGCCGCTCTGCCGCGGCGCAGGCACTGCCGATGGGTCGCAGATCTCTGTCAGCAACAGCAAAGGCGCGCTCAAAAACGTATTTCGTGGTTGGTGCGTATTTTGCCGTTTAGCACGCCGATCGGCTCTCAGCATTCGACAGCGCGCGCAATCGCGCATTGGCACACTCGCAAAGCGTGCACAGGTCACCGCCATCGTGCTCCCGGTGCTAGAACACGACTCGGAACGACGCGGAGACAGCTGGACCGGTAAGTGCCCCTCCGAACGTGCTATCGACAGTCTCGGCGCATAACTCACCTATTTGCGTTTCCAGCCACATTTTCTGACTCGGGCACGATCATGCCTTCGACCGCGACTCTGCCAGCGCGCCGCCGAAGCGTCAGGAATCGGGACACGGGTCGGCCGAATCAGACCCCCTCCGAGCAGGAGCACACGATAGGAACGACGGGCACCAGGATCTCTGGCGGCAAAACGTGCGCAGAGATGCCTAGCGTGGCGTACGTCAGCTCTATGTGGCGATAGGGCTCGGGGGCGCGCTGTACATACCGATTTGGTAGTACCGATAATGACCAGCCATTTTGACCCCACCCATCGCGTGCGCGTCTACGGGTCGCGCTGGATGGCCTAAGGCGCCGAGAGTCGGAATCGAGAACGACAAAGCCGACGAGCACGTACCGCCGATCTCGATGCGCCCACACTCGATGCTACGACGTATCCCTCCTGCAAGAGTCACAAGCAAACAGCTGTCTTTGTACACCAAAGGACGCATATCAAAATACTAAAAGACGATGGTTCGGCATGAGCAACGATCGTAGAACGTCGAACATGAACGGTACTCACCGCAGCGATCGCGAAGGACGAGTGACGGTTCGGGCTCGGTGCTCGCAGCGCCGAACGACGGCGCACAGTATCGACGTTGCCAATCGAGACGTCCTCGAGGGCTTTTGAATAGCGGTTCTGCTTCAGCAGAATCCGGGGATGACGACGATGCCGAACTCACTGCAGCGGCAACGATCGACACGAGCAGCGGGACACGCGTCGCCGACGCTGGGCGAGGTATCCGATCGAGACAGCAGCGTCTGGTACGCCAACAGACGCATAAGCGCCCTGCAAGCGTGCGTGAGTCGAAGAGAATACGATGGGAAGGACGTCGTGCTCACCGCGGCGGTCGACGAAGACGGCCGAAGGTCGGATCGCACGACGCCGAGAGTGCGAATAGCAGCGGCGCGAGGCCTCATGCAACAAGCGAAGCGGGCCTGAGGGGTTCAAGGACATGTTTGAGTATCAGACAGAGGTACCAAGGCGATAGAGATGAGGTACTCACAGCGGTGATCGACGGGGAGCGTCGAAGAGCGAGGTGGTCGGCGGCGGCGAGGGTCGAAGCAACAGCCGCGAGTGTCGAACTGGGAGCAGACAATGAGCACGAGGCCACAGCAGTAGCAAGGAACCGGTCACCGACGTCGTCGGCGTCGCGGTCGAGGCGGGGAGGACGAGGAGGGAAGAGGGAGGAAGGGCCGATGGTGACTTTGACCCGATTCCGCGCATCCTTATATACCGTCACCAGCTGCTTGTGCCGCGCGTTGCTGTTCCGGCAGCTGACTGCGCAGGTGTTCGCTTACGAGATCGTACGATGTGCCTTGTGGGAAGCACGGAGGTTCGTTGCCGAGGCGCGGGCGTGCTTGCGGCAAGTGTTTAGCCACCGCATATCGCCCGAACCGCATATTACTCGCCATTGCGTGAATCGACCGGCTCCTCCGTCTGCAAACAGAATCGGCCATGGACCCTGATCTGAAATAGGCGCCCGTGTCGCGCAGAGCGAGCATAGGGGTACCCCTATACCCTCTGAAGGTGCGAAAATGCACTAGAGCGCGGGCGCCGCGCAGCCGCCTTGAGACGCTCCAGCTTGGCGTGATTGATGCGTGATTGCTCGGAGATTGATGTTTGTATTGGGAGAAGCCCGGGAAACCAGGGGAACCTGCGTAATTCGCGAAACGCGTCGCTACCGCGCCGCTTGCGTAGATCTCGTTCCACGTCGAATTCTTTCAAATCACACACGCTGACGGCATGCCTAGACCCATGGCCCGTCAATGACGTAGAGAGGTCCCGGGCGCCGGCTTCCCCGGGCTCGTTTCTGGCTTGTTGTTCCCCCACGAGCGGAGTTTGCACGCGCGCGTTCCCCGCTCCGGCACGTGCATTCTCACGGATTTGACCCTCGCGGGAGACCGCAGACACTCTCACTGACTCACAGCGTAAGCTCAACACTAACCGGATGTCTCTACACGTTCATTTGGAAAATGCGCAAAAATAATGTTGAGCCTGTGTTCCATCGCGCTGGCCGTTCACTCGGCCGGAACGATCCTCGGAGATAATTCCGCGCGGCCTTCGCATGTGCATGGCTTCATCTCGACTTGGACATCCGGGGAAACTGAGGCTTTGGGGGGCGGTTCGTTGTTTCCGTTTTTGAAGTCGTCTCAGCACGACCTAGTACACGAGGACTATCCCGGTGACAAATGGCGCTCAGATCGTCAAATCTCACATGAAGAACCGTTCAGCACCCCTCGTAGCTCCGTGGGAGTCACGGGCTGCACGTGGGAGAACAGCACTTTTGCGGGCTGCAGCTCATTGCCTCACATGCGCGCATACAGTGTGTGGTCGCACCATATGCTGCTGCTGCTGCGACTGGACAGGCTGTCAGTGCCGTAGCGGCCGTTACGCTCCGGTGGCGTGAGAAACGCTGGACCGCAGCGTTTGTCATCTCGTGAGGGCCTGATACGGGCGGTGCTGCAATACAGTCGGCAAAGTTTCTGGTGCGCCTTCTGTCGATCCTGACAAAGGATCATGTGATGGAACTGCGCGCCGCCGAGCCCGCTCATTTGCATCTCCGTTGCGAGCCCTTGCTATTTTCCTCAACAAAACGACAACCTCGAGGTACCTCCAACATGGCCCCGCGACACTCTCACGATGCTGCTCGCTGCGCGCAGGCGAGTCGCAGCGGCGGACGACGGCTCTCACGGGTGCTCTTTGACACGGCGGGAAACTCCGCTGCTCTTCCTCCTCCCTCCACCATCGCCGGCAAACCGGAAACGTCGTCCCGCGTCGCCTTCGACACCTCTCTTTCAACTCGCTGCGTACTCGCCGAAGCACCGCTCGATGGTGTCGGTGAAGGCCAATATCGAGTAGGTTTTTCCGTTTGTTCCTCGGAGGTCAGCATCTAACCGCTGCTGTCGGGACAGCAGCGACGGCCTGCCCACGGCGAGGGCGGAAACGCTTCCGTAGTGACAGCCGGTCGCGGATGCGCCGAACAGCCAGTGAGTCTCTCTCCCGTTCCGGGCATCGTTTAGCCCTCTGTCCACCCTCCATCCCACTTTCGTGCCGCGACGGCGCGGGGTGCTTGCTAGCTGTACCATACGCGCTTCGCTCACGCATGCTGCATCCGTTCCGACCGCACACACGAGGCACCCGCCGTCGCGTCGCCGATGGCGGAAACTTCTTTTTCATCTCGGGCACGACAGCGGCTGACGTTCTGCAGGCAACGGCGCTTGCCAGGGCGCGAGCTCGCGCGTGCCTAACAGTCCAACCAGCTTCCGCCTGTTGGGCCTTGACCGCCGCGAGCCATTCTCGCCCTCCTTCCGGGAGGAACATGGTGTGTCACTGTCGTCGGTCGAAAAAGACTTCTATCTGACGCGGGTTCGCAGAAACTGCTGCGCCAACGTCGCACCGCTCGAGCTGGATCGACGCATGGTGCGCTGGCGCGAGAGCGCGGCAAGCCCGGGCACTCGGCGTCTGCTCGGCGTCGTTGTGCGTCGACCAGACGAGATCAGGTCTGTGCCACTCCCGCGCGCCCTGTCGACGCGACTGACCCCTCCTCCGGTCAGTAGGCGCGGCTGAGACCAGGGGCGACGAGAAGACGTCCGCGTAAGCGAGGAGGCGGTGCGCGCTCGCTTGCGCCGCGTTTCTTCACCGGCGGCATCCGGCGGCCATCACGCGGCGTCGTCAACTCGACCTCGGGCGCCGACTCCCCTCAAAATTCGCGATATGGCCCGCTCGGCGGACGCGACTTTGACCGTAGACTCTGCTGCCGTGCCCGTGCGCCGTTCGCTGTCGGTGAGCAAAATTGTCCCGTCACCGCCCAGCCGCTGATTTCATGGCCAAAGTCGACCTCGTCCGTTCGACTCGAAATCGCGCAGGTCGATTGCCATCACGAACTGGCGCAGCTTCGAGAAGTCCTTTTGCTGGGCGCTCGTTCGTTCGAGCTGTGGCGCCGACGCGGTTCCGGCCCGATTCCAACCCATCGCGTCCCCGGCGACCCACGCGTCCAGGGCTCTTCTTGTCCTACACACAAACTCGAATCGCGTTCAATGGCCACGAGACTGTACGGGACGCCGCGCGCTCGCGCGAGTGGTGAGTTCTCTTTGTGCCGGCCCACCCATCCAGCACTCAATCTCACGTAGACGACCGCGTCCGTTGGTTCTGTCATCGCGTCCTGTGGCTCTCGCACATCAGGCGTACCCATTTGCGCCGTTATGGCGCTGCGCTGCTCAACGTTCGTAGCGCTACATAACATCCGGTCGCCGCCACCCATGAAACAGCAGAAGCATCGACCTCGCGCGAAACGCCCCAAATCGCGTATTCCGGCTCGCCCTGGGTACCCCGTAGGCAGCACCGACTGCGCCGTCGCGGCACCCTCTGCACGTCCGGTGAGTGCGATTTTTGTTCGCGTTCGGCCTGCCCCCCAAAACGGCCATTTCACGAAGTGCGGAACCGCGCATCGTGGTCCCCGCCATCGTGTGCAACCCCAACGTGAGTGCTCACAGACCGTATGACGCGACGCCAAGCTCACATTCGGGGCCGCTACAGCGATTCTCCGTCGGGCCGCGAACAATTTTCGCGGTGACGGCCGCCGATGAGGACGTCGCGCGCTCCCCCCTCGCTGGAAGCAATCCCCGGTACAGCATATACTCCACCGCGCGTCCGTTCGTCACCCTCGTTGTCGTTCCGCCCAATACACTCGCTCTCGTCCCGATCCCCAGCGTTCATCTTCCCCGCCAATCGCTGCCCCGTTCCCATCGCCGCTGTACTGCATGTATGCAATGTGCATGCGCTCATGTATTCACGCGCAGTACCAGTCGTTTGTATGCTAGCTAGTTGCAATACATGCAATGCATTGATTTACCCCAAAAACTGAATTGCCGACAGGGATCAAGGTGTAGGCGTTAAGCGACGGTCCTGGGAAGCCGAAAACACATCAATCATCGATTTGAAACGCTTCCCAATCATAGCGCTTCGAGGCAGGCAGGCAGGGACGCTGAGAGTTCGCGAGTCTCAGGTTCTGCGAGGAGGGCTTGCGCAAGCCGTCCCGTTGCAGGCAGGGCCGCAATACAGTGTACTTGCAGACTGAACTGAGGAGGGAAACACGATCCCGGGGCTTTCAGGTTGCGGGTGTGTCAGCGGGCTCGCTTGGGGTGGATGCGGATTGCCACGGATGTCCGGCCGTGGCCATTCACGCTCACCGAGCAGCCTCTCGTTGAGCCCTCTGCGCGGAGTCAGCGCTGCACAACAATTTCATTGAAAAACCACGCGCGCGGCACAATTCTGCAGCGGGGACGAGGAAATGGCGGGGGACCGGGGGAAGCATCACCCCACCCTTTCACACCGCAGCGCCGCGCCATCCCGAACTAGGCGCCCTGGGAGCGTATATAAGGCCATCCATTTCAGACCCAGCCGTTTCGTTCTTTCTGACCCGTCTCTCACTCGCCGTCGCAAGACTCCTCGCCAGGTATGTCACTTCCATCCCACTCTCACTCTCTCGCATGTACATAACTTGACTCTTTTCTTTGCTTGGCCTTCGGGCGGGACTAATCCATGCCATTTTTGAACAAACCCTACCGAAACTCTGAGCACCTATGAAATTTCCATGTCGGTCCGTTTTTTGGAGTCGCAGCATGCTACATACGGTCGTACCCCAGCCCAATCCGCGAGCCATTGCCCATGCTTCGGCGACCCCAGCCCATGCTGTTCCAGCTTCGCGGCCGGGAGTCGTCGCGTTCCATCGCGTGCACCTGCAGCACCGGAAGCTTCGCCAAGCTAGCCCGCTGCAAGTGCTCCTCCGCACGCCGCTGTTCCGCGAGGAAGGCTAGAACGAGGTCTGAGTTCTCGCGCACATCTGCAGCGCTACAGGAAGGCTCCGGGTCAGACTGCGCGCTCAGTCGCGGGGTCGCCGGAAGGACATACGTCAAGCGATAGTGTTTGGGGGTGAGCCCCTTGCCAAATGTGCTTGGGGACAGGAGACGTATGAGTGCGACATTGGATACCGTGACTCATAATCGCAGTCGCGTACCTGGTGACATGATTCGCGCAGAGCAGCGCGGTGACCATGTTGGCAATGTGCACTGGGACGAGGGCAAACAGGGTCGTATACACCTTGCGCAGAGCCCAACCCTCGTATGAGAGCAGCGCGCTTTTGCACCCGCGCAGCGGCACGCGGGGATAGCATTTGCTGGAGTATACAGCCTGGTCTGGCATGTTGGTCTCAGTGCTACAAGCTCCTCTCAGGCAGGAAGAGAAACTTACGCAGCGGTGTGTAATAGCCACAGCAATGCAACTAGATCAATTGTTAGTCGGAGATGGCTCCCGAGACGCGTGCTCACCGAGTTCTGAACAATAAGTCTGGTCTGATCTGTCCACCACTGGCTCCATGCGAGGTTCAGCTTCCGGTCCAGGCTGAGGTTTGCGCGTTTGTACGCCGTGTAAGCGGGGATAAGCAGAGAGACGAAGGCGGGGAACAGAAGCATCGCGTAGAAGGCGAGGATAGGCCGCGAATTGAGAAGCGTGCCTGTCATGCCGATGATGCTCGTCAGGAGCAAGAGTAGCGTCGCGAAGAGCAAGACTTCAGGAAAACATCAACGTGAGACGCCCACTGGTGATATTGAGGTGAGGCCCGCACATACGATAATATCGAAGTTCGTGACGTAGAAAACGTCTGCCCGCTCGAAAGCTGTCAGGCGAGCGCGCCAGGGATTAGCGACGTCAAGGGTGGGGGCAGAAAGACAGACAGACAGACCTTGATACCAGGTAAGCAGAGTCAAGGTGAACCCTGCGATGCCATAGGAAAACACCTGGATTATCTTGTTAGAAATTCGCTGTATGTTGGCGTCATGGCTCTCGACGCACCGTAACGATGGAAAATAGCAGTATCCATTTGGAAAAGATCCACAGGCGCAGTCCCTGTATGCCCAACAGCATGTCGCCATAGTCATCGCCCGGAGTTGCGCGCGGGAGGGGAAACTTGTGAGCCAAATGACGCGCGACGTTTGGCGCCCGGCTCGGAAGCGCGAGTCTGCTGCGATGCGCGACGTCGCGGAAGTCCTCCTCGGGCTCTGGCGGCGGAGGAGGAGAGAAAACATCGGATGCGACCGTGGGGGCAATCGTCTGGCGAGCGGAGGACATATCGCTCATGGCGATGCTTGTTGGCCGGCTCGCGGGACGCTGTGCATGGAGGCTCTGCGGTCGCTCAGCAGTGGCAGCCGTCTGCCAAGCGGTTACTCGGTCGACGACGTCGTGCAGAGTGCGACTGACTCGTCCGAAATCGGGAGCAGGCAGGTGCGGGATCCAGGAACTCTGCTTCGCCAGCGACGCCGGCGGCGAAGCCTGTGCGCCGGGTAGCGGTGTGAGAGGAATGTGAGCGAGGTCGCTGAGATAGACTGGTTCATGAACACTGGGTCGGTGTTGTGGGAGAGAAACGTCTGGAACGAAGAGGTCGTGACGCGGGGAGAATGGGTTGAGCAGAGAAGACAGCCGGGATACCCCTGAAACATGAGAGGACGATGAGGGCGTAGCAGCGCGACTGGCTGAGCAATTATGAGCATATATCACGCAGGAAGGATCCGTAGCGCGCACTCGACGCGTTGGGTGCCGCTTCGTCGCGCTGCGGGCCGTCTTGTCGCAACACAGGGCTTTCTAGTCCCTCCTCGTCGGCGAAAGAGACGTGTTTCACTTGCAAAGATCTCCTGCGCAGGCCGTTCCCAGAGGCAAGGGACGAGGGCAGCGCGGGAAGCTGCTTTGGACGAGACCGGTCCATGGGAGTCGGTGGCAGGAGATGTGGCTCGTCGAAACTCCGAGCCGGAAGAATCGCGCCTCTGTCTCCGCTTCGAAGACCTATACTTACATAGAAAGAGGCCGAGAAACATCGCTTCGTATGTTAGCTGAAGACCGGGACGGCTGCTGCGTGTTAACTTTTGTTCACTACATCGTGAAGGTTATCGACCTGCAATGGGAGCACGCGACTGAGCAAGTCGCGAGCGCGTCGCGTATAAACATCCATACGGGGCGTCTGCAAGACGAAAGGGTAACTAAACAGGCGGGTACGATATCATTGCGGGGGTGATGCGCGACTACACTGGAGGTCCGTGATCCATGCAGCGTACGTGTGGGTGCCAATGAATGCAAGACAAAACGACGGGAGAGCGAGAGCGGAAGGGGCGCAGCGTCCGAGGTGGCCAGGTGAGGGGATTATGCAGAGTCCAGGGGGAGCTCGATGGGACACGCGACGCCGGATATTTGGGTGGACGTCCCCGCCTGTCCGACGAGCCCGCGAATCTTCATCTCGATGATGACGCGGACGTCGACGCCAGGGCGCACGCCGTCGGGGTGGTTCACGTGGTTGTTGCAGGCGTTGTAGAATTCGAGCCCTGGAAGAAATATAAGATACTGTCAGCGAGAGCACCCTGCAGCCACTGCATTCCAACCCATTTCCGGTGGCACAAGAGGCATTGAAAACAGCAAAGACCGGAAATGCGTTCAAAACGCTTCCCGAAGAGTTTTCAACGCCTTTTATGCCACCCAAGATGGGTCAAAATGCACTGGCTGTACGGTGTGTACGGCACGATCCCACGCACAAGTCAGGTCCGACGAGTTGACGGCCGAGTAGTCCCAGGTGAGCGGGAAGAGCATGGAAGTGCTCGTCTTGGCCTTGAAGTTGACCCCGGTCACGTTGCCCGTCGCGACGAGCTTGTGTTCGTTCGCGCCGTAGACCTCCGCCTTGATGAGGTTGAAGTGGAGCGGGACGACAGTCTGGTGCGTGTTGACACGCAGATCCATCCAGGAGTTGAACGTGAAGCCAGCGGGCGTGCGGCTGAATGCGTTCTTGTAGCGTTCGGGGCCGCTAGGCTCGTCCTTGCCCGGTGCAGTGGGCTTGAACGGCGCCTCGGAGTTGAAGGCGAACGACGGCACGCGCGGCAGGCACACGCCGACGACGATGGCGGTGACGACGCAGAGCCCGAAGATGACGAACACAAACGTCTTGCGAGTTAGACAGCCGCCGAAGAAGCCGTGCTCGCCGCGGTACCAGGACTTCCAGACATCGCGCCGGCGCTCTGACTTGGCCTCGCGCCTGGCAGACTTGGTCATGCCGCGCAGCTCGTCCTTGTTCCATTCGGCGCCGAACGCGGGAACAGTCACTAGTTCGACGTCGGGCTCGCCAGCCTCACTCTTTGGGTCCGTCCGGTTAGGCAGTGGCCGGTACCTGCGTCCGACGGATTATCTCCAGGATATTTTGCATTGATATCTGCGTGTGCATACCCTTTGCTGTCGACAGAGCTGAACGTGGGCGGGGTCCCCATCGCCGTCGAGAACCGCGGGCCGGCGTTGTTGAAGTCGGCATAGACGTCCCAGCCGTCGTCAGCGCCGGCACCGGCGCCTGACAACGGTGTGGTCTGGGTGTTGATGAACTCCTCCTCATCCCTTCCAGGCTTCAGGGGTGCTTGTCGGGCGGGCGTAGCGAACGAATTCGAGTTGTAGCCAAACGACTGGCTGCGCTCATGGCCTGGCCGAGCGTCAGCGGTGGACTCAGCGGCGGACTGGCTGGGCGGCACGCACCCTGGCCAAGCTGGTCGAACGACGGCCGGTCATAGTACGACGAGCCTTTCGACCGTCGTGAGTAATCTGGGCTCTGCGCCATGCCGTCGGCGTCGAGGGAGTAGTAATGACCGCTTTATTGACGCCTGTTGACCTCGATTTGCCCCCGCCGCGGAAGGCTCGGCTGGTGTTCGACAACAATAATCCACAGGTACTACAGTCGACTCCCTTATAATGTATCGCTCTCATAACGCATAATCTCTTCTTATGCATATGAATTTGGGGAACCGTGGTCGTTCCTATCAAATAATCTCCATAGTGCATACCAAGTACTCTATGTGAATGGGGCCTCCGAGTCTCCCGAAGTCCAGGTCCTGGCTGATCTTGATCAGCTTGAGGAGAACGGTACATGTAATCCAGTCCAGTATTGCATGGTCAGCAGCGAGCTGCTCAACCCAGTTGGAGAGATGCTCCCTATGGCACTGGGGTGACAGACAAGTGACAGACCGAGGGCTTCATTCGGGCGTTATGACTCGCATTCGCGCAGAGGACATGATTGACCTGACCTGAGCCGATGAAAGCGATGCGAAGCATTAGAGAGAGGCGTTGGCTGTGGCAATGCCAGTGGTGCTGCCAGTGCAGTGATACGCCATTGCAGAGCTCGACGGAGCATTCAAATGGCAGCTTGAAGCACATCTAGCGTAGTTCTACCGCGGGACACCTTGTGAGATAATCACTGTGTCTCAAGGACAAGCCCGTCATGGATTTCTTCATGAGCATGCAGAGACGGTTTTGGGGGGCTCCTCCGCATGCGAAATTGAGCGCTCTCTCGTATTTCATACTCTCTCATAAAGCATAGCCTCGGGTGGGAAAGGTAGTCCATGCATTATATGAGGGAGTCGACCGTATGGCGAATGAACGTTACGTATTGAACCATTTCATGAGAGCACAACGAGAAAGCGGCACTCTGTTTCTAAACGTTATAACCATGCGAGGACAGACGACCTGGTAGCCAGTGCGAGTTTCAAACACAATCATGGTAAATCGTTTGAGATTCATGTCTTTGATAAGAGTACAAAATTGCAGACGCCTCCGTCTCAAGCCTCCGCGGCCTCGGCGGCCTTCTGCCACGCCTCCTGGCGCACCTTGGCCTTCGCGCGCTCGGTCGCGTTGAAGCGCAGGTTGCGGAACACCGTGATTGGCGACTCAGCCTTGTGCGGGACGGGGAGGTCGAGGCCGTCCGTGCTGGACACGGGCGCGTCGCGCTTGCGGCCGGGCACGGCGGGGCCCATCTTGACGACGACGTCGTTCGCCCAGCGGCGCGCGCACGTGCCGCCGGGGATCATGTCCGAGCGCTGGAAGCCGTCGAGCGCGATCTTCTGGTTCAGCAGGCAGCGCCAGTTCGCGCCGATCGGGTCGAGCCCGCCCGGGTTCACGATCTCGTACATGGCGAGCACGCCGACCTGCGTGTAGTCCTCGATCTCATCTGGCACTGTGTGAGCGTTGCGGAGGGAAACGGGGCTGAGACTTACTGCTGTTGGAGTACGAGTCCGGCACACAGGTGTCGGCGTTGATCGCGTTGATGAAGGTGGACGTGCCGCTGGAGCGCACGCTGTTCTTGTAGAAGTCGACGGCGTGCCCGACCTCGTGCTGGAACACGCTCGGCGTGCCGACCGGGCCCTGGAACACGACATCCGCGCTCGACATGTACGCGCTGCCGCCGCCCGGCACCGCGATCACGTGCCGGACCCATTGGCGCTCGTGCACCGGCAGACTGCATGCGGTCAGACGATTGTCGTTGCACGGAACGTATGAGACGCCTCACCGGCCAAAGAGGTCGATCATGTCGATCTGCCTGCGGGGGCGTCAGTCATTGCTGATGATCGGACGCGAGCGGCTCACGAGAGGCTCGCGTTGTGGTGGCGGCAGAATGTCCACGAGACGCTGCACTGCGCCATGTGAGCTTATGGTCATGCGACCCCGATGGTGATAACGTACGTCGGTGTAGCGGACGTCGAAGATCTCAAAGTCGTACGGGCTGACGCCGTTGCTGTTCGCGTTGTTGAAGCATGTCTGCGCCGCATCTCAGCACGACGGGACACCTGGAGCGCCGGATTACGCACCTGCGGCGTCCAGCCCCAGTCCCACTGGCCCCACGTGCTCTGCGTCGGGTTCAGATGCGCCCAGAACGAGCCGTCCACGTGCGGCGACAAGCCATCGCTGAACAGAATGGGCCGGTTCAGCGCCGCCATGGCGGGCGCGGCGAGGGCGAGGGCTGCGGCGGAGAGCGCGAACATGACCGAGTGCTGCACGGGTGGGAGCTGCTAGACTCTGAGGATTGTCAGTGCAAGGTGGCGCCGCGCTTTATACTGTACCGCGCGACTCAATCTGCTTCCTGATGAGAATCCCCAGGTATGTCGTCAACGGGCTGTGAATCCCGCGACGCGTCGCGCGCATGCGCGCGTATGCCATATGGGCTTGATTCCCGGCGCGTCCTCCTGACATGGCCGAGTGACGCTGGGACGCCTGGCGCCTGGCGATCGTGGTCATGCATGCCGTTTCTTGTTGTATGGCCAGCGATCCTCGATCGTGAATCACCTGCCGTTTATTTGATGAGAAGCGGCGCCACGCTCGACATAGGAGGTTCGATGTCATTTCGCTCACCTGTGGAGGTCACAATGAAGTTGTTCTGCGCATACATATTCTAATGAATTCCACGTGCGCTTACTGTTCCACATCCTATCGGGCGCGGCATTGCACGGGCATCGCTCTGTCAGTCGAAGCGCCGCCCATGTCCCTAAAGGTGAACGATCCCAATGCCAAGACTATCTCTCAGGCACCCGTCATTGGAAGGGAGAGAGCGCCTGTGAGTGACGTGGGAATCTCAGCGCTAGGTCCCGTATGGTGCAGCGTATGCCCATCTAACACGGAGGCCCGGAGCCGACGCGCACGGCGCTGATAGAAGCGCCCACTGTGTCCAGGCGCTGGAAGCAATCCGGATGAAAGAGGAAAACGTTTCTCCGTACCAGTATCCCAGATGAGTGTGGTGCAGGCCCTGATATCTAACGATCGAGCACTGTGCACGATATAGGAGATTTTCATAGGCCAGCAACGCTCTCCTAGTACTGACACGTTTCATTCAAGCGTATGACCACGACTAAGGCGATATTCTTCTCTCTGACAGGCGTCAGCAAGAACGCGCAGCCGGGAAGAGGGTGATGTTGATTGTCAAGATCGGATTACCAAGTCTCCTGAGCGCCGTACGTGGCATGTTCATGCCCTCGCGGCTTCCCAAGTTTTACCTTGACATGTTACCTTGTTTTCTAGACCTTCAGCAAGCCAGAAGACCTTCACGACCAAGAAGGATATCGTATTTTCAAAGTCCGCCGCAAGATCGCGGCTGTCACGTGAACGTGACGTCACGCGCTTTCGCTCCTTGCACCCTAACCCGCACCTGCCGAACATGGCTCGCCGTCCCTGGACCCGTGGTCGAGGCTTCAGAGGCCGTGGCAATGGACGTAAAGCCCAGGGACCTCAGAGGAAGGGCGCTAGTTCCAAGAAACGTTCGGCACCGTGGCCGACGTCGTCCGACGGCGAAGACGACGGTAGCAGCATAAGCGACGCGCGCAAGAAAGTCCGCTGGAACAAGAATGCCGATGAGCGCTCGACGCAACGGGACCGGGACTCTGATGACGAGGACGATGACTCCGAGCCATTCGTGTGTCCTTGCGTTGGCCCTGGAACCGCGGCTCACGCTCGGCGGCTTGCAGCAGCCCGGCCAGACGTTCGCGGCCATCACGTCGAACAGGCAAAGCTGGTACATGTCCGGGTCTCGCTGGTTCTGAATCTGTTGGCCAGGCTTCGAGTGGGCTGCGCATACTTCAATTCCGAAAATGGCGTGCTGTATCTGCTCGAGGACACGCAAGACGGGAATCATTACGATTTCACCAAACAACGTAGTATCTGATATATGCGTGTCACAATATTGCTGATACTTTGCTCTAGTCCTCGAACAAACGGATCCTGACTATGTCATCATGAGCAGCAAAGCAGACGAGAACTTCATCACCGTCTGCCGGGACTTCAGTATGTGCCCTCCTCTCGAAAGCTCCGCTCGTTTCAAACAGTCTGGGCCCAGTGGCAGGAAAGAGCCGCGGTTGGCAAGTACGCCCGCATCGCGAGTTCACCGTCATGAAGGGCAAGGACAAGCTTTACTCGCTGCCACTGCTCGCGGACGTCATGGCTGGCGATGTAATTCAATCATCGGACTCTGGCGCTGAGGCCCAGAGGGGGCACTCCCGCGACGCATACGACACCATGAACGTCCGCGTAGAGTCTACCGCCGATCCAGCCCTCGCGCGGTGGCAAGCTGCGATCCGTGTGGCGAACTTCGTGGAGGCTGAACGGTCCCCCCTCTGCGTCCGCATGCATTCACACCAATTTATGCTGGGTGATTGAGTCTCCTTCCAGATGGCATGTGTTGGGGGCCTCCTCGAGCATCTACATCGCACTCGGGCTTTTGGTGCCCTCGGCGACGACGCCCCTCATTTTATCAACAATATCGAAATTCTGAGACTGTAAGCGCCATCGTGCTCGTGCGCATTCAGATCTCTAATAAATGCAGAAACCAAACGATGCATATCAACATGGACGCCCTTCTGTATGTTGGGGCAAACCATGGCAGCGCCTGGCTAACTGCTCTAAGCTCTTTACAAATCTTCGAGGAAGAAAACCACGCGTCGATGCACTCCGACAAGACGAAGGAGGGACTCTCGCTCTTTGGTACCTGTGGCTCCGAACTCTTTTTTGGCTTCCTAATCATCTTCATTCCAGGGACTTTGAACTACACAAAAACTCGGGCGGGCTACGACCTCCTTCGCCAGTGGTTCCTCCGCCCATCGCTCTCCCTAGAGGTGATCGCGGCGCGCCACGACGCGATCACGTGCTTCCTCCACGCGGACAACTTGACGATATCCGGCGCGCTGAGGACGCACCTCAAAGGCGTGCGCAATGTCCCACACCTGCTGCTGGCGATGAAGAAGGGCAAGTCGGAGCTCCGGTCGTGGGTTACGCTGTGCTCGGTATTTCCTGCCCCGCGCTCCCCACAGAGAACGCCCCTCTCATGCCTCACGCCCAGTTCGTATTTCATTCCGCTATGATTGCCGAGGCTTTGGAAGGCCTAGCCGAGGCTGACGGCGTCGAGGTTGTGCGGAGAGTGAGCCCCTCCGTGAACAGATTCACTGCCTCTATCTTACGCCTTCTCCCGCAGCTGAATGAGAACTTCGCCGGCGCGACGTTCACCGATATGGGCGAGGATATCAACAAGATTGTAAGGCGTATTTTTTGTGTGACCCCGCCGGCCGTCTCATTGACCACCGTTGCAGATCGACCTAGACGAATCTGCGCTTCAAGGCCGTGTCTGCGTCAAAGCAGGCGTAGATGCCGAGCTGGACGAGCAGAAGGAAACGTACGACCGCCTGGACAGTATCATGGTAAACCCGGAACAGCCTAATGCGATCGCAGCTGACCATCGTGAATAGAACAACGTCTCCGTGCAAATCGCGGCGGAGGTCCCGCACGACGTTGTCCCGGCCTTGAACGTTGTGTATTTCCCTCAGCTCGGTAAGCGGGAGGTCATTTCAACAGGCCTACTCGCGTCTCACGAATCGAAGGATTTCTCATTAGCGTTCCTTTGCCCGAAGGCTGGAATAGCGACGAGCCCCTGTTCGGCGTTCCGGACTGGTCGTACCAGTTCAATACTGAGTGCGTCTATTGGGTTGAGTGCTTCAAATGACGACCCACTGAACTTCTGTAGGTCATCGGTGTTCTTCAAGTCGTCCAAAATGCGGGGTACGAAGGCAAATCAATCCCTCTGCTTCTCGGGCCAACGAGGATCGTCGCAGACCTCGACCACCACATTGGCGATATCCAGACGATCATCGCAGGTGAGAGAAGGACGTCTCTCCGTCTCTTTGAAATTTACTCTAGTCATACTGCAGAAATGGAGCTCGAAATCGTACACGCGCTTTCGGAGCGCGTGATGCCCTACGCCCCCGCGATCGAGACGACCTGCGCCATCCTCGCAGAATTGGATTGGTCAGACGCAACTTCATTAAGTTGGTCGATGACCGACACGTGCAGCAGCCTCCTCTCCTTCGCCCACGCGTCTCTAGTGCAGGGCTACACGCGCCCTCTCATGAGCGAGGAGAACGTGCTTGCCGTGCGCGGCGGACGGTAAGCATCCAGGGCCGCGCTCCCCAGCTTCCGCGGCTGAGCGCTGAGGTGCGCAGCCATCCGCTGCACGAGCAGGTCGTCGATACGTTCATCCCGAACGACGCGTTCCTCATCGGCGGCGCGGGAACGGGGGTCGCAGAAGTGGACGACGCAGAAGACTTGGAAGAGGATCTGCCCGCGCAGGACGGCACGGGTATCTTGGAACAGAAGGGGAGAAGCGTCATGGTCATCACGGGAGCCAATGCGTGTGGCAAGGTGAGCGATATTCAATGGGCGTGGGCCAGGGCACTCATGCCCCGCCAGAGTGTATATCTCAAACAGGTCGCCCTTATCCAGTATATGGCCCAGGTGAGCACCGAGCAGGCTAACGGCGCAGTATTCACTCCACGGTGCCTCTAGATCGGCTGGTAAGGGCAGTTGTGGACGGACGGGGTGTGGGTATGAGAAGGCTGACGGCGTGCAAGCTTTGTCCCAGCAGAGTCCGCGACACTCGGCGTCGTCGACAAGAGTGCGCATTACCCTGGACCAGCGCATACTCTGACAGCTTCCAGTATTCACGCGCGTGCAAGCGCGCGAGTCGATCTCCAAGGTGCAGTCGAGCTTCATGATCGACCTGAACCAGGTCTCGCTCGCGCTCCGCAACGCGACTGCGCGCTCGCTCGTCCTGCTGGACGAGTTCGGCAAGGGCACGCTCGACACGGGTCTGCCGTCCACCCCACCCCCTCCACCACCCAGGCTGACTGCCGCGCACGCAGACGGAGCGGGCCTGCTCGTCGGCGTGCTGCACCATCTGCTCGCGCGCGGAGCGGGCTGCCCGAAGGTGCTCGCGACGACCCACTTCCGCGACGTCTTCCGCGCCGACATCGTCCCGCGCGAGCTCCCGCTCGCGCTCGCGCACATGCGCATCATGCTCGTGCAGCAGCAGCAGGGCGACGAGAGCATCGTCTACCTCTACCAGTCCGTCCATTTGCCAGCCCCATTTCCTCGAGACCCAGGTGTAATAACGAGCTTCGTTCGCTCGCAGGGTCGCGCCCGGGTTGTCGCTCGAGTCGCACGCCGCCAAGTGCGCGGCGGTGTGCGGGCTGCCCGCGGCGGTCGTGCAGAGGGCGCAATACGTGACGTCCGGATGCCTACGCCTGGTGCGCGGCTGTCGTGGTGCTGATGGGTTCGATATTTCAGAGAAAAAGTTGCGCGGCACGAGGTTGGGGCGCTGCTCGACGAGCAAATGAGTCAGGCGGAGGAGGACGAGCTGCGCGAGGCCGAGGAAGTGTTCCGTCGCTTTGTCGCGCTCAACTTCGGCGACGATGATTCGAACGAGACGGAGGACACGCGCGCAAAGCTGAAGCATGTCCTCGAGGTTCTCGACAGCGGTGCCCCGATGGACGCCGACGAGAGCTGAGCCTCGCATTCTGTAGTTAGCAGTCGGACTATATGTCTCATAGAAGACCAATCTTCTTTCTCAATTCTAGTGCTCTTTTATCGCAGAAGATTTCGATTCCTTGTCACTGGCGAACGAGGAGGCAGGATTCGTGGCGCAGCTAGACCGGGGGGGTACCAGGCAAGGGTCGTTCAAACTCAGCGCGCACCCTTCTTCGGTCTGCCCGAAAAAACCTGACCAGTGATCACCTTCGTGAGGTCAACTTTTCCCACGCAACGCAATGGCCGATGAAGAAAGCAACCCCAAGGCGACCCCGCTTGCGGACGCTCGCCTGACGAACCAGGTGCGCTTTTTCTGCTTTTCTTTTCTCTGTGTGGCCGCGCCACTCACCGTTCGTTCTGTCATGTCAGATTCTGGACCTGGTGCAGCAGGCCGCCAACTACAAGCAGCTGAAGAAGGGCGCGAACGAGGCGACCAAGACGCTCAACCGCGGCATTGCCGAGTTCATCATCCTCACCGCCGACACCGAGCCCATCGAGATCCTGCTGCACCTGCCGCTTCTGTGCGAGGACAAGGTGCGCCGACGTGCTCGTTATACAACTCTGACTGACGCGCTGCCTTGCCCATCAGAACGTCCCGTACGTCTTCGTGCCCAGCAAGACCGCGCTCGGCCGCGCGTGCGGCGTCTCGCGCCCCGTCATCTCCGCGAGCATCACGACGAACGAGAACTCGCAGCTCGACAGCCAAATCAAGGCTATCAAGCTTGCCATCGAGAAGCTCATGTACTGAACTGAACTGTCTCTGTCTCGTCTGCTTTGCGCTGCTGTTGCTCTGAATGAAGTCTAATTGCTGCGACCTACGCTTGCGTGTGCCTTAAGTTCACCCGACGTCTGCATTCACACCGAGAAATGGAGTCAATATGGTCTTGATTAGTACCCACTCTGCGCATTCCCTATTTCTTCTTGTTCTTCTCGTCCGCGCTCACTGCGAAAGCATAAGCAGGCTGCCTCTGCACTGCTGGAAAATAGCACGCACCATTCAGCAGCAAGGCATCGCTGTCGAGCATGACCTTGTTCCCGCTCTGCGAGAGCGTCTGGGCGATCTCGCGCGCGGCCTCGAGCCGGCGGAGCGACAGGAAGCCCTTGTTCTCGCGCACGGCGTTGCCGATGAGCTCGGCGGACTGCGCCTCGCCCTTCGCGCGCACGATGATGCTCTGTGCATTCACGTCAGTACCCGCCTATTCCGTGGTCATAGAGTCAAAAGAACGCACGGCCTTCTCCTGCACGGCCTGGTCGACAAGGAAGGCGGCGCGCAGGGCGGTCTGCTGCGCGATCTGCTTCGCCTCGACGGCGTGCGTGAACTCGGGGCTGAACGCGACGTGCGTGATGGACACGTCGTCGAGCACGATGTTGAACTTCTGCGCGCGCGCGACGAGCTGCTCGCGCACGAGCCGCGATACGTTTTCTCTCTGCGCGCCCGCTTCAGCGGAGTGGACGGCGGACGGAGCGACGGACCTGGGTGATGATTTGCGCGGCGTTGAACTGCGCGACGACGCTTTTGAGGATCTCGTTGACGATGGACGGCAGGACGCGCTCGTCGTAGTCCATGCCGAGGTCGCGGTAGATGGTCGGCAGCGCGTGGATGGCTGGCCGCGAGAGGACACGCACGGTGATGTTCACCATTTGCAAGTCTGAACATGGTGTACGAGTACGTTGGAGATTAGAAAGAATTATGGTTATTGGGCATGTCTCTAAATCATTCAATGTAGCATGGCGTACCCTTGGTGCCCGTGAGCGACCCTATACTGCGCGGCTTTGCGCGAATGTCATAGATAATTGGCGTCTCAAACCACGGGATCTGAGGCAAGTGTAAGCACGTTGTATGATTGTGTAGCAGCAATGAACGTACGGCGAAATGGGTTCCTTCGTTGTAGACGTCCTGGCCGACGCCGTTGAGTCTGCCGGACACGCGCGTAAGCAACCGGCAGCCTGCTCAAAGCACGCCGACGAGACCAACCTGGTGTACTTAATAGCTCTGTGACCACCATCGACTAGTTCAAACCAGCATTGTTAACTACATTTCCAGTTATAACACATTGAGACGCACCGTTGTACAAGGACGAGTATAATCCATAACCAAGCGCGGCGGCGAGGCCAACGGCAGCAAATGCGCCGCCAGACACGCCTCCCGGAATGCCGCCGCGGCCGCCGCTCGTTGCGCGGGCCATTTGCCGCTGGAACTGGCGGAAGGGGTCGCTCATTGCGGAATGGGACCAAAACGCGTGCAAGAGCTGGCCGGCCGCAGCCGCGCTCAGCTCTGTATCCCGCCGCGCGCCAGCCATGTCCTGGCCGGCCAAGGAGGACCGCTCCGACTACCGCACGACGCTGCAGTACCTCGGTCGGGCGTGCCTTGCGGTGGACTGCGCGTCGCGCGAGTCCCTCAAGGCGTGCTCGCGCTGCAAGCGCGCCAGGTACTGCTCCGCGGCGTGCCAGAAGCGCGATTATTCGTCGCACAAGATCTTCTGCATCACCTACTCCACGCTCGACGAGCCCGTCGTGGACCCGGACGCACGCGTGGTGAGAGGCGCGGACAGCGGCGGGCCGACCCCAAGGCAGGACGAGATGGAGAGCCAGCCGTACCTCCAGACCTACGTGCATGAAAGAATGACCGCGCTGCTGAGAGCCCTGGGGCCGCGGGTGACCAAGGTTCGTCTGCTGCTTACAGAGTTTGGGACGCCGGTCTCAGCACTCCTCCGATCGCCACTGTTCACCGATCCGCTGACTTGGACGCATCTTCACGATCCACCGGAGCCAATCACAGATCGCGAATTATCTGGGCTACCTCTTCCCTCGCTGTCTCTGGTGCTACGCCCCAGAGCCAGGCATAGTTTGCTCGGATTGCAACATCGCCGCATGGTGCGCGACTGGCCCATGCGCGGAGAAGGGCCGCGCTGCACACGAGGGGGCACACTGCCGCATCTGCCAGGACATTGTCAGAGACGACGATTTCATTCGGTGCGCCCATCTCATTGGATACATTCGTCTCTGGCAGTCTGACAATCGAGATCAGAACCTCGCCTGCCGTCCCCTCCGCGCGATTCTGCCCCGAACGCGTCCTGTCCGCGCCTCCCCCATCCGCCATTCTCACGGACGGATGGGACACCTACCTCCCGACCATTGCCCTCCCGGAGCGCCTGCAGGACCCCGCGATCATCAGCACGGTCATCACGCGCCAGCTCTCGCTCCCGCTCACCATCCTCGCCGCGATGCAGCGCTTCGGGCTCATCGACAAGTTCGCGACGGGCGAGCACACGCTGCGGCTGCATCTCATCGGCGCCGAGCGGGACTACGAGCTCGTGGCGGGCGGGCTGGCGTGTGAGGAGCTCATGCATGTGCTCCCTGGCGTCAAGACGCTCGAATGGACGATGGTCGGTGCGTACTCTGCCCGAGGATTGAGACAAGTGTCATTCTCACGGCGCGCGATGAGGACAGGGCCGTCGCTTGGACGCATGGGAGACGCGAACGAGGCGACGAGCGAGGTCGACTGTTGCCCGCCGTGCCGCGCGCAAGGCCGCAGGCGCATCCTCGGGTGGCACAAGTACGCCCCGTTCCCTCCCTCCCACCCCCCTTCTCCTACCCCCAACTCTCCCCTCACCTCTCACCTGCAGCATGCGCTACCAGCAATACACCTCGCAGCCCTCCTACGCCGCGCCGGACCTCGCGGTCGGCTTCAACTGCGGGATGCACGAGCAGCCGCAGTCGTGGGGCCCGGTGCTCGACGGGCTCGCCGCGCGCGGCGTCCCGAGTGTCTTCACGTCCTACTCCGCCGGCGAGGCGCAGGCCGACGCGCACGTCGTGCGCAAGAGCGGCATTGCGATGGGGTGGGAGAGTGAGCGCAATGTGTGGGCCGGGCTGAGGGCGCAGTGGGACTTTTGCGTCGAGGGCGGCGCGTGGTACGAGAATGCTTACTGGCTGGGATTCGGGCCGACTGCGGGAGGAGGAGCAGGGCAGTGAGATGCGAAATGTGGTGCCTGTGTTACTGTAGGGAAGTCCCCAATGCTATCGATGCTATGTGGTGTATGCGGAAGATTCTATCCTTGCTGTACGGTGTATGGGGCGGAGGTGAAAGCACAGGGAGGTGCGTGAGCCGTTGTGGCGCGTGTGCTCTCGTAGGCTGGTCACCACTCTCTGACCATAACCCAACGGGCGCGGAGACGAGAGCCGGAGAATGTTGCTGACTGTGGCTTGGGGGACCAAATGAATATGCAGATCCTGGAATTCCATTTAGGCATCGCGGGCCGCTGGGTGGCACAGGGTCCTCCGCTTTAGACGAGGCCCGCCGGTTGGCGCGGATTCATTCGTTGCCACGGTCAGACACCGCCCGCCGCTCTCGACCTCGCTCCTATATCGGTAGGCACAAGAGAAGCGGCAGGTCAATTTTAGAGTATGTGTGAGCTTAACACCGGGTCTTGTCAGCCCTCCCAATTGACTCTCAGGCTCTGAGAGAGTGCAAGAACGAGGCCCCAGCGATACCTGCCCGGCAGGAACGTCGTTCGCAGGACCGTGGCAAAGCGCGACCACGTGGCGGAATCGCCTGCGAGGCGCTCGCCACCAGCCTCCGCGCCGACGAGCAAGCGCGTTAATGCCTGAACGTGTGATTTTCCAGGCCCTGGCAGCGATTCCCGGACATCCGAGCGCGCGACCAGGCAGGTTTAGCCATCGGCTGCAGACAGCGCCCATTCCCACGGATCCCACGGCGGTCCCTTACTCCACCACGCTCGGCGCACACCACTTCGTCAGCGCTCATGCAATGGTGGCTCCTCAGGCACGAGCTCCAACGATTCTGAGCTCTGCATGTGCGGCCGGTCCGGAACGGGAAGAGAAGGCGCACGAGCGCCGAGCAGTGCCTGATTGTGCATACGCGCGGCGGTCGCAGTCGGCGTGCCTAGGCGCATGCAAGACTATTGATAGTGTTGCAGCGAAGCTCCAGGTCTGCACGGTAACGGTGGGTTTGTCCGAACAGCGCGGATGGCACGGTACCGCGCTCGCTCTGGCCAGCTGTACGTGTAGTTCAGAGGGTCTGTTACACACCTGGACCCTCGGATTCTGACCGATTCAGCGCGCCGACGAACGAGCGGGGATGCACGCTGCGGACCGCTGCTTCTGCTGAGCGCGTTAAGAAGGCCGTGCACGACCAAAGGAGAGCGGAGGAGGGGCATCTGCAATACATGTGCGTTTAGCGGGGCCGCACAAATGAACTTTCAAGAAGTTTACTGAGGTTCTTGATTGTCATCCTCCGCCTTGATATATCAATTAGGAGTACACAGTTGGAGAGCGTCTATGCCTGTGCTTCCTGAATCCCGCATGCTGTCAGGGGCCGCAGCGTGCACGAGCGTTCCGGGAGATAGACCGGAGCCTTCAAGGGTCTCGCCTCGAAGCGGGGTGTGAAGGCGTACTGTACACAAACGCAGACATTTGGCAGGTCGCAGTGGTATCCAGGTAAATCTCGATATATGCGGTCTTTTAATCGGCGCGCGCAGCAATCTGGCCATTAATGCGGGAAGAAAAAGCTTGCCCTTCGCTTCTCACTGACCCTGGTGAGACGCACACGAAGCCCAGCGGACAAGTCACGGGGATCTACCGGAGGCAAATAAACGTTCCGTATTGCCTCCGCGGCCACCGTCCGGGCGGCAATTTCGAACGCGGCAGTGCCGTTCAACCTCCTACTCCCATGTCAGGCGATACAAATAGCCTGCAGCGTGTCCCCGCGCTCTACATGCTGCCCACCGAGCTTCTTCTGTCCATATTTGCGCATCTCGACGACGGCGCCGCGTGCGATCGCTCGCGTGCGCTGTACGCTGCGGCGCTCGTCTGCCGACAGTGGTACAGCCATGGGGCCAACGCGGCGCTGTACGCGTCCATCTCGCTGTCGTCTGGGAAGGCGATTGTCTTGCTGGACCGCTCTTTTGCGCGGAATCCCAGCCTAGGGATCATGGTCAGCTCGCTGAACCTGCTGCCTCCGTCGACGCGTCCGTCTTTTCGGCAATGCGCCATGGTCCCGCCCGGGAGATATCTCCCCGACGACGCGCGTACCTCGGATGCCATCCTTCGCGTCCTTCGGAGGACGCCCAAGCTACAAACACTCGCCCTCAACGTCGTAGAATCCGTTTCACGACGCGTGACGTTCGCATCCCTCGCCACAAACATTGCGTCACGTTCCCTCACGAGGCTCTCTCTATCCGGCGTCGTCTCCGGCCAGCGCTCGGCTGTCGATGTCGAACCACTGCTCGCCCTTCTGTCCAGCTCAGCGTGCTTCCGCTTGCAGGAGCTCGTACTCCAGCATTACATGTTCTCAATTCGGTCGTCGTGGGACGCGTACAGAAGCAGGCTTCCGCCCATACAACGCTTGTGGCTATCACGCATGTGGTGTGTAGACCATAGCGGTGGACAGCGCGACACTATCATGCGGCTCCCTCTGTTGTTCAGTCGAACGCTGATCAGCCTGACTGCCGGAGACTGCAACGACGTCAATTCCTGGCCGCAAGCATGCATTGCACTCTCCAAACAGTCATGGCCACAGCTGACGGCGCTCTGCATACCGTGTAGCGTGTTATCCCATCAACGACAGAGGGGGAATACGCTCGATCTCTCGCTGTTCCCCAACCTGCGGCATCTGGAGACGACATCCGCCGTATGTTCTTTGAGGAACAACGAGTGCCCGATCGACTTCCCGAGAAGCCTACGTACCCTTGTTCTTGTTACGTCGATGCACGCCCAGAGTTTCTCCCAGATGCGAACCATAGGCCTCTGGCTACGTCAGCGACCAGCGAGCCTCGGCAGGCTCGCACACTTGCGTATCAGGGTGTCCTGCGACCGCGCCTCCAAGGAGGCGCAGACTTGGCAGCTCCTCATTGCTGCTCTGGCTGCCAGGGAGCGCTCGCTGGCCGTGAGTGGGGAGATATGGCTAGGTGCGTCATGGATACATGCCCCATGGCCCCATGCTCATGTTTGGTGTCCAGATCCGCAGAACGCAGCGGAGGGCGGTGGGAGTCGCCGCGCCGACTCCAAGCGCTCATCGTCCGGCTGGCTCCAATCGCTCGTCCCGTGGGCTTCGTCGCTCAGCTGACGACGTCGGGCGGGATCGCACTTCGCCGATGACGATACTGGCTGTGGCTCATAATCTGATTACCCGTGGTTTGTGACCTTCCGCGAGCTTCGAAGCCGCAGAGACGCGCAGGGTCCATCCCATTCCGTCCGTTGCGCAGGCGCGAAGCCCGACCGTGAAACACGACGAGCTTTCCCGGTGTGTACCAGCTTCTCGTCCCTCGATCCCGGTATGATTCCTTACGCAGAGTCTTCTAGGTCAGGAGAGCACCCTGTGGGCTCGTCCGCCGAACGTCGAGCCTCCAATGGCACGATAAGCGCAACGTATGGCCGAGAGCAGAGGCCCCACCTTGCAGGAACTCGCGTCCTGAGGGCGCAGATTCTCGGCAGAGTCGCGCCTCGTGCATTTTGCGGGCATGCCCTATCTACGTGGAGAGCGGTCATAGCGAATCGATTCGTGGTCCCTGGGACGCCGTCATAGGCAAAACCTCTTCATTTCGCTGACTGTTCATCAATGTAATACCTTCCAACTGTTCCCGAAACTTCCACTTTGGGTCGAGACCGAGCGAATATGCGTCATTCGTGCAGACAACCGGTAATAATCGCGGTCCGTGCAGCAAGATGTTGAGGAGCCGTGCGCGTCAATGGGGGAGTGTCTCGGGGTTCTCGGCGGAGATTTTAGTGGGCGCTATATCCTACATGGTTTAGACGTGCTTCCTACTGCCCAAGACTTCCCGTCAAGAAAAGCACAGAAGACGGCGGGTAATATTGTCGTTTTCGGTGTGCTGACTAAGCAAGCGGTGCTGCCTGACTCCGGCCAGGCGCCTCGGCTCGCTTCCGAAACTTGCACCGGAACCGCGACGACGGCGGCGTCACCATGCAAGCACACCACATTATCTCGCGAATAACGGGCCCTTTGCGCGCCATTGAAGACGATGACGAAGCCGGGGAACACGTCGTCGTGGACAGCGCAGAGGACAAGCTCACCGAACTCGAGCTCGATGCGCTCTGGCGAAACGAACGGCCCTTTGGACGCGACAGCCGCCACGCGCCGATAGACTTCGTGCCAGCGCGCTTCAAATTCGACGATTTCGGCCAGCTGCTCAATCCTGATCACGCTGGACTTCGTGCCTCGTCTTCGCGCGCGGACGACGACGATATCGGGTCTTGGTACTCGTCGTTGCAGCGTTCATCTTCGTCTACGCCTGCACGAATAGCCACGCCTCCAGCTGTAACGCCAACACCATCTACGACCCAGCCCACAGCCAAAGCACCTGCGACCAAGCCGAAGCCTTCTAGAAACGATTGGTTCATTCAGAAAGTGCTCAGCTCGGAGCCTCCACCTCCACCACCGAAACCCGCGACGCTCTCCGACATGCTCGAGCGCGAGCCACCAACGGGTGCTTTCAAGCCACCTGTTTGGACTGTGATAGGCCCCGGGAACCGCGGGTTCACACTCCTCCAGCGCCACGGCTGGGAGGAGGGAAACGCGCTCGGGGCGGCGGCAGGGCCTTCGAGGCCACGTCCAGAACCACCGCGGGTAGCTACTCCAGCCACGCCGGAGGTCATAGACCTCACCATAGAGGACGACGACGATCGTGTCGTGGACCTTACGCGAAGCGAGGACGGCGAGGGCGACGACGGCGACTTCCTGTCCGATGACGAGGCGCAACTAGAAGACGTGGAACTGAAGATCGAGCCCGAAGCGGACGCGGAGCTGCTGGAGGTGGAAGCTGGGCACGGCACGGCGCTGCTCGTTCCGCTGCCCGCCTTCTTGAAGCCCAACAAGCACGGCATCGGCGTGCGAGCGGAGGACAAGCGGAAACTGCGGCTCAAGAGCACCGCGCAAGCCATCGCCGCGACGACGCCTGCCGGCGAGAAGAAGCACCAGGAGATAATCGACGCAGCGCGCAAGCGGCGTCTGGAGGTGGGCCGCGGCGCGCGGGGCTTCGCCCGCATGGACAGGTCCGAGAGCACCCAGCGACAGGCCATGATGGCCTATCTCAATTCGTGAACACCCGCATTTTTCGTACATCGAACGTACAGACCGCTTTCCACTCTCCCACAAGTACCTACTTTAGTCACCATACATACTGGCTTTGATGAGCGTCATCTTTGTAATTGCGTCGCTGAGAGCGACTTACTAGGTGGAATACGGCCGCCACACTGGCTACCTGCGTTGCCTGAATAGTGGTCGAAATATATCGTAGGCCCCGCCTTGCTTGGGTGGATGCTCCTCGAAGGGCAATGGCTCCCTAGGCGCTGGTGCGGTGTCAGGTTTGCCTGCTTCCTGTTCACCCACAACTCACGCAGAGCGATGTCGCTAGATATGGTGAGGGAGCGTTCCCTAAGAGCGAGAGCAAGGATGGCGACCTTCCAAAGCTCTAGAACTCTGAGATTGCGGGGACAGTCCGTGCGAATGCGAAGACGTTGCAGATTGGGCATTTCGCGTGGCCGGTGGGATTTCAGCCAGTCCCCGACGGACTGCATCTGGATGCTGACCTCCAATGCATGCAGGGGATGGTGGGGATCAAACCTGGTGGGGTGCCAACCCGAGACCGAGGTCCCGCGGAAGACGATGGCCAGTGAGCGCAGTGAGGGCGGATAGATGAGCTGCGCGGCGGTGAGAAAGCCCGCGCCCAGCATCTCTAGGTGCGTCAGGTTATGGAGGCGCGACATATCGAGCGTTTCGGGTGGGTCGGCGAAAAATGGCGCAAACTGGACGCCGACCAGGGAGAGCGAGGTTAGCATTGGCCAGTCTCGGTTCGAGAGTACGAGGTTCGTAAATCGAATGTCGGAGAAGGAAACCATGGCCCCAGATAGATGCACGAGGGCCGTGTTGAATAGCTGCGGTAGCTGGCACGTTACGTTTTCGTGCCCGTAAGGTGCGATGCGGGTCGACGTGACGACGAAGGAGGACAGCCAGAGCTTGGTTATGCGGGGCAGTCTGGCCTGCCACACTTGCAGCTCGGACATGCGAGTCGACAGCTGATACTTGGCGAGCACCAGCTCGCTCAGCGTCGCACAGCATGGGCTGCATAGGAATGTGAGGAGGGACTCGATGTGGGGCTTCGAGTTTTGTCCCAGCATGTCTCCAGACAAGCAGAGCGTCCTGAGACGCTTTGAGCAAATGCTCCGGGCCAGAGTGGTGAATGTGATGCGCCGGTGGTGGTACTCTACGGCCTTCACGGCCAGGACTTCGAGATTGTACGTGCAGCCGAGCACGCGCAGGATGGCGCGCGAGGAGCGCCCGTCGTCTGGCCAGTGCCGGTACAAGTACATCGGAAGGTCATCTCGATCGACAATCAGCGAGCCAGTGTCGGACAGCGGGTAGATCGGACACGGCAGCAGGTTCAGCGATACAATCAGAGCAGCCAATCGCCGCTTCTTCGACACCGTGCGATCCAGCAGGATGCAGGCGTCATGTGAGGCGAGCAAAACGCGCTCGTACAAGAGTGCGTTGGCGCCGTGGGTGTGCCAGTGTTTGCACACCAGGGCGGCTGCGTGCAGGGTGCGGGTGTCCGGGGGAAAGGGCTCGCGCAGGTGCTCCAGGATGGCCAGCAGAAGCTCTGTGGGCACTGTAGCGGCCGCCGATAGAGGCTGCCCGGGCGGTGGGGGTTCGCTGCGGCGTCGGAGCGCCCGGTGGATGCGAGTGAACATGGTTGAGGTCGTCGTCCTTCGGCAACAGTCGATTCGGTCCGCTCGGAGACTGTGCGCACCGACGTGCCCGATTCGACAGATGCTTCAGCGACAGACAAGCGTGCCAGTTGTCACCGGCTGTTGTACGGTCATCGCAATGACCCTGGAATGAGCATCGAGATGATGTCACGAGAGACAAGAGTGAGCACACATGATCCCAACTGTATATCACCTCGGAACCTTTGCCGCGGCAGTCACTAGGAACGGATTATCCTAGCCTGGTCCTAGCTTTCTGTGGTACTCCGAGGGGCCACAGCCAGGCAAGACGCGGTAAAATTGCAAATGTGCGGTGCCGCTCTCCGCGGCGATGTTGTTCTCGTCTCGTTACGGAAAATGGAAGCCGAGGAGGCGCTGCTGCCGCGCTCACGTGCGTGGGTCGAGCGCGATGTGTACGGCAGCGGCAGGCAGACGCGAGCCAAACACGGCCACGCGCGTTTGGCGGCGGTCGGATCTTGGTCTCCTGGTCGTCTGACGCACTGACGCCCGCTCCCTCCATCTTAGCCACGAACGACCATGCACGCCCTCATTGCCAGACGGGCGCGCACCCATCTACGACGCGACATCCGCTTGCACAAGCGCCTAGCGTCCACGGTGTCCAAGCCCGTGGTCGGCATCCGGCGCGAGGACCCCAAGCGCATCTGGGAGCGCCGCTGCCCGTTGACACCGGACGCCGTGCACGAGCTTGTGCGCGACGGCGTGCGCGTTCTGGTCCAGGACTGCAACCGGCGTGTCTTTCCCATCGGCGAGTTCATCCAGGTGCGCCCGTTATCAGCCCCTATTGCCTAGAACGACGTGTCTCTGACCTCGACGCAGGCCGGCGCAGAAGTGCACCCGACCCTTGAACCCGCGCAGATAGTGCTGGGCATTAAAGAAACTCCGTTGGATCAACTCGACGCGTTGTGCTCCCCGGTAGCCGGCTCGCCGCGGACACATCTTGTTCGTGCATGCTTCTATTGCTCGCGTCTCCGCTAATACTCCATTGTTATAGATGTTCTCTCACACTATCAAAGGACAAGCCTATAATATGTCTTTGCTTTCACGCTTTGTCGGGAATCGCGACGCGCCGTCCCTTATCGATTACGAACTGTTGACGAATGACAGTGGCGCGCGAACAGTAGGGTTTGGGTGGTTCGCAGGTTCATTGCATCGTCACATTGCCTATCGGATGCTCATCCTATCCCAGGTGCAGCGGGAGCGGTCGAAGGCCTATGTGCCTCCGCCCATGCTCATCTCGAGCTGGGCATCGCTTCTCCTTTCCTCAATCTTGCGCGGCCTTACACGTATCGTTCCCTGGACGACATGAAAGCAGCGCTTCGTGCATGCGGTGCATCTCCCATTCCAGAGGCGTTATCTCCCTTTGTCGTTGCTGTCACTGGTTCTGGCAACGTTGCTCGGGGCGCTCTGGACATCTTGAAAGAGCTTCCACTGCAGCAAGTCTCCGCCGCAGATCTTCCGCGCCTGATGAACGATCCGAGCTCTCAGGGGAAGATGTTTCTTGTCCATGTACGACCGCACGACTATCTCTTCCGGAAGGACGGCGCACCTTATGTCCGCGAGACCTACTACTCGTCTCCCGCTGATTACCATAGCCGGTTCCACGAATTAGTCCGTCTACCTTCCCTGCGATCGTCTGTTTTGCTGAACCTCCGTCTCAGATCGCACCGTACATCTCTCTATTCATTAACGGCGCGGGATGGCGGCCAGGGTTCCCACGTCTTATGTCGACGTCCGAGCTGGGCCTTGCATTGCGCGCCGCGCGCGAAGTGGGACCAACGCGCTTCCGGTCTATAGCTGACATCAGCTGCGACGTCGAGGTATTCCGGAGTCTCGCTCCCCCTCGTCCCGGCGTGGCTAACGCGCTTCTCACCGTCAGGGCGGCCTCGAATTCATGGACCGGTCGACGACAATCGACGACCCGTACTACACCGCGTCGCCCGAGACGTTCGGCGGGATCCAGATGATGTCGATCGACATCCTGCCCACGGAGCTCCCGCGCGACGCGTCCGCGCACTTCAGCTCCGCGCTGCAGCCGTATCTGCACGCCCTGCTGCGCGGCAGGGACACCCCTGACGGAGCGCTCGCACGCGCCACCGTCGCGCGCGGCGGCGAGCTGACTGGCCCGCACGAGTGGCTCGCGGATCTGCTGCCGAGCGCGCTGCCGGCTGCTGAGGAGACTCCCTCGGGCCACGTGCAGGGCGTCTCACTCAAGGAGAAGAAGCGGGTGTTGCTCCTTGGGTCCGGCATGGTGGCTAAGCCCGCTGTGGACGAGTTCCTGAAGCGGTCCGACGTCCAGCTCGTCGTTGGTGCGTGCCTGTTCTTCCTCAGCAGTGATGTGGCTAAGTGGCATGATGAATAGCCAGCAACAACGTTTCTGAGGCCCACGAAATTGTTCGCGGACGGGATCATGCGCAGGTTGTTGCGCTCGACATGAGCGATGTCGCCAGGCTTGACTCCCTCGTTGAGAAAGCGGACGTCGTCGTCAGGTGCGTCTCAGACATTTAGGAGGCGGAGAGACTGGCTCTCACACGGTTGCAGCCTCCTCCCTGTGCCTTTCCACGTCGCGGTGGCCGAACGATGCATCAAGTACCGGAAACACATGGTCACAGCTTCCTACACCTCTCCCGCAATGCGTGCCCTTCACGACAAGTGCGTTGCACATTTGAGGGTAGACTTTCACTGACACCTCATTCAGAGCCGTTGAGGCAGACATCCTGCTCCTCAATGAGATCGGCCTTGACCCCGGAATCGACCACTGCTCGGCCATCGACCTCCGCGCGCGCATCGAACGCAGCGGGAAGCGCATTACGCAGTTCTCGTCCTTCTGCGGCGGCCTCCCGGCGCCGGAATGCGCGGACGTCCCGCTGGGCTATAAGTTCTCATGGAGTCCCCGCGGGGTGCTTGTCGCCGCTACGAACGCCGCCAAGTTCAAGCTCAACGGGACGGTGAGTTTTACAGCGTGTCTGCGGCTCAAGACGAAGCGAGGCCTGACATGTGATGCTCGAAGGTGTACACCGTGCCGGCGGAAGACCTTATGCGGCGGGGGAGCTACTTCCCGGATGTGCCTGTGTCGAACGTCCTGGCGCTCGAGGGCGTGGCTAACCGGGACAGCCTGCCGTACGCCGGGACGTACGGCCTGGGACCCGTGCACGGGCTGCAGACGCTCATCAGAGGCACCCTCAGGTGCGCAATGGCAGAGAGATCACGTCACTATCAATGAGGTCGCTCATTCATTCTTGCGGTGACAGATACCGCGGCTTCAGCGAGCTTATGCACGCCTTCAAGCAACTGGGCTTCCTGAACGCGGAGGACAAGGACAAGTTCAACGTGCCCGGCGCGGATTGGGGCTACTTCCTGCGCAGGTGCCTTGGCGGCAAGGTCGGGCACGAACTGTACGGCGCGGACGAGCAGAGCGTGCGCGCGGCCATCAGGGATGTCGCGGGCGAGTCCGAGGCCGTCGTCGAGGCGCTGGAATGGCGAGTCCCACCCTTGCTCGCCCATTTCCGACTGACACGTCGTCTCGCGCAGGCTGGGATTGCTCGGCGACGGCGCGAGCGGCGAGAAGGCGCCGCGCGCGCTGCACGGCGCCGCACCGGCGCTCGAGCACTTCGCCACGCTGCTCGCCGCGAAGCTGCGCTACCTGCCGACGGAGCGCGACCTCGTCGTCCTCGCGCATGAGATCGTCGCGGCGGACGCGGCCGGCGCCGCGGAGACGTGGACGAGCAGCCTCGTCGTGTACGGCAGCCCGAACGAGAGCGCGATGAGCCGCTGCGTCGGCCTGCCCGTTGCGATGGCCGCGCTGCACGTGCTCGACGGCAAGACGCGCGTGCGCGGCGTCGCCGGGCCTGGAGACGAGGTGGAGATGTGTGAGGCCATCCTCAGGGACCTCGAAGGCGCTGGTGTGAAGATGGTGGAGAAGATGCGTCGCGGGAGGGGTGTCGTCGGCGAGGCGCTCGCCAAGAGCTGGCAGGCCGAGATGTGATGTGGACTCGTCATTTTGTACATCCCGCAACCAAGTATTTATCATCAAGTTACCAGCTTGTAGGTAGTGGAGAGATGACTCTTCGATGGCCAGACTGAGCCTAACAAACAGAAAGTGGCACAAAAGCATGCGCTTCCTGAAAGAACAGTCGGAGATACACCGACTGACGAGTGAGAGGTGCAGATGAGCTGAGACTTGTGCACCATAGACGTGAGTAGGTAAGTGGAGGCAGGGCTGCTTAAGAAATTAAAGCTAAATATAATATGGACTCATTCCATGCAGTCCCATTGAAGGAATGGTCGTTCTCCGAGAGCGAGGCCCTTGGTTCATGAGGAACGAGGGATCAAAAACTCCGCTCTTTCACTCTCCGACGCTACCTACTTTGCTCGCAGGTCAGCTGTTTCCGCGCCCCCGTTGCCCTGCCGCCTGTTTGCTGACGCCGCGTTGCGTGCCCAGCTGGTCCTCGCTCCCTTGCCCCCCTAGTTTCAGCCAGCCTCACGCAAAATGTCGGAATTGTGCCCCGTCTACGCCCCCTTCTTCTCGGCCCTCGTGCGTTGTGCCCGCCTGGACGGCCGTCCTAGCTGCATGCTGACGCCCGCTACCCTAGGGCTGCACGTCTGCCATTGTCTTCACATGTGAGCGCCGGCGCTGTGTGCGTCCGACGGCGTTGCTGATTCGGTTGGTTGCGATGATGCGCAGGCATTGGTGCTAGGTCAGTCTGCGCTTGCTCCTACGCCGCCGCCCAGCGCCGGTGCCGGCTATACAGACGGCACAGAGCGGGCTGGGCGGCGGGCCCAGGGCTTGCTTGGTCGTTGCAGACTAGGAGGGCTGACGTCTCCACGCAGCTACGGCACGGCCAAGTCTGGCGTCGGCATCGCCGCCATGGCCGTCATCCGCCCCGACCAGATGATGAAGTGCACAATCCCAGTCGTCATGGCTGGTATCATTGCCGTGCGTCCGTTCGGTGCCAGGGCTGCCGCGTGTCTGACTGGCTGGTGCAGATCTACGGTCTCGTCGTCTCGGTCCTCATCTCCTCCGGCCGTGCGTCCTCGCCCGTCGACCGTGCACACGAAATACTAATAAAGCGCGTGTGTCTAGTTACACTCAACATGCCCTTGTACACCGGCTTTGTCCACCTCGGCGCGGGTCTCGCGGTCGGCCTCTCGGGTCTCGCAGCTGGCTTCGCAATTGGCATCGTTGGCGACGCGGGTGTGCGCGGCACTGCCCAGCAGCCTAGGCTTTACGTCGGCATGGTGCGTAGCCTTCGCAGCCCAATGCGCGACAACTCCTGACATAGGCCCCAGATCCTCATCCTCATTTTCTCCGAAGTCTTGGGGTTGTACGGCCTGATTGTCGCGCTCATCATGAACACCGCTGCCAGCAAGGCTGGCGACGTCGTGCGTGCCCCCTCTGGACACACCTGATCCTTGTACTCACGGTGTTTTGTAGTGCTCGGCAGGCCTCCAGAGCCTGCTCTGAACGGGATATCCCCGTGTCCGGCCGGCGGATGGACTAGAGCAGACGTGCTACCGCTAGTCGCTGCGAATAGGAGAGCAAGTTACCACCCAATGTCATGTTTTCTTCCCTCTCACACCAGTCTCTCCCGGAGCTTCCGTCCATAATGCTACCTTTTTTCGCTCTCTTGCTGCCGTGTTCCACGTCTGATCGATTCCGCCATCCATATCACCATGAACCTCTAATTCTGTGTCGAATCCGCTTATTGGGCCGTCCTTAACGCCCTCAGAGCCTGAGCCACTTTCCGAATCTACCCCTCTGGGCACAAGTCTCAACCGCCCTCTGACTCTTTCACTCATCAACTGGGGTGTCGATTTCCGGAAGCACATGCATTCATGCTGCTGTGTTCAAGCCTTCAGGGAGTCATCTCCCCACTACCTACATTCCGACAGCGGTATCTCGCGGCCACGACAAAGTGCCCTGATACCCAGGGAATGACGACTTGCATGCTCTTCGTCCTCGAACCGGCGCCCCCAAACGACCCGTTCTTGAAACCCAGACCACAATCAAATGGTAAAGAATGTCAACATTGCGTTGATCAAGAAAAAGTTGCCGTCCTAAGCACATCCAAGTCCAGCAGTCGAGAAGCCATTACAACAAGAGACAGGTACGGGTGGGAGGGGGAGTGATATGGGGAGAGGGACAGAGATGACAAAAGTACAGTTTCGAGGGAGGGAGGGAGGGAGGTGATGCATGCGTCGAGACAGGAGGGAGGGAGAGAGGCGTCTACTGGAACATTTCGAGGATTGACAACGTCAAATGCAAATAGCAAATAGAGAGTTGGGAAGCAGAAGGGCGCAAGAAAGGACACGGAACGAAGGTTGGTGGGGTGGGTGAGCATATCGAGGGGCGGGGCATTCGTGACGGATTCAGAGACGGGGGAAAGGGGGAGAGAGGGCATAGAAGGGAACGTTAGGTTCGTTTTTGCTTCATCGTGAGTGCGCATAACTTGTTTTCTTCATCTTCCTGTGTGGTCAGCGGTGGAGCGACTGGTGCATGCGCGCGAGCGCGTGCCACCGGCGCGGGTCCCACTTGGTGCCCGAGCCCGCCGCGCGCGGCGAGCCGAACACCGCGTCGTCCACGAGCATCTTGCCGTCGTCGTCGTCCCACTCGGGGCACGCGTACCGCGCGTCCTGGCTCTCCGTGCTCAGCCGGTCGGGGAACTGCATGCGCCCGTTCCCGTGGCCGTGCGGCGAGGACATGACGCCGCTGTCGTCCGTCGAGAACGTGTAGCCCATGCCCTCGTCCTCCTCGTAGATCGAGAGCTCGTAGTCCGTCGCGCAGCTCGACGCCGCCTCGGGCGTCGGGTTCGTCGGGCGCGCGACGGACGGCTCGCGCGGCGAGACGGGGTACTCGTCGAACAGGCGCGTATCGTCGCGCGGCGCGGGCATGACGAAGCGGATGGGCGACGGCGACGGCGAGCACGCGAACTCGAAGCGCGGCATCGTCGGGAACGCGATGACGGACTGCTGGAAGCGCACCGTGTCGTCGACGTCCTCGCACATGCCGAAGAGCGAGTCCGAGCTCAGGTGCAGGCCTTCAGGAGAGAACGCCATGTCGGGCAGGCGCACCTCGCTGAGCGGCGGGGCCATGAGTTTGCCGAGGTCCGGCGAGCGCGGTGACGGCATGGCCGGGAAGCGGAATGTCGCCAGGCCCTTGCACGCGGGCGTCTGCAGGGCGGCGGGGCTCGCGACGACCATGCGCGCCGGTGAGCCCGTGACGGAGGGCTGGGCGGGCGAGAGCACGAGCGACATGAGCGAGCCGACGAGGGGCGAGGCGCCGCCTGCGCTCGTGGGCGAGAAGACGCCGATTCCGAGGCCGAACTGTGCGACGCCCTTGACGCGCTCCTCCTCGAGCTCCGCGCGCTGCAGGCGCCACGACGACACGCTTCGCGACGCGGCGAACGCGCGCTTCGGGCTGCGCGAGCCGTCGGGACCAAAGACGTCGACGCTGGGCGAGACGCGGCGGGCGGCTACGCGTGAGAGGCCGAACAGCAGCCCGCGTCGGGCGTCCTCCTTGCGCGGGCTGGACGGCAGCTCCGTCCCGAGAATCTTGCGCCGCTTGTCGGCATGCGGCGACTCGGGCTCGGGCACCGCGGGCGAGTCGCGCTTCCGTTTCTTCGTGAGCAGCTTGCGCGGGGCGAGCACGGCGTTAAGGACGTTGAGCAGCGAGCTGGACCGGCGCGTTATGCCCTGCCGGGGCGCGGAAAACTCGACAGGAGCGGCGGGCGCGAGCGGCGTGTCCTGAGCCTGAGACTGGGAGCCGGGCGGCGGGGCGGGCGTCGGGCTTTGCAGGAGGCTGGAGATGGCTTCGTGGATCTGAGCACGCGACGTCGGGCGGGCGCCCGCGCACTGGATCTTGAGCAGCAGGTAGTCCTCGAGCGCGTCCGCGTCCACGCCGTCGTCGACCGCGTCGGCCAGGCGTTTTTGCTCCTGACTGTGGTCCAGCGACACGTTTTCCGGCGCAGGGACGGCAGAGCCAGACGGGAGGGCAAAAGACACAGGCATGAGACCGGACTGTCCTGGTGGGCGCGGGCAGCACGCGCACAGAGGGCTTGCTGGAGGATCCTGGAGCCGGGGCTGGGAGAGAAGAAACAGAGCACAGGGGTATCTAAAGGCTGGTGCGCCTCAGGGGCGGAAGACGCGGGTAGCGGCAAACACCGATTCTATTTTGTTCCTTCTTTCCTTTTTCCTTCCCACTCCGATCTTGGCCCACCTGGAAGCCATGGATGGCCCAGTCTCTCTCCTCAAACAAGCTACCACAATTTTGGATACCATCTCACTCCCTGAGCCCCAGAGCTCGAACTCTCCAAGCCATTCCGAAACCTGCATTGTGTCAGTTTAAGCGATGTTGCCGCCGTAGCAATGCATCATCGCCTGCGTTCTGCATGCATTGGCTGCCATTCGCCTCCTGATGAGTGTTTCATGCCCTCTCCCACCTCGTCTGGTATCAAATAATCATCATATAATTTAAATACAGACGTCAAAGCAACGGGCCCAGCATGCGTGTCTGTCCTGCCAAAACCCAACCAACATCGTCATACAGTGCGGGATACTAGTCTGAGAGCGAGTCCACACTGCCAAGCGACTTGCTCATCGACTCGTCGAGTTCCGGGAGCGCGCGACGCGATTTCTTGCACGTCCGCGCCGCCTTTGCCGGTCGCGGCACGAACTCGTGCAGGCGCTTCGCATGGTTTGCGCTGATTCCCAGCGCCTTCGCCGCGCTGCCCTCGCCCGTCGGCAGCTTGCGCGGGTCGGCGCCGGTGATGCGCGCGTAGAACGACACGGCGGAGAGGTAGCTGCCGTACTTGCTCGCGTGGTAGTTGTCCTTCGCCCACAGGTTGATGAGGCCCTTGCCTATGCCGGTGTACGGGTTGCGGTCCGCCAGCCCCCCGTCGATGGCCCTGAGGAACGCGTCGCCGACGGGCACGACGCCCGTCACGCCGAGCTCTTTGGCGACCTTCGCGTATGCCGCGCGCAGGTCTTGCACCATCGCGACGAGGGGGAACTTGACGCCGTCGTACGCCGACCCTTTGGGCCACACCTGGTCCGGCCGCGCCCATGTCTGGTACAGCCAGATCTTGGTGTCCTTGCCGGCCTTCTTGCGCACGAGGTCCACGATGCCCTTCGCGCCCTTCTGGAACACCGCGGGGTCGCCGCCGCGCGCCTTCGGCAGCGGCTTCGTGCTGTACTCCTGCAGCACGACGACGTCCCACTTGGCGTTCCCGATGATGCCGGCGCGGTTCGCGAGGTGGTACTGCAACGTCTGGCCAGAGATGGCCTCGATCGTCACGTTGTACTTCGCGCCGACGAGCTTCTTGAAGATACCCGGCACGCCGCCGTAGCCCTTGTTGTTCGCGTCGGTGATGGCGCCCTTGTTGTACGAGAGCGCGGGCTGGACGTTGCCGTGCGTGAAGCTGTTGCCCACGAAGAGAATGTTGGCCGCCGCCGCGGCCGAGACGAAGAGGAGAACGAAAAGCATGTCGCGTGAAAGGATAGGAAAAGGAACGATTAGGGGGGTCAAAAGGTCAAAGGTGCAAGTGGAATGCCGCGTGCGCGACGTGCCTCAATAAGAATGCCAGTACGCGCTGCGGGGCGAGGCGATGCGGGCGCGAGACGCGATGCGTGAGGATCATGAATGATGACGCTGCGCGCAACCTGATCCCCATGCTCAATACGGGTGCTGCGATTCTCGTTGTTGCACCGTCCATGTACCTATAGGCATCTTCTTGGGGCGCTTTACTGTCTTTCGAAGACTGAAAATGCGTCGCGTCCGCTGGTGTCGCGCCCTCGATGCTGGCGATAGAATGGTCTCTCCTCATCTCCACACTGGGGACCTAGCGAGATCGGCATGCCCGCAGCGTGCCGAGCGCACTGATAGTGGAGTCGGGCTTGGCAGATCCTCTGCTGGTTACTGCTGCCGCGACCTTTCAAGCAAATGAGTGCTTGAGTAGGTAGTCGTCAGTCTGCCTGATTGAATTCCTTCAGAGTCTCAGCTTACCGGATGAATTAGACATTCCACGCCCACATTCCGTCTATCCCTCGCCCTTGTAAGTGTGACGGAGACATTGTGTGCCCTAATACTTAAGTTGTTTTCTTCGGATTGATGTTACAACAAACATTGACATCGTCGGAGATTCGCCTGGCAGGCCAAGTTGGTCCGTGGAGCTCTCCGGCCATGTCCGACGTTGCCATCGACTCAACCGCAGTACCTATCGCGACATCGTACCTGACAGGCAAGGGGACTCGGGGCACCGTCCAGTTCGCAAACTCACCCTTCCCTTCAACAGCAATTGGAACGCGGCGTCGATCATTCAGGGACAAAGCGATGTTTCTAGCGAGTACATACTTACGAATCGTTTCAGAGGGTGCTCACATACATTCCGAGTCTGGTCCAAGTTCTAGCAGTCTGTCCTTACTTAGGCGCAACTTCATGCAGCCTCTTCGCATCCGCCTCGCTAATCCCGAGGTCCTTGGCCGCGCTCCCCTCGCCCGTCGGCAACGAAAGCGGGTCGCCGCCTGCGACCTTGGAGAAGAACGAGACAGCAGAGAGGTAGCTGCCGTACTTGCTGGCGTGGTAGTTGTCGCCCGCCCAGAGGTTCAGCGTGCCTGCGGGGACGCCGTCGTACGGGTTCGCATCCGCAATGCCCGCGTTGACGGCTTCGAGGAACGCATCTCCCACGGCCACGACTCCCGTTGCGCCCTGCTCTTCTCCCACGGCGAAGTACGGCTCGTGCAGGTCGCGCTGCATGACTTGGAGTCCATCCTCGACGCCGTGGTACGTCGCGCCATTGGGATACACCTTGTCCGGGCGCGCCCACGTCTCGTAGAGCCAGATCTGCGTGTCCTGCCCGGCATTCTGGCGCACGAGGTCCGCGATGCCCTTCACGCCAGCGCGGAACCGCGCGGGGTCGCCGCCTCGTGCGGGAGGAAGCGGTAAGGTGCTGTACTCCTGGAGCACGACGACGTCCCACTTAGGGTCCGCTAGCACTGCTGCTCGGTTGTCGAGGTGGTACTGCAGCGTCTGGCCAGAGATTGCCTCGATCGTCACGTTATACTGCGCGCCGACGAGCTTCTTGAAGATGCCGGGCACGCCGCCGTAGCCCTTGTTGTTCACGTCGGTGATGGCGCCCTTGTTGTACGAGAGCGCAGGCTCGATGTTCCCGTGGGTGAAGCTGTTGCCCACGAAGAGGATGTTGGCTGCTGCTGCAGCGGAAACGTAGAGGAGGACGTGAAACATATTGAGAGAGATTGGGTGGGGTATCCAGCGCAGCAGGCTCACCAAGGTACTTATACTGACGCGCTGCGGGAGAGGGCGATGCCGCGCAAGAGCATGCATGCAATGCTGATCATGACGCCGTGTTTAGCCCACGTGACCTCCCGGGCCGCGAATCAGTTGAGAATCAACTCAGACTACTGACACCTTACTCCTCGTGATGGACGGGGACCCACCTTCCCAGCATGTACTCACTCTATGGCATCGTGGCAGTCTATCTTTGCTGTAGCTTGAATATCCTCACGCCTTCGCGTAAGGCTTGTCCGCTGTGACGCGGAGACAATGCTAAGAAGTTACTCCACACACCGCAGTGGTTGGTGATCACCGATAGGTGCGGGGCGCTCAGCGCCAAACGCAGGTCCAGGTGCACAGCAGAGTGCTGGTAGGACTTTGTGCTCATATTGCGTCACAATTACATGTAATTGCCGGGCTCCATCTTGGACTTGCTCCGCGGGGAAGGCACCGGAGGCAAATTAGAACATCATCATGTAGGCCAACTGTCCATTCCGCCCGTTATGGAAAGCGAACTCGGATTCATTGTGATGTGATATCTATGAATTCCTGCACTGTCCTTGGGGTGAATCCCTACATGCTACAAACTCGTCTCAAGCCGCAAGCCCATGCAGCTTCTTCGCGTCCTCCTCGCTGATCCCAAGGTCGTTCGCTGCACTCCCCTTGCCCGTCGGCAAGGCGTTCGGGTCTCCACCCGCAACCCTGGAGAAGAACGACACCGCAGCGAGGTAGCTGCCATACTTGCTGGCATTGTCGTTGTCGTCCGCATACAGGTTGATGCTGCCCGCGGGGACGCCATCCGAAGGATCGGCGACTGCGAGACCAGATTGGATGGCATCCAGAAACGCGTCCCCCACGGTTACTACGCCGGTCAGGTTGAAGGCCTCGGCGACGGTGAAGTACGCCTCGCGCAGGTCGCCCTGCATATCTTCGAGGCCGGTTGGGTCGTTGTGGTACGCGAAGTCCGCGACCGCCGGGCTCGCCCAGGTCTCGTACAGCCAGATCTGGGTGTCTTGTCCGGCATTATTGCGCACGAGCTCGGCGATGCCGGACACGCCCTGGACGAACACCGCGCGGTCGCCGAACGTCGGCGGGAGCGGTATGCTCCTGACCTCCTGCAGCACCACGACGTCCCACTTCGGGTCAGAAAGCACATCCGCGTGGTTTTCGAGGTGGTACTTCAACGTGCCGCCGCCGCTGTTGTTCTCGACGGCCTCTATCGTCACATTATAGCTGGTGCCGACGAGCTTCTTGAAGATGCCCGGCACGCCGCCCCAGCCAGACCCATTGGCGTCGGTGATGGCGTCCTTGTTGTACGAGAGGACAGGATCAACGTGGCCGCTTGTATAGATGTCTCCCACGAAGAGGATGTTGGTCGCTGCTGCCGCCGCGGAGAGGAAGGGGAGGACGTGCCACATGAGAATCGTTGAGTAGCCTGAGAATGCGGTAGTGAACAGGGTGGGTTAGTGGAGAGCCTTTCGCGATACCATCGCGTAGATATATGCACGCGCTACGCAAAGGGGCAGTGAGATGGCGCCTCCACGACACACGCGCTCACAAAACGCGCTTTCACGAACCGCGCATTGCTATGCTGAGCCACGTGATCCCCGGCCCGCAGCCGTGGACCTCGAATGCATACACTTTCAGACGCGTAATCTTCCTTTGCAGGGCACATTCTTCCTACGATCATGCCGCGGCGTACGAGGTTTTCTACGACTCCATGGGTCTCGTGCCGGGTACTCGCAGATCTAGACCCGCATTTATGGGAAAACAACATCTCTCTATTCTAAGCGCTTGCTTTGCGATCACGGTGGGCGCGCGCTCGGCGCTAATTACTAGCTTGAGGTGCAGACGTATCGTCAGTGTTTGTTATCCTCGTTTATTTTCCTTGTGTTAAGCCCCGAGCACGTATTGTACAGCCTAAATTACATGGAACGGTATGACGCAGTCATACAGCATAGTCCCCAATCGTACACCGGTTTGCGGTCTAGGAATGACAGTCTAGAGGCGGGTTCAAACGACGGAACTGCTATCGTCGGAGCGCCCTATCTTCATCTTGCGCGTCGATGAACTGCGCGTCGTGGTGATCGACAGCGAACCAAAATAACTGGTCGGCCGCTCCATCATCGGTGTCAGGTTGGCCGGGGGCGGCAAACGCGCCGCCCGCCCGCTCCTCCAGGCAAACGGACGCGCGAGGAGGCTTAGCCAGTGCAACCAGGCGTTGATGATGTCCTATAGATAGATTCCAGGCTCAACAATGCGGTTCGTTCGACGGAACGCAAGCGTACCTGCTGCAACGCGAAAATGAGAAACACTACCATGGGGACTACAGAGTTTCACTGAGCGTTGCTGTGGAACCAGAGAAGGCGCATATACGCACTGGCGCCGTGAAGGAACGCTGCGACGGTAAATATGCGAGGCTCCTCGACCACCGAAATTGCGATGCTGCATGGCAGCTTTAATCACTCGCAGAGAGCGGGCTGGACGGCCACCCACCCGATGATAACGACGCGATAGACAGTCAACAGCGTCAGGCGCACGAGGGAGCGAATGATGATGGCCGTCACTCCGTCGTTTCCCGCTGCCCGCAGGCTGTTCCACCGTCTCCAGAGCATGAAGCCGATGTAAACTGCGATCGTTCAGCTATCTTCGGAGTTGAAAGACTCAATATTCCCGACTAACCTTCAACTAGTATTGTAGCTGATGAGACACCGACCATGAAAAGAATGAGAGGCGTCTCTCTGCCGGTGTCGAAGTGAGCCATGGTCCAATCGGATAGTAAAACTTGCGCACGCAGGCGCTATGGGGACGAATGGTCGCGGCGTGGCTATCGTGCAGTAGAACGCAGCGTTCACGATGTCAATATCGAGGCTCCCTGCTGGAGCCATGACAACCCGAGACTGTAGGCAGAAACATCGTGAGTTGGGAATAATCTGTGAGCATGATTCACGTACAAATTCCAGGACATCCCGGAGACCGAATACTAGGAACGAGAGGTATGGCAATGCAATTAGCTGCACCAGTTCTGCTGTATCAGTGAGATTCATGAGGTACAGGATTGAGGGACGCACGACCATATCAAATATTGTTCGGAAGTGCGCATGGAGCTCGTCGGGACTGTCAAAGAGACATAATCCCATACCCAGCTGGAATGTGATGGGTGAGATTTCAGCGTATAACCGTCTGAGATTAGAGACCTCGCCTGACCTGCAAGACGAGAGCAAGGATAGACACTGGAGTCCTATGTGTCAATGTAGTCAGTGCGAAGACACTCATAAACGCGTTGCCAGGGCTATCAGACGCACATCGCCAGAGCACCGTCCACCAGGGCCGCCTGTACAAAGCAAAGCATCCGCGAGCGTGGGTGGAGCAGATCCTGTTCTCCAACAAGAGGTCTGGTTCCGCGCTGTCAGTGTCATCCAGCATGACGGATGTCCGCTCACAGTAAGCCAAACGCAAGGCCCAGGACGAGCACAGCGACGATGAAATTGAGGAAGATGGCGCCTCGCTTGGCGACATCTTTCCCGAAAAGAATGGCTAGAAGAAACATTGGCAGGCCCAACAACGTCGGGCCCATCGAGATCACATTGAAGCCCGCCCGCGACGCGACATCGGACATGAGACGCGCGCTGTCTGCCGGCTCCATGAAAGCGCAAGTAGAGGACTGGGCCACGGCGAATGAGTTGGCCCAGCCAAGTAGTGAACTGAAGGGAAGGAGTGGACGTAGGGAATACGCGCAAGAATGCGCGGCGGAATCGATCCTGGCAAACATCGCAGCGCTGCGAGCATTATAAAAGTAAATTGACCCCGGCGATCCTGGGCCGGACAAGTGGGGGGATCGACAGAAAATTGCGCCCCTGTTCGGACACGAGTGTCGGCAGGAGTGCGCATGCTGGATGGCTGCGATATGCATATGAACGCCATCTGACCGTCGTGCCCGTGCGCCGCAGTGGAAAATGGGAATGATAGAGAATGGCATTATATACCGAAATGACGTAGAGTGGGATAAAATGCGAGTATTATCAGACCAGAAGCCAAGTCGGTGGCTGCTGGGCATGGCCGGTGTTCCCAGCGGTTGCCCCGTCGACGCACGGGACAGGTGCTCTTGGACGGGCAACTAGTACCTTTCTGGACGAGGGGGTCGTCTGTAAGTCCGAGATTCAGGTTTAGCTGCGCAATGAGACACGAACTGACGCGAAACACTGCCAGGGAGAGTGCCAATGGCTGGTTCGAAGTCCAGACCGAAGCATCTCGTCAAAGCACAGGGCAGCAGTCGAGATCGTCGGCACCAAGCATCGTGGAGCGTAGCTTCCCGCTGTATGAGACGTGTGCACCGGACTAGCTGTCTCGCCTGTGAGTGGCGCGGTCGAAGTAGGCGCGAGGTAACCGGAAGGCCGACAGTGTCTTCCGCGTAGTGTCATAAAGAACATAGCAACCTAGAATGCTTAACGTATAAGTCTGCAATATAAAGACTGGTTCTGCGGCGGGCATGGGTATATGGGTCCAGTCTGAACTGACAAGTTCAGACACCCAGCAGACAGCCGGCCGATGCGTGTCCCGACGCTGGTCCCAGCCGAGCAGCTGTTTCCCGAGTTTCATCTGCTGAACCTTGCATGCATCCCGGAGACGCATTTTGGGGTTGCGCATGCTGTGGAATAAGTACTCGACCTCGTACGGTGCCGTAAAGGAAGAAGGTTGGAAGCCGCACAAACTCCGCAACTCGGGCAGCGTTCTCACGGACGGGCAACGAACCGTACAGGTCAGCAGATGGATTACAAAACGCGCAAAGCAGCGCGACAAACATAACCAATACAACTAGACAGCGAAAGTATAAAACATACGAAGCGAGCGAGTGTCCCAGTGTCCGTGGGCTGAAGAACAACAACAGTGAGCCACCGAAATAAAAGCACACAGGCGGCGAGGTGGGGGGTCATCTACAAAGCTAGTCGGCGGGTGTGGTGTCAGGACGAATCGGTGACAGTGGCGTGCATTCCAAAGACGGCGGCGAGCACGATGACCGGCACGTAGAGGAGCAGTCCTATGACGCTCATCCAGCGGTTCCGATTCCTCCATACGCGCTCATCTGCAAAGCCGTCAGAACCACCGCACCTGCGAGAGGAAAGAGAGCGCACCTCTGGCCTGTATCCACCCTTCCCAATCGCGCCGGTCCCTCGCAGGCCAGGCGCGGACGGGCGTGAGCGCAGCGATCCACCAGAGCGGGAAGAGCACAAAGCCGAGATAGAACGCCCACGCCGTCCACGGCGCGTTCTTCTTCACGTTCGCGCGGGAAGCAGCCTCGGGCTTGCCCAGCGCCTTCTCCTCGTCCAGGTTCTCCGAGACCATAGACACCGGTCGCCACCCGACAGGCGGGGGCGGCGGCAGATGCGGGTCGCGCATGTGGTACGCGTGCGCCGAGCCGGCGATGCTGGGCGGGCGCGGCGACACGATCGCGCGCACAGGGATGCTGCGGCTCGTGCGGACGGTGTACTTGGACGTCGCGCTCGAGCGCGACGGCGTGCGGCTCAGGTGGTGCGCCGCGGTGGTCCCGGACGATTCCCCGCGGTGCCGGGCAGACTGCGACGCGACGGACGGCGTCCCGGGCGCGGACAGGCGCACGCGTTTCGCGCTACGGTGGCCCGAGGTCGAGGGCGCGGTCGCGCCCGACGCCGTGTGCGGGCGCTTGCCGGTAGCTGCAGGGTCGCGTCAGCTGTCACGTCGGCGAAGCACGGTGCGCAAAGACGCCGCGAATTCAACGGGTCAACGCTGCCCGTCAGATGCACAATGGGCGCAACAGGGCGGGCCCCGGATTGCCCGTTGCGCGCGACGGGCGGTGGGGCGCGATGAAATGCAGGTGCTCACCGGTACTACGAATGCGGCCCATGGAGTCCACGCTCTCCGGATCGCTCGCCTTCCTCTTTCCCTCGCTCTTGCTAGTCGGCGCGGGCGCAGACGCAGACGCTCCCGCTGCGGGCTCGGACTCGGCGACGGCACTGATCCGCTCCATCGTCGGCGGGGTGACGGAGAACTCAAAGCCGGGCCTGTCGTGCCCGCCGCCGCTCAGGATCGAGACCCGCGTCTTGCGCGGGACGAGCGCGGCCCCGGGCTTCAGGCTGGCGGCGCCCAGGTCGGAGTGCCTGCGCTTCGCGACGCGCGGCGGGCGATTGGCCGCGTCGGACGGGCGCAGGGGCGCGACGCCGCCAGGGGACGCAGGGACGACGCTCACGCGCGAGTCATCTAGCATCTCCGTGAACCTAGATGCGCGGGATCCCCGGGACGCAGTAGAGTGGGCAGGCGACGGCGGACGCGGCAGCACCGGTGGGCGCAGTGGGCTCTCTGGGGGAGCAGCAGAAGACGTCGACGGTTCGAGGGCGGCCAGGATAGCTTGGTAAGGGGATGCGCTGTCTGAGTCGCCGGATGAAGGTGAGGGCGAAATCTGCGCGGGAGCAGTACTAGCAGCGTCCCGGGAGGGGGGCGGGGAGGGCGAGGCTGCAGCTGCGGAAGAGAAGAGGGCGAGTAAACGAGTGTGTGCCGGGCGGGCGTCGGGTGCGGCTGCAGCGCGCGAGTCTGAGGGGTCGTGGGCGGTGGGAGAAGACAACGATGGGTCTGCGCCCGGCGAATCGGTGGGAGACGCCTCGTGGGAATCGCGCGTGTCGGGTTCGGGCCTCGTTGCCGGCTCGTGGCCGCCGGACGTAATAGGCGCCTGTTCCTGCATGGCGGATAAAGGGCTCGCAGACATCGCGGAATCTGCTGAGTTCTGGCGATGCTGGCCGTCTCGCGAGCCCATCCCGCCGCGCATCCTCTCCCTGCGCCCGTGCGCGAACCCGAACGTGAAGGGCACGCTCGGCTCTGCGGCGTGCGCGTGACCGCTGCGCCCGAATATGGACGGCGATGACGCGCTGCTGCTGCTCGTGTTGCTGCGTGTCACTGCAGCCCCTCCCTCGACCCTGCCCTCGGCCAGGACCGCGGCGCCGGATATAGCGCCCATGCTGCCCGTCGCGCTGGCACGCAATCTTCGGCGCCGACGCGCGCGCTCCCGCTGGCGTTCATGCTCCTGCAGGGACGCGCTCCTCCTCGGGAGAGGACTGCCGTGGGAGCTGTTAGACGTGGATGGGGTCATGCTCAGCCGTGCATCTGCCAGAGCGGGTCGTGAGCGTGAGTTCGTCGGGTCCGAGTATCGGGCGATCGTTGGGAACGCTGATGGAGGGGTGCTGGAAGATGGGCGATACACCGCTGTTGGCGGGGGAGTCGCCGCTCCCGAGCGCACAGCTGACATACTGGACGATGGCCGGACCGCAGACAGCGATATACGGGCAGCACGGCCAAAGGTATTGTACTCTTCGTCGGGTGTTGGGAGGACGCCTGGCGCGGTGGGCGGACTATCTTGCCGCGCACGGCCTTGGCTCCTGCCCCTATCACTGAAGCCAGCACCAGGCTTGGGAGACGGCCTGGGAGGCGGGGAGAGGTGCGGAGACGGCGGGCGTGAATATACGGGTGGCGGCGGCTCAGCCTTCCGCGCCAACACTGGCACCGTGGCCGAGCGCGTCCGAACCGCAACGGGTGAAGGAGCAGACGTCGATAAGGCGTTGAATTCGTCGTTGGGTATGATGGGCTGGCCGAGCACCAGGGCCGCAGAAGGCGTCGTTGTTGGGTTGTGGTATGGGCCAGCGGGCGAAGCGGGTAAAGCGGGCGTGCTCGTGCTTGTCGTGACGGTGGCTATCGTGTCGTTCGTGGTATGGGGCTGAGAGCCAGCGTCGGTGCGCCGCCGCTTGAACGGCAGCCAGCGCGCGAACGGGCTCGCCATGGCAGCTGCAGCGGGTCCAGGTGAGAGCTGGGAAAGCTGGGAGGCGGGCGCCGGAACGTGGGCGGTTGGTTGAACAAGGCACAGAGCCGGCGTGTCCAACTAGCGCGAGCGATGGCGCACAGCGATACGGCCGCCAATACGCGCCCCGCTATCAATCAGCCTCGACGCGGGCGTCCTGGGCGTCGCGAGGGCGGCCAGCGGCGTGCAAGGGCCCGGCGGAGCCCTATAAGGCGGCGGCGAGGGGCAGACGGACAACGAGCGTCCCGGGGACCAGAAAGGGGTATCTCTCGCCCCGCGCTAAACGAGGTTCGAGCTGGGCGGCCCTGCTGGCCAGAAAATGCCGTCAAGGGCAGTGTGGAGAAGCGCGCGGAAACAGAAATCGGAACCAGCAAAAAAATAAGAAGAAAAAAACGAGTGGGCGGGGACGAGCGGTTAGAACTTGGAACTGGACGGACTGCACTGCCCAGCGCAGCACCCACCTCGGTCGTTCTTATATCGCTCTCATCCTCCAGAACAGTGCGCCTTGCAACAGCCTGGACGAATACAGTAGCCGCGTGCGTTCTGCGTGATTGAGCTGTTGACGATGTTCTGTTTGCATCGGCATCTCAACCGAGCTTCGCTTCGGCAGCCCAGCTCAATCTCATACAAGACTTCCTGAATTCTGCCGTTCCCCCGCCCTCTCAGCCTCCCAGCGCATTTCAATGCCCCTCAGATTGACCTTGAGATGCTGGAGCTGTGCGCACCACGCGCGAAGGTGCCGCGATGAGCTGTAAATTCAATTGACCCCATGTGCGCCAGCGCAACGGAACGGGATGCGGATAGTCCGTTTTGGGACGACGGATCTGACCTCGGGGATTTCGCGGCCCGCGAGTCCGCTCGACCCTTGACGGTCATAAAGCCACCTTCTGCTGGCTTTCGTAGCTCCCATTGACGCAGAAATTGACATCGCGGAGGAGGGAGATGCAGGTACTTGAGGTCTCAAGATCTCGGATGATCGGGGAATGTTCTCAGCCACCACGTACGCCTCTTGCGCCCGTGGATACCCGCTAATAAGTCTTCTCATCAGCTGGGGGGGCCGGCCTCAGGAAGTCTCCTTCTATGGGCAGTCTGAGGGGTGGACTGCGACGCGTTTCCCGCCAACGGCTCATAGGCGACGCGATGGAGAACGAGTGAGGCTCGACGGGCTCGTGCGACCATCAAGGCCAGTGTATCGCTTGTACATAGCAAGAGTGGCTATCAGCCCAAAGAAATATACAAATTGAAGCAACCCTTCCTACCATTCCATATTTCCGGCAACTCAGTTGTGCAACGGCCGGCGCCACACCGCCTCTGCAGATGTTGGTCGTATCCGGAGGCATTGCCCGCTCGTTATTTCGACAAGCGGGTGGCTAGATAGAGAAGGCACAGGATTCTCAGGTCTGAGATGGTCTCTTTGCCAGTTGCAGGGCCTATCATTGGTAACAGTAGCCTACAAACCACAGGCAACTCGTGGCGTTGCTCACTCTGAATCCTTGCCCACACCCACAACTACGGCCCCTAGACCTCTCGCTTGTCTTTCTCAAGCGAGAGGGCCATGATGTCTGCTTGACTCCATGCACTTCGCAACAACGCTCGTGTTGCCTACTCACCAGCGCTCACTGTCATCCCCACACCAACTAGTTCCATCAGTCTTTCCCCGGGACCTGTCAAGTCCTGAGAGCACGCGCAGCCTGTAGAGCTCCAAAGCTCCTCACACTCACAGACACACAACCCGCCCAGAACGTCTATAAATACTACGCCGGCGCAGCGCAGCGCACAGTCGTGGCAGATCCCATCATCCCGCCGACTACATACCTATAAAGCGAGTTGGAGGATCTCTGGCGCAGCCCAGATCCCTCTCACCCCGTCAGCCATGAAATTTCTCTCCGCCGTCGCCCTCCTCGTCGCCGCCGCCGTCACGGTCTCCGCGGCGCCGGCGCCCATCGTGTGTCCCGTCAAGCGCGACCCGTTGTGCTTCCCGTCGCCCGATGGGTGCAACTGCCAGGGCAAGCCTATCGGTGGAAACTGAGGGGTGAGTTGCAAGGTCTTAGGGCTGGGAGGTCAAGCGCTAATGCATTGCAGACCCACTCGCTTATTCGTGTATCTTCTTCGTGCAATCTAATCGCCGAGCGTATCGCACGAGTCTTCTCCGCGGCCGTCCTTGAGGCATAATTACTTGCTATTGTCCCAGCGAAGCGCGGCCCCCGCGCGCGCAGCATGGGCGTCTCGCTCACGGCAGTCAATGCTTCAAGCAAATGAAAGCGGCGGGGACAATAACCAAGGTAAACAGTGGCTAACACGCTCAATGAAAGCGTCTAGCCGCCAGTGGCTAGTGCAGAAATGAAAGAGGAGACAATCCTTCGGGATTCCTTACGTGTACCGCTCAATGGACCGCGTCGCGCGTAGGTAAAGCGGGCTGAAGCTGAAGTCTCATTTGCCACCCTGATCGAGAGCAGCCGCCGCGTCCCTAGCGGCGCAGGGCTAGCTGCGGGAACGCCTGCCATTGAGCGAGATGCACACGTGTGAGAGCCCGGCCAGAGTGCCAGGTATAATCGCCTCAAGCAGCTAGCTCAGGTCCGTGATTCGGTGAACGCTGGATCGCCAATGCGCGCGTGGCAATGAGCAAAGCCTCGCAAGCATTACCGCGCCTAATCCAGCCGCAAGCGCCGTGCGCCGTATATTCTTGTGAGACAGTGGCAGGATGTCATGAAGTTCGCACGTTGAGCCCAGATTGATCTGCGCGCTCGTGCATTCCGCATCCCCGCGGGCTCTGAGTGGCAACGCCGGTGTGGCGGATTTGCATCGAGCAGTTGCCGCGCAGGTGACGTCCCCGGACGTCCGAATCTGACAGGAAATCTCAGATGAGTGATGAGATGCTGGCTCATGTTTGCGCTTGGCCCGAGCAATCCGCCCTGAGAGCTGCAATGACGCGCGCCTGGGCGGGAGCTGAGGCCAGGACTGGGCGGGGGCCCTTAGCGGTGCGGGCATGGCGAGATTGGGTGGCAGGCCTCGTGGTGGTACAATGCGGCGTCGGCCGGCGTGGATTCGCACGGATACCGGACACGTGTTCGACCTCGCGTTTGCCTCGTGCCCTCAGGATATGAGAACAGTCAGGACGCAAGAGTGCCCGCCATCCGGCCGGACGCACGCTGAATAGCGTGCGCGCCTTGCCTCTCCTCTGTGCTCTGCGTCGCGCAATGGCCGTGACCGCGCTCGCGCACCCGCCGCCGTTCCAGCTCGTCGACAAGGCCGTCTTCAAGCCCAGAGCGAGGGCGGGCGCGCTCTACGACGACCTGCTCTTCCCGCTCCCGCTCCCGCACCCGGGCGTGCCCAATGTCGACCTGGACTCGATCCCGCACCTGCGCCAGGCGCTGTCGACGCTCGACCTGCGGATGCGCAGCCTCGCCGACCAGCGCTCGCAGGTCGAGACGAGGCTCGCGTCGGTCGTGGCCCTCCAATCGCCGATACGCAAGTTACCGCGCGAGATTCTCGCGGTCGTATTTGCCGCGGGCGTGCGCGAGCTGGACGATGAGGACCCGCTGTTCCTGCCCCGCCTGACGCTCGTGTGCCGCTACTGGCGCGCCGTCGCCGTTGACACGCCCGAGCTCTGGTCCCGAATCGCGATCGACCGCCACGGCGGCCTCGAGCGCGCGCGGAGACGCGTCGAGCGCTCCAAGGCCGTCCTGCTCGACATCTCCATCGACTTCTCGTCCCGCTCGACCCCGGACTCGGTCACCGACACCGTCTCGCGCGCCATGGACCTCCTGCGGCCCGAGACGTCCAGATGGCGGTCGTTCCGGCTCAGCGTGCCGCACAGAGCACCCGCGCTGGCGGCGCTCGCCCGGTGCACGGAGCGCGCGCCCAGGCTCGAGCGCTTCGTGGTCAGCGTGCACATGCCGTTCCTCGACGCGCTCTGCCCGGACACGGCCTCGCTCGCGGCCGGCAGCGCGCCGCTCTTCCGCGCGCACACGCCCCGCCTGCGCGACGTGCAGCTCGAGTCCTCGCCGGTCGCCTGCGCGCCCACCGCGGCCGGCGGCGCGCTCCTGCGCGGCCTGCGCTCGCTGCGCCTCGTCGGCCTGTGCGGCGACGAGGCGCCGGGCGTCGCGCCGCTGCTCGCGGTGTTGCGCGCGTGCCCGGCGCTCGAGGACCTCGCGCTGCGCAACATGGAGGACATCGCCCTCCCGACGGCCTATGCGCCGCCGCCGCCGACCGCCCACCTCCCCTTCCTCCGCACCGCGTCGTTCTCGTTCTGCGGCGTCGCCCGCGTCACCGCGCTGCTCGAGCGCCTCTGCTTCCCCGCGCTCGAGCGCGTCGAGTTCGCGCACCTCGACAACATCTCGCCCGCGCTGCAGATGATCAAGCGCCAGGCGCTCGCCGCGCCGCATCCCGCGTGCTCGCCGCGTGAGTACGCCGCGCTCATCACGCATGGCCCTCCGCGCCCGGCAGCTCAGCTCGGCCTCGCGAGCCTGCGCGCGCTGCGGATTGAGAGCAGTCTGTTCAACGAGCTCAAGCTGATGCGTCTGCTTCGCCGCCTGCGCCGGATCCAGACGCTCGAGCTGGTCGAGTGCGAGGACGTCTCGACGAACTTCCTGCGGGTACGTTTGACTTGCTGTGAAACGCACTGTATGACTGACACGACCACAGGGACTCGGTGCACCACCGCCTGGCATGGGCCACGAGTGGATTCTGCCAGAGCTGTCGCAACTCGTGCTGGACGGCTGCTCCGGCGTCGAATGGGACGGCATCCGCGCGCTCGTCGAGCAGCGCGGCGCACCGCTCAGCGCGCTGGACGTCGCGCCGCTGTGCAAGCTGGACGTGAGCCGGTGCGCACACATGAGTCGGGAGCGCGTGCAGTGGCTGCGCATGTACGTGCGCGACGTGCGGTGCGAGCGGGAGCGCGCCGTCTGGACCATCTGAAGTGAGCGAGAGGCTGGTCTGTGTACTCGTATCTTGGCGTCTTGGTTTTCAACATAACATTGTATTATACCACCTTTGCAGAACTGCGATTGGCTACGTGTGTGCGATTCCTGTGGCTGATGTCCAGTGGAATGAATGAGTTCTGAGGTATGGAGCACCTGGGAACGAGCGAATTGAGCAGTGTTGCAATAAATTGAGGTCTATTATTTATAGCCAACAGGAATCGGTTTCCGCGTCTAGTACAGCATGCTCGACATGTCGGCGCGCAGGCGGCTGTAGTCGAAGAGGCCCTCGATGCGGCCGAGCGCGGCGACGGCGATATCCTTGTCCCACAGGTACTTTTGCGCGACGCGCTGGATGTCGGCCGTCGTGACGGCGTCAACGGCACGCTCGATCTGCTTGGGCGAGAAGCGGCGGCCGGTGGTGACAATCTGGCGGCCAATGTCCTCCGCGACGGCGGTCGAGCCGTCCAGCGAGAGTAGCAAGCTCGCCTTGAGCTGGCTCTTGGCGCGCTCGACCTCGATGTCGAGAGGTCCAACCGACATGCGTGTCCACTCCTTGAGCGTGAAGTGCACGAGGTCGTCGATGTTCATGAGGTTCTCGGTGACGAGGTAGATGCCCCAGAGCCCGGTATCCGAGTACGAGGTTGAGAAGGACATGAAGCTGTTGGCCAGCGAGTTGCTCGCGACGATATGGCTCAGACGCGAGGAAAGCAAACCGGACGCGCCGAGCGAGCGGTCCCAGTTGCCGAAGATGGACTGCATGACGAGCATGGGGAAGTAATCCGGCGAGCTCCAGCTGACGCCCTCGACGGCGATCGCGATGTGCGCGGTGTCCATCGAGTCGTCGCGGATGCGGACCTCGGAACCGATGAAGGACGTGCGCTGGCCTGCCGGGCGGCCAAACTGCACGGGCTTCGCGGACGTGGGCAGACCGCCAAAGTGCTTCTCGGCAAGCTTGACGAGCTCGTCGTGGTCGACGGCGCCAGTGCCGACGAGGACCATGCGGTCGGCGGTGTAGTTCGTCTTGATGTAGTTGGCCAGGTCGGGGCGCTTGATGGAGAGGATGTTCTCCTTGGGCCCAAGGATGGTACGGCCGAGGGGTTGGCCTGGAAGAGATGTAAGTATGCATGCCAGATATTTATAAGAATGCTTACCCTGGAAGGCGACCGAGTGCAGGTGGTCAAAGACGACCTCGTCCAGCTGCTTGTCGACCTCCTGCTGCTCGCGGAGGATGACGTCGCGCTCGCGCTCGACGGCCGACTCCTCGAGCTTGGAGTTCTGGAGAATGTCGGAGATGATGTCGACGGAGGCCGGGACGTCCTGGCGGAAGGACTTTGCGTAGTAGACGGTCTGCTCGCGCGACGTGTACGCGTTCAGGTGCGCGCCGAGGTTCTCGACCTCGAGCTCAAGCGAGTGCTGCGACCGGCGCTGGGTGCCCTTGAAGGCCATGTGCTCCAGGAAGTGCGCCGTGCCGTTCGTCGCGTCCGTCTCTGCCCGCGAGCCGGCGTCTATCCAGACACCGACCGTGGCGGTCTGCGCGGACGGGTGCGCCTCGGTGGCGACGGTCAGGCCGTTGCCCAGCGTGCTGAGCTCGGTCAGCGGCGCCTGGATGTCGACCGCCGTGGCCAGGCCCCGCAGTGTCCGCTGAGCGTAATGTCAGCCATTGCGGGCTAGCTGGTCGCCGCACGCACCGCTGGCCGTACGCGGGACGATCTGAGCGCTCTGAGCGCATTCGTAGCCAGGAACCGCGACGCCATGCCCAGCGCCTACTTCGTTTTCTCGCAAAGCGTGATTGGAGAGCAATTGAAACTCCGGACCCTCCTCCTGCACGGAACCACAATGACGCTCGTGACGACTGCTGCTGGAGCTCTGTGGACAAGTCTCGGGCTCCCTGAAAAATGCCTAGAGTATCTCAACTTGGAGGGGGACTCGGAAACTGCTGTCGACTCGTCGTTCTGCCTTGGCGCTGCGGCTCAGGTGCTTTCGGTGCCAATGGTCTAGTCTCGTCTATGCCGACATTATTTCAGGCTGCTATTGCATGCTCTACCCTCTCTGTAGCTCATGTCGTGGAGCTCAACGGCGGGAAGATGCAGACGGTCTCAGTAGATGCGAGGCATGCCGTCGTCGAGTGCGGTAAGCATCTTGTCGGTACGCATGAGATAGTATTGACGGAAGATATCCACAGCAAGCGAGCGTCTATACCAGCTAGATGGAAGGCCACCACCACCTCCATGGGACCCGTTAGCCGGCGCATATCGCACCAAAGATGGCTGGGTCCGCATCCACACTAACTTTCCTCAGTGCGTCGTGCTTCTTCCTCGCGTCACTCATAAATACTTATTCCATGATGAATAGTCACCGCGCAGGGGTATTGGAAATCTTAGACTGCGACCCCACCCGAGAGGCTGTAGCGGCGGCGCTGGCCCGTTGGTCTGCCGAGGAATTTGAGACAGTTGCCTCCCGGCGCGGGATGTGTGTCGCAGCGCTGCGCAGCTTCGAGCAGTGGGACACACATCCTCAGGCTATGGCGAACGTGGAAATTCCGCCTGTCGAAATTGTCAGGATTGGTGATGCCGCGCCCGCTGGCTCGTCCAGTCGAATTAGAAGCGAAGGGACGCGGCCACTCGCGGGTCTCAGAGTGCTCGATCTCACGCGCGTTCTTGCTGGGCCGACGTGCGGGCGGGCTCTGGCAGGCAGGCAGCGATGGCTCTCGTACTCTCCACCCGCTCACTCCCAGAGTCTACAGGACACGGCGCGAACGTGCTGTGGATCACATCGCCAAACCTCCCGTCGCTCCCCGCGCTCGACGTCGATACTTCCCGCGGAAAGCGCACAACCCAGCTCGACCTCACCTCCCCTGCCGACCTGGGCCTCCTCAAACACCTCGCACAGGATGCCGACGTCTTCCTGCAGTCATACCGCCCTGACGCGCTCGCCGCGAAAGGCCTCGGGCCCGCAGATCTGGCGCAGCTACGTCCTGGAATTGTGTATGCTCATCTAAACGCGTATGGGTGGCGAGGCGCTTGGCGCGACCGGCGTGGAGTGCGTGCTCGGGTACTTCTTGGTCGCAGGGTCATGCTGATTCGTCCATCAATGAGGGCAGTTTGACTCGCTCGTGCAAACTGCCACGGGATTCAACGTGGCCGAGGCATCCGCCTTCAGCCAGACAGAGCCGCGTCCGTTGCCGTTCCAGGCGCTGGACCATATCGCGGGGTACATGCTCGCGCTCGGCATCTCTGCCGCTCTGTGCAAACGCACCACAGTACGCCCAGGCCTTTTGTGTTCATAGCAAGACACTCTGTCTGATGGAGGAGTATCTAGGAGGGAGGTTCGTGGGAAGTTCGCGTCTCGCTTGCGGGCGTAGGACGCTGGATTCGCTCGCTCGGCCGGCTTCCCGTGACGTCGGTCATGCGCCCTCTTCCTAAACCGGGCAGTGCGGAGGCCGAAGCCTACCTCGAGCTGTGGGAGGGCTCAGTGGACAATGAAAGAACCAGGGGGAGGCAACTGCGTGCCGTGCGGCGCGCCGCGAGGCTTGGTGCGGACGAGCCGGCACAGGACGACGTGAGATACACGCCCTTGGAACTGAACGTGCATGCAGCAGTGTGGGAGAAAGAGAAGCAATAACTACGTTAAATTGAACAGCGTGGCTTTAGTATGATATTGTACAGTACCTGATTACTTCCTCGAAGGGGTCGCTTAAGTGCACAGTAACCCTCATGCTATGTAGATCTCATCGTACGTAACATGGTGTATCACATACTTGCGGCGGTACAGTATGAACTGGTGAGAGTGTGTAAACACTCGACACAATAAATTGCAAGAATATGATTGGCTGTCACGATTGGCGGCACGGCGGCATGCTCCGCTTCTTGTCCCGCGCCACTCAAAGCGCGTCTCTCGCACACCGTCGATTCACAGCCAGCATGAGCGAGGCAAAGCGCGTCAAGACAACCAAGGTTCACAGCAATAATGCGCATGTGGTTATGCTGAGACTTGCGGTAGACGATTGGGACGCACAACGGCACGTTCCACTGCGACGAGGCCCTCGCCGTGTACCTGCTGCGCCAGACGGCCACGTTCAAGGGCGCAGGTAAGCATGATCTTGCCCATTGTATGCTCATTTGATTGAATAAACGTTCACAGACGTTCTGCGTACGCGCGATCCTGCAAAATTGGACACATGCGACATCGTCGTCGACGTTGGTGCCGTTTACGATGCGGCCAAGCTTCGCTTCGACCACCACCAACGCGAATTCGACCATACCTTTGGCGAGGGGTACAACACCAAGCTCTCGAGCGCAGGGCTCGTTTATAAGTCCGTATGCTAGCATGAACCCTGCTGTCGCTGAAGCTCGGCGCGCACCAGACATTTCGGTCGCGAGATCGTGGCCAACAGCCTCGACGCGCCGCTCGACGATGCCAACCTCGATCTCTTGTATCTGAAGATGTACAAGGTTAGTTGAAGATGTTTTGTAATTAAATTCGGTCGGCTGAACGCGCGCAGGGCTTCATCGAAGCCATCGACGCGATCGACAACGGCATCGCGCAGTACGAAACCAGATCGCCACAGCGCTACTCGACAAGCACGGACCTGTCGTCCCGCGTTGGCTTCCTGAACCCCTCGTGGAACGAGAAAGTCGACAGCGCGGGCGTGGATGTGCGTTCGCAATCCCTGCTTAATCCGATGCACACTGGCTTAAAGCGTGTTGTTTCAGGCGCGCTTCGAGCAGGCCTCGACGCTGACAGGTTCCGAGTTTGCCTCGCGATTGAAGCACTACGCGTCGTCGTGGCTGCCCGCGCGCGACATTGTGCGCGCCGCGTTCGAGCTGCGGCACAAGGCGCACGCGTCCGGGCGCATCGTCGTCTTCGAGACGTACGCGCCGTGGAAGGTATACATGCTTCAATTCCTTTCAATGCGAGTATCGCTCAAGTAGACGCCAAAAGGACCACCTGTACGACGTGGAGAAAGCCGCGCAGGTGTCTGGAGACGACCTGACTCTCTACGTTGTCTACCCGGACGAGACGGCCGGCAGTTGGCGCGTGCAGGCCGTCACCAAGGAGGGCGAGGCGTTCGCAAACCGCAAGTCGCTCCCGGAACCGTGCGTGCCTGCGCTCAACACCCGGCTGCCTAGTATTGACGACATTTAACTCCTTAGTTGGCGAGGTCTACGCGACGAGAAGTTGTCAGAGGCGAGTGGCATCCCGGGCGGTATTTTCATACACGCGTCGGGGTTCATTGGAGGTGCGTCGTTCGCGCTTGTTCGTGCTTGCTGTCAGACCGAATTGACTCGTTCGTAGGAAATAAAATGAAGGAAGGCGCACTGCAGATTGCAGTCAAAGCGCTCGAGTGGCCGTGAAGACATTTGTATAGTACCATCGTCGCTGATTCGCTCCTGAACTGCTAAGCTGATCTGGAACTTGGGTTCTGAGGAGCGCTATGCTGCATAGGTATCCACCGTCTCTTCGTTCGGCGCAAGCGAACTAGCTCTCAATTGTTCTCGCCCTGACACCCTGTGCGTGAGCTCCTTGGCATTGCCGTGGCATCCCATCGGGCGCATAGCGTGTATCTTCGTGCGTCTGTCGTGCCCTTCGTGATGCCCGTCGCTCATTTCCTGGATCCCCGTTTGCACCAGCCGGCACACCGGCATAGCAACATCTTACCCGATCCGCTGCGCACGGCGTTCACTTGGGAGTTCCACCGTCATTGGGACCTGCTGTGCTGTTTGGCCGGTTGTCGGGACTCCGGGTCCACTGTCATTGTTCTCCTCATCTGACGGCGCGAGCTCGTAGCTCTGCACCGATGCATGACCTTCTCGGGCTTAGTTGTGCATCCACACTTGACACAAGATCGCCGACGTCGCGGGCGTTATACCACCTCGCTATCGTCTGTTGGGCTTTGAGGTTGGCATTGTTCTTCCTGGGTTGCTGGGCGATGGCGGGTTAACCCTGCATCGGCACAAGTTACGTGTTCGGTTCTTGTAGCGCATCCACCCTTGACCCGACCACCGTCGCCGCGATCCAGGGCCATTGTTCTCGTTCTATCCGTGGCGCCGTCCGCGCAACCTCTCGGGTACTCCTGGGTTCGGGCCTTCCTCAGCCATACGCAGCGACACAACTGGATTTGGGCTAGCCCCGCGCCTACCTTCGACACGTTCGCATGACCTGTCGCCTGCCGTTGATTCAGGCATATGCTGGTTGACCCCTATGAGCAACGTCCGGTGTCAAATCAGACAATCAAGGTCACAGCTATGCGGGGTTCAGGCTCTGCTTGTCCTGAATGTTTCGCAGTTGTTTCGCATGCATCCGCTGTCAGGATGGCGTCCGACCTTTGAGCCCACGAACGCGCTCCAACCATCGTGCACTCAGCCCGCCTCTGCACCTAGGAGCTCCGGAGTTCCGGCTCTCAGGGCTGCGCGATACGAATCACTGGCTTGCACACCGACGGCGTTCCCCAGATGTGTGCGAAAGATCAATGGATTCAAAACAAACATTCTCTCAGCGCTCTCCTTTCTGATTGACGTACAAACAGGAGCCACCATCCACATGGAGGCCCTGGACGGCGTGTGCACGGTCTGCGGCACTGGGGTGTCTACTTCTCGGCATGCCTGGACGCTCGTTAGAGAATGTTTGGACGAGGGGGACGAAGCGGGACGGCACCTCTTCGCGCTGCCCGACTTGGGCTCGGTTACGAGAGTGGTCATAGTGGTCTTTGCTGTGTGTTCCTTGTCGACGACGAGGTCAAAGTACGCGTTGTTGCGCACAACGAAGGTCGTGAGCGTCCAGGTGCACATCTTGAACCACGTGCGCCAGCCGTGCTCCCGGCGACAGGCAATCCTCGCCTCCGGGCCCAGGATGATCGCGTTCCAGTCCTTCCGCCAGCTGCTGCGCTCCGGGTTGTTGGCGGTCACGGACCAGCCAACGATATGTTCGCCTCGGCGACGTTTGACGAGGCCCTTGGCGTTGTTGAATGGCTTCCAACCGCCCACAAGGACCTTGACGGTCGGACCCTGCTCCACCTTGCACGCCGCAACAGAGTGCTCCAGGTGCATACCGAAGGTCCAAGTCTCTCCCGCGTCGAAACGCACTCCGCCAGGTTCACGAAGCTGGTCACGCATTGCGGCGTGGACAAACTCGCGAACCTGGTGGAAATGTGTCAGCTCCTCTTCGAGACGCCGAGCTTCCCGTAGGAACGAGGTCCGAAGCTCGGACGAGAGCACGATATCGGCGTGCGAGCGGTGCACCTGGTGGCTCAGGGCGCGAAAGGCGGAGTGGAAGCCGTCGATGATGGTGCTCCGCGGAGTATACTCTGGCAGGCCATTGACGAGGACGCCGCAGGACAGCAGCGTGTCGCGGAGGTCCTCGATGTCTACGAAGTTGCTCGGCATGATGGGGAGCGTCTTCTGAATGACATCGCCCATCTGTGCCACCGTTGAATAGTGCCGGAGGATCGCGTGGAGGCAGACGCCCTCCTGATGCCTCTTGAACCAGTCGAGTACGGGGAGAATCTCTGCAAATGTACGCAAGCCATACATGGGCGGCGACGGGTCGGTCTTGTTGGCGCCACCCTCTAGCCCAACGAGATGGATACGAATGTAGATGTTGGCCTCAGCGCTAGAGAGTGCACGGTCGATGTGCGCCGCGGTCTCGAAGTTCAGAGCAGATGTGGCCTTCGCGCCCAACGCCGCGCAAGCCTGCCTGCGAGATTCTGAAGACGTGAAGGTGCATTTTGCCACCCCGGCAAAGATGGATCCTTTCTTGGCCCCAGCGACGAAGTAATCTCCGTACCTGGTGCGAAAAGCGTCTGGGTCGGAGGCGGCGAGAGCGGCGGCGGTGTCTGTGAGTTCGTAGCGATACGAGGGAGCGTCGCATGTGGTCTCACTCTGATATAGGACGAGGAAGGTAAGGGTAGTCGTAGAAGCGACGAAGTCACGCTTCAGCGTGGCCATTCCGTGCAGGAGACAGTCAACCATTGGCGCAATGTTCAGGTACTGCCCCGCAGCAGTGGTCACGGCCAGACCGAGCTCCCGCCGAACTTCATGTCCGGTTGAGATGATCTGGAGTGAATACCGTTCTTCAGTACAGGTCCCACTGTCCAGCGGCTGGGGGTCCCTAATCGCAGAAACAGAAGAGACCCGACCTGTCACGGCGTTGACTCCTGCCCCCGGGTAGTAATTGCTCAGCCAGTGCATGACAATGCAATCGTCCAACAAGGTGCTTTGGGCGGTCGTGAGCGTCTCATGCATCGTGAAAACTTGCTGCGTCATGGAGTATGAGGGCGACGGTCAAGGTGCAGAGAGAGGTCAAGGGACAACGACCACCAAGCAAGCACAATTAGTGCCTCAGAGTCAGATGCTATTGCGGCCGTCTCCGATTCGGAAACGCTGGCGTCTTCCGGGTAAACAGAATTCTTGAGACAATATATTTTCCGGTGGTAATAAGGCGGTGATCCGTCCGCATCGAGCAGGAAACATTGAGTCAAATTGCAAGGTACAGCACATCATTCTGTCAGCTCGACTGGGACTCGACCGGACACCACGGCGATTAAGCTCTGGAGCATTTCCACGACCTCGTCCACCGCGAGGAACGCCGATGTATCACTGCATCTCTCATATAGTGCGACAACGCCGGGTTGATCGATGCCATTGGGCGAGGCCTGGTCGCTATCGTCTGGAAAGATGAACATGCCGCTGAGATACTGCGTCTGTAATGAGGACCGCCGTGTTACTGTTGGCTTGAGTCGTTTACTCACCTCGCGAAGTAAAATACCGAAGTCGTGAACGTCGGAAGTTACGCGTTCAAACATCTCCCCCGGTGCTAGAGACCGGATCCGAGTGTAATCGCCCAAACACGCATCCACATAGGTATCGAAACGCGTAGGAATCCCCGGCCGGTCGCCGGGCTCCCATCGGTTCCCGACAAAAACGTTGTCCTTCCAACAACATGGTGAGCAGAGATATAAACAAAGACTGCTCTCGTACAAGCTTGATAGAGCCATGGACGATGGGAGGGTCTTGGTTGTGGAGGAATTGTAGCGCTTTAGCTACGGCGTGGAGCTATATCTCCGACCTGTCAGAGGCGGAACAGCCGGGTTCGGACGCGATACGCACAACTTTGAGCAAGGGTAGTCCTTTCTGCAAGACGTCCTGTGCGCGTTTACTACGTGCGAGTTGATCGAAGTAGGCCTCTTTGAAGTGTCGTGCCGATTGCCAGTACGGAGTGATAGTGTGCCAAGCGCCCCGAATCTTGGCTACACCAATCAATGGCAGAAGATTCTCGTGACGGAGCTGAGACCAGATCAGCACCTCGTCGCGTAGGTCCTAGGCCTTGTCAATGCGGAGCCAATCATTCCGACGACGGCATACCTCAGACCACCCATCCTCGTCAACAGCGTACTGAGGGCACCGACAAGTGGCAAACACGACCTGCGCCTGCCGAGGAGCCTTTATCTCCTCGGGCACCCAGAAACAGTGAAACTGGATTGAGTTTGCGGGCGGAGTGCCGATCGGATTATCGAGGAATTGCAGCGATAGTCTCACAGCGTGATCAGGCCACGTATCGTAAATCTCGTTGGAAAGATCGACGACCTCTTGAGCCAATGTCACGGATGCGCCGAGGCCTGGACCCAGAATCAGCGGCGCGATGTCAATGCGCCGCAGCATCTCGGAGGCTTTTGGACGGTGACTTGGGAGCTGCGACCAGCAGTCCTGGGCGAGTCGCCACAGTCGGAAGTCCAGTCCCCGCTCGCGGGCCAACGAACCATCCGGGTGCCAATGGCGCAGGCCCCAGCCTAGATACGCGTCGAGCCTAACGAATGTCGTATCGAAGACATGCTCCCAAGGGGGTTGGAGTGAATACATCTTGGAAGCATGATCGTGAGCGACCGAGGTCATGTTTAGCTCATAGACTCACATGAACAATGAGGATTCCAATTGCCCAGAGGTCGTTCTCCACTAACTTGGAGATCAGTTGCAGAACACTCTCGCCCTGCGGGATAGGTCTTTCTGGTTCAAATGGGATGGCCCCGTCCGCAAGGTGGATGCCACTCCGGTGCTGCTCGACTGAGAGGTACAACCGTGTACCCATGGTTCGCACCCCTGGAGCGGTGATGGGGTCGCCCGGCTGAGCATTGTGGTACCTGCTTAAACCGAAATCGGAGATCCTGGCGTTTCCTTGGTCGTCGATCATGATGTTGTCCTGAAAAATTCCAGGTCGGCGTGAGAATTCGCAATCAATTGGCGGACGTAGACTTTCTTACCGCCTTCAGGTCCCCGTGGACCACACAGGGATCCAGTTCCTCATGCAGGAACTGAAGTCCCAAGAGAACTTGTCGAAGCTAAACAACGATTGTCAGGGTCAGCAACACGCCATGGGGTATGGGCGTACATATTTGGCAACGTCGGCACGGGAACAGAGCGCGCCTGTTTTCAGGCACACTGCGAGGTCGCCGTTTGGCATGAAGGGAGAGACCAGAAAAGTTGCACTTTGAGTGAAAGTGCGACCAAGGAATGGCAACACGTGTTCGCAGCGAGAGGCCTTGAGCCAGAACATATCCTCTCGACCCTGTCTAAGAGGTGAGACGGACGCGAGACTTTCTGGGACGACGCACTGTATCCTGAGCACTGGCCCTGAAAAACTCTTTGAGAACAACCTCTACCCCCGTAGAGCTGAGCCTTCCGATGGAGATAGACGCAACCCCGCCCGTCGCCGTGAGCTTGAGTTGGTGGATGTCAATGATCATTCCCAGGTCGGAACCATCGAGAGAGACGAGGGGCAGCGTCGTTGACATGCTGGGTATTTTACGGGTCGTAGGAACCGGCTCGACAAAGGCGACTGACTTCGCCCTTGCCACCTTGGGTCGGGAATCTTGAGCATTGACGCTGCCTCCCGGCGTAGCGTGATCTCCCGTTTGGGGTGGCAGCGCTGAAGCGTAAGCCGAAAGCGTGTCAGTGCCCCTAGCTGGTATCGAAACAGTGGACGTCGCACTCACGCTTGGATGGACTGGGCTCCTGCGTGCCTGGGTCTTGACCGGCCAGCGAGCGCCTTAGCGCATTCATTGACCATATTGACGTCCAGCGAGGACTCTCCCAGCGAGGCGACTCTGAGAGAGAAACATGGTTCAGGCAAACAGACAGCCCCAGAAAATTACGCACTCTTCTTCGAGGATGTCAGCATGACCCGAGTTTAGATGGGGGCAGCGGAGAGGGAGGGCGCGTCAACCGACCGTACGCCTTCTCGGAGCGCTGATATTTGACAGACGCCATTGTTTTTGCTTCCCGCTGTCGTTGAGTTGTGACTGTCACAGCGCGTGAGCAGAGTCAAGCAAGCGCTCAACGTCGACTGCCTCTGTCCCGGTGGACAGGCATGTTTCCACATTTCCACGCGTTTCCATGCAGCTGGGTCTGCGCCCTAGTCCTTGGTTCACTGGTCGCTCTTCCCGACGTGTTGATCGGAGGCGTCATACGCGCGTGCGGATGCCAGAGAGAGTGATGTAAACATTGAGACAAACATGTCCTGTCGGCGACCGGCCCTTCAAGTAACGGGTCTTGTGTCCAAATCCTGTCTAGTCACAGTGTTGCCCACATCTCGGGCGCGCGCCTTGGCTATGGCCATGCACACTCCCTACGTGAAGCTCTGCCCCAGACGCGGCCTGGCCGAATTATTCCCGTTCTATGGCACTGTCGAAGTGATTAGAATGGTTGATAAGGCAGAGCTCGATGGGCGGCAGCATTCCGTTGCAAGGTTGCGGTGGTTCTGGTCGTCACAGACCGTAGCTCTCCATGAACTCGCCAATCCGCCCGACGACCAATACTCGGTATGTTTCTTCTTCCCCTGGACCTTACAGTAAATGTTTATTGAGTATCAGGACCTGCTCCTCCGACTCCGTGACCTCAAAGGTCAACGTTGTGCTAATATTCAGAAGGTATACGGGATGTGTAGTTCGGGCGACCGTGCCTTTCTCGTCACGTCGTATAGTGACAAGGGTCGACTCCTGCCTTATTTGAGAGCCGCACCGTCTCTCGACAGACGAGAATACGTGAGTCTTACCCTTTGTGCACCCTCGACATTGCAATATTCACGCGCGTAGGTTTTGCATATAGCACGCGGCCTCGAGTTCCTGCATTCGCAAGGTATCGTCCACGGCGAGCTATGTTCTGTTCGTTCATCCCTTCCCCTACCCCCCGATGCTAATACACCGTCAGAGAAACATATATATATCTGGCGACAATCGTGCTGTCCTCTCCGGGTTTCCGAACCCTCTCACCGTGTCAGCAAGCATGTCGCAGGGATCGTTGCCGTCTTGGCTCGGGGCCGAGGACCCACAGGAACCGCCAGAGGCCCACGATTCTGACTTCCCCCATGAGTTCCTCGTCGAGCCAACCCAGAACTGGTTTCATCGCAGACCTGTTGTCCCCGGTGAAGCTATTGATAATGCCATCGCCTTGCAAGTAGCTTCGGAACTTCGGTCAACTGATCAAGGCGGCGATGTCTTCGCACTTGGGTTACTTATTGTCGAGGCACGATCATCACTGCTCCTTGCAGGACTACGCTCACCCAGTTTTGCAGCTCTTCGTGGAACTCGGCCCCACGGACAGCAAAAGCGCTCTGCGCCTCGTTCGTATGGCACGAAAGGGGCAACGACCGCCCCACCCCGGCCCCATCAGCACATTGCGCGGCCTCGATGGCCTCCACTGGGATATTTGCCTAAGGTGCTGGACACGTCAGCCTGAGGTCCGCATCACCTCTCATCAACTAGTCGAGAGGCTCCGGCGGGCGAATAACATTGTCCGGCCTGCGTTCGAATGGCGCACGGATGAGCTCGAAATGCGGGTTGACTCGCGCGCGCCGTACGTCCATGACTGGATCACGGACGTGCGAGAACTGCGGGACGGCCGCGATGCAGAACGCGGTTTGTTCGAGGTGGAAGGCAAGTTCCGCAATTCGGACGGCAGTCTGGTGCCCATAAAGATTGTCACGCCATTTATTGCGCGACGAGCTACCTTGCGCCGCCCGCATGTATGTCCTCGCGTTCAATCTGACTCGAACCTGACGTCGTCTTCCAGGATTTCTTGACCGAAGCTTTCATTTGGTGCCAGCTCAGGCACCCCAACATCCTCCCACTTCTGGGGACCACTCATTACGAAGGGACGAATAGCTGCTCTGTCATACCTTGGACTGTTGGCAGTTGCGTGGACTATCTCAAGATCAACCCGGGTGCCGACCGCTTGAAAATGGTGAGACCGGCGGTCCTCCTACGCTCCAAGCTCATTCGAAGACAGATGATCGAAGTTGCCGATGCGTTACACTATCTACATGCCCGTCAGCCATGTATAGTGCATGGCTACGTCCGAGCGGTCTGCCGAACCACCTGCTGCTCGTCATTCCACTGACTTTGATACTGTAGAGGCACGTCTTGGTGACTCCAGAAGGGACCTCGCTCTTGGCGGCTTTCGATTTCCAACAGCTCTACAATCCCGAGACCCCATTCGACGACAGCTGGTACGATACGCCCGCCTTCCGATGGCTGCCTCCCGAACAGGGCCACACGGGCTGCACCACCAAGGGCGACGTCTTCGCCTTCGCGATGTTCGCCTACGAGGTACGGCGGTTCTCGTACGAACAATCAACGATGTCTTCTGACGTCGCACGTGCTCTGGCAGATCTTTTCTGGCAAGTTGCCCATGCACGAACTTCCAGACCGCCTGGGCTGGGTTCGAGACTACAGCATGTTGGACAACGCCAGCACTGCACTGGGCCGCGGTGAGCGGCCGGATAGACCTGACCACAGAGCTCTTACGGATGATGTCTGGAGACTCATCGAGCGATGCTGGGATCAGTCGCCACTCCAACGTCCATCCATGCGGACTGTCGCGAGCGAGCTCCGGCTAGTGATGAAAACCGTGTCATCTGGGGATCTGGGTGATTGATTCGAAATATATTAAAGGCTGTTCCAACCTGGTTCCAACTTCTCATCCCTCGGTCCTCGACTGCGTCCAGGTCCGTTATGCATGCCCAGCGAATTCACACAAGAATAGGATTACGCTCCCACTAGCCACAGTCATCCATTCGATGGTGGATCTGAATCCATAAATGCTGGGTGTTTTTCGTTCAAGGGATCCTGCGCAAGGCAATATTAAGTAATATTTGTTCACCCCGCGGAGTTGCCGCGGTCATGATCACGGCGGCGCGCGTCAGCGCGCGTCCACTGATCAGGTTTGTTGCCGAACGTTTTCTGATCCGGGCTTTGACTCGCACGGTGCTGCCCCAACATTCGATTCTGTGCATCCTTTGCTCACACACATGCCGTAGGAAGCGAACGGAGGCCCAGGCTCAGCTATGTAGGGACACGCGTGTTTGTTGTCACCCAGCAAGCTCTTCGCACCAGCGGGGCTCGCGTGCTATCTTCCTTCCCTATCCCCACTGCAGGTCCTATAGAGTATAGTTTGCTGCGCCAGCCAGTGTTCTCCATGGCTGCATCTGGCGCGAAAGTTCACCCCAGGCCGGGCCTACTTCGCTTTGTGCCATTTTACGGTAGGGTCAAAGCCATCAAGGTCATCGAGACGACGGAGGATGGACGGCAGTATTCTCTCGCAAAACTGCGGTGGCTATGGGCGTCATACAATATAGCTCTGCATGAGCTCTCCGGTGTGCCTGATGACGAGCTCTTGGTGTGTTTATTCGTCATGCTTGCACGGAGTACCTTTCATCTAATATCCTAAGGACATCCTGTCACAACTTCGTGGTTTACGAGGGTCCGCGGACGTGCTGAACATTCAGGAGGTATTCGGAATGTGCCACCTAGATGGCCGTGCTTTCGTCGTCGCATCCTATTTCGCGAAGGGACGATTACTTCCCTACTTGAAGACGACTCCATCGTTGAACCGCAGGGAATATGTGCGTGCTCATTATACGCTCTCTCTTCTGGTCCATCAACTGCGTTATCCAGGTCTTACATGCAGCATCCGGTCTTGCATTCCTACATGCACACGGGATCACGCATGGGGATCTGTCGTTGGTTCGCCGGGCTTCTTCATCGCGACATAATCTGACACGCCAGCAGAGAAACGTGTTTATATCGGATTCTGGCCATGCAGTTCTTTCTGGATTTCCTCGCTGTCCTGAGGGCTCAGTACTTACGGCACAGTCCCAAGTTCCATATTGGCAGACTGTCAAAGATCGTCTGGAACCGCGCGAGGCGGAAGACTCCGACGCCCCGCATGAGTTTCTCGTCGAGCCCATGCAGAACTGGGTTAAACGGCGACCGATTCTCCAGGACGAGCCTGTTGACAGCTCGATCCGCCTTGCAGTGGCTGCAGATCTAAGGTCCACCGATGCGCCTGGTGACATTTTCGCGTTCGGTTTCCTTGCGATCGAGGTATGGCGACCGCTCCTGCTCACCAGTATTCTGATTCCCCTCACAGATTTTCGTCGAGCTCGGTCCCACGGACTGCCAGAGCGCCTTACGCCTGCTTCGCATGGTTAAAAAGGGCCTGAGGCCCCCTCATCCAGGCTCTGTAAGCGTGCTGCGAGGGCTCGACGACCTGCACTGGGACGTCTGTCTGAAATGTTGGTCCACACGACGCGAAGATCGCATTACCTCACGGGAGCTGGTTGAAAGACTGCGACGGGCGGACAACATCGTCCGTCCAGCTTTCGAACAGTCGCCGGACGATCTCGAAGCGTGGGTGGCCTCTCGTGTGCCGCGCTTGAGGAAGTACATCACCGACGCACATGATGTGAGAGAAGGTCGTGACACGGAACGCGGACTGTACGAGGTGGAGGGGACCTTGGAACGAGACGGTAGCCGGGTCCTGGTCAAGATCATCACACCGTTCATCGCACGACGAGCCACCTTGCGTCGTCGGCACGTACGTTGCGATCCTTTGTATTTGATCGGTCAATGAGCTTACACCTCCACTCCTAGGACTTCCTGACCGAAGCATTTGTATGGAGTCAACTCCAGCATCCCAACATTCTTCCGCTGCTAGGATCAACCTCTTACGAGCGGACGAACAACTGCTTTGTTGTGCCCTGGACTGTAGGGAGCTGCTGCGACTACCTGCGCGCCAATCCAGATGCGAGTCGCCTCAAGATCGTAAGCTCTTCGTCCTCCTTTGGGCAGAAACTTTACCAGATCCCAGCTTGTTCAGGTCGCAGATGCGCTCCACTATCTACATTCCCGCGCCCCCACAATCGTGCACGGTTATGTCCGCGCGGTGTGTCCACACGGCATGGTCCCTTCTTGACTGTCTCTGAACGTAGAGCAGAGACACGTCCAGGTTACTGAGGAAGGCAACGCGTTGCTGGCTTCGTTCGATTTCCAGCAGCTATACAACCCTGAGGAGCTCTGGGACGATAGTTGGTACGACGCGGAATCGGAACGCTGGACGCCCCCGGAGCTCGTGCTCACGAACTGCACGACGAAAGGCGATGTGTTCGGGTTTGGCATGTTCGCATATGAGGTACGGATCGCATTGCCCGTTACGCTCCGTGGCTGACTCTGACATCGCACTATATGCTCAGATTTACTCTGGCCAGCGACCAATGCACAATCTACCGGACCACATAGACCCAATCACGTTCGCCCGTGCTGGCGGCTCGTTGGCGCTGGGCGAGCGTCCCGAACGTCCTGACAATGAGACACTGACGGACGACATCTGGGACATTGTGCAGCGATGCTGGCTCCAGTCACCCATCTTGCGCCCATCTATGCGAACCGTAGCGGCGCAGCTGAGGCGGTTGATGGAGCCAACGTGACTGGAGATGATTCGGACCTACTTATGTCTGGGACCGCCGCCAGTTCATCATGTAGGGGCGTGGGTTATACATTTTTACCATCGTGGAACGATCCTACCGTGCCGCAGGTGTTTGGTTGGCAGTCACACTGACCCGGAGTCGGCGGAAAGAGAAATTCGCTCGAAGGGCTCGCCAGCTGCAAACCTATAGGATATAGAAATGCACCCTCGTTGAACCGATACGCGCCACGCCAGAGACGTTGTCCGAGCATGCTCGGCGCACTGCCGCGCAAGCAAGGTCGTACGTGTACAACAGTTCGCTGCGCACATTGTATGTATGGATGCGCTCCGGGATACCGAAAAGGATACACAAAACGTAAATGCAGCATAATCATAGTCGCCAAGATATCGCTCGCTCGTAAGGGGGGTCGTGACTTGCGGTTCTACTCCTCCATTTTGCTGCCGCCACGCTTCAGGTACTTCTGGATCCACGGGTGCACCGCGGCCTCTTGGAGCGACAGGCGGCGCTCGGGGTCGTGTTGCAGAAGCTGTGATTGGGTGTTGTTAGATACTGAACGTGGCACGTCATGGTCGAGCTTACTTTGACGATGAGGTCGCGCGCCTCGGGCGACACGTGCGGCGGGATCTTGAGGTCGACCTTCGAGATTCGCTTGTACGTGGCTTTCGGCGGTGTCAGCGCACGCCGGACCGAAGACGGGACGACGCACCCTTGTGGCCCTTCAGGTCTTCGAACGGCGGGACGCCGCAGAGGAACTCGTACGCGAGCACGCCGAGCGCCCAGTGGTCCACGCGCTCCGTGTGCTCGCGGCCCTCGACCATCTCGGGCGGCAGGTAGTCGAGCGTGCCGCAGAGCGTCGTGCGGCGGTTGCCCGGCGCGTGCACGCTCCAGCCGAAGTCGCCGATCTTGAGCTCACCCGCGAGACCGAGCAGCAGGTTCTCGGGCTTGATGTCGCGGTGGATGATGTGCTTCGAGTGCAGGTACGCGAGCGCGTCCGCCATCTGCGCGATGTACTGTCGTAGGTTTAGAGAGGGCCGCTGGGTTGTGGCGTGAAAAGAATTACCCTAGAAGACCGCTTCTCGGAAAAGTGGCCGTGCTTCGAGAGTTGCTTGTAGAGCTCGCCTTTCGCGGCGAACTCGAGCATGAGGAAGATGCGCCTTTCGTCGTGGAAAAAGCCGTAGAGGCGCAATACGTTAGGGTGTCTACCAGCCGCGTCGTCAGCGAGCCGGCCAGACAAGTATGGGCGACGAACCTGAGGTTGGACTGGATTTCAATTTCGCGACGGACCTGTTTCTCGACCTTATTGTCGACAATCTCTGACTTGTAGAGGCACTTCAAAGCCACTATGTACCGCGGCTCGCACTTGGTGCGGACCTGGCAAGGTGATGAGCTTCTTATAGTAACCAACACTCGCCAGGCTTACCATGTAGACGTTACCGAACTTGCCCTTGCCCAGCGGTCTTCCAATATCAAAGTCCTTGAGGGACCACTCCCTGGTCGGCCTGAGGCTAATATGCGGGATTAGAACCAGCAGCTACAGGACAAGAAAATCTGGCGTACACAGCGGCGCTCTTGCTAGAATCGAGGGCCAGGTCGACAGCAGCCTCGCCGTAGACGCGGCTACCGCGCCCAGCGCGCTCTTCGTTCTCGAGGCTCGCGTCGTAGCGTCCGAGGTCGACGCCGAGGTCGGCCGCGCCGTCCTTGGGCAGCGCCTGCTTGCCATTGTGTGGCACGTACGGGTCCGCAGACGCCGAGCGCAAGCCCCCGTTAACAATGTCGTTCAGCGGTACGGCCAAGGACGCGACAGACATCGACGCCATGGCTTCGGGGTGCTGCGTGGCGGAGGGGATGGTTGCAAAGGGCGATTTCGGACTCCGCTCTCGGCCCGGTCACGCGTTTGCGAGGCACGTGCCGAACTCCGACCGCTCCTTTCCTTCCTCCCATGTTGCCCAGGTTTTCGCGGGCCGTGCAGCGCGGCGCGCGCAATATCCATGCTGGAGTGCCGGGGACGTTTCAGCCGCCGCTAAAGGGCATTCGTATCCTGGACCTCACGCGCGTGCTGGCTGGGCCGACCGCGACGATGCTGTTGGCCGACCTGGGGTAAGCAAAGGTGGTTTGGTTGCCGATAAACCCGCTAGACGCGCTGTAATTGCCAGTGCAGATGTAATCAAGGTCGAAGAGCCAACGCGCGGAGATGACACCCGTTGGTTAAGCAGCTGCTCATGTGCTGACACCTGCTAATGTTCTGCGGCCCGGCAGGATCGTGGGCGCCTCCTTCGGCCCCGACATTGGATAGCGCGCCAGAAGAAGCCAGTCATCTTCCTCCTGAGAGCGCATATTTCCTTGCCGTGAATCGCAACAAGCGCTCGTTGACTCTGGACCTCAAACAGCCAGCCGGTTCGCCCCATATTTGGCCCGTATGCGACTATCTCATCCCCCGAGCCAGGCCTTAACATTGCGCGTCAACTCGCCCAGCGAGCCGACATTCTCGTTGAGAACTTCATGGTTGGGAAGTTGGACAAGCTGGGTCTCGGTTACGACGCCCTTCGCGAAACGAACGATGGCCTGATCTATGTCTCCATAACTGGTACGCTCATTCAGTCGTGCTCTCACCATTGGGATGTGCTCATTCCGGCTGGAAGGATATGGACAAACTGGCCCTTACGCTAATGCAGCCGGCTACGACGTGATCATTGAGGGAGAAGCCGGGCTCATGCATATGCACGTGCAAGGCCTTCCAGATTTCTCTCCCCGCCTCATCTCTGACCTAGAACGGGGGAACCGAATGGTCCACCTTGCAAAGTCGGTGTGGCAGCCACAGACATTGCGACGGGGTTATACGCCCACGGTGCGGTCCTCGCCGCGCTGCTCGCCAGACAGAAAACGGGCAAAGGCTGTTTCATCGACTGCAACCTCTTCGAGAGCCAGGTACTGCGTCTGATTGGCTTGTGGTATTGAAGATCTCACTGCCTGCTGCGATAGATCGCAGGCCTGGCTAACATCGCGTCCAACTACCTCATTGCCGGCGCGGAGGCCTCCCGCCACGGCACGTCGCATCCGAGCATCGTGCCATACCAGGTTTTCCCGTGCAAGGACGGATTCATCATGATCGGCGCAGGGAACAACAAGCAAGTGCGTCTCCGCCTTTCCCTGACTTCCAGGATTCCAACGCGTGGGGACAGTTTGCCACGTTCGCTGAGCACATCATGGGGGACGCCTCGCTTGCGCTCGACCCCCGCTTCTCCACGAATGCCGCGCGCGTCGCGAATCGCGCCACCCTGGTGCAGATGATCGAGGATAGGATGCGCGCGCACGGACGTGACTACTGGCTGGACAAGTTCCGCGGGCTTGGGTGCGTCCGGACGTCCTTGTCCCCGCCGCAGAGCAACTGAGACGTGTTGTCCTTGTGTTCTCAGAATCCCGTATGGCCCGATCAACAACATCAAGCAGACATTCGAGCATCCGCAGGCCGTCGCGCGGGGCGTCGTGCAGGAGGTTGAGGTGTGTGACCGGTGACCGCCTCGTCAAAATGACGCAATCTGACTCGCTCCAGCACCCACGCGCCGGCAAGATCAAGCTAGTTGGACCCGCAGTCAGCTACGACGGGAAGAAGATGCCCATAGAGAGGCCCCCGCCCTGGCTTTCTCAGCACACTGACGAGGTGCGCGAGCTGGCTGTGATGAGAGCGATGCAAACTCATGAGTACTAATTCTGCAGATTCTCAAGGAACTCGGGTATGATGACGGTGAGATCGCAGAACTGCGCGAGCAAAAGGTGGTTTGAATTTCAATCCCTGCGCAACAAACGACATCCTTTTTTCCACTGCATCACTCAGGTCAGATTCCCACACAGCTCCAGCTGGCTGCATCTTCGACTTTTCCACGGCCGCTGAACTTGGCTTGCGCGGGATACGGGCACAGGGGCCGCTGGCTCTGCACGCCCTTGCGCGCGTCGTCGCCGACGAACTTTGTGGCGATGATCTTGTCCGGTGCGCGGCCCTTCTCGACCCACTCGGTGAGCGCGAGCAGCACGTCGTGCCGCGCGTCCTCGAAGCCCGGCACGCCGTGGTCCGTGCCCGCAAGCGCGCTCTGCGCAAAGTACCACGGCGCGGTCGGCGCGCCGCTGCAGTGGCCCATGCCGGGCACGACGAAGAAGCGGTAGAACGCGTCGAGCTCGCGCGGCGCAAGCGCCATCGCGCGCTGCACGTGCCGCCGGAAGTACACGCTCGACCCCGTCGGGATGAGCGGGTCCGCGAAGCCGTGATAGTGGATGATCTTGCCGCCGCGCGCGCGGAACGCGCTCAGGTCGAAGGCGTCGGCGTTCGCGCGCCCCGGGTTGATGCTGTCCGCGAGCTGCACCGTCGACAGGTCGAACGGCGGGAGCGGCCCCGTGGTGTTGAACAGGAAGTTCTGCAGCCACGAGCTGCCCGCCGGGTGCGGCGCGTTGCCCGCGATGAGCGGCGTGAAGTCCGCGCCGAGCGCGAGCCCCGGGAAGACGAACGTCTGGTTCGTGTCGACCCAGTCGTGCGTCAGCGTGTACAGCGTGTCGAGCTGCGCTGGAGTGAGGCAGTTTGCCGTCTCCCCGTCCGTGCAGAGGAGGATGTCGGGGATGAAGTGGCACCCGTCGGGATCGCTGATAATCCCATCCGACACGCCGTCCTGCGCGTCGCACTGGCGCAGTATCTCAGCTTCAATGACGCTGAACAGCTGTGCCGAGATGCGACCAGGGGAGTCGGGCAGATTCTTCAGCCCCACTTCCTCTGTCCAAGGCTGCAAATGCGTCGTCCACCAGGCTGGGGCGCCGATGACGGCACCGTCAAAGTCTCCGGGGAACATCTGAATCTCCTTCAGACCCTGTCTCCCTCCGGTAGAGCAGCCGGAATAGTACGAGTGGACGAGCGGTCTGCCGTAGAAGTCCGCCACGATCTCTTTCGCGAGCACAACCGATCCGTGCACGGCGCGGAAGCCCCAGTCGGTGATGCTTTCGGGCTTATTGAGCGCCCACGCGCCGTCGAATACTGAGGAGTTATGCCCGGTATCAGTTGACAGAGCCGCGAAGCCGTAATGCGCGAATATGCCCATGTCGGGCCAATTAATCCCGCCCCCAAAGCCGCCGTTGCCAGCTGTCATCATGCGACCATTGAACGCGCCGCCTTCGGTGGGCAGCAGCAGACCGAAATTGAAGGACGACGAGGGCGACGAGACAACGTTCACGGACAACGCGCACGACGCCGGCAGCCCAGTCGCGTTCTGGGGGAATTCGAGGTTGCCGTCGCCAAAGGTACCGTTGGTCGGGATGAGAACTGCATGCGTCAGCGTCGCCCCAGAAGGAAGAAGGCGAGAGATGGCTGTGCTCGAGCAATCGAGGCGCCTGAACGATTCGGACGTCAACGCGTTGGCAGCCACGAGAGGCGCCAAAGGAGGAAACATCGTCGCCAGTGTCTCGCGGATGGGAGTGGTAAGGAGAGGCGATGCAAATCATACACGGCTCACTTTCATATTCATCGGGAGTGCTCCAGGAATGGTGGTCACCTGCTCGCTTCGACGTGCGCCGGGACGATAATTCAGCCGGCAGGGAAGTCAGCTTCAACTGGCAATCTTTATACGGCTCGATGATTCTACTCAAGTGGTACGTCTAAGGCAATGACGCAGGCAATGACGCAGGAGGGACAGGGCCAACGAGGGGGATGATGTCTGGCTGACAGACAGTCCCTTCCTGTCTGAAAATACGCCGCCACAACCGTTGCTACACACATCGAAGGAGACTGTGTCCGACGGTGTTCTGGACTAGGAGACGCATTCCTTCGAAGCGAGATACGACTGCTTGCGCTGCAGACAAGGGAGTGACGGGGTCGAACTTGTTGGACAAGACCAGGACGGGGACGAAGGGCTGAGACTTCCGTGAGACGCCAGCCGTCAGACAGCTCTGGAGATGAAAAGCAGCGCGCAAGAGGTGTGGTAGCGCCGGTCCCGCGCGGATCGAATCCCAGGATGTCAAAGAAGAACCCAACAGGCCGGCCCCTAGGGCGGTCCCTCTACCCAGCACCGTCTGCGTACCAGATCCACCAAGCCCACCAGGGTTAAGCAGAACCGTTGCGCGCGCAGAAGGAGAGGTTGCCCGTGTCAGTCAAGGGACCTGGGACAGGCAAAAGCCAAAAGCAATATGATCAGCTGGTCGCTGAGGCGCTGACTCTGAGGCCCTGGGACCCGGATTCGATGTTGACGCAGGAGGGAAAAGATGGGAAAAGCCGGAGTGGAACACCCATATATTATATACTAATTGTGAGGCCGAGGTGGGGGATGGGGGGGATGTAAGTACCTATTCTTGGCTCGGCATGGCCGTGTGAATGCGCCGGGGAGAGCGGGCCGGGGAGCGGCCGGGCGATGGCGCAGTTGGTTAGCACGTTGGCCACACAATTTCAGACAAAACCTAGGCCTGATACGAACCCGGCGTATCATATATCGCCGGTTCGAATCCGGCATTTCTTGAACCTCTCACCAGGGGCTGTCAAAAGACATCATTGAGAGAGGAGAACGGGTTACGCGTCCTGACGTTGCAGAGATGCATGTTCCCAGAAACATGTATATCCATCGCAAGCCCGCCCATTCGGGTTGATCCCCTGCCCCATTTGCCAGCTTGCATGAGTAACCGTAATTGTTCTTGCTAAAAAGGTCAACTAAGGCAATATCCCACCTGGACCTCACGTATATAACACAGTCACTGAGTCGCAACGACGGCTTCGTGTGCAACGTGAACGAGAGGTAGCGTCCCATGAGTTAAAAGAAAATGCAAAAGCTCTGGGAAATGCCGGATTCGAACCGGCGACCTTGGATGATATGACGGGTTCATGTTAGAACCTGCAAAAACGATGGGAAATGCCGGATTCGAACCGGCGACCTTAGGATATCTTTAGGATTATCAACCGGACTATCCCGATTGTCATACTTGCGTATGAGACCTACGCGCTAACCAACTGCGCTAATTTCCCATGATGAATCGATTGACTTGTGTAATGTTAGCCGCTCCCGGGTCATGTGCACCCAGTGTGCACCTCATCACGGCAGTGCTAATGCTTCGGCTGATTCAGCTCGCTAGACTTCGTCCTACTTATCGGTACCTGCAAGAGGCCTTACAAGCCCGGGCGGGTCGGCAACTCCGACATCGGGCCGAGCGCCGCCTCTCTCTCTCTCCGCGTCAACGTACTGTTACACGATCGAGAGAATGGCCGTTCGCGTCCTTTCTTCTTCGGAAGTGGACAAGGCAGTGGAGACTCTGTCCCTGCAAGCGCTGATGGACCTGATGGCGCGCGTCTTCCAGGCAGTATCGACAGACGCGTCCCGGGTACAATGCCCACACCGCGCGTCCCTCAACATGCCAGAGCATACGACGCTTGTTATGCCTGGTCGAATGGCTAATCTGGGTACTGCTATCAAGGTTGTGTCTGTACCCACACGTGGTTCCGGCCTGCCTGCGTCCATTCTGGTGCTCGACGAAACCACTGGAGCTGTGAAGGCGTTGCTGAACGGCGGCACGCTGACGGCGTTGCGCACCGCCGCAGGGTCAGCTCTTGCTACTCGACTACTGCTGGGGCCGTCTGCTCGCCCGGTCCATCTCGTGGCTTTCGGTGCGGGCGCTCAGATTCGTGCGCACGTTCGGCTGTTGCTTGAACTCTATCCGTCGTTATCCCACTGCACGGTCGTCAATCGGAACCTAAACGATCGGGTCTCCTCCCTCATCGCCCACTTCTCCGCTACGCATGCCAACGTGCGATTCGAGGCGATGGCGCAGACAAACCGGGATGCCGTTCGATCCGCCGTACATGCAGCCAACATTCTGGTCGCCGCTACCAGTTCTACAGTGTCCCTATTTGAGAATGATTGGGTCCAGCCTGGGACTCACATCATCTTAGTGGGCAGCTACAAGCCCACCATGCGCGAGGCACCGGACGACCTTATCCGGCGAGCCAAATGCGTCGCCGTCGACTCGCGCGAGGCTTGTGCCATCGAGGCCGGCGAGCTCATCAGTGCAGGTTTGAAACCCGATGAGATGGTCGAGCTCGGAGAGCTGGTCGAAGGCAACGACCCCGAAGCTATCCGAGGCAGATTCGGGGATGTGACGATTTTCAAGAGCGTTGGCATCGCCGCCCAGGACGTAGCGATCGCCTGCTCCGTCGTCGAACAAGCTGAACGGCTGCACATTGGGACGCTGGTTGACTTCGATGTTTGATACTTCTTGCCGCCCTACGGGCAATTATTCTTGTGTCTCCATCTTACTTCTAGCGCATGCATGTGCCGAGCATCACAAGCAGGCGCCTGTTGCTGCGCTTCGGGAATCCTCGCTAATGTTTAGGACGGTCTCAATCCATGTTGCTAGGTTTGAGGCAATAAAACTACACATGACCATACGGCCGGCTGATATTTATCGTAGTTGTCGTGTAGTTGAACTCGTGTAGTTGAATGCGAGTTGAACTTCGTCTAGATCTGTTACAGTCTAAGCGCCGAGCGCTGATCCTCGCGCGCCAAGGCGGAGTCGGGATTCGCAGACATGCTTCCCAAAACGCGCGTCATGGCCAGGTCGACATGGCACCGCCGTCGAGATCACGCCCGGGATTCTGCAAGGTTGGACCGCCGCAGCACTGACTCACCGTGCTGCACGGATCGCACGTGCGTACAAACCTTCTTAACAGGCGCGGCCACCGCGCGAACATCGTATCCCACTCCACATAATCGACCCTCACGCACTACGTTCACTTGTTGGGCCCTGCCGCCATGCTCTTCCTCGCCGGGCTCCTTCTTGCGACGCCAGCCCATGCTCTTTTCGGCGGGCCAGCCTTGACCTCGACTCATAAAAGACAGTCTACCCCGTTCGATTGGTATGCGGTTAGTAGTAGTCGTCTGGGATCGTTGGGCACCATTTTCACTGTCTGCTTTATACTTAGTTGGAACCCTCCGACAACATTACATGGACGCCATGCTTCGACGGCCAGCAATGCGCGCGTCTGAACTTGCCACTGGACCATGCGACTCCAAATGGCCCGAAGATTCAGGTCGCGCTTGAGATGATCGCAGCGACTGACAGGGAAAACTATCAGGGTCCGTCGTGCACCTCTCTCAGCGTGGGATCACCTTGCTTACGAATAGATACAGGTACTATCATCGTCAACCCTGGTGGTCCTGGCGGCACTGGAAGCGAGCATATGCAAGCTTTCGGTCCGGTTCTCGCGGGTATCTTCGGCCCAACTTTCGACATTCTCTCGTTCGACCCGCGCGGCACCGGCGCGACCACTCCGCGAGCAGACTGCTTCCCACCCGAGCATCTTGCGGATTGGTATGGCTCGGAGGTCCTGGCGCTCCGTGTCAACAATACCTCTATCCCCCACGCCATGGCGCGCGATCATCTCCGCGGCGCTGCGTGCGCTCTGGCGTTTGGCGGTAAAGGCAGCCACGATCCGCGCGGGAGTGTTCAGGACTGGGGTGCCGGTCGGTTCATGGACACGGCCAGCGTTGCGACCGATATGCTTCGCATTGTGGAGAAGCTCGGCCAAGAGAAGCTGCAATACTACGGAATCGTGAGTCAAGGCCGGTTCCGCCGGTTCATCTCGCTGAGACTGCGTCGCAGAGCTACGGCACTGTGCTTGGCCAATACTTCGCTGCCATGTACCCCGACAAGGTCGGCCGCCTGATCATCGATGGTGTGGTCGACGGCGTCAAGTGGCAGCGCGGTCAGACCTGGGACATGGTCGAAGACTCCGACCCCGCCATGGACGAATTCTTCAAGGACTGCGCGCTCGCCGGGCCGGAGAAGTGCGCGATCTGGGAGGAAACTCCCTCTGCCGTTGCGGAGCGCTTCGACCGCATCTTCGCCGAGCTCACTAAGAATCCTATCTCCGTGCCCGTCCCTGGCGGCAGTCCTGTCTTGGTCACCGCGGACATCGTCCTCGCCCTCCTCTGGCGTAACGGGCTCTACTTCCCCCTCACCGGCTTCCCGCTTATCGCTACTGCCGCTCGCGCGATCGAGGTGAAGGACCTGGCCACCCTCGGCGCCATTGCTGGTGGTGCCGTGGACTACGCCAGCTTGCCGCCGTGGTACCGCCCGACGGAGGCCTTCGTGGCCGTCTCCTGCTCGGACTTCCCCCCGCTCAACTCGTCGTACACGGAGGCGGTCAAAACAGTCAAGAAGGCGACTGCACTCTCGCGCTGGGGCGGCCCGCTCGTCTTCACCCGCCTCCGTCTCCAGTGCGGCGGCTGGAAGATTCGCGCAAAGCACCGGTACACCCGCCCTGTCTCTGCGAAGCTCCGCGTCCCAACGCTCGTCGTTTCCAACAAATACGACCCCGTGACACCTCTCTCCGCAGCCAGGGCCGTCGCGTCGCGCTTCGGATCGGGCCTGCTCGTGCAGAATGCGCCTGGGCATTGCGCGTTCTTCTACCTGTCGAACTGCGTTGCGTCCTCGATGCATGCTTACATGAAGGATGGCACATTGCCGGCCGAGGGTACTGTATGCGAACCCGATCATCGGTAGAAAATGTGGTCGCTCCGAAGCGCTCTGGAGGGCTTCGGAGCGACCAAACCTCGGAATCAAGGGTCCCACGTGTGGAGGCTCTGAGCGCAGCACTGCTGCTCCAGATGGCCTCCGGGGCGCTCCGGAATCCGCTGGGAGCGCTGGGAGCGTGCACACGCTCCGGCAGTGAGAGTCCTCTCCCGTGCGATGCTTTACTTATTTGTTCTTACTTTTGCAGCGGCCATTTGAAATGTTTGTGAGAACACCAACGCGAATTAGTATATAATCGTTGTTACAGAAAGATATAATAATATAACCACACTGAGCTGCTCGCTACTATTGGGACATGCGGAGGAACACGGCTAGGGGCTATACGAAGCAGCATGGGCCCGAGGAACGAGAGGGGGTATGGGTGCAGGTGCAGAATCGCCAGGGAGAGTACGAGCGTCATGGGGAGTGGTTCACGTACAGTCGTCGCTCTCATACAGCGCGCACGGTGTTGACTGCGACGCGCAGGATATCCCAGCTGTCTAGCGTGCCGCATCCTCGAGGGCAGAGACGTACACGCTCAAGCGGGCGGTGGAGAGTGCGGCGGCGGCGAACATGTCTCGTGCGGGTCGGAATGATAAGGCTCGGCGGACGAGCGTCTTGAGCCCTGATCACCAGGCTGGAACGCGGAGGCCGAGCGCACGCACACGGGTGTCGTTGTGGTAGGCGGTCTAGGGGCTCGTCGGCGGACTGGGAGTGAATGCGAACGAATGGAGGACTCACCAAGAGTGTCTACTCTATCCGAACGAATTGCGTATGCATTTACAACCTGCGTGAGCGTCAAATACAGAAGGCAAGAGCTAGGCACTGGCAGCGCACCTTATTGTTGTCCATAAAGCGTGCGCCTGTCCGCAAGTATCGCATCAGCAAGCATGCAAAAGAAGGAACCCAGGGGCGCACTAAAATTCAAGCCAGAAACGCGAGTAGATGTAGACTTGACACCGTCATATCATCTGCGGGGGCATACGGGGTGGCTGCAAATATTGGGATGTCAGCTGGAGTTGCGTGTCGCAAATAGCGGCGGCGGCGACACTGGAATCCGTTTGACAGTGGAACGAGGTAGTATGTAGAGCAGGGAGGTGACAGCGAGCGCAGCAGCGTGAAGCTTAGGTTCTTGTCTAAAAGGGAAGATGGGACAATCAGCGGCTCGCCAGCACGACCAGAGTCAAAAAATAACGCAAAGTCACATACCAGGCACGCTAGTTAAATCCACGTACCCATCCACGCGTCCTCTGAGCGGCTCTGCAGCGCAGGATCGAGCTGGTTCTGTCCGCTTGTAGCAGAGAAGAAGGCGACGGCACCGTAGACGAACTAACGAGCGCAAGATGATTCGATGTTTGCAAGTCCGACTGAACCGTCTTTGCCTCTGCGCCCATCCACATGAAGACGATTAATTCGCTATACATATAGAACTTCTGGGATGGTAATCCACGGCGCGATTTGTGCTGTGGAAGAGCCACCAATTTTCATGTTTCACCGGGCGCTGTTGAAGACCCGGCAAACTACTAGGTACCGAATACGTTAAACGAACCCAGATTTCTACTCTTCAACTGACGAGGAGGTACCCCCAAGCTTTAGAAGGTCCTCAGCCCGCATGTAACCCCCATGCCGGGTCTCGCGGTCAGCAGTCGCGTTGTCGATGCCCGCTTGTTCACTGCGCTGATTCAGCCGAAGACCCCGTTATTATGCCAGCGGACGCACCATGCTTCCTTCCAAATAGCCTTCCCAATGGTAGCCAGACAGCCCGGGGCCGCCGCCTCGGCCTCATTGAGTGCTTCAAGATGTTGGGTGTAGATCGGCTCGTACTTCGTCGCCTTGAAGTCGTGCTTCTCGTAGGTTCCCGTCTTCCAGCGGCGGAGGATACATTCAATCTAGACCCAATGTCATCGGTGTTCCCGCCCGAGGCCAATACGGACTTACTGCAGTTAGAAGAAAGGCGATCAACGGTGGCGGGACGTCCGCAAACTGTGCAAGGTTCGGCCCGAGTGCCAGCGGTTGGCCTTTTTTGACTTGTCGCGTCAGGAACGACTTGCGAAAGAGGTCGGGCAATACAGGGCACTGGAAAGCGCCATCGCGCTTTACGGAATTCGTGAATAAAGTGCTGAGTCCGAACATTCTCGGCTCACTGTTTTGTACGACTGGAACGTGAATGCGCTGTCCTTCAACAGCGTTTCGATCTTGTCCTGTCGCGCGGTGTCCGTCATCGACTTGCCGCGCAGCTTGTAGTGTGTTGCTACTAGCTCCTCCGCATCTGCGACTACATGGCCACGGAACGACGAATCCACTCCGATTGCCTGTTGTAGCGCGTCAGAACGGACGACGACGGCAATGACACACTCACCACATAAGTCATGTGCGCCATGTACGTTGGGTCCGCTTTTCCACGCTCTCCCCGACGCGCGCGCAGGTCTTCCTCTGAGCTGTCGCCAGTGCCCTGATCGCTGCCGCCGTCGTCGCCCGGCTCAGGCGCGGTATGCTTCTTGAAAAGACGACGTGCGGCTTTTAGTCTCCCTTGCAGACTCTAACACGGATGAAACTCGATCCGTGATGTAGAGTCTGCTCCAACTTGATGCCTCCGTATATCTGGTCCTTTTCCTCCGAACTCCGCTCGGATTCGGGTCTCTCAGAGTCGCAAGCGCTTCTCTGTTCGCAACCTGTAAATGGCAAACAATTTTAGTTTACTTCCGCAAGAATAACTGCATGGTGAGATCCGGGAACTCACATAGTCTCACTGCACATTCGTTCGTCGCTCTCGGAAGACTCCGGTCTGACTCCGGTTACTAGTTCTTTCGGACGCATTCTAGGAGTAATCGGAGTTCGGAAGCAAAAGGACCAGATATGCGGACCCATCAAGTTGATCTAGACTATGCGGCTTTCGTGGCTCTTTTCTCGCTCGGGAAAGCGTCCTTGGTCGCAAGCATCGCCGCGTAGTCCGCCCGCATGTCCTCCCCGACTAGTTTGCTAGTTGGGGTGAACGCGTCGAGCGGCGGTGCCCGTTTGCCCTGGCCGACGCGCAGGCGTTTGTATGGCGTAAAGGGCCCCCCACCATTGGTCTGCGATGGGGTCTCGTCCTCGGAAGACTCGGTGTCAGTGTCTTTGCGCGTCGAGGTTGGCCTTTTGTGTTTCCGCGAGCCTTGCACCTTGGTGAGCGGCTCAGAGCCGCTGACCGTGATCTGCAACCCGACCGTGAATGGAGTGGCAGTCTGTGACATCTCACAGTAACGTACTTTTGCAATGCCCCTGGGTAGCGGCCTTTCCTGTGCCGCTTGTTCTCCTCCATTGACGTTGGCGCCATCGGCCGTGGCGGCGCTGGACCCACGTCCGTCGGGCCTGCTTTTCTTCGCCGCTGTTGGCCCAGAACCACTCTCGTAACCGGCCACACTGTCGTCATCGTGATCGCCGCTGGAATGGGAGCTGTTTTCGTTGTCACTTGCGTCTTGCTGACGCGTGGGCTCGGGCAAGTGAATTGAGTCTGCCTGCGCGGCCCTCGCTTGCTCGGCTTGGTACTCGCGCTCTGACTGCTCTGCGGCTTTCTTCTTGCGCGCTGCCTTCTTGCGCTGCTCTGCATGGCTATGATTAGGTTTTAAGAGTGGCATGTTGGGAACAAGCTTACCTTCGGCTTTCTGGCGCTTCTCCTGGGCTCGTATTGCCTTTTTCATGTCGCTGAGCTGCTGGGGTGTCATCAACTGAGGATCTATCATTGCTACACCAGTTGGCTGCTTTGTGGTTGTGGTTGTTTTTTTGCTCTGTCGCTTGGCAGACATGGCGAGGAAGGAGAATATGCTGCCGGCGTATATCTGGGTTTGAAGCACTTAGAAGCTCTTCTACTCGCACGCATGGGCAAGAAACCGCGGCGTCGCCCACCTCCGGGTGTCAAGACCTATGTCTGTCGCACCTGCAAGAATTGGTTCGCCAGTGAGCAAGCCTTTAAGAGCCATCGCAAGCAGTCCAAGAAGTGCGCTGCCCACTCAGCGCCCAGCGGCGACGGCAACAGGCGTCCATTCTCGAAGCACAAGTCAGCAAAACCAACGTCACCCGCTTCTGCACTCGAGATTCCGATGGAGGTCGAGGTCGAGGTCGATGCCTACGCCCCTGACGATCCAGTCCCGGAGGCGCCACGAGACCGGCGGGCCCGGGTCGAGGAGGTCATCGATCAGGGAGACCCGCCACAGTCCTACGTCCAGCACTACCCCTCGGAGGCTCACGCCGGGAAGATACTGCGGACGGACAAGCGACCGTCGCAAGCACACTTCGGACACCTACACGGGGACGGCGCGAACGACTACCACCCATTTGCGAGCGAGGACGAATGGCTTCTCGCCGAGTGGATGAAGGCAGAAGGACTTTCTGACGCGGCCATAAACCGATATTTCCAGCTGCCTGTAAGTCTGACGCGTGTTATGTCTCTGATACTCAAACATGCACACAGCGAGAGAGAAACCACTCCTTCCAGAACGCTCGTCAACTCAATCAGAAGATAGACCAACTCCCCGGCTACAGCACTTGGAGGCGGTCGTTTGTTACGGTCAATGACTCTGAGCAGCGACACGAGTTCTTCTTTCGCGACGTTCTCGAAGTCCTCCGAGCGTTATGGGCCGACCCTGCATTTGCAAGACACATGGCCTTCGCACCGCAGAAGAACTTCTCGGATGCGAGACATACCGTGCGGCTCTACACGGACATGCAAACCGGTGACTGGTGGTACGAGATTCAGGTGCGTTTGCATTCATTGACATATACAACACCGTCTTACTTGAACGATTATCAGGGCAAGTTACCGGACGGCTCGACAGTTGTTCCCATCATCATCAGCTCTGACAAGACAGAGCTCAGCCAGTTCGTTGGCGGCGCAGATGCGTACCCCATCTACATGACGATTGGCAACATTGCCTCGCACATTCGCCGTCAGCCTTCGCGCCACGCGGCAGTACTCATAGGCTACCTCCCCACGTCAAATGTGGCGAAGGGAGACCTCACCGACACGGCACATCGAAACGCAAAGGCGCGACTCTTTCATGCCGCCGTTCGCGCGATCCTCGCACCGCTTCGGGACGCGGCTGCTAACGGCGTCGAGCTGACCAGCTCCGATGGCGCTGTTCGGCGCTGTTACCCCATCCTCGCCTGCTACGTCGCCGACTACCCCGAGCAGTCGCTTGTGGCATGCACGCGCAGCGGCTCGCGCTGCCCAAAGTGCGATGTTGGCCAAGCCGACTTCAGTTCCGGCAAGGAGGGCCACCCGCGGCTGCCGGCGGAAACCCTCAGCCACATCGACCACGCCGCCACTCTGGGAAGCCCTACCGCCGCATACGACTACCTGAAGCCGCTCGGCCTGAACTTCATCGCCGAGCCGTTCTGGGAGGGATGGCCGCACGTCAACATCCATCAGGCCATCTCTCCCGACATTCTACATCAGCTCTACCAGGGCATGGTCAAGCATGCGACTGGCTGGGTTCGGCACATCGTCGGCGATGACGAGCTCGATGCGCGCTTCGAGCGCTCGCCGCTCGCGCACGGGCTTCGGCACTTTGACGACGGGATTTGCGTCCTCAAGAAGGTGTCTGGGCCTGAGCATCGCGGAATCGCCAAGCAACTCGTCTGTTGCATGGCCGGCATACCAGAAAAGGACGCCATCCGGGCGACGCGCGCCCTTCTTGACTTCACCTACATGGCGCAGTACACCTGCCATTCGGAGGAGACGCTCGAGCTCATGGACGACGCTCTTGCCGAGTTCCACAAGTTCAAGGACGTGTTCATAAACACGGGCGCGGCGGACTGTACGCTCTGCACTTGTGCTCGCGATGCCTACGCTGACTAGCCCGTAGCCCTCGAAATTCCGAAGCTCCACAGTCTGGTGCACTACTCCGCCTCGATCCGCCTGTTCGGCACAACGGACGGCTACAACACCGAGCAAACCGAGCGCTTGCACATCGACAGCGCGAAGAAGGGCTACGAAGCATCGCACCATCGCGCAGCACAAGTCATGCCTTTCATGTGCGTCTGGCTCGAGCGTCGCGAGAAGATGTTCCGTTTTGCCACGTACCTCGCTGGCCGCCGCGGCAAGACGTACAGTGCCCTCAAGCGGCCTCCCAGCGAGCGCGAAAAACCCGCGGTTGCATTCGCGGACCGTGCGAATGAGACTGTTTCTGTAGATCGCATCGTACGCGACCACGGCGCGGTCCTGTTCGTCGAGGAGCTCCGCACCTTCGTCAAGCATTACGTCGCTGGAGAATGGAAGAAGAAAAACCGTGGGCCCGCGCCCCTGGTCGACACGTCGTTGCTCGGCCACGTCGGGTACGAGATTTGGCACCGCGTCAAATTCCATACGCCCGACGTGCAAACTGAGCATGCACCGCCTACGTTGGACATCGCGGAAGCTGCTCCAGCACGCAAGTCCTCTGCTGGGAAGCAGCTACCCGCGCAGTTCGATCCCATTATGGTGGAGACGGGAGGGAATGGTGTCGCAGGCGAAGGAGGCATGGACGGTGAGTAGTTCGACCTCTCGCTTCAGCGGTATGCTGACGATAGCAGGTATCCGACTGGCACAGCTGCGCGTATTATTTGCGCTTCCAGAGTACATCCAGGTGCGGCTATTCGACACGCACAACCTGCCGCGACCGGGCAAGCTTGGATACGTCGAGTGGTTCACGCGCATCCGACCAGGCGACGTCGATGAGGTGACGGGGATGTACTCTGTTCGGCGCAGCCTCAAGACTGGCACGCAGGCGGGTGTGCGCCAGGCTGGGGTCATCGAGGCGGTGGATATTCGCCGCAGTGCGCACCTTATGGTTAAACTTAGCGCTGCCCATCCTGCCATTCCGCTGCATCTTACAGTTCACAATGTCTTCGAGCGATGGGCAGAATTCTGGGTTAACAACTTCGTCGATAAACCTGCATATCGTACAATATACTGACTTCATGAATTGGATTCACCCTTCGAGAGGCTGAGCGTCGGGAGCGACGGAAGTGAGGGAAGCCCCCGAAGGAGCCGTCGTCGCAGCTTCAAACCGCAGACTGCGCCTCCTGGCTCTTCCACTGCTCCGATAGACCCGGAGCATTTGGAGCAGTCGGACGCTCCTGAGAAGCGGGTTGCCGCTCCGGAGCCTGCATTTTTTACAGATGATGCCATTCCCTTGGTTGATGCATGATGACGCTGCCCGTGCTTAGAGTTATCGGCAGGATCACGCGGCCCCGGCGCGCTCATCGCCGCGTTGGACTGCGCCAGCTAGCCCATATCCCCTACGTCACAGACCAATATCCTACGCGTTGTTCCACCCCGTCGCTCGCTTCAATTTGCTTCATGTTCATCTTACTAGAACAAAATCTATAATGCCGCAAGGACGTTGAAAGACTTGATCTGTCACATTCTTCTGCGTTACCGGTTTCAAGCATTGTTACTACAGTACAGCGACGAAGCCTGGACGAAGCTGAACGTTGAACGTTGAAAGTTGGTTGTCTTGGGTAGCGCCGTTCTTGAACTAATCTCCATAATCACCAAACTCCTCGGAGTGTGCAGTTCGCATTGAGTGACCCCGAGGGAGTCTATGAGCAAACATTTATCAAGTCACGTGACTGAGTCTGATCACGAGAATCGCGGGATTGCTGTTGCACCGCATCGCGAGTCACTTCTGTGAATCCGCCAGAAACGGAGAAAGGGTTTTGGTCTCGCTTTGCAATGCCGGGACTGCAGCTCACGGGCGCGTCAGCGCAGTGACGGAGTGGGTACCAGACGCCCAAGTATGCCCGCTCCGGGACGGGTTTACTGATCGGACTGCGGCGCCTGGCGTCGGGATAATATATCTGACAGGATCACCGACTACAATCCCGCAAGCACTGCAAGTTCTCAGCACCGTGCTTGCAGTGTGCGTAGCAGGCGCGTACACGCTGATTGGTGACGGAGGTGGAGCGCCAAGCCTCAGAGTGCCGCATCGGCGCGCCCATCGCAGAAGCAGCAGCAGCGCCACCTTCCGACAGAGACATATAAAGGACTCGCAGCGCCTGAATGTCTGGCATTTCCTAATAACCTCACTCGAACCACTTTTCAATATGCTTCTACTGGCTGCCGGACTCGTACTCGCAGCTCCAGCTTACGCGAGTCTCAGCGAAGCTCAAATTGTGCCGCGTCAAGCAGACGAGCCAGCTCCCTTTGACTGGTACAAGGTCTGTTGATTCAGCCTCTCACTCTCAGCAGCGGGGACTGATTCGGAGGCATCAGCTCCCTGCTTCCGACAACATTACCTGGACTCCTTGCTTCGACGGCCAGCAATGCGCCCGGCTCACGGTGCCTCTCGACTACTCAGCCCCAGACGGCCCAAAGATCCAGCTCGCGCTGGAGATGATTCCCGCGACGGACAAGGAAAACTACCACGGTACGTCTGACCAGCGGAACCGACCATCTCGCGCTGTGACTCATCACGCCTGCAGGGACGATCATCCTCAACCCCGGCGGCCCCAGCGGCGCTGGCACAGAGCACATGCAGGTCTATGGGCAGCAGGTGGTCGAGATGTTCGGGCCCACATTCGACATTCTCTCCTTCGACCCTCGCGGCACCGGCGCGACCATCCCGCGCGCCGACTGCTTCACCCCCGAGAACATCATGCCGTGGCTGAGCGGTGAAGTCGTCGCCGTGCGCGACGGAGACGGTAGCATTAATATCGCTCGCGCGCGCGATCAGCTGCGTGCGGCGGCATGCGTCGCGGCGCTCGGCGGAAACGGGACGGAGACGCTCGACGGCACGGTCGAGGAGTGGGGCGCCGGCCGCTTTATGGACACCGCGAGCGTCGCCACAGACATGCTCACTATCGTTCAGAAGCTCGGGCAAGAGAAGCTGCAGTACTACGGCATCGTAAGTGCCCCCTCAGAACTGTGCAGGTCACCTCTCTCACCTCGTCACGCAGAGCTACGGCACCGTCCTCGGCCAGTACTTCGCTACCATGTACCCCGATAAGGTCGGCCGGATGATCATCGACGGCGTCGTCGACGGCCAGAAGTGGCAACGCGGGCAGACGTGGGACATGGTCGAGGACGCCGACCGTGTCATGGACGAGTTCTTCAAGGACTGCTCCCTCGCTGGCAAGGAGAAGTGCCCGCTCTGGGAGGACTCCGCCGACAAGGTCGCTCAGCGATTCGACCGCATCATCGCGGACCTAAAGGAGAACCCCATTCCCGTCGTCGACTCGCCCAGCGGCCCCGTCCTCGTCACTGCGGACCCCGCACTGCTGGGCATGTACCGCACCGGCTTGTACTTCCCTCTCACTGGCTTCCCCAACATCGCTGCGGTTGCCGCCTCCATCGAAGCCCGAAACCCAGGTGTGCTCGCCCCGACCAAGCCTCCCGCCGACTACGTCGGCATGCCGTCGTGGTCTCGCCCGACCGAGGCATTCCCTGCCATCAGCTGCTCGGACTTCCCACCGCTCAACGACTCGCTCGTGGAGGACACGGAAATCGTCAATAACGCCAACGAGATGTCACGCTGGGGCGGCCCCTTCGCCTTCACGCGCCTGCGCATCACGTGCGGCGCGTGGCAGATTCGCGCGAAGAACCGGCTGACGAAGGCGATCGAGGGCAAGCTGCCCGTCCCCGCGCTGGTCGTCTCAAACCAGTGGGACCCGGTCACGCCCCTCTCGTCGGCGAAGCTTGTCGCGGGGCGCTTCGGCATGCGTCTGCTCGTGCAGGATACGCCGGGACACTGCGCGTTCTTCTCCCTATCGAAATGTGTGTCCGGGGCGATGAAAGCGTACATGATCGATGGGACGCTGCCGGCTGAGGGAACGGTGTGCCAGCCGGACCAGATTCCCATCGTCGGCGCCGCAAACGCAACGCAGTGTACGGCACAGTAACTTGGTAGATGCTATGTCAGCTCATTGAACTCTCAGTAGCACAGTGAGCACATCGATGTCGAACCTCACCATATAATGACAGCCCCACGTTCTCCGGGCTCTTGGACATTCTACGCTACCTTCTTTGTCCATTAATCCATGCTTCTCATTCATTCAAAATACGGAACAGTCTGCTCTTACTTCTCTGATTCAATACACCGCGGCCGGTGGCGAGGAAGGAACTGAATTCGAGCCAGCTATTCACCTACGGCGGAACTGAGCGGTTAGCAGTAACAGGAAGTACTAATAGCCGGGTCCTAGTCGGGCAGATCTGTAGCGAGGGATAGGTATAATATGCAGTAGCAAACCAGCATCCCCATCTGTGATTAGGAATGGGAATGCGGCCACTCCGATGCAGGTAAATGTGGGTAGGGGCTGATCGGTTGGGAAGGTTCGGAGTATCGCGCCGAATATCCGAACTCCGCCAATGCTCGCTTTCCCTCTGCCCACCATGAAGCAGGAAACTAGGCTTTGACGGTATCTGACTTTCGGACATGCGCATTTGACTTTTTTTGCCTCTGGATTGGGAAATCGAAATCCAGTCGCCGGTATCACTTTGGCCTTGATTTATCTACACGATCTACACGGGGATTCGGGATACGCTCGAGGGACCCCCGCCAATTGGGCACGGTGCTCCACTATGACAAGAAGATCGACGATGACGTTGACTAGTGGCGCGCGAATGGGACCTCTGGTAGATTGTGCTCGAACGCGTTGCGGGCTTGGTGCGTACGACACGCACAGCAGTCCCAAACTCTCACTCGATGCCGCCCCCCGCATTTCCTTCGACCTTTACATTGTCTCTGGAATAGCTGGCTGATGCTCTAGCGCGTTGACGCGCCCTGCGCCCTGTTCAAAGATCGCACTGACTCCTTGGCCTCTGTCTCCGACCTTCTGCCTGACTTCTGCGCGCTCTGAGTTTGACTCTAGTTGACCGGATGAGCTTCGTCACAGCAGTGCTTCGCGTGGTCTTGCGATGAGTCTGCATGACCAATTTCCATGCTGGACACAAGCTGGACACATGTCATGTGCATCTCGTGCCAGGGGGCCTTGGATGCCGGGGTGATGGCGGCAAATACGCCACGCGGCGGATATTCCCTTGCTCTGTCAGACTCAAAGCGCAGGGGATGCAATGTTTTCCGCCGCCATGTCATTGCCCACCTCTCCAGCATAGACACTCTATCGTGCGGGTCAAAGGCCGCGCAGCAAGGGTCTAGTCCTTTTCCAAAAGGTGTGTTTCCAACCGCGCGAGTCCGCAGTGTTCTTGATGTGGAACGGCAATCAAGTTGCACCGCCACCGGGGGCGAGTATATGAAGTCTGCGCAAATCATCAGTTCTCTGCATCCCCACACTCGTGGAGTACAGGTCGTCGCCGATGGCCCCGTTTCCGCGCGCGCTGCTCTCGGCTATTCTCCTTGCCCCACCCACGCTCGCTTTCATTGGAGACTTTCCTTTCCCTTCCGTTTCGCATGGGTCAAAGGTCGCCAAAGTCGCTTCTTTCGACTGGTATGCGGTTGGTACATTCCTCATATAGCCTCCAGGCTCTCAGCTCAAGCCATGCACATGCAGCTCGAGCCGTCGGATAACCTAACATGGACACCATGCTTCGACGGACAGCATTGTGCGCGGCTGAACCTGCCGCTGGACCATTCCGCTCCCAATGGCCCAAAGATCCAACTAGCGCTGCAGATGATTCGCGCGACTGACCAGGAGAATTATCAGGGTCAGTCTGGATGACACACGGTCATGTCGAGTGCTCACTGCGTCTGCTCCTAGGTAGCATATTCGTCAACCCCGGAGGACCCGGGCGTGCCGGCAACGGGTTCGTCCTGGACGGCGGGAAAGCTCTCGTTGAGATCTTTGGGCCGACGTTCGACATCCTGGGCTTCGATCCCCGCGGTACCGGTGCGACGACGCCGCGCGCTGACTGCGTGGGCACCGACGCGCAGCGCCAGGCGGCCTGGGCGGACTCCGAGGTCGTGGGCACACGCGAAGGCGATGGCAGCATCCCGCTAACTCGGGCCCACAACCAAGTCCGCGGCGAGATATGCGCGGCGGCTCTCGGTGGGGACGGCAAGGAGGAGATCGGCGGGACCGTCGAGTCGTGGGGCCCGGGGCGGTTCATGAGCACTGCCAGCGTCGTCGAAGACATGGTGAAGATCCTCGAGCTCCTTGGACAGGAGAAGCTATTCTACTACGCTCCTGTAAGGATCTCTTCGCCGCTCAGAATTTCTAGAACTTACGATCGTTTCAGAGCTATGGATCGTTGCTCGGCCAGTACTTCGCCGCGATGTACCCAGAAAAGGTCGGACGCATGATCATCGACGGTGCTCTGGACGCCGCAAAATGGCAGCTCGGGAAGATGGCGGACACCAGCCAGGACGCGGACGCCATCATGGATCAGTTCTTCGTGGGCTGCGTCAAGGCGGGGAAGTCCAAGTGCGCCATCTGGGAGCCCACGCCGCGTGCTGTCGCCCGTCGTCTCGATCGCATCCTCGAATCCGTCAAACGGGAGCCTATCCCGGTCCCGTTCCATCCGGCAGGTCCCACGATCGTTACCTTCAACGTGGTGGTGTCCCAAATCTGGATCACAGGCATCTACTTCCCCAGCACGGGCTTCAGCCAGGTTGGTGAGATTGCCCGCGCGGTTGAGACTAGGAACGCAGCCTTTTTCCACTCTTCCGCGCTGAAGACGTCGTTCGATGGCGTGCCCGTCTGGGACCGCACCAACGACGCGTTCTCCGCCATCATGTGCACGGACTTCCCGCAGTTCAACGACACACTTTCGGACGAGGTGGCCGAGCTCAGGGCCGCCAACGCGATCTCGCGCTGGGGCGGCCCGTACTTTGCTGGCCAACTTCGCTTCCACTGCGGCGCGTGGAAGATGCAGGCCAAGAACCGCTGGGCCGGGCCCGTCTCTGCGAAGCTCGACGTTCCCGGTTTGGTGGTGTCCAGCAGGTACGACCCTGTGACGCCGCTCGCGAACGCCAAGGCTGTTGCCGCCCGCAACGGTTGGCGACTCCTGCTGCAGGAGTCTTCCGGGCATACGAGTCTCGTCTTCTTCACTCCGACCAGTTGCGTTGCGCGCGCGCTGAGGGCGTACATGACCAATGCCACCCTCCCCGCGGAGGGCACTGTGTGCGAGTCGCCAACCACTCCTTTCTCTGACTCCGTCACTGCGACGTCGGCTGAATGACTCAGAGCGACATCTTCTAAAATTAAGATGTTATAAGGCGCCTTTAATCTTGCTTGTAATCTCTCGTGATTATAATATGCTCTTTTCCAGCGCTTGTTGCTTTGCTTCAAGCCTTGGATTGATCCACTCTGCGCTGACTAGCCATATAATAGGCTGTCTGAGCAGAGCTGCTGCATCGCTCTACCTAGTAGGCTGTTGTTACAAAATAGGTTGAGAGTGCTTTGACGTGATGTCATGGACTCCTGTCGTCGGACGTGCATGCATAGACTTCGCAGCGCTCGGATTGAGGTTTACATAGATCAGCGCTTCAGCCACGCACAGCCGCCAAGCATTGCGATGATTGTCACGTCGTCATCGGGTGGATCCATGTGGATCATTCGATCTTGGATTCTCAGCTGCGCGGTTCATCGTGGGAAAGGCGTGAAAGGTTTTGTGGAGCGGAGCGTCTCCTCGGACGCTGGTTTGGGGGACAAGCTTGGGTCTTGCGGCAACAAGGGCATGGTGCTCGCCTAGTTTCGTATTCTAAGACATCCGGTGCGAGGGCTGCGTTCCACTCAGTGCGCGGGGCACCAAGGGGACGTCAGAATGTCAATTCATCCACCTACGCGCGCCCAACACTGCGGCGCAGCTGCACCAACCGCTCGGCAAGGGTCACCCAATGACATACGAGACATGCGACGGCTGGCGTCGGCAGGCACTTCGGACGCCGGTATGACGACGGAAAGCAGCGCCACTCAGAGAGAGGCGAGGTATAAAAGGGCAAACAAGCAGGCGCTCGTCCTCCCCTCAGAATCCTATACTCACGACATGCCCTTACTTTCAACAGCACTTTTATTTGCAGCGCCCGCGGCTGCGTTTCTCAGCAACGACCGCGTTGTCCCGCGCCAGGACACACCCAAGTTCGACTGGTCTGTGGTGAGTGGAGCGGAGGGTCGACGCTGCCATCGAGATACTCATGATTACCACGCGCCGCAGGTGGAAGGCTCGGACAACATCACTTGGACGCCGTGCTACGACGGCCAGCAGTGCGCGCGGCTCAACTTGCCGCTGGACCACTCCACTCCCGATGGGCCGAAGATCCAAGTCGCCCTCCAAATGATTGCCGCGACAGACAAGGCGAACTATAAAGGCACGCAGGGCGCCTTAGACAGTAGCGGACATTGCTCATATTGGCCTGTAGGATCGATTCTGTTGAACCCTGGCGGTCCCGGTGGTGCAGGCAGCGACCACATGGTCGTCTACGGGAAGGCCATCGCTGAGATATTCGGCCCGAGCTTCGACATCCTGGGATTCGACCCCCGCGGCACCGGCGCAACCATCCCGCGCGCGGACTGCTTCCCGCCGGAGCAGCTCGGCCAGTGGTTCGCAGACGAGGTCCTCGGTTTACACGACGGCGACGGCAGCATCCCACTTGCCCGCGCGCGCGACCAGCTGCGTAGCACGGCTTGCGCGAAGGCGCTAGGGGGGACGGGAAAGGAAGAGTCGGGAGGTAGCGTGGAGGACTGGGGCGCCGGCCGCTTCATGGACAGCGCGAGCGTGGCGACCGACATGCTCCGCATTGCTGAGAAGCTCGGTCAAGACAAGGTCCAGTTCTACGGCATCGTGAGTGCTTGTACGCTTCCACATCGCATTGGGTCTCACCATGGTCCACAGAGCTACGGCAGTGTACTCGGCCAGTACTTCGCCGCGATGTACCCCGACAAGGTCGGCCGCATGATCATCGACGGTGTGATCGACGGCGCGAAGTGGCTGGAGGGACAGAGCTGGGACATGGTCGAGGACGCCGACAACGTCATGAAGGCATTCTTCGAGGACTGCTCGCGCGCTGGAAAGGAGAAGTGCGCGATCTGGGAGGACTCCCCGGACAAGGTCGCCGAGCGCGTCGACCGCATCTTCGCCAATCTGCGCGAGAACCCCATCCCCATCGTCGACTCGCCGACCGGCCCCTCCGTGGTCGAGGCGGATGCCATCGGCGCGAACTTCCTGCGCAACGGACTGTACTTCCCGCACGACGTCGACGGCGAAGGCGCACAGGGATTCCCCCTCATTGCCTCCACCCTCTTCGCGCTGGAGACCCGGAACGCGACTCTGCTCGCGGGCGGGCCGCCGACGGACTACGCGAACGCGCCTGCATGGGCCCGCCCGACCGAGGCCTTCGTCGCCATCTCCTGCACAGACTTCCCGCCGCTCAACGACTCGCTGACGGAGGACATCGAGACCGTCAAGAAGGCGACCGAGCTCTCGCGCTGGGGTGGCCCGTACACTTTCAGCCGCCTGCGCATCCAGTGCGGCGCGTGGAAGATGCGCGCGAAGAACCGGTACACGAAGCCGCTCGAGGCGAAGCTCGACGTCCCGACGCTCGTCCTCTCGAACAAGTACGACCCGGTCACGCCGCTCTCGTCCGCGAAGACCGTCTCGCAGCGCTTCGGCTCGCGCCTGCTCGTGCAGGACTCTGTCGGGCACTGCATCTTCTTCACGCCCTCGAAATGCGCGGCCGCAGCGATGAAGGCGTACATGATGGACGGCACGCTCCCGGAGGAAGGTACGACCTGCGAGCCCGACTCGATTCCCTTGGTTGGAGTGCCGAATGCCAGTTCCGAGGCGACAGAGACAGGCGCCAGTCCAACGGCGACGGAGACGGGTGCCAATCCTGGTGTGACCCAGACGAGCGCGAGCTCTGATGCGACTGGAACTGGTACGACTCCTCAGGTGACCGAGACGAGCGTCAGCCCGCAGGAGACCCAGGAGTGAGCAACTTCAGCTCGAGCTGCAGGGCGGACAGTACCACGTCGAAGCAGCCCGAGAGGCTTGGTTACCAGCATACGAAAAACGGACATCATACCTAATGCCCATTACGATCGTTTCCCCCTGTAGCATTCTTCAGCATGTAATTAATAATCGCCTAGATCAAGCAGTCTGTTGCACTTGCCCAACGACACCCGATCTTCTACAGGTCAAGGTCGTAGGCCAGGGCGGGTGAGCGTCATAGAGAGCGACCAAATGCAATAGATTCACGCAAATGTGTATGTTGGCTGCAACCACGCAAGGCCACCGAACTCGCGAAAGACGCGCGGAGATGTGAACGCGCGCTATGGGGCAATGAGGCTCGTTGGCGGGGGCGGGATTCCTCTCCAGATCTGCTCGGTCGGCGTGTGTGGACAAGGGCAAGGGGTGCCCGGAATATTCCGGCGACGTGTCATCGCGACTCTACGAGCTCAGGCAAGAACAAAAAAGGCGACGACATATAATGAAATTTGAGGCGGGACAATAATTAATGATCTCCCAGTATTCTGAGTCCGGCCTTTTGGCCGCGCGAGATCTCGACACACGACACTGAGACAGGTTAATACAGCTCCAGTGGCGGGCCCAATGATTACGCGCGGTCACTGTAAGCAGAGAAGTAAATCTAATAGCAGCGTTTAAAGGTGAGCTTTCTTCTGTTTGCCACTGTGGTTGAACGTGTTAGATTCATGAGTATACAGCAAGTGCAATAAATTGAAAATCGAGCAAGGAGCAGCAGTCTGCTTATCGCGATTCTAGATCGGTGCACCATTCTTCGACTCGTCTCCGGCATGTGGCGGTATCACGACCATGCGCGACCGGACAGAGCCTTGCCTGAGCTGACCCAATACGGTGTTGATCTCTTCCAATGGTGTTTCCTGGACTTCAAGTTTGACTTTGCCCTGCGCCAGTGATGAGTGAGATAATTCGTGATTGGTAGCTTGGCCGAGAGACGTAGTCACATACCTCTGCGACCATAAGCAGGATGCTCTCCAAATCGGCCTTTGATCCATAGAGAGTAGGCACAACTGCGTCTTGTGAGAAGAAAAGCGAGCGTCCGAGAGGACGGTATGCTTACTCTCGAACGGGGTCAGGATGGCATCCATAAGGTTGAACTGGACGTCTTCATGCCCCACTCCCACGATAACAAGCCTGCCGCTACCGCCGGCTCGCTTCCCAGCTGTACGAAGTGCCTCTCGAGCGGCAGCAAATGCTGAGAAGAGCCTGTCGATACCACATTCGAGCGCGGGATCGAATTGTACGCACTTTTCGGCGTGCTTACAAAGTCGATCACGACGTCCACGTCGAATCCCTCCTTGATTGCGGCGTCGAGCTCATCCGGAGAGAGCGTGCGAGCGGCCCCGTAGGAGGTAGCGAGGTCAAGCGACTGTTGCCTCAGGTCGCTCACGAAGACCTCACTCGCTCCGGCGCGCACGGCCAGCTGCACGCCGATGAGGCCGAGCCCGCCGGCGCCGATGACGAGCACGCGCTGGCCGGGGCGCACGTGGGCCGCGGCGTGCACGGCGTGGTGCGCGGTCGTCCCGGCGTCCGAGCAGACTGCTGCGATGGCGGGCGGGACGCCGTCGGGAACGCGGACTAGCGCGGCGGCCGGCACGACGGTGTATTGTGCGTAGGCGCCGTTCAGGCCGAGGCCGAAGACGTTCTCGAGCTGCATCGCGGGCGGGCCGTGCGTCTTCATCGAGGTGATGTGCACACAGTAGATTCCGCCGACATCCGCCTTGGCGCCGTCTCCGAGACTGCTCGGGATGAGTCCATGCCGGAGGGCTAACGTGGATGTGGCACGTACGCGACAACCTCGCCACATGCTTCATGCCCCATCGTGAATGAGTTCTTGTAGAGCTCTGATCCAGCGACGTCGAGAACGAACACCTGTCGTGGCGTATGTTCAGGCATTATCGATACGCGGGATGTCAGATACCTACGTCTGAGTGGCAGACGCCACAGGCGAGGACCTTGAGGAGAACCTCTCCCGGGCCGGGAGACGGCTTCTCGATTTGAGTGAGCCCCAGATCTTTCTCTCCAGGCCTGTATACCGCTGCGAGCATGGTGGTAGGTGGGGAATACATGAATCTTAGCGCAGGCGCGGCGTCACAGCTATAGTAAGCATATTATATACCTGCCGAGAGTGTACCTATCACGAGCGCTGTCGGATGTCGCGGGGCAGCTATCAGGGGTGAGATATCACCGAAGCTAGGACGCAATAGCGCACCGGCAGACTGCAGCAAAGGATCCTGAGACGTCCGCACGCGATAGACTTGGAGTAGAAGCCGGACTTGTAGGGTGCTGTCAGCCAGGCTGAGGGACGCAGTGTTCGTGTTCCTTGGATCTAGACCCAGCGGTATTAATACTGTGGCACGTCATGAGCATGTCAAAGTGTGAATGGGCGGCAGATTGTGGCGGAAGACAGGCTCTGCGCATGGGCTTAGACCCGGGCACGTGGGCACTAGGACCTCCAGTCGCTGTATAGCTTTGGAGGGCCGAAAAGTAACATCCTAAAGGCCGTGACGTGTCGAAGCAAAATTGGATACGATAGTGATGCACTGTCCAATCTGGAGATCGCAGATAACAAGAGGGTTGGGGTTGGTTCGCCGTCAAGGACACTCCGAACTTGAGCGTGGTGCGGTGACGATCCCGGGAATCAGAACCCCTGAAAAACAGGTAGAGGGTTGCAGGGCCGGGCGTCTGACTACGGTGCATGACAGGATGCAACAAGAGTCGGGTTGCGAAGTTGACGGGATGGCGAGCAACCGCTGAGAAATGCATCGATGCGCGGCATTGTGTACCATGGCCATGGTGGTGGAGAGCAGTAGTACGCAGCCCAACGCGCAGATCTTTCAGAAACAGTTTCTCGCGCAGAAAAAAATCCGGACGATGATCTAGCTCCTCAAGAGAGATGGTAGGAGCCGGTTCTGCTGAGTGGTTTCTGTTTGTAGATTCGAAAGAATCGTGCGAACAACGTTCAACCTGGCGCGGTGGCCGGCGGACCGAGTGGAAATTTGAGAGGGCAGGCCCAGGTTCCGTGTGCAGATGAGCCACCGCCCATGGCATTGGACGACCACGATGATGACAGGGTAGAGCCTGTAGTGTGTTCGTGCAGAACATGATCGAGACACGCTGATCTCGCTTTGAACTCCGACAGTATCAACTTGTTCTGCCGCGACGCGCCGCGCTACCAGGATGAAAGACGCGACTCCGCCGGAGCCACCACAGCCCCTGCCCCCGCGATGGACGCCGACGGTCGACGCGCAAGATATCCAGGTGCCTGGCCTGGACACGACCGCGCCGGTGCCGGAGCAGATTGAACAGATTGAGCAGCTCATTACCATCAAGCTGCAGGCGCGTAAATCTAGCCGAATGACACGGGTTGTGGCTTATGGAACTCGTATTTGACAGAATTTGGACGAGAATTTCGCCGCCATACACCACATTATTACCACTCGCATGCTCCCGGCCATAAAGCGATATTCGGTTGCGTCGGAGCCCATTCGAGAAGCTGCACGGGTCAGTCATAGGAGCTTCAAGTTCTCGGGTAATCAACTGAAGAATATTGCAGTTCTGGATCTCGTTCTTCCAAGCCAGTGCCCAGGTTCGAATGCGCATGGACGGCGACCTATCCACGCCGAACCAGTCCAACGATCGTACTGTCACCGCTTCGCATACGGATACTGAAACTGAGGCGCGGGGCGAAGAAGAAACCGAAGGAGACGCAGGAGAGTCGTTTCGCACGGCTCAGAACGACCTCTCGTTCCAACCGCCGCCGACATCCTCGACACCGTTATTATCAAGGTCACAATTAGGCGCCGGTCCCGCTAATCCTACCCCCGAGTCGTCGTGGGCAGCCTCCATGGAGTCACCATTCTCGAGGCTTGACAAGCAGATCAGTAATCTCCATCTAGGAGACACTCCTGCTGGCGCCGCAGCTGCACCCGCCAAACCTCCGGCTCCTCCCTCGCAGGCCAAATCGCGCATGTCTTTGCCGCGACTAAAGCCTCGCACTCCTGGATCATACAAGCCGAGGCTGCCTCCTGCTGTCGAGTTCAAGGACACCTCCGAATCGTCTGGTCCTTCATTCTCGCCGCCCGTCCATGTCACGCCTATGATTCTACGCCCCCCGCCTGCAGCTCCGGATACGACGGCGTCCACGAGCACAACCAATTCCTCCGTATTCTTCGACCGTCCTGTGTTCCACCCCCGAAGTACGGAGAAGAACAAGGGAAAGGGCAAGGCGACGCCCTTGCGGGAGAACATCTTCCGGCGAAACCTGATGCTCTCTGCCGCTGCACCACCCCAATCGTCTCCGCGTCGCCCCGCGCCGAGTCCGAAGAAGAACCCGTGGTCGGCACAGAAGCAGTGGAACGGCATCGTCGACCTGCGCGAGGCGCAGCCGGCGGTCTACGACACATCCGATGACGAGGAAGACGACGCGCTGCCCGCTGGGATGTCGCCGCCCGTGACGATGCGCTTCACGCGGCCGTCCGACGTGCGACTCAGCCGCGCGCCGGCGCCCGTCGCTGCGCAGCGCGTGTCGCAAGGGCTCATCGCCGAAACGTCGCGCCGGTCGCTAGGCCGCGGCGCACGGCCGTCAATGGGCGTGTCGGGCATGTTGCGCCCGCCGCCGGGCCAGGGCACGCCCGGGCGGCGGCGCGCGAAGAAGGACAGCATCGAGGGCAGCATGGTCGACGCCGCGCCGACGAGCGAGAGCAGCGCGGGCCCGTCGTTCTCGGACGCCCCGCACACGCCCGGCCTGCAGGGCTACGCGAACTACGGCGCGCTCTTCGGCGGCGCTGTCGACCACGGCGGCGACGGCGACGCAGACGGGTCCGATTCGGAAGACAGCATCTGGATGGACTCCGAGGCCGCCGGCGTGCGGGTGCACCCCTCCAACGATGAGTTCGACGACGACGACTCGGCCGAGTTCGACTTCGTCGGCGGCGTGCCCGTCACGCCGCCGGTGCTGCAGCCAATGGACAGCTCGTTCGACTACGATGACGATGGCGGCGGCGGCGAAGCCACTGATACGATATTCGGCGCGCGCCATGTCGCGGCGCGGCCCAGCGAGGGGCCGCTGCAGATCCACGGTACGGAGCTGCTGCGCGAGACGCTGGACCCAGCGACGTCCGAAGAGGCCATGCCCTCTGTGGAGCAGAGTCCTACCCCGTGGGCTGGACGACGCCCGGACTATAGGTTCGATGTACCGCACTGATTATGGATGTTACAGGACTCCCGACCCTCATGGAACTCGGTTTCTTTTTCTTTCAGTCGCATTCCGTCCTCTATTGTCGGCTGAGGCTTGTCAGCACAACCTCCTCTGCTTACCGGCCCTGCTGCGTCCTGCGTACCCCTGTCCTCAGACACTGCATCCCAAAGGCCGACATACACGATCTGTCCGTCGAGACACTGGAGCCCTGCGTCGTGCTAGCCCCAACTGACTAATTCGGCGCTCTTGGTCGCACATCCTACCGGCACCTCTGCTCTGATGCCATGCCTGCTCGCGCCCTGCAGCCAGATAGGGCGTGACACAACTCCTTTACAAGTACAACGTGTTCTTATTACTGGAGCCGTTTTCCGTTGTTACAAGGGGCTTCCAGGCTCTAAGCGAGTATTACACACAGCAATGCTGCTACAATCTGGAACGAGCGTAAGGGGCTGTCAAGGATATGTTCTTTTTTTTTTTTTTTTTTTTTTTTAGATTCCCGTTTATTGTCCGTACGTATCAACATGTGGACATTACATGCATATGCAATTAGCGGCGTTTTGACGATCTGGTGGGGGGTGTAAGGGGGGTGTGCACACGTATCCAGGGTGCCCCTTCTGAGCCATGCATCAGGACACTGACGCGTCGGCAAGGCGGCAACCACGGCATGGGTCTCGATGGTGCAGAGTGGCTGCGATGGCTGGGATGAATAACAAGATGGGTAGGCACGGAGTGGGTGATGGAGAGGAAAAGGGGGGAGGGGAGTGAGCAGGCTATGAACCAGGTGGCGGAGGGTCACGGCGAATTGATTGTCGAGCACGGTAAGGTGTTACACGACAGTGCGCGTTTTGTATGATGGCACCATGTTTCAGCAGTCGGGCTGCGGTGGCAGCATCCGAGAGGCACAGCATAAGGGAGCAGTGCTGCGGTGAATCCTCCTTCGAGGAGAAGAACAAGGTGTCGCGCTTGTCCAGCGGGCAGAGTGGACGCAGGTCATGCACCGAATTTCGGTCAACGTTATTGGAGGCACAGAGGTCGTCGGCGAGAGTCCCAAGGCGGCATGAGATGGGTAGAGGATGTGCAGAGGCCGCAGCTGGTTTGTAGAACGGGAGCGGCGCACGGTGGACGACGACTCTTGTCCAAGACGAACCATCGTCAAAGGCAGGTGGCGGCTTGCCGGCTGGACCGAATATCAAGTCGAGCAGAGAGTGGAGGGAGCCTTTTTTCCGAATTAGGTCCTGGACAGTGCAGGGCGCCTTGGGGTAAAGCACAACTTGGTGATCGCGCGTGTAGCTGACAGCAGCAAGGGATATACCCTCGATGCACTTGAGCACGTCAATGATATACCGTGGGTGGGGTCGTTTGTGGCCGCGGAGTGTACCAATGTAGCGGAGAGTGATAGACGGGTGAGCATCCGTCGAGCGTGGTGCGCGCGGAGTTGGACGGTCGCGCGGTTTCGGAGTAGAGTGCTGGATGCGAGGGCCTGGTGTCACCATGGTGGCCTCTGGGAGGCCAGACGGTTCTTCCGGCCCAGGCGATGGTGTGGGGTACGCAGGCAATTGCAAAACAGGCGGGGGCGCAGGTGTCGGTGCCGGTATCGGGGTGAGCGGGATTGCCGGTACCGGAGCCGGAGCCGGAGCCGGAGCCGGTGACAGTGACGTGGCCCGACGCTGATCGGGCAGAAATCGGTACGCCCGAAAATTGCGACTTTCGGCGCACATACGGTCGGCTACTTGTGCATTCGGCGCACTGGTCCTTCAACTCCACGGCACACGGCAGCGCATCCACTATGCGCAAGCGCGGCTCATACGACTCTTCGATGCGATGCACGACACGGGACACTCACCACCGATGGACGCGACGCAGCATGAATGCGCTCCGGCGTGAGCCGACGTGACTTCCGCGGCGCACCGGCAGACGCGTTCCACATTCAACTCTTCACCTCGCGACCTCAACCCCGAAGCTCTGCGAGCAACTCAGCGTATCAACAATGCGGAGAGCTTCGCACAGACGCGGTGACCTGCCATACAAGACGCGGCACTCGAAGAGCATCGAACGCGACACGACAGCATGTCACGAAACCGGCAAGTATAACTCGCTAGTCCGAACGCTCGTGAGGGTGGCGAGGAGAGATGTACAAGCGGTAGTATAAGACCAGCTCGAATCTGAGGAATTACAGGGGGAACAGGAGTCCTTATATACATAGAGACCGAGGCTGTGCGTGAGAGAGAAAGAGCCATATCTGGAACACCTCCTAGTCCATACCTCCTAAGGGTCGCCTGGAACTCCTCAAGGGTCGTCGTCGATCTGCCCCTTTACACTGCCTGAGGGGCTGCAGGAGCAGTGCGCAGGGTCGCGCTGCCTGCAGGCTATGCAGGGCTGCGAGAGGGGCCAGCCAGGGGCACTAGGCCTCCTGCAGGGTCGTCGTCATACCTCCTAAGGGCCAGGAGGTGCCGATCTTTTGGGTCGATGGCCATGAGGTACCGGTGTGCTGGGTCCGCCGAGACAGAGGCAATACCTCCGAGCTCGATTGCAGGCGAATTTCCTGACATTACCCCCCCTTCAAGGTCGGAGGGCTCGACGACCGATGGGTTGGAGCGGGCGAAGGGCTTCTTGATGACGACAAGGGCCTTGCGGAGAGCGCTCAGCGCATAACCGACTTGAGGCCCACAACGAGTGACAACGAGAATGCAGAGCAAGAGGAGGAGCGCGAGACCGGAGATCGTCAGGACGACGACGAGCATGGCGTCTTTGGACGGAATCGACATCTACGAAGAAAGCGGTCGGATGGGAGCGAGTGATCAACGCCCGTGGTGAGCGGCGCGCGTGGAGCAGGGCGTGGTCGGTTGAAGAAGTCCGTAGGGAAGAGACTGCGGGGGAACTCCACTCGGCGGATCCCGGGACCGGGTGCGTTCGGCTTCCGGCGATGGAAGTCAGCGACGGCCTTCTTGGCGTGCTTTAGTTCCGATGCCGGCAGCCACTGATTCTCGTCACGCCCGTATCCCTTCCACTTGACGAGGTACTTGAATCCTCGTCCAGCGCGCGCAGAGTCGACTATCTCCTCTATCTCGTACTCCTCATGGCCGTCGATGACTTCGGGAGGCGGCTTCTCGCGATGCTGATGCGCGGCTTCGGGCGGGATGTACGGCGAGAGGAGCGACTCGTTGAAGACGGGGTAGATTGCTTTCCACGACTTCGGGAGCTTGAGCCGGTATGCCGACTTGCCGACCTTCTTCAGAATCTCGAACGGGCCGTAGCGCCGGTCGTCCAGCTTCTTTGAGGGGCGCCGGGTGTTGATGTTGGTGGCGTCGAGCCAGACCTTGTCTCCGACTTCGTACTCCCGCGGGTCGGCTCGATGCTTGTCGTACTGGTTCTTCATGACTTCGGCCGCATGTCCGAGAGCAGCCTTGGCTTCGGTCCAGGCGTCCTTCATGCGTTGGGCAAACTGCATGGCCGACTCATTGCGCAGGTCGCGGCGGGGCTCGATGTTCATGGATGGGTGGCGTCCGTGGTTGAGGAAGAACGGCGACTCGCCAGTGGCAGAGCTGGGGCGGTTGTTGAGGGCGAATTCAGCAATGGCGAGCCACTCTGCCCAGTCGTCTTGTTTCTCGTTCACCCACTGGCGGAAGTAGACCTCGAGTTCCGCATTGACGCGCTCGGTCTGGCCATCGGTCTGCGGGTGGTAGGCTGTGGACGGGTTCATCTCAACGCCCAGCATCTTGAAGAGGTCCCGCATGAACAAAGCGACGAACTCCTTTCCGCGGTCGCTGGTGATCTTCTTGAAGACGCCGACTCGCTTGAAGACGTGGTCTCGGTAGAGTCGGGCGGTGCCTTCGGACGTCTGCTCGGTGGTGGAGGGAATGGCGATGATTTGCTTCGTGTTGCCTTGGTCCACGACGACCATGATAGCGTTATATCCGCGCGACTCGGGGAGCGGGCCAATGATGTCTACCGAGACGAACTCCCAGGGTCCGTCTGCGTGTTCGTGCAGCTGAAGCGGTGCAGCAAGGGGGGTTCTTCGGAACTTGACCCGTTGGCACGTCTCGCAGGCCCGACAGTAGCGGGAGGCGGCTCCGTGAAGACCCGGCCACCAGTAGTTGCGTTGGATGAGCTCTGCAGTCTTGTGACGCCCAGGGTGGCCTGTGAGGGGTGTGTCGTGGTGCGCAGCGAGGATGCGTTCTCGCAGGGAGCTGTTGCGGCCAGCCGGCAACCGCGCAGAGCGAGAGCCTACGAGTGGAACACCACCCGCAGCCCACCCTCACACGGACCGCATCCCTCTCCCTAGGAGACACCCCAACCCGACCCTTGACTCTCGCCCGCAACGGTGGAAGCGCAGAGCAGGCGTACGGAGGGAGAGAGACCCCCAAGAGGGTCCCGACGGGAGTTCCGCTCGAGTCTCTGGAGGGGACCCAAGGCTGATGAGGAGTACCCGCCTCTACTCCCACGCACCCAGGGTCTGCGACGTGTGGGACCCGAGGCCTCGGACCAGAGGTGGGGCGCCGCCGCGGCCCAGAGGCGCGGCGGTGCTGGAAGAACGCTCCCAGGCCAAGTGCACGCACAAAGACTCTGAGAGACCAAGAATCCAAAGACTAGAGTACAGCGAGGGTCACGAGTCGTCTTATATAGGCGGACCTCTATCGGGACTCCCGTCGGGTCCATCGCGCGGCCGAGCAGAGTTCCGTCGGGACTGCCGCTAGGTCCGTTGCGTCGAGTGAAGCTCTGCTGGAGGCGGCGCGAACGCCCTCTCGTCCGGCGAGGCGTGCGTCCTCGAGCTCGCCCTTACTCTCAGACCCGTCGTGGCGGAACAGGAGCGGTCTCGCGGAACATAGACGAGCCCCTTGTACTCTACGATGCCATTCGTCTCCTTGAAGTCCTTCGGGTGGTCTTTCAGGCCGGCCACGACCTTGTCGTCCCATTGCCCTTGGCGACGTCTGATCTCTTCAAGGATTTCTTCAGCGTCTCGGAAGCCAAGGCGATCGAGTTCGTGGTCTGCGGCGAGCGACCGAAAGTGCTCGGGCTTGAGCAAAACGACGTCGGTGTTGTCTTTCACCCCCCCTTCAGGTCGGTCGCCGCGGGAGAGGAAGTCTGCGATCTTGTTTAGCTGACCCGGGCGGTGATGGAGCGTGTAGTCGTATTCGGCTAGCTCGGTGAACCAGCGTGCTTGGCGTCTATTCAGCTTCTGTGGCTCGCGGAAGTACTGCAGGTTCTTGTGATCCGTCCAGATCTGGAACTGAGGTGCGCCTTTGAGAAAGTGCCGCCAGTGTTCTAGCGCCAGCATGACAGCAAGCAGCTCCTTGTCGTAGATCTGGTAGTTGCGCTCGGCGTCCCCAAGCGTCTTGCTGAAGAATCCCAAGGGGCGCGATTGACCGTCAACGACTTGGTGTAGGACGGCGCCGACGGCGTAGTCGGAGGCGTCGGTCTCGAGGCGGTACGGGGCGTTGTCGACGGGGAGCATGAGTACTACGTCGCTGCAGACGCTGTCCTTCAGGAGCTCGAAGGCGCGTTGTTGGGCCTCGGCCCACTCGAACTTGGCGCCCTTCTCCGTGAGCACATTGAAAGGCTTTGTGATTGTCGCGAAGTTCGGGATGAAGTTGCGGTAGAAGTTGCAGAACTGCATGAAGCTGCGCACTTCCTTGATGTTCCGGGGCTGGGCCCAGTCGCGGATGGCTCGGACCTTGATTGGGTCCATGGCGACGCGTCCTCGACCGACGATAACACCCAGAAAGTCGATCTCCTCCTGCTCGAACTTGCATTTCTCCGGCTTCAGGAAGAGATTGTTCTCCCGTAGGCGCTTCAGAACCTCGCGGACAACTCGGCGGTGTTCCTCGAGGGTTCTGCTGAAGACGAGGATGTCGTCCATGTAGATGATCACGACACAGCCGCGCACGAGGTCCACAAAGATGTGGTCCATCATGGACTGGAACGTTGCGGGGCTGTTGGTGAGACCAAAGAACATCACTAGTGGCTCAAAGAGCCCCCGGTTCGTTCTGAACGCTGCCTTCCACTCGTCCCCCTCCTTGATGCGCACATTGTTGAAACCCCAGCGGACGTCAAACTTGGAGAAGAACTTGGCGTCTTTGATGCGCGTCATGACTTCGGAGATGAGGGGGAGAGGGTAGCGGTTCTTGATCGTCATGTCGTTGATCTTCCGGTAGTCTTGTACCGGGCGTAGTTTGCCGTCCTTCTTTTTGACAAAGAAGAAGGGCGCTGCTACGGGCGACTTGGACGGGCGAATGCGGCCGCTCTTCAAGTTCTCGTCGAGGAACGCGTCGAGCTCCTTCTGCTCCTGCGGCGACAGCGGGTACAGCTTGGCGTTGAGCGTCTTGGGGTCTGCACCCGGCTTAAGGTTGATGGCGTGATCCCAGGGTCGCCGCTCGGGGAGCTTCTGGAACTTCTCGTTCGAGAAGACGTCTGCGAAGTCTCGGTACTGCTCGGGGATTTCCTCCGCGACCTTGCCTTCCTCGCCCGCCTTGGCTGCGAGCTCGGTGGCGATGGTCTGGAAGGCGCGGAGGTGCCACGGAGACAGCTCTTCATAGTCGTCTTCATCTTCGTCGAGCGGAATGAGCTCCGGCGTTTCGTCGTCCAGGTCGAGGCCGCGGTTACACGCGCCAGGGCAGCGGTGGAAGAGTAGTGTCTTCTTCTTCCAGTCGATAAGCGGGTTGTGCGTCTCCAGCCAGTCGAAGCCTAGAAAGATCTCGTGCTTCCCCAGGTTGACGACGGGGAGTTCGACCCGCTCGCGATGAACATCGCCAGCGCTGTCTAGCATCTCGAGCTCTAGTTCAACGTAGTCCTTGATGTAGCCATTCAAGGACCCATCTGCATTCCAGGCTGGATGTGGCGCTGCCATGGGCATGGTGTTGAGACCCTTGAGGCGGACGAATTCGCGGTCAATGCTTGACCTCGAACAGCCACTGTCAATGAGCGCAGTGGCTGCGTGCTGCTCTCGGGTGTCCACGGCCGTTATGATGAGCTTGGCGTCGAGCTGCGGCTTGCCGCTGGCTCGGATGTCGAGGTCTCGGGTGTTCTCTTCACGCGATGTCTGAGGTGCCGGAACACGTGTATTCGGGGCGGTATCAGACATGTCGGGACTCTCCCACAGCGAGCGCGTGACCTTCACTGCGGGGCGCGAAAAGACTCCGGGTTGATCGTGATGGGCTTCTGAGCATTCCTCTCGTCCCGCTCCTGCAGCATGCGGCGGAGCTCGTCCCAGTCGAGCGTGCCTTCTTCGTCGAGGCGGCGTAGCGTGGTGCGGGTGCGGTGCGGGCAGTTGCGGTAGATGTGCCCCTCTTCCTTGCAGCCGAAGCACTTCCTCTTCTCCGTGCGACGCACGTGGTCGACATCCATCGGGTCATCCGCCGGCACCGGAGCCCTCGGGCGCGCTGGCTGCGGCACCGTTGGGGCAACGTGCGGGACGGCATGAGCCGTGGGCGACTGGGTCGCGGGCGGGAAGCGCCGCGGCTCCGACTTGGTCGGTGCCGCAGGCGTTCTGCCATATCTCCTGACCGCCTCGTCGTTCTCCTTCGCGAGCTTGCGGAACTCCTCGTACGTGATCTTCTTGTTCTTGATGATTTCGAGTTGCGCGTCGGCCGCGTTCTGAGCACCTTAGGCACGGGGACCGGAATGCAATCGAAGGGTTATTTGATATAGCGAAACCCTATGGATTGCACACGGACGGGAACCCCCCCTGGCCGTCTTTTTGCTTTTTTTTTGCTCCCTGGGGGCGTTCCTGTGCGGGTTCCTGCAGGAACGGGCATACCCCCAGCGCAAAAAATAGGGCCGGGGACCCTGAATATGCATATAGGGGGGTCCGGCAGGGTTTTTTGGTCCCTGCGCGGGTTCCTGCGCAGGGAGGGGTACCCCCAGAAAATTCTGGTTCCTGCGCGGGTTCCTGCATGGGGAGGGGGTGCCCCCAGGGAATTTTGGGTCCCTGTGCGGGTTCCTGGGTGGTAGGGGGGTACCCCCAGGAAAATTTGGGTCCCTGCGTGGGTTCCCGCACGGGGATGGGTTACCCCCAGGGAATTTCGGGTCCCTGCGCGGGTTCCTGCGCGAGGAGCGGGTCGGGAACCAGGTCGGAAACAGAAATTTACGGGTAAATAGGGGGTCGGGAATGGAAAAAATTTGGTTCCGGTGAAAAATAAAGTTTGTCAATAAACAATTTTTGCTTTTACTGCCAGGTTTCTATATGTGGAATCCAATATTCATTCTGCTTTATACCCACCAGAAAAATCGTTCAGATGGAAAAAAGATTGCCAGGCCTCTGGATAGGGGTATAAAATTGTGCCTCGGCATATGATTAGACAATTGGACCATATTTTGTATCTTACAATTGCATCATTTGATGATTTTGCCATTTGCTTACTTCGAGCTGAATCATTCTATTGGAAATCACCCTTCAGCACGAGGCACAAGTTTGTAATGGTCAACTGCAACGGAAAAAGACCTTTACAGCTTGGAACTGCTATTTGCCCACGAATCATGTATCCCGCACCTCTAGTTCGCTGTTAAATCCATCTTTCCTGACCATCAGATCACTGTTGATGCGATTGAATTGAAATTGGCTTCCCTGGCATTTTGTTGAGTACAATGCACTGTAGCAGTAACATATATGATGTAAAATGAAAATACTGGATACTGTGTGCTGAGCATGTATCTTGATTAGTAACTACGCAGGGTTCCTGTCCCTGTCCCCATCCCCATTCCTGTGCTTGTTCCCGCCCTCAAACTTTCACATACAGCTTATGAAGTAGGCAAAATACCAATTGGCTCAGCTATAGTTTTATTTGGTGCATTGCAATGTATGAGTGACATGTATGGTCTAAAACCTAAATTATAGATATGGTGTGCCAAGTACGCAACTGCTTTATTACCGGTATTGCATTCCCGTTCCCATCCCTGCGCCCGTCCCTGTGCCTGTTCCTGTACTAGTACCAGCCTTCAACTCATTGAAAGTAAAGACCACTTTGTGTAGACCAATCAATACCAATAACTGGAAGGGGGGGGGGGGGGGGGGGTCTAAGTGGTTCATCATGTGTAACAGGTCCAAGATAGTAGGTTTAATCCACTCCTGGATATATAGGTCTTGCACTGTGGGCCGATAGGGACTTCTGGATAAAAACTCTCTATCTAAATAAAACGGCCAGTCGACAGCGAATCCATGGGACACCATATCAAAATGTGATGGGCCATAGATGGGCTACATCCTGCGCATGCTTGATTGACCAGCTCTCTTGTGGTTGGCTGGTCCTGGGTCTGTTCTTCAAAGATCTAGCAAACATTTCGCTCAGCAAGAACCGTTTAATTATATTTCTTCCAGCTCGAGGACTCTGTTCTATATGTATATGAGAATCAGCGGTGCGTTTTTTGTGTTCAGATAATAGTTCTATTCTAAGATATAGTGATGGCCCTTCAGAAACAGCCCAAGCGCCTCCCTAGCAACAACCGTTTAATTATATTTCTAGCTGGGCAGGGGGTATGTTCTAGACATATATGAGAGCCTCCAAAAAAATTTTAAGGTCTATATAATTGTACAATTAGAAGATAGAGTAATAGCCATTCAGCAAAAAGTCGAGCACAATGGTGAACTAAATTGAACTCTATTCCTTTGGTCGCCATAGTATTATTTGCTCAGATATGTGTTTACAACACACCCCTGGTGCTTTATTAAAAGGATACCCAGCCAATATGGCTAACCTGGATGTCCTCCTCTGGTCACCAGGAAGCATTTGCACCCAGCAGCAACCGCTCGACAGAAAGTGTTTCTGCTCAAGGAGCATGTTGGATAGGTTAGTTCTAACTATTAGACATGTTGTGCCTGGAAGGTGGTGCTGTGGTTGACGTTCAGTACATGTGGACATATAGGGAAATGTCGAGCACTCCAGCACACCATCCCCTACCCCAATCACAAAGTTTCAATATCATAGTTTTGTCCATTTGATAGTCTGAACATGCCCTCAGTTGCAGACTGACATTTAGACAAGTATTGAGCGAGATAGAAAATGCTCGCTTTTTGATGGGAAAAGAAGCTTGCACCCTGAATGAACCAATGAACCAATATGAATTCTGCTCACGCTACATAGGGGCCCTATTGGTCTCACCCAGAATACGCCCGGTTCCTGAAATATAATTAACAAATCGTGGAGTAATAGGACGATTACATGATTTTCGACTAACCACCCCCCAGGCATAAGACTACCCACACAGAGATCGATCAGAGGGTTCTATCCTGGTCTAATGAGGTGTATAATGACCTCCAGCAAGATTCATATGATTTGGCTCAGGCAGTGTTGAGATATAGCATGCGTACAGTTGGGTTGTGAGTTGCAACAGAACAGACCATGAATCATCCATGCAACCTAGCCCACCTTCCAGGACTGACGTGTGCTCGACCTCACATGCTGTATTCTGGTCCAGGTAAGTGGCCCAAATGCTCCATTGAGTCATGGATATGTTTCCTATTGAATGGGAGCCTAACCTATGACCCAGATGGGCTGAGATGAGCATAGGTTAGCCTCCCATTGACCAGAAAAGACACCCCTGGCCCAATAGACCATCTGGCCCACTCTCTGAACCCATAATGCAACATGAGATGACATGCACCCGTCAGTCCTGGAAGGTGGGGTAGGTTGCATGGGTGATTCATGGTCTGTTCTGTTGCAACTCACAACCCAACTGTACGCATGCTATATCTCAACACTGCCTGAACCAAATCACATGAATCTTGCTGGAGGTCGTCCTCTAGCTCAATGGACCAGGATGGAACCCTCTGATTGACCCCTGGATGCCTACGTGAATGCCAGGGGGGTGGGTGGTCGAAAATCATGTAATCGTCCTATTACTCCACGATTTGTTAATTATATTTCAGGAACCGGGCGTATTCTGGGTGAGACCAATAGGGCCCCTATGTAGCGTGAGCAGAATTCATATTGGTTCATTGGATCATTCAGGGTGCAAGCTTCTTTTCCCATCAAAAAGCGAGCATTTTCTATCTCGCTCAATACTTGTTCAAATGTCAGTCTGCAACAGAGGGCATGTTCAGACTATCAAATGGACAAAACTATGATATTGAAACTTTGTGATTGGGGCAGGGGATAGTGTGCTGGACTGCTCGACATTTTGCTATATGTCAACATGTACTGAACCTCAACCACAGCACCACCCTTCAGGCACAACATCTCGAATACTTAGATCCAATGTAATCAACATGCTCCTTGAGCAGAAACACTTTCTGTCGAGCGGTTGCTGCTGGGTGCAAATGCTTCCTGGTGACCAGAGGAGGACATCCAGGTTAGCCATATTGGCTGGGTATCCTTTTAATAAAGCACCAGGGGTGTGTTGTAAACACATACCCGAGCAAATAATACTATGGGGGTCAAAGGAATAGAGTTTGATTTAGTTCACCATTGTGCTTGACTTTCTGCTGAATGGCTATTACTCTATCTTCTAATTGTACAATTATATAGACCTTGAATTTCTTTTGGAGGCTCTCATATATGTCTAGAACATACCCCCTGTTCCGCTAGAAATATAATTAAACGGTTGTTGCTAGGGAGGTGCTTGAGCTGTTCCTTTATGACCATCACTATATCGTCTAATAAGATTATTATCTGAGCACAGAAATTGCACTGGTAGATCTCATATATGTATAGAACATGCCACTTGAGTGGGGAGAAATATAATTAAACGGTTCTTGCTGAGCAAAATGTTTGCTAGATCTTTGAAGGGCAGAGCCAGAACCATCCAACCGCAATAGAACTTTGTAATTGAGCATGCGCCAGATGTAGCCCATCTATGGCCCATCACTTTTCAATATGGTGTCCAATGGATTCACCGTCTATTGACCTTGTGATTCAGTTAAAGAGATTTTATTCAGAAGCCCCTATTGGCCCACAGTGTGGCACCAATGCACCTAGGAGTGAATTAAACATATTATCTTGGATCTGTTACGTGCAAGGAACCACTTACACACCCCCCAGGCATTGGTATTGATTTTGTTACACCCAGTGGTCTTTGCTTTCGATGTCACGAGTGGAAGAACCTGGGGAGGAACAGGCACAGGGACGGGAACGGGGACGGGATCGTAGCACAGGTAATGAAGGGGTTGCATACTTAGCACATACTATCTATAATTTACATTTTACAACATATATGTCCCTCCTACATTTCAATGCACCAAATAAAACTAAAGCTGAGCCAATTGGTATTTTGCCTACACGACAAGCCGTATGGGAAAGTTAGGATGAGCACAGGAACGGGGGAGGGGACAGGAACGGGGACGGGGACGGGAACACTGCGTAGTTACCAATCAAGTTACATACTCAGCACACAGTATCCATAATTTCCATTTTACGACATATATGTTACTACTATAGTGCATTGTACCCGATAAAATTATAGAGGAGCGAATTCCTATTCAATTGCATCAACAGTGATATGATATTCAGGGAAGTTGGATTTACTGGCTAAATAGATGTGCGGGATACATGATTCGTGAACAAACAGCAGTTCGAAGCCATAAAAGTGTGTTTCCTTTCTAGTTGACCCTTACAAACTTGTGCCTCGTGCCGGAGGGCGATTTGCTATACAAGGACAAAGCCTGAAACAGGCAAATACCAAATTCATCAAATGAGGCAATTGTAAGATACAAAAGAAGGTCCAATTGTCTAAAAGTATGTTAAGGCACAATTTTATACCCCTATCTGGAGGCCTGGCCATCTCTTTCCCATCTGAATAATTTTTTTGCAGGATATGAAACAGAATGTAATTTGACTTTCACATTCAAAAACATGGGTGTAGAGGCAAAAATTGTTTGCCGACAAACCTTATTTTTCACCGGAACCAAATTTTTTCCATCCCCGACCCCCTATTTACCCAGAATTTTCCGTCCCTGGCATGGTTCCCGACCCCGTTCCTGCGCGGGAACCCGCCCAGAGCCCCAAATTTTCCTGGGGGTACCCCCTACCCACACGGGAACGTGCTCGGGGACCCTAATTTCCCAAAAATCTGCTTCCGGGACTAGAGATGTGCCGGCTCCGACAAAAGCCGCGAGCCGGCCGAGCCGAGCCGCTTCGAGGCCAAGCCGAGCCGGGCCGTCCGAGCGGCTTTGATGGGCTCACGGCTCGGCTTGACCTCTGAGAAGCCGTAAGCCGGCCGCTGAGCCGCGGCTTGAGAGCTATTTTATGCCTGAATTAACGAGTTTCTTTGAGAACAGACCATCCATCACCACTTTGACATTCAGAAGTGGAAGCTCTGATACTACGGTTATCGCCGGGAAATGACGCGTCGCGTCGCGCCTCATCTTGGACGCGACCACATCACCTAACGGCGTGCCCTCGGCTTGTGCGCGGTTCTTGGAGCGCGTGAGCATCGAAAAGCACCGCCCATTCGCATGCTTGGGCTTGGAATATCAGGCTGCGCTGTCGGTGCCTGCTGGGTGCCGCTGCTGCTGGTGATCCCAATATCGGCAGTGATCGCGGCGCCATGCAGCCCTCAGCTCTCCGCATCCTCGTTCTATACTTGAATGTGAGCACGGTGCTTGCTTATGTCGCGCATAGACTCGCTAAATTGTATCTTGAAGTGCTGTTTTTGCTCAGTAGCAATACCAACTTCACGACGAGCTATAGACCGCTTTTTCTCTCACATCCAGTGATTTCCAATCAAATTAATGTGAGATTTGGGAGCTTCCTGGGGATCCCCGCGCAGCCAGCGCATGCTCGTGCCTGTGGATGACGCTCGCCGCCGCATGCCAGAGCACTGTGCCCATCGTCGGCGGCCGATGATCCCCACAGCGCTGTATATAAGGCCCGTTTGCCAAAGGATCCCATCATACCACCTCTCCCTGCACGCCTCTCATCTTTGGCTTGCTCTGAGACGGTCTTCTCCATCCAGTCCCCGTTCTCATTAAACTCCCACCCATCACACAGTTATCTGGTCAGTGTCGTTCTACCTTTGCAATCATATTCTCGTACTCAATTCCAGGTCATAAGACTATGGCGCCAAAGGGTCTCAACGCAACGTCGAAGAGCGACGATGAGGACGGTCCCGCTGCGGCGCCAGGCCGGGCCCGCGGCGAGGGCAAACGCGTCGTCAATGCGCCCCACGATATCCGCAACTTCATCAGTACGTCTGGTTCTCTAGCACACTCGCCGTCAATGACGTACTTCTGAAGGTCGCCCGCCCCCAAAAGGGTGCACGAGGAGTCACAACCCTCGTCTCATCCCGTCAAGCGTGTTCGAATGAACAGCGGTGCGGCCAAATTTCGTCTGGGCAGTCATGCGCATCTCTGACGCCGACATTCTCAGGGGCAAATCCACAAAAGGCGACGGTCCAGGATGCCCCCGAAGCTGCGCCAACGCGCGTTTCGCCCCCTCCTCGTATGTTCACCGTCGTTCTGCCGGGTATATTCTAATTGGCCATAGTCTCTGGCGCAGTCATCAAGGAGATCGCAACGAATCCTCCCAATCCCTCGACAGCCAGCAAACCGTCTGCACCTGGCACACAGGACGAACCCATGTCGGTGGACGACTCGGGGGATGAGCAGCCAAGACCCTCATCGCAGCGCCGTTGCCATCGTGAGTAGTCCTTTGAAACGAGCCGAGTATTGCGGAATTGCTGATTTCTTTGTCAGAGACAGGACTTCCGGAGTCCGGTGACGAAGCCGACGACGACGAGCCCGACAGCCGCAAGACCAAGGGCAAATCAAAAGCTATACCCGGTGCGCAATGGGGATTCGACTGTGTGGATACATGCTGACGTTTCCTGTTTCAGATCGCACCGATCCTCGTGCCATCGGGGACGACAGCCTGCTCGCGGACCTGGACCACATCCGCCCCGCTTTCAAAACCTCGTCGCGCGACGACAAGACAAAAGACATTCGTGCGCATTTCTCAGAGCCGCGCGAGATCGCGGGCGAGACGGGGAACTTCCGGGACTGTCACTTCTGCAAGTGAGTGCTGTCATCGCGTCAGATTGCGGTTGCTGACAAGAATCTCCATTCAGACGTGACCGTAAACCTAAGTTCTGGATCACGGACTCGCATACGTCTCTGCGACGCCACCTCGAGTCGTATCATAAGGTGAGATTTGCGGATGGTATTACAGTCGCATGCGGTGCTCAATTATGCATTCCCAGGCGCCGTATGACAAGTGGTGCAAAGAGAACGGCTTCGAGTCGAAGCTACCAAAGGCTCGCAAGGCCCAGGCGCAGGGCAAGTCGGTCAGCGCGGCTCAGGATACTCTCGACGACCATCTGCAACCGATGCCTGAGGCGTATAGCGAGGAGACCTTCCGTGCGGCCATTCTGGAATGGCTCGCAGCGACGGACCAGGTTCGGAACCCCTCGCTTGCTCCTACCCTTCGCTTTCTGATCACTGCTCATACCTGCAGCCACTCGACGCCGTTGACCACCCGACGTTCCGGCGAGTTATCAACCTTGCAACTCGCGCAAAACACGGCGTCAAGATTCCGAGCCGGAAGGCGACACGCAAGGAGCTAGTCAACATGCTTAATCAGTACTTCCTCGACCTGGCAAAGCGCCTCGAGGTTCGTCTCCCTGAATCCAACATGAATTATCACTCACTCCGAGGCCCAGCGCGCCAAGGGAAAGGTCTCAGCAACCTGCGACTGTTGGTCCGCGGACAACATGGATAGCTACTTCGGAGTGACCGCACACTGGGTCGAGGACGACGAGCGCGGGCAGTGGCAGGTCCAGGCCTCTCTCGTCGGCTTCGTCAACATCCGGCACAAGCACAACGGCCACCGCCTCGGTCAGGCGCTATTCAAGGTCTTTGAGCGTGTCAAGATTTGTGACAAGGTGCGCGAATATCCCACGTGTTTGTGTATCAAATGCAGGGCTTATGTACATCGTGGTCAGATCGGCTGGATAACATGCGACAACGCTTCAAACAACAGTACAATGATGACGGAGCTCGAGTCGCAGGTCCAGCTCGACGGGGACGATTCCTTTTACGCTCGCCAGCGTCGCATTCGGTCAGTTTTTCTCGTACCATTATGCACGATAATTTAATGAACACCTCAGCTGCCTTTCGCACATCATCAACCTTGCGACGCAGGCCCTCCTCAAGGCACGCTCTGAATCGTCTAACCGCGGCTCCGATGTGCGGGACGAGGCAGGGCTTGTGAGAAATGCCGCGTTGAAGGTTTGCTCATTCACACATGACCGACGCAGCAGTTTACTGAGACTATGCTTAGGAACGTTCCTCGACAACCCGTATAACTCGCTTCCACAAGATCCAAGGCGACCGCGGCGTCAAAAACCCTCGTAACCTACTGAGAGACATGCCAATTCGCTGGTCGTCAACAAAGATAATGCTTGACCGCGCAATTGAGCACCGCGCGGTCCGTCATTCCCTTCTGAGGTAGTCGCGCATTCTCACTGCCCTTAGGATATCAAACAATTCGTTCGCGAGCTCGAGCGCGAGGAGACCAGTGCAGAGAAGCGCGACGCACTTGGACTGCTCCACATCTCGGCCATCGAATGGGTGAACGTCAACAAATTGCTGGAGTTGCTTTCGGTGAGCACCTTCGTCAATTCATAGCACAGGCTGATTGACTCGTATGGCAGCTATCGGACGATGCCCAAATCGCCTTCTCCGCGGAGAAGTATCCCACGCTCTTCGACGCTGTTCCTGCGCTCACGCTGCTCTTGCACGCATGGGAAAAGCGGCGGAACGACGTGGAGTTCAAGGAGTTTCACCTTGCACTCGATGTCGCCATTGCAAAGCTCGAGGAGTACCGCAACATCGTGCAGAACTCTCCGTCGGACGCGTACTGGGTCGCGATGGGTACGTTTGTGCCTGCCAATGCAATCTGTCTCTAACGTGTGCCAGTCCTGCATCCGGAGTACAAGTTTGGTGACGAGTTTTCCGCATTCTGGGGAAATCGCACCTCACAGCTGAAGGTGAAAATGGAGAAAAAGGTGTGAGATGCCTTCGTCCTGTGTTCTTTTATCTTACTGCCTTCGAGTTCAAGGAGCGTTTTGAGCTGCTCGACAAGGGCAAAAGCAACGACAGCGCTCCCGCGGTCAAGAAGGCTGGGCTGAGCCGCCTTCGCGCCGACGCCGGTAATGCGGGCTCTCCTGGAGCCTCTTCGGCGGCGGAGCCGTGGCGTGCTGAATACGACCGGTTCATCAACATTCGGTACGACGTTCCCGAAGACATGTCACTGGTGACATGGTGGGGAGTGCGTGGATCATCCTTTCATTTGCATCGACTAACAGGTTGTCAAGCTGTATGCGAAGCAACTGCCAACATGGGCCAGCCTGGCGGCGGACTATCTCGCAATTATGTCGTCGTCTGTCTCGTCGGAGCGAGCATTTTCAAGTGCCGGGATCACAATCACCAAACGACGCAACCGGCTGAAGGGCGACATCGTCGAAGCACTCCAGGTTCTCAAGTGCGGCATCCGAAACGACCTCCTGGTGCGTGAGGCGCCACCATCATCCGTGGTCGAGCAGGATTTTGTTGTCGAAGACTCGTGCGATGAGGAGGACGGTGACGCTCGCGTTGCCAATGAGTTCATAATCGACCTGTCTGACTCTGAGGATGAGGATGAGTTTGCCTGCTGAAGATTGCATGTAGTTCTCCCTCAATCCATATTTCTTGCCTGCACAGTACACCTTTGACATTCGGCAAGCGTTCTATATCATGAAGCCGTTTGAGCCGCGGCCGAGGCCGCGGCTAGCCCGAGCCGGCGGCTCAGAGCCCGGCTTGCCCCTCGGAGATGCCCAAGCCTATCAAAGCTGGGCCGTAGCCGGCGGCTTTGAGCCGAGCCGGGCCGGCACATCTCTATCCGGGACCCCCTATCCAGCACGAAAAATATCTGTTCCCGACCTAGTCCCTGCCCCTGTATTAGTCGGGGACGGGGCTGGGAACCCAAAATTTCTGCAGGGGTACCCCCTCCCTGTGCGGGTTCCCGCACAGGGACCAAAGAAACCCTGCCGGACCCCCTATATATGCACATTCAGGGTCCAGGAGCGGTTGTTTTTCTGCTGGGGGTATGCGCGTTCCCGCAGGAACCCGCACGGGGACGCCCCCAGGGAGCAAAAAAAAAGCAAAAAGACGGCCAGGGGGGGTTCCCGTCCGTGTGCAATCGATAGGGTTTCGCTATATCAAATAACCCCTCGATTGCATTCCGGTCCCCGTGCCTAAGGTGGTTCTGAGCCAGGAGGCCCATCGGTACGAACATGCCGATCATGCCGGTCTCGCTGGCCTTCGTCGCCTCGAACGAGTTCTGAACTGCGAGGACGAGGCCGGCGTCAAGCTGCGCCTCAAGGTAGTCGATGAGGAGCATGTCGTGCTGTGCAGCGTTGGTGAGGCCTCCTCGGATGCGAAGGTCGTCGAACTTGACGAAGAACGCGTCTGCCGTCATCCTGCCTTGGTACAACTTGGTGATGGCCTTGCGTGCGAGCGAGGCTTGGTGCCGGTCCTGGAAGCGTCCGTCTAGCTCGGAGAGGAAGGCATTCCACGTGATGGTGCCTGCTTCGACCTCGTTGGCGTGCACCTGCATGTAGCCTTGTGCCCAGGCGTCCGCATCCCCCTTGGACAGGAAGGAGATGGCGGAGACGATCTTGTCCTTGTCGTCCGGGATGCTGATGACGTAGACTCTGAGGAGGTGACGGAAGGTCTCGTACGTGGCAGGGTTGCCGTCGTAGTGGTCGGGCGGCTGAGCGTAGTTGCGCGGAGCACGAGCGGGAGCTGGGGCAGGGGCCTGTTGAGGCGCGGCCTGGGCGGCATTGTTGAGGGCATTGGTGAGGGCGCCTTGGAGTCCATCGGCGATGGCGTCGCGGAGGGCTTCGAAGTCCATTGCTGGAGCGAGTGGAGCGGCAAGTGGAATAGGTGGTGTGGGCGACGAAGGTCGCGAGAATGGAAAGGCGGGAGGCGTGGGACGTGGATTGAGCTGGAAGCGGGCGAGTCGGTCGATGACGTCGTCCACTGTTGAGGTGGGAAGCGGTCGCTCGCCTGCGTATGCAGGTGAACTGGGGTGGTGGTGACGATAACCCCTCGCGTATGCGGGGAGTTAGAAGTGCTGGATGGGTGGTGCGATGCTAGGCGTTGGCCGTAGCGAGGACGAGTAAGATGATGAGAGCGTTGGAGTAGTGAGAGGGAAGATTCGAGCTTATGTCACGAAACCGGCAAGTATAACTCGCTAGTCCGAACGCTCGTGAGGGTGGCGAGGAGAGATGTACAAGCGGTAGTATAAGACCAGCTCGAATCTGAGGAATTACAGGGGGAACAGGAGTCCTTATATACATAGAGACCGAGGCTGTGCGTGAGAGAGAAAGAGCCATATCTGGAACACCTCCTAGTCCATACCTCCTAAGGGTCGCCTGGAACTCCTCAAGGGTCGTCGTCGATCTGCCCCTTTACACTGCCTGAGGGGCTGCAGGAGCAGTGCGCAGGGTCGCGCTGCCTGCAGGCTATGCAGGGCTGCGAGAGGGGCCAGCCAGGGGCACTAGGCCTCCTGCAGGGTCGTCGTCATACCTCCTAAGGGCCAGGAGGTGCCGATCTTTTGGGTCGATGGCCATGAGGTACCGGTGTGCTGGGTCCGCCGAGACAGAGGCAATACCTCCGAGCTCGATTGCAGGCGAATTTCCTGACACCGCACTGGCCCTGCCACGATCGCATTCCGTAACGCGGACCCCGTCCACACGCTGGCGCGACCGCAGCGACTATCTCGGATCGCGCAACAACATCCCCTCTGCCCTGGCATTCGTGCGGCAACGCATTCGCGAACGTTCCATCCGGTCAGCAGGTGCTTGGCCTCCGGCTCATATCCTTGGTGTGTCAGCCAAGTCGGCGCCTCTGATTCGCTGGGAGTCATCCCCAAGACGAACGATGGTCCCTGGCCATGCGGGACTTATCCCTCGGAGAATCCTACCCGCATTATCCCGACGTCAGTGCCCAGCGCATCGGCACCGCATTCACGATCCATCAAGCACTTCGATCGGCAACAAGGCCAGCTGACGATAGGAAGACTCATTCTCGACCCTCGGCACCGCGTTCTGACTCGAGCCTCGCGTTCCCATTGGCTCTGCGGTCGCGGACCTTCGTGCACTTGGCGCATTCGCTGCGCATCGACCATATGGACACCGCATCGCATACCGATAGGCAGGATTTCCCTTCTCACCCCTATGACTCGATTCCCCATGTATATAAGACCGATAGGCAACATCCCCAATCATCATCCAATCTCCTGACCAACGCGTAGCCTGGTTCGAGCCCAGTGAGAGCAGTCCGGTGGTCCGGTTGAAGTTCGGTCACAACTCGAGCCCGGTGCGGTCCCGGTAGAGTTCGGTGCCTACTTCACTCTCAGCGTGTTGCGGTCAGCATTGGTAGCGAACCGCGTCGCACCCTCGTCGTCTCTCTCGTCCTCTCGTCTTCTGCCGTAGCGTCGGCATCGCGTATCGTATTCTCCGGCCAACCTCCCCAGGTGCGCACTTCTCACGAACTGTGCATCAATCTCTCTCTGTCTCCGTATCTTCGAACACCTGTTGTGTGTCGATCGAGTACGACTGTACGCAGTCTCAGACTTCGCTTGTGCGGTACTCGGGCTTCATAGAACGTCCGTCCCCCAAGCTTCGCATCGATGATACTTGTCTTTGCGTGGTGACCATCTCTCTCTCTCTTTACTTTCTTTCTACCGCATTCTGCGTACCGCATTAGTGACCGCATCGGTTACCCTTGCGTAGTAGTAGTAGCTGTAGTCTTTGCAGCCTTCTTTCTTTGAGGATTGTTCACTCTTTGTGATCATCTTCATTTCTCCTGATTCATATAGTGGTCTTTGCTGGTTCCTTGCAAGTTCCGTGCAGTTCAACGCGCCGTCCGGAAGGCCTGCAGCGACGACTGGACCCGCTGTCCTAGTGTGTGCACATCTGCCGCAAGTTGTAGCAGATGATCCTCGTGGTATTCGTATACGGCGTGGGACGGAGCCATCAGCGCGATGTCGTGGACCACCCTGCAGCAGTCCTTGAGGGATCGTAGAGTGGATTCGTCCAGAGCGGATGTGGCAGCGAGTGCGGCATGGTGGGCTGAGCCTCGCTGTGTGGGTGCTAGGACTCTAGCGCCTCGTGAGCGGCCAGCGGTGGCCAGCAGAGACGTGGTGCAGCCGGGCGACCGGCGCTCGTGGTGATGGTCGGAGTCTAACATCGTCAAGGATATGTCCGTATATCTGTCCAAGTCGGAGTGAGGGGGCGCTGGCTGTCAAGGTCCTGTCCACTGGCCCAGCCTTACCGACCAAGGGGATCACGGCGGGTTCGCAGACCTTGCCTTCCTCCGGGAGCGTGCCGTCCATCATGTACGCCTTCATCGCGGCGGCGACGCAGCTCGAGGGCGTGAAGAAGACGCAGTGGCCGACGGAGTTCCGCACGAGCAGGCGCGAGCCGAAGCGCTGTGCGACGGCCTCCGCAGACGAGAGCGGCGTGACGGGGTCGTACTTGTTCGAGAGGACGAGGGTCGGGACGTCGAGCTTCGCCTCGAGCGGCTTGGTGTACCGGTTCTTCGCGCGCATCTTCCACGCGCCGCACTGGATGCGCAAGCGGCTGAAGATGAATGGGCCGCCCCAGCGCGAGAGCTCGGTCGCCTTCTTGACCGTCTCGACGTCCTGCTCGAGCGAATCTTCGAGCGGCGCGAAGTCCGAGCAGGCGATTGCAACGAAGGCCTCGTTCAGGTGTGCCCATGCTGGCGCGTTCTTGTAGTCCGGCGGAGGTCCGCCCGCGAGGAGGGTCGCGTTCTGGGTCTCCAGCGCGAAGAGGGTGGAAGCGATGAGGGGGAAGCCCTTCGCGCCCTGACCGTCGACGTCGTGCGCAAAGTACAGCCCGTCGCGGAGGATGCTCGCGCCGATCGCGTCCGCAGTGACCACGGTGGGTCCGCCCGGCGCATTGGGGATGGGGATGGGGTTCTTGTGGACGCCGGTGAATATGCGGTCCACGCGCTCGGAGACCTTCTCCGGGGTATCCTCCCAGATCGCGCACTTCTCCTTGCCGGCCGCCGAGCAGTCCTCGGAGAACGTCTTCATGACGTTATCGGCATCCTCGACGTAGTCCCAGCTCTCTCCTGCCTGCCATTTCTTGCCGTCTATCCCCTGCAGAGTGCACATTTAAAAATCCATGCAAATTTCGAGGTCATCCAGATTTTTCCATGTCCATCCAGATTTTTGAGGGTCCATCCAGAATTCTGAGTGTCCATCCAGATTTGGGAGTTCCATCCAGATTTGATTCCGCTGTCCATCCAGATTTGGAACATGTCCATCCAGAATTGACCCCCACCCGAATGCACCCAAAATCCTTCGAGACATCCTCTTGGCGACCCTGATGCATAATTTCATTATATAAGCATGAGAGATGCGGTCTGCGGTGGTGCCGTCGGAGAATCCGGCTCCGAGCCTCGGAAGCCTCCGGATATACTGCCGACGCAATACTATGAGCCCGGTATGGGCCTCTGTGCCCGCGACAAGCTCCATATGACTCAGAAATTGTACATTAAATGGCATATCTAAGCTCAAGACGTCGAAAATACCGCCTCGGCAGTATATCCGGAGGCTTCCGAGGCTCGGAGCCGGATTCTCCGACGGCACCACCGCAGACCGCATCTCTCATGCTTATATAATGAAATTATGCATCAGGGTCGCCAAGAGGATGTCTCGAAGGATTTTGGGTGCATTCGGGTGGGGGTCAATTCTGGATGGACATGTTCCAAATCTGGATGGACAGCGGAATCAAATCTGGATGGAACTCCCAAATCTGGATGGACACTCAGAATTCTGGATGGACCCTCAAAAATCTGGATGGACATGGAAAAATCTGGATGACCTCGAAATTTGCATGGATTTTTAAATGTGCACTCTGCAGGGGATAGCCGTCGACCACGCCGTCGATGATCATGCGGCCGACCTTGTCGGGGTACATCGCGGCGAAGTACTGGCCGAGCGCGGTGCCGTAGCTCTGCAACGAACGGTGAGTCTGCAGGAGTTCGGCATATCTGTGTGACCACACTCACGATGCCGTAGTACTGGAGCTTCTTCTGTCCGAGCTTCTCGACGATGCGGAGCATGTCGGTAGCCACGCTCGCGCTGTCCATGAAGCGACCGGCGCCCCAGTCCTCCACCTTGCCTCCAGGCTCCTCGTTGCCCTTCCCTCCCAATTTCTCAGCGCAGGCGGCTCCTCGGAGCTGGTCTCGAGCACGGGCCATTGGGACGGTGTCGTCACCGTCGCGCAGAGCTGGCACCTCGTCGGCGAGCCACTGCTCGAGCTGCTCTGGTGGGAAGCAGTCCGCGCGCGGCGTGGTCGCACCGACTCCGCGTGGGTCAAACCCGAGGATGTCGAACGTAGGGCCGAACATCTTGGCTATGGCCTTACCGTAGGTGATCATGTGGTCGGTGCCAGCGCCCCCGGGCCCGCCAGGATTGAGAAGGATAGTACCTTCACCCTCTAGTATCCTTCTTAAACTGTACAAATGAAAATCCAAGCAAAATCGAGGGTCATCCAGATTTTTTCATGTCCATCCAGTTTTTTGAGGATCCATCCAGAATTCCGAGTGTCCATCCAGATTTGACAGTTCCATCCAGATTTGATTCCGTTGTCCATCCAGATTTGACTTGTGTCCATCCAGATTTAACCTTCACCCAAAACTCTCCCAAGGGCTCTCTCAGAGGCCCTGACGCATATTCTCATTATATAAGCAGCTGAGATGCGGTCTGCGGCGGGGAGCCCGGAAGAATTGGCTCCGAGCCTCCGGAGCTTCCGGACTTCGCCTCGGCAACTACATTTATGTTCCCTATAATATATTTCGCCGCATTATGTACCTAAATAGGCTAGATAAATGTGTTTTGTGTGCTTATATCGGAAAAGGGGGATAAATCTAGTCGCCGAGGCGAAGTCCGGAAGCTCCGGAGGCTCGGAGCCAATTCTTCCGGGCTCCCCGCCGCAGACCGCATCTCAGCTGCTTATATAATGAGAATATGCGTCAGGGCCTCTGAGAGAGCCCTTGGGAGAGTTTTGGGTGAAGGTTAAATCTGGATGGACACAAGTCAAATCTGGATGGACAACGGAATCAAATCTGGATGGAACTGTCAAATCTGGATGGACACTCGGAATTCTGGATGGATCCTCAAAAAACTGGATGGACATGAAAAAATCTGGATGACCCTCGATTTTGCTTGGATTTTTATTTGTACAGTTTAAGAAGGATACTTAAAGGGCACAAAAATAAAATCAAGCAAATTTGAGGGTCATCCAGATTTTTTATGTTCCATCCAGAGTTTTTTTGTCCATCCAGAATTCTGAAGGTCATTCCAGATTCTGAGAGTATCCATCCAGATTCAGTGAGTGTCCATCCAGATCCGGAAGTGTCCATCCAGATTTGAGTCCGATGTCCATCCAGATCTGGCTCATGTCCATCCAGAATTGACCCCCCTCAGAATCCTCCCAAAATCAACTGAAATAGTGCCCGAAGACCCCTGACGCTTATGAAGCTTATATAATCATATGAGACGCACTCTGCGGCGGGGGAGCGGGAGCATCGGCTCCGAGGCCCCGGAAGCTTCCGGGCTTGCCTCAGAGCCCCTTTCAAAGCCTTCTTACGGCTGAAATACCGTTATTTATTTCAATATAGACTACTCAGTCACAAAGTTTGGATTTATCTGGGCTGTAGAGGCACTAAATCAAGCTCCGAGGCAAGCCCGGAAGCTTCCGGGGCCTCGGAGCCGATGCTCCCGCTCCCCCGCCGCAGAGTGCGTCTCATATGATTATATAAGCTTCATAAGCGTCAGGGGTCTTCGGGCACTATTTCAGTTGATTTTGGGAGGATTCTGAGGGGGGTCAATTCTGGATGGACATGAGCCAGATCTGGATGGACATCGGACTCAAATCTGGATGGACACTTCCGGATCTGGATGGACACTCACTGAATCTGGATGGATACTCTCAGAATCTGGAATGACCTTCAGAATTCTGGATGGACAAAAAAACTCTGGATGGAACATAAAAAATCTGGATGACCCTCAAATTTGCTTGATTTTATTTTTGTGCACTTTAAGAAGGATAGACGAGGGGTTCGTTAATGAAGAGCGCGGCCGCAGGCGCCGCGAATAAAAGTGCTGTCGAAAGTAGGGGCATGAGTCGTGATTATAGGTTTTGGTGGGTCAGATCACTCGCATTGTGGGCCTTTATAGGTCGGCTGAACAGTCCACCATCGTCATAGCGGAATGCATCAGGACTGCCTGCCGTCGCGTGGCCGCCGCGCGAGCCAATCGACGAGGCGTTGCCGACACTGGTGCGGCTGCGCCGCGGGCGGCGGGCTTCGTGCCATACGTCATGCAAAGCGCGTACGGGTGAGTGAATGGTGGCCATAGTGATTTGAAAGCCCGGCCTCAAGCCGTAAGCCGGCCGGATTTAGGCCGAGCCGAGCCGAGCCGTGTGCACGGCCTGCGGCTCGGCTTCGTGGTTTCCTGAGCCCGAGCCGCCGGCTTTGCAGACGGCCCAGCTTAGAGCCCGAGCAGGTCTTTCTAAACCTATTCTAAGGCAATATGAGACTCACAGCTTACCTACGGCTGCTAATTCGACCGTTAAGTTACCTCCAGCTTGCCACTGAGTGCTGTTATAGGCGGCCGGGTGCATCTCGGAGCCATTTGCTTCCGGTGATCGAACTGCCGGGGAGCTCTACAGCCTCCCGTACCCACCGTACACTCCTCACATAGAAATGAAAGACGTTAACTAAGATGCCTGAGCATGTATTTAGCCTCACGAACATGCCTCTCATGTCCCACTATTACTGAACTTAGCACCACTGGAGCCGCGGCCCAAGAGGTGTCCAAGAAAAAAAAAAGGGACACAGCGTCCAAAAAACGAAATAAGCACCCCAAACGACCCCTCCCTCCCTCCCTCCTGCCATATAAGGAAGGTGCTGCGGAGTTCACATTACGTAATCGCCAACACACGCGCAGCTGCAGAATGGCAACATCGCTATTTGAAGGATAAAATACAGAGAACCTTCACATGCTCAATCACTCTCTGGAGTCCCTGCCTCGCTTGTGTACACGAGCTCCTCCTGCTTTGCACGATGCACAGATAAAGCGGTTGGGAAGTGTTCTGGCCTTCAACTCGGTGCGCGCGCACGGCTCATGATACTGCAAATATGTCAGCTATTGGCCTTCGAAATGAATACTGTGGCTTACATATCGCGTCTCGCACCCTTCCGCGACGCATTCCACAATTCCTGCGGGCATGTTGGCGCTGCCGACAGTGATTGTAACACCACAATTGCAACTGCGTTCTAGCTGCGCTGCTGCACGGGTACTGACGCGTTTCCTCTTCCCCGGGCGCATGCTTGTGTCTTCGCTGGCGGCTTGTATATCGCGTACTACCTCATCGGCTGCCGGAGAAGCGTCAGGGGTTGCTCCGCGAGTGTTGTGGGGCTCCGAAATCTCGATCGGGTCAGTCGAGGCCGTCTGACTGGGCCCAGAGGTTGCTTGGCATTGTTCTTCAGTAGCATGCGCTTCGTGAGTCGCCTGCGCCGCCGCCGGTACCGATTCACGCGAGTGAGTATCCGAGCTGTCGTCCGGTGAGCCCAAATCCGTCGTCCTGTGCGACCTATTAGCAGGAAACAACAAAGGAGCAGAAGGCCCTACCTGAGGGCCATGTGTGCACTGTGTGCTTCGGACAGTTGGAGCGGTTTCGGAAGGGCTTTGCGCGTGTTCCACGATGCACCAAGCCGCTCCCAAACTTCGTAAAGACCGTCCTTCTCCTTGTCGGAAATCTCCCAAAGCGCTCGGTGCTCGTTGATATTGGCATTGGGGTGAGCGACCTTGATATGGTGCGCAAGGTTATAGCGCCAGACTGCTGGCGCCCTCTCCTCGCAGTGCGGGCAAATGAGCGGGATGTTTGTCCCCGGGGTCTTCTTGCTGGACTTTGCGGCGGGGCCATAGGAAATTTGGTCTGGCAGCTTGGGGCATTTGCTGTTCTTGAGATCGATCTGCTGGTTTGTTGCCCCGTTCTCGGACCGTTTGAGGTAGAAGCGACACGAGTCATCCGACGTGGACAGACAAAACCCGCAGTACGCCGTATCCTGTCGTAACGAAGCATCATAGAGGAGATGCGCAGCATTGTGCGTGAGAAGGGCTATCGATGTGTCGATCTTGATCTTCGAAGAATTGCACAGTGAGCACCTTAGCTTATCGGCGCCAACCAAGCCGTTGTCCGGCTTCTGCGCGGAGAAACAGAGTTTTCCTGTGTTCCCGATGGTCAGTGATGGCGGAAATGGTCCGAATTTTTACATACCATTCAGATGATATGGATATCTGTCAACCTTGTCAATCGAGGGCAACGCAGCGTCAGGGAATGCGGCAGAGTTCTCCAGGAGCAGCTTTGTCAGTGCATTGAGTTCCGGCGTCGTGAATTCAGTCTTCGATCCCTGAGACGGACCGCCCTGCGAAGCTGGAGCAGCCTGATCGATCGGCTCAACCAGGCAGGCTGATGTCCAGAGTACCGCGGTCGTCCCGCTGAAGCGGATAGTCTCGGCCAGGCAGCGCCAGTCGTTGGTATTCTCGGGCGTAGGTTGCTGAGGGACCATGCGAAGAACTTGAAACCCCACTTGTGCAGAGGGGAGCGCAGAGCGCGGGAGCGACTGAACGAGCTGACCATTCAGCTTGAGAGAGGAAATCAAAATGAGGGCAAGGAATGCGACATTCTGACAGCGAAGCAATGTCGAGGCAGTGTCGTTGATCATAAGGAAGTCGTCCTCAGGCTCAGGAACAGCTTCCTCGGGAGCAGGCGCGCCATAGTCGAACTTATTGTAGCCAGCGAAACGCCTCATGCGGTCGGTCGAGCTACCCCCTGCAAGCTGTGCCGGATCTGAGATCAAGCGACAGACAGATGCCTTGAAGACCTTGTCGGACCCGTCCATGACCCACGGTTCGTGGGCGGCGGCTGGGCCGTGCTCGTCGAGTAGAGAGACAGACAGTTCGGCGCCGGCAAAGTCTTCTAGATCCATCTCGCTGGCGCTGACGGGCGAAGGCGATGGGGCTGGTGGTGCTTGATCCACAACCTCGTTCACTTCGCCGTCGAGTAACTCCTCTTTGAAGCACCACCGACCCAGCGGCCGGAGTATGTCAATATTGCCAGCCGACACCATGCGAGTGAATGGAGACGTCTGCTCAAGACGGTCAAGCTCGAGCTCTGCGGCATTACGTCCGGCGTTCCAACATGTCAACAATGAGACATGCTTGACGCAGACGTCCCCTGTCCAGGAGCGTGGGCTTATGTGATCAACATTGCGATCGACAATATCACCCTGGGCGTCCAGAGGGGCAAGATAGAGGCGTCGTTTCGTCCGGTCCCATTCGGGATGCTCGGCAAATGCGATGGCCACTTCCATGCCCGCGGCGAAGCGCGAACCACCCTGAAGGATATCTGCGTTCGAGTCCGATGACTGCATGCAGCGCATGTTGCCAAAGCCTCCTTCAAGCCGATCGTCTCCGAGAAGAATTAGGTGAAGAACACCCTCTGGGTCGTCGCGCTGCACTTTGGCAAGGCAGAAGAATGCATTCTTGACCATATGCGCTGTGTCTGCATAGAGCTGGACTGGCATGACGCCGCCGCGACCGGCAGAATACAAGGCGAGCAGCATGAACATGCCCGTGGCGAGGGATCGCATCTGCTCCGATAGTGACATCGAGAGCGTCGTGTATGGCTTGAGCAAGTAACCAAATAGTGCGCCAAGGAAGTTCAGTCGGCGGCGGACCTGCACATAGCGCTCGTCGTGGACGGTACTATCTGCAGGCGGCAACTTCATAACAGCGACGAGCAGAGAGTAAGCCAGAACGACGTCTTGCTTGTCGTTTGGATTCATCAGGGCATCGATATGAGAAGGAGTCATGCCGTTGCGCAGCAGGTGCTTCCTCGTGGTTGCCAGCGTCGCCTCCGACGGTCGGTCATTCGGATCGATAAGTGATCTGACATGCGAAGGATCGAGCCCGTGGTCAAGCAAGTGGCGCTTGACCATGTCAGCTGTCACGATAAACCCGAAAACATCGATTCCCTGCGGCCGGAGTAACATGCCGCGGTAGCGCTTGAAGAGGTGCTTGTAATCCTTGTCGAGCGTGATGTCGTTCTCTCCACAAAGGAGGTTGAAGAGTACAAGCTGGCACAGAAGTGCGTAGATGGGAGACGTCGTCGGTAGGGGGTGGGAGAGAGTGATGGGGACAAGTGCAGACCCGCGCTTGGCTTCGCCGTCGGTCGCGATGCAGAGCACGCGGGCATTTGCCAGTTTCGCGTGCTCACAAGACGCAGTGACAAGCGTGCGTATGAGAGTCGCATGGTCCTTTGCATTCTCTCGCTTACACGAGCCCGAGATCTGGATCGGACGCGCAACGTGCTCTCGCGAGTTTGGAACAAGGAGACCCAGAGCCGCGACTGTCATCTGCACGTGCACAATGCTTAGCATGGTACCAGAAAAGCTCATAAATATTATAAACATACCTCTGTAGCATAGTGGATCATCTTGCTGTCAAGGGCATCGGCCACTGCATGCGCCTGGTCCATGTTCCGGAAGACTAGATCCAAGTGGCCCGAGTGCTCGCGGCAGGTCCCAAGGATAGCATTAGTCTTGGGATCCCATCGTATCCGCCGCTCGAGCTTCGTCTCGTCGATCATGAGCACCATCCCGACCTTGGAGCCGTGTGCCGGAGCGGGTACAGGAGTTGGGAAGACGGAGTCGATATTTGCAGACACCTCTGGGACCGTAGGGTAGCCCGGCGAAATTAGGAGCGTAGGGACATGGGAATGGCGATGAACGGTCGTGCGTGTCGGTAATCCGCATGCACGCGAGGCAACACCAAGCGCGGCACCACCTCCGAGCCTCAGGATGAGATTAGCGAGGCTGTAATCCGCCTCGGTGAAGCTCTGCGGCTTATAGACCTGGTCCTGCGCACGTTGAATTTGCTGGAGAATACCTCGAGCGCCGCGCTTGTTCCGCAACGCGACAGAAACGACAACCTGGACCCGTGGGATATTGGCTGACGGGCCGTCAGTACAGAGAAGACGAACAAGATAATGCACACATACCCTCAGCAATGGCGTATACTAGGCGTTTATTGGTGTCCAGTTTCGACGTGACACGCGTAAGCTTCCTAGCGAGGCTCAGAGCATCGAGTTTGCGGCTGTTGTTCTCGCGTCGCAGTCTCTCGTTGCTCTCGCGCATGTTCCGCCATGACAGGTGTGTTGTATTCGTTGACTCGTGGACTCCATTCAAGATGCGCTGAATGAGGTTCTGGACGCTTTGCAGCGGAAAGGTTGCTTCGCAGTCGGAGCAAGGAGAACGTGTCGCGTTCAGACCAAGGCACGCCTTCGACTGAATGTACAGTCGACCCTCGAACACATTGCCACGCCAACGCATTGCTGCTCCAGACGTCTCTGTGCCCCACTCATGGCTCTGCCCAGCGGATACGCCATCAGGGAGTGGAACATGGGTTCCTAGACAGGGGACGATGGGCAAGGCAGGCTGAGAGCGTTCTGGCTGCACAGGAACTTGGGCTGACAAGAGAGACACGGGTAACACGGGCGGAGAGGGCTGGGTATCGTCGAGAGTCAGGTCAATGATGGGCGGGGCCGGGCTCGGCGTCGGGGGCGATGTGCCGGAGGCGGGAAAGCCAGGACTGGATGGAGTGCGGTCAGAGAGCGCCAAAGAGAGTGTTCGTAAAACATACATGAGCTTCAGTGCCGATATAACCCGCTCAATGCGCATCTCAAAGAGCGCCGCGTCAAATCCAATAGCAACGATGCACGCGTTGACATAGTCCGCGAAGCCATCGAGGCCATGCGGACCGCGCCTGACACACCTCGGGATCAATCGAATATATTGCCCCAAAGTATTTGGTATACAGTTTCTATGTCCGCCAAATACATTTCGGCGGGCGATTCGAAGTAAATCTAGGCTCATTAAGTGGGGCAATCTATTTGGAGGGTATCGGGGGTAAATGAGAGCCTATTGTGCCAGATAGGTTGTCGCAACGGGTTCAGTACAAAGTGTTACAATCGGATATGTCCCACTGACTTTACTCGGTATAATCCTCCCATATTCTGGCCTCCCATGTCTGGCCTCCCATGTGGGAACATGGGACTCCAGACATGAAAGAATGGCAAGATGCAAGTACAAAATGAATGTTCCAAGCAGGAATTGAACCTGCAACCTTTTGGTCAACCAAATTTGGAAATTAATCTTGACACCTTAACCACTGAACCGAGTAGCCATATGGTCTGGGCTGGTACTGGAGCATTATGTGAGCGCATTTTTGAGCAACAATTTCACTTCAAACTAGCATATAGTGAGGTTGGGTGAGGTTGGGTTAGGTCTGGTTAGGTCTGGTTAGGTTAGGTTGGGTTGGGTTTGGTTAATTAGGTTGGGTTTGGATATGAAATAATTAAAATTTGGATAAGCAAGTCACTACAAAACGAGGAGGGTTAGGTTAGGTGGTTAGGTTAGGTTAGGTTAGGTTAGGTTTAGAACGTCTAGAAATCCCTTTGGGGTATAAAAGTTATTTACATTGGAATATGCTGGTTAGGGTAGGCTTTAGCCTACCCTAACCAACTTGCATTACATGAATTATATATGTAGAAATTTGGGCTGGCATTGGTATATGGTGCACAAGTTGCAGTCCAGATCATATGGCCACTTGGTACAGTGGTTAAGGTGCGAGGTTCAATTGCCTTTTCTGGTTTGGCAGAAGGTCACAGGTTCAATTCCTGTCAAGGGCAACTCTTTTAGGCCTATCTCTTGGTGCTGTCTCCCGAGTTTGGAGTCCCATATGGGAGGCCAAAACATGGGAGGATTATACCGAGCTGGAGCTCTGGGACATGACCCGTTACAATAGGTGTTAGCTGTTCGGCATCGGTTTATCGGGCATAAATGGGCCAAATGGGTGACTAATAAACTGAGAGTACATATCCGAGTGCTATTAGAGGGATATCAGGTGCTTATGGTCATGATATCTGCCGAATAGGTTCGCACGGTGCATCGGACACTTATCGGGGCCAATTTGTGCCTCATATCTGGCCGGCGCATATTTGGCGTATATTTGGCATACATCAGGAATATATCAAGCTCTACGCTGGGGAGAATCGAATATGTGCCTGATGTATGCCAAATATACGCCAAATATGCGCCGGCCAGATATGAGGCACAAATTGGCCCCGATAAGTGTCCGATGCACCGTGCGAACCTATTCGGCAGATATCATGACCATAAGCACCTGATATCCCTCTAATAGCACTCGGATATGTACTCTCAGTTTATTAGTCACCCATTTGGCCCATTTATGCCCGATAAACCGATGCCGAACAGCTAACACCTATTGTAACACTTTGTACTGAACCCGTTGCGACAACCTATCTGGCACAATAGCCTCTCATTTACCCCCGATACCCTCCAAATAGATTGCCCCACTTAATGAGCCTAGATTTACTTCGAATCGCCCGCCGAAATGTATTTGGCGGACATAGAAACTGTATACCAAATATTTTGGGGCAATATATTCGACTGATCCCGAGGTGACAATGGAGGCCACATCCTCAGGACGCTTTCCGTACCCAATATCACGGTCGAGCGTCCTGTTGATCTCAATCCAGAGGTCTTCCCGGTCCATGTTCGGGTAAAGCACAGGCGGCACCGTGTACTTGTGAAAGACGTCGTCGGAAGAGGCCAACGGGACGGAAGTCGGGATTCGAGCTATTTCTGATCGAAGAGATGCGACGAGCGGGCAGTCGGGTTGACGGATGCGGGCTGTAGGGTCACATGAGTTGCAGCACAAGCTGAAGACGAAGAGAGCAACTCACGTGGGGCCTGCAGGTCCGGCACTGGGGGAGAAGAGCCAGACGCTTCAGCAACAACAGACTGTGCAGGAGCAGTCGCGGCGGTGCGATCGTCCGGTGTTGCGGTTGTGCGGATGCCGAGTTTTGCGGGGGCCGGCGCGCTGAACTGCTTGGGCGACTTGAAAAAGGACGAAATATCGCCATTCTTCAGCTTCTTGACAGCTGGAAGCTGTGCGCGACGCGGTACAGTTGAAGCATGCCCACGGCTGTTCTTGTGTGTATCCAGGTTGTGCCAGCCTCCGAAGCCGACTGCGACCTCCCGGCCACACTCATCGCAAATCAGGACCGAATCTGCATGGAACTTGGGCACCGTTAACTTGGCTCGTAACATTAAGACGATTTTACTCACTGGCTTGCCATCTGGAGCAGGCGCCATCAGTGTCGGCGTCGCAGAGCCGATTTTCTTCTTTGCCATGGTAGGGAAAGCGAACGAAGAACACGGGCCACGCCGCAGCAAGCCGAGGTCAAGTCTGGTTCATGACATCATGAAACCATGGCGCCACGCCAGCTAGCTGCGTGAGTCGTGGTGCCGAGTATCGTGGTGGAAAGACAAGGATTATCTTATCACCGGATATTACCGAAATCGGATCGCGGCCCGAGTACTCAGCCGCCGCGTCGAACCTCGACCCACTCGAAACCCGGTTTGTCGCTCCAAAGCAAAGGAAAATGAGCTCAGGCTACGTCTATTCTTGATTAATCTGCACATTTTTCTTAGAAATTGACCTAAAAAAAAAACGAAATAAGGACGGCTTGGGACCCCTCCCTCCCTTGACCTCGTGATATCGGATTTTGCCGATGGACACCTCTTGCCGCGGCCTGAGCCCCCGGCTCCGGCTCGGCTCGGCTTTGGTACGGCCCACGGCTCGGCCTGAGTTTCAGTGAGCCCGAGCCGAGCCGAGCCAGGCCGAGCCGGGCTTTTAAAACACTAGGTGGCCATGGCGTGGGGTCGATTGAGGCTGAGGACCAAATCACTGGCAGTCTCGCTAGCGCTGTGTGGTCGGTCGAAGACGCCTTGACGGTCTGGGGATTCCAGGTTGCAAGACCGGGTCGGCTTAGCCACAAAGTATCCCCTTCTGACCGAGAGACAGCTTCTCACCACCTGCACCTGCATGTCCCACAACGCGCAGCTGAGCGAATTTGAGGGCTCGTGGGGATCCACAGGATCCACCATCCACGACGCATCAATCCGCAATGCTCGCAGCTCTGGTGCTGGATCGCTAATGTAACCCTGACGTAATCCAAGCCTATGCACTCCGTCTCTGGTGTCTGAGATCTGAGATGGCAGCGCAGGGTCATGAAGAGGCGAATGTCTTGGGGATTTCGCGCATTGAGCAACTATCACAATTCTCCTTGGGAACAATACAGAGAATTATCGTTACTAGATATTCATTAATGGAATCTGCGATAGCATATCAATATATTACTGTATAAAGATGGGGCTTTGAATTATTCAGTTGACGCGGGAGTGGCGGGTCAGGCGAAAGGAGTGGCGGGTGACTCGCATACGGTGCCCTTCGCGGGAAGAGTTGCGTTAGTCATGTACGCCCTCAGCGCGCGTGCAACGCAGCCGGTTGGATAGAGAAACACGAGACTGGTGTGTCCAGATGACTCTTGCAGCAGGAGCCGCCAGCCGTTGCGGGCGGCGACGGCCTTTGCGTTCGCGAGCGGCGTCACCGGGTCGTATCTGCTCGACACGACCAAAGCGGGCACATCCACCTTCGAAGAAACAGGCCCGGCGTAGCGATGCTTCGCCTGCATCTTCCACGCTCCGCACTGGAAACGAATCTGGGCCGCAAAGTACGGCCCACCCCAGCGCGAGACTGCGTTGGCGATCCGCAGATCAGCCACCTCAGCCGCGAGCGTGTCGTTGAGCCTTGGGAAGTCCGAGCACATGATGGCGGAGAAGGCATCGTTGGGGCGATCCCAGACGGCCACGCCGTCGAGGAACGACATCAGCGGGAACGCGTTGAAGTACGCTGTGTTCCTCGTCTCGACAGCGCGCGCCGACTCGGCGACCTGGCCGAAGCTCAGGCTGGGGAAGTACATCCCTGTGGTGAAGATGTATGCCGCCACCATGTCGAAGGTGAGGACAGTGGGAGCCCCCGGGTAGAACGGCAGCGGGATCGGCTCCCGTTTGAGCGTGTCGAGGATGCGATCAAGACGGCGGGCAACGGCGCGCGGCGTGGGCTCCCAGATGGCGCATTTGGACTTGCCCGCCTTGGCGCAGCCTGAGTAAAACTGTTCCATGATAACGTCCGCGTCCTTGCTGGTGTCCGCCATCTTCCCAAGCTGCCACTTCGCGCCGTCGAGGACACCGTCAATGACCAAGCGACCGACTTTGTCCGGGTGGATCGCGGCGAAGTACTGGGCTAGTAATGTTCCATAGCTCTGGAACACTCGTGAGTCGCGGAGAGACTGCGCGAGGGCTCAGCCCTCACCGCGCCGTAGAAATGCAACTTCTCCTGGCCAAGCTGCTCAAGGATCTTGACCATGTCTTCGACGACGCTGGTGGTGTCCATGAACCGTCCAGGGCCCCAGGACTCGACGGTCCCGCCGATCTCCTGCTTGCCGTCCCCGCCGAGCGCGGCGGCGCACAGCTCGCCACGGACTTGGTTGTGGGCGCGGGTCAGCGGGATGCTGCCATCGCCTTCGCGCGTGCCCACGACCTCCGAGTCCGCCCAGGCCGCCTGGCGCTGCGCGTCCGTGCCCACGCAGTCTGCGCGCGGCGTCGTCGCGCCCGTGCCGCGGGGATCGAAGCCCAGGATGTCGAAGGTTGGCCCGAAGATCTCGACGAGCGCCTGCCCGCCCGTCAACACGAACTGCGTCCCAGCGCCGCCGGGCCCTCCAGGGTTCACGAAGATGCTGCCTGGGCACAGAATGAGCGCTCTGCGGTAATGATCGCGATAGGCAGTAACATACCCTGATAGTTCTCCTTGTCAGTTGCGGGAATCCTCTGCAGTGCCACTTGGACTTTCGGGCCATCGGGGACCGAGTGGTCGAGCGGCACGTTCAGGCGCGCACACTGCTGTCCGCCAAAGCAGGGTGTCCAGGTTATATTATCTGCTGGCTTGAGCTTCACGCGCATACCATGAGCTTGGCGTGCGCGACTACAGCAGGGAGATACTGACCGCATACCAGTCGAAGGCATCGAGCTTGGCAGCCTTAGCCTGACGTGAAACGGGAGGGAAAGGAAGGTTTCGATGGAGAGCGAACGTGGGCGCTGCGAGAAAGAGAGCTGAGAGCAGCGTGCCGTGCATCGGCGGTGACTGACGGTCCTCGAATGTGGTGACAAGAGCGAAGAGATTTGGAAGAGATGGTCTATTCCATCAGACCTTATGAACTCCCCTTCTGTCGGTGGCGGTGTGGCTTGACTACTTGCAGCGACTTCGGATTGCTGTGCTCGGGATCCTCGGGCAATCGAGTCCCACGTGACTGGGTATTGCATGAATCCAACCACGCAGAGCATGACTTTCGTCCTCCCAGGAGTGTGGATGTCGAAGACGCAGTGGGTAGTCATCGATGACGGTTAACTAAGGACCTCCATGATATCAGGAATGTATTTTGAATCACGCCGGAATTCATGCCTTGGCACAAGATGCACGTGCCGTCGTGCCTCGGAGGATCGGCTGGTGAAAGCTGGGAATGATATTTGTGTGTTCATTACGAGCGCCTTCAAGTGAGAAGAGAGCACAACGCACATCCTGTGGTAGCACATTATTGCTGAAATGATCATATCCAACATTTCGGCGGATAAACGCATGATTGGGAGGAGGAGCCGGTGTGCATCCAAAGTCCGAACGAACTCCGACGTTCCCTTCAGGCTTTGACGGCTTTGCGGCTTTCTTGTGTATTGGGTATCCGAAGAAGGGTCCTCTCGGCCTGACCATTCACATTGGGGTCTAAAAGCACGTATCTGACGAAGTATGGGTATTCAGCGCGAATTTCCGGGACCAGTCAAGCTGTCCGTTTACTTCCGTATGTCCCGAGAACCGTATCGGCGACCCCACCACCTCTCTAACACCTTACTGAGCATCCCTATACTCTGCCTTATGCTTTGACTGCATTCACCATTTGCGACGCCCTTAGCTGCTTCACGTTCACCACGAATGTCCGGCTACCTTCGTGCATGTTGTCTGATCCAAGGCTTGTGACGCCAGACAGTATAGAGAGGATACTGGGGATATTGTGGCGCAACCGGACTACTGTGTTCCCCAAGCCCCTGATCCGCTTCACAGCTTTTCTGGAACACGTCGGCATTTCAACTTTCAGCCTCCCTTTCAGCCTTCCTTCGACGCTCGTGCCGACGCTGGGCATGATTATGACGCAATACCCGCGTCAGTGCGTCGATTGCGGCTTTTCATCGAGTTTTTCTCGTATAAAGACCTGGGAACAGAGCCGTCGTCACGATCACCTCTCTTCCCTCCCTCATCCATGTCCTCCCAGCCCCCAGACGCATCAAACCAACAGTCTCAGTCTCTTCCCCGGGCAATGACACCGCCGCGTGTTTCTGGCGGTCGCAACCCTTATGCAGCGCTCAGCGATGAGCAAATAGAGGCTCTCAAGACCGTAGCCAAGATGCTGGACGACGCATGCCAGATCGACGTCATCGACGGTGTTCCGCGCACCCGTTCCCGTCCTCTTACCCAGGAGGAGCAGAAATTCGTGCGTTCCATCCGTCACAGGCCAGCGTATCCGACGGGACTGACTGTCTGCACACAGCTCGATGATACCGTCGCCGATGTCAGGGTGAGGTGTCTGGAGGTGTCAGGGTTCGATTACTTGACTTACCGGGCGTCAACAGCGTTCTCAAGCTAAGAGGGCTTAGGAGGGGGGCTGCGACAGGTACGACGGACGCTCCACCCGCGAGAGACCACTGAACTTGAACGTAACCTCCGTGCCCACCAGTCTCGGCGGCCGCACTTAGAGTTCGATTCAGAAGAATGCTTGGAAGACGCTGGTAGTAGCGGTCCGCGATAGATAGCAATGGTCTCAATTTGCCGAATGGCATGCATGTACTAATAGACGCAAAAGTTATTGTCACTCCAGGTGGCCAGGGACTCGCGCGGTTGCAGTGGTACATGTCCAATGGGCAATGTGACGCCGCTCACTATTCATGTAATGTGTGTAGGGGCCCTGTCAGCACTATGCTCATTGGACGAAGCGCAGCGCAGAGCCCTCTGAGTCGGAAGATTGGACATCGTTGACAAGGGGGATTACGTCTGGTTGGCACACAGCCCCCTCGGCCGGTAGACTCCCTTCGAGGAGATACTCACCAACAGCCTTAGCCGCGCATTTGGAAAGCGACAGCAACGCCGTGTGGCCGACAGAAATCTGCTCGAGGAGGCGCATCCCCTTGAAGCGGGAGACGACAGTCCGCGCGGCCGAGAGAGGAGTGACCGGGTCGACCGCACTGGATAGCACCAAGACGGGCACGTCCAACCTCGCGGAGACCGGGCCCGTGAAGCGCGCTTTGGCACGAACTCTCCACGTGCCGCAAGTAATGCGCAGGCGGCTCATGATCGGGCCGGCCCAGCGGGATAACTGGGTAGCGTTGCGAACAGTGGCGATCTCGGCGGCCAGTGAGTCCGACAACGGCGCGTAGTCAGAGCACGAGATCGCCTGGAGCGCCTCGGTGGATTGGAACCAGGAAGGGAGCCCGACGTCGGACTGAAAGAGCGGAACCTGTGACCAGAACGCCGCGTCCCGCGTCTCGAGCGCGCGCGCGGCATTGGCGATGCGAGCGAAGCCGGAGAGCGGCGTGTACAGCGAGTTGAAGAATAGGCCGAGCGCAGCGTCCTCGGTCACTACGGAGCCGCTAGGGAGGGGCAGTGGATCGTGTCGAACGGCCGAGAGGATGCGATCGAGGCGGAGAGCGACGGCACCGGCGCTCTTCTCCCAGATGGCGCATTTGCTGGCGCCCGCCTCGACGCAGTTCGCGAAGAATGCGTTCATCACACCGTCCGCGTCCCGGATGGAGTCGAAGTACGTGCCGTTCTGCCAGGAGACGCCGTCCACGACGCCATCGAGCACCATCCGGCCGACCTTGTCCGGGTACATGGCCGCGAAATATTGGCCGAGGAGGGTTCCGTAGCTCTGAGGGACGCTGAGACCAAAAACGTGGACCGTGGAAGCTGTACTTACGAGACCGTAGTACTGCAGCTTGTCCTGCCCGAGCTTCTTAACGATGCGCAACATGTCGGTCGCGACGCTCGCCGAGTCCACAAAGCGGCCGATGCCCCAGTCCTCCGCGCTCGCACCGGGACCCTCTTTCCCGTTTCCCCCAAGCGCAGTCTCGCACACCGCGCTGAGCGTCTGGTCGCGGGAACGAGCCTCTTGGATGCTATCGTCGTGCAGACGCAGGATCTTGACGTCGGAGAGATGCCAGTCATCCGACTCCTGCGGAGACGCAAAGCAGCGCGCGAGCGGCGTAGTCGCCCCGGTCCCGCGTGGGTCGAAGACGAGCACGTCGAACGAGGGGCCGAACAAAGCAGCTAACGACGGCCCGTTGCCGAGGATGAACTGCGTTCCGGCACCCCCGGGTCCTCCAGGATTGACGATGATGCTACCTTAAAACCTTTGTTAGAACCGCTGCACCGTCAGCCTGAAGCTCCTGCGTACCTTTATAGTTCACCTTGTCCGTAGCTGGGATCATCTGTAGTGCAACTTGTATCTTTGGACCGGACGGAGACGCGTGGTCCAGCGGGAGGTTCAGTCGAGCGCACAACTGTCCCCCAAAACATGGAGTCCAGGTGATATTGTCCGACGGAGAGAGCTGCAGGCGGTTAACATGTGATGCTCCCATCGTGTATCTGTGCCTGTACTCACCGCGTACCAGTCAAACGAGGGAGAAGGACTCGGGCCCTGACGATGGACCAGCGGACTGAACGCACGCGCAGACGCGACAGCGAGCAAAGCAATCCAACGACGCATGATGGGGTGCGGCGCCGTGGATTCGACATGTCCCACAAGCGACCTATATATACGTTGTCCCCAGGCACAGCATTCGGCGAGCGGCCGTCAAACTGCCTGTCAGGTTGCTGAGTCCGGGGTATCCCATCAACCCCGATCATTCGATGATCGGCAACGCGATTTGAGTCCCCGCCCTGATTCACGTGATCAACAGGCTCCTTTCGATACAGACCACAGGCGCCTCACTCACCTAGCAAAATGGAGTCCCCCAGCGATAAGTGGTGAGAAGTCCAACTTTTGTTCGTCGAGCCCATCGCACGTGGGCGTGTGGTGAGCGATCGACTGAGGCGCTGGCAAGCTGGCCCTCAACGATCGAGAGTCGTTCGATCGCGTCCAGCGTGCCCCGACGCACGCGGCGGCCCTCGTATGGGGATCCCGCTGTGGAGAGGAACTTGTGACAGCCATCAGTGTTCACTGTTGAATACGGACCTATCCATCGCGAGCGCAACATGGTCATGCGTTACGTATAAGGCCCCTGTGCTGCGAGGACGCAGCGGCGCGTGCGCGTGACGCTGGTCAACCGACCATGAATATGGCTGAGGCAAAGACAAAAGAAACTGCTGCGCACGATATCTGACTGAGTACAAGCAAAGCAGGGAAGAGGTCCTGGGAGGGCGGTTGCGGATGCGTATATACACGTGGAAGGGTCGTATAACTGCACGATAGCACACAGGGGAAGAGGAGGAAAGAGCAGGCATAGCAGACACAAGCAATGAAATGAGTTAGCACTTTGTAGAGAACCGAGGGCCGAAGGATACAGTGGTGTGGATAGGGAGGGAGCAAGCAAGAAGGTAGACGTAGCCGTTATTTTCCAACTGACAACTCTCGGGTCAGTCAACAGTTCAAGATTGAAAGATGAACGCACGATGGGCATCGATCTCGGCAATGTGTTCGCGCAACATCGCGTGTCGCGGAAGTTCCAAGCGGTCAGGTCCAGAAGCGGCTCGTTCCGCAACTGCAGAGGCAAGTCAGTCAACGTCAGACGACAAGTATGCACACGCACGGAACTCTCGGTCCGCCTGAACCGATGCCTCGAGCGCCTGGGTTTCCCAAAGCCGCTGGAGGCCAGCTTGGATGACAGGCAGGGCATCTGCGCCCGTATCTGCATAGCCAGAAGCACCTTCGGACCGGGCGATGACAATGTCGCCGCGCCAGGCCAGGCGGCCGCCTGGTGGGTCATCGGCGCCGGTTGCGATCTGCATGGCGCTCAGGTTGACGGGCAGGGTGGGCGAAAGGTTGTAGAAGACGTGATACTCGGTGATAAGGCCGGGTATGTTGTGATGGGGGTGCGGCGATACGAGCATCTGCATTCTCGTCGTCGCGATGGCGGGGCCGAAGACGTGCCAGAGGTCGGGCGCGCGCTGGAGGAACGAGTGGATGGCGCGTGCGCCCTCCTCGGAGAAGACGAGCGGGATGTTGCGCGGCTCGGAGCCGTCGGAGGGGAGCAGCAGGACGCGGTGGGTGCGGTACGCGTCGAGCTCGCGGATCTCCTCGCGCAGCGTCTGGTAGCGCTGGAGCCGCAGCGGCGTCGTGCTCAGCCAGCTGCGGTCCTCCTCGAGGTACTGCTCGAGGCGCCGCTCGAGCCAGGCCTGGAGCAGCACGCGCTCGACGGCGGCGATGAGGCGGGCCATCTCGGGGACGTCGATGTGGCCGTAGCCGTGCTCGCGGCCGAACCAGCGGGCGAGGACCATGTCGCCGCGCCAGAATATCCGGTTCTCGGGATGGTGCAGGCCCAGCGAGCCCAGCGCGAAGCCATTCGGGTGCAGCGCCGGCATGACCGAGTAGAACAGGTGCAGGTACTCGGGCGGCGCGTTCGGCGCCTCCAGCGACCGCACCGCGATCGCCTGCAGCTTGATCCTGCCCGGGTCGTGCGGCGGCGAGAACAGCGCGGAGAGGTCGGGCGCAAACGGGCGCGCCCAGCAGTTGATGGCATAGGCACCGTCGTGCTTGCAGAGCGCGTCGACGAGCCGCGGCGGGGAGCCGTCGACCGCGAAATAGAGCATCCGGCGGGCGGCGGACGTTTGGGCGGGGCTGGGCGCGGCGCTCATTGCGCTGAACGGGGGTTGGGGGTCGGTTACTATCGCATGGACGACATGCGGCTGCCTGGTCGACCTCCGAGGAGCATGCGGCCCGGCACATGCCGTGAATTCATTGTTTTTTGTCCGGGGACAATAAAAAGGGGAATAATGCTCAGACATGTGATAGGTGGATTAATAACGGATGGGGGTAGTAGTGATTGAGTAGTGAACACGGACATCGATTCTCAGGCTTCTATCTGAATTAAAAGCTACCCCAAGTGCGCCAACTGGTGAGCGAATCTCAGGCGAGAAAGAGCGGCAGCAACTGGCTCAGAGTCACCCGCAAACGGGACCATGTCCTGGTCGCACACGGTCCCCTCCTCTGGCAGCTCGCCCGTGGTCATGTACTTTCGCATGGCGGCGGCGGTGCAGTTGGATGTCGCAGAGTACGTTGCGTGTCCCACGCCGTCTTGAATGAGCAGTCTCATGCCAGAGTATCGCGCGGTGACGTTGCGCGCATAGTCGAGCGGCGTCACAGAATCGTATCGCGTCGACGCGACGAGCACCGGCACGGGGAGCTTCCCCCTCAGAGGCCCCGAGAACCTGTTCTTCGGTGGCACCGGCCAGTCTGCGCACGCGAGACGACTGCGGACGAGGCCGCTGCTGCCGAAGAGCGCGAGCCGCGGGACAAGAGCGTTCGCCGCCTTGAGTACTGCGAGTTCCTCTGCGACCGAGTCCGAGAGTGGCGCAAAGTCCGAGCACTGGACAGCGTAGACGGCCTGGTTGGGCTGAAACCACGGCGGGACGCCGCTGACGTCGCCCGATATGTAGAAGATCTGGGAGAGGCGCGTCTGGTTCTTCGTCTCTGCTTCGTCTCCACGGCACGCGCGAGCTCCGCGATGTCGGGGAAGCCGGTGATCGGGATTCGGGACGTAGAGGTCGGAGAATGCGAGATTCAGGAAGACCGTCTCCGTGAGGACGAGTGGGCCGAGGATGCTCTGCGGGACGGCGATGGGCTCTGCCTTGAGCGAGTCGAGCACCCTGTCAAGGCGCGCTGCAACCTCCGCCGGCGTCTTCTCCCAGATCGCGCACGCGGCCGGCCCAGCGTCAACGCAGTTCTGGTAGAACCAATCGACGATGTGCACGACGTCCGTGAACATGTTGGGGCTCTGTCCCTTGAGCCAGTGCTCGCCGTCGACGACGCCGTCAAGGATCATGCGCGCGATCTTGTCCGGGTACAACGTAGCGAGGTACTGCCCGATGATGGTTCCGTAGCTCTGCACAACAAAGTCAGCACGCATGAGACGGACGGGGGACGCCTCTCACGATGCCGTAGTAGTGGACCTTGTCCTGCCCGAGCTTCTCCGCGATGCGAATCATGTCCATCACAACATACGGTGTGCCCATGAACTGTCCAGCGCCGTTCGCACCGTCCCCACCCAGCTTCTGCTCGCACAGCGCGCGCAGCAGCTGCGCGCGGCCGCGTTCGTACTGGAAGGACCCATCCTCGGGGCGGAGAACGCCGGGGCTCTGCGCGATCCACGCGTTCGCCGCGTTGCCGCTGTCGAAGCACTGCGCGACGGGCGTCGTCGCGCCGACGCCACGCGGATCAAAGCCCAGGATGTCGAACGTGGGCCCGAAGAGGCGCGCGAGCTTTGCGGCCTCGGTGAACATGAACAGCGTGCCCGCGCTGCCGGGGCCGCCGGGGTTCACGAGTATCGTGCCTGCATCATCAGTGAGTCTCGGAGAACGGGGTGAGATTAGCCGCGGCTGACCTTGGTAGTTGTCCTTGTCGGTTGCAGGGAACATCTGCAGCGCAATTTGTGTCGTGGGACCGTCCGGAGTTGCGTGGTCAAGCGGGAGGTTGAGGCGCGCGCAGAGCTGGACGTCGAAACAAGGCGTCCACTTGATGTCATCCTGAGGCTCGAGCTGCAGTACCAGACCGTCAGGAATCGATTGTGGGAGGTTCAGCGCGTGAGGTGAACTGACCGCATACCAATCAAACGAGAGCGGGTTCGCTGCCGCCTGTCTTGGCGATACGACCGCGAACGCGGGCACGAGGAGCGCAGAGAGAGGCGCTAAGAGAGCGAACATATATTAACCTGGAGATGCAATAGGGTGAGAAGCGTCCCGCGTCGCGTTTTATCCTTTTGGGATGCGCCCGTAGCGGAAGAATCCGCCGTGTTGTTTGAGGATCCGCCGGGAATGCTGCTGCGGGCGCACGCGAAGACCACTGAAAGTTGCATGCCGGGAATGCAGCGCCATCGCCTATTATATACTCCAACGACCTGACTGCGTCGGACGCATTCGGGACCGGGTGCCGACGCCTCTCACCTGACCAAGTTGGGTAATGTAGATGGTGTTCCAGCGTACTGAGGGCAATAGGTCTTGTACGGCTTAGCTTGGGCAAGGCATGAGCAATGGACCAGATGTATGGTCCTACAAAATGAGTGCATGTGGGTCATTCAATGAGTGAACCCAAAGCGCATACATAGCGGGTGCGCCGTCTTTTCGATGCTGTCATATTTTGTCTGACAGATGCTGCGGGCGCAGTCGGCCATGGCTTCCATGTCTGTGAGGCACTCGATAGACTATTCGGGGACGGAATTGCTGGTCAGATTGGGCGAATCGCGACCGGATCGGGCACGGGCCGCAGGAGCAAACGAAGTATGAATTAGCAGTGCAAGTCGGCCCAGAGGCAAAGTATCGACTCGGACATGTGTGCGAAAGAACCTGAAGACGAATTGTCCCTGCGTCACGTAGGGTGATCATTTCTAGTCAAGCCACAATCTCTTGCAGTCCTCGCCACCGCGTCAGCGTCCATCAGCTGCCGAGACAGACTGAACGTCACCGTACTGATTCTCAAGCCGGACGTTCCCAGGCCCCAGAGCCCGGACAAGATTGCGCACAAGCTCCTGAGGGAACGTGCGGGCGGGCCAGCGCGCAAGCGACAGACTGAAGCGTTTGCCGAGGCTGTTGGACGTTGGGCAGCGCGAGAGGACGAAGTCGCGTATGTCGTCGAGGACGTCGGACTTGTCACTGTAATCACCGCTGTCATATCTTGAGATTCCGAGGCTCTCCAGCTCGGGCCACACGCGTACGCCGGCGGCGGCGCTGAGCCAGAACGACTGGACCTCTCCTTTCTGGGGGAACCACTGGGGGAACGCACAGCGGTGGAATACCAGGCGCCGCACGCGGCTGAGCCGCCCGAATGTGACCGCGTGCCCAGCGCGCAGCCTGCCGTCGCCGACGAGTTCGAGGTCTGTGATATCGGGGAAGGCGGCGACGTAGTTCTGGCCCCAGGATTCGTCCCGGTCGTTGTACTCGGGCAGTTGAAGACTCAGCTTCCGCAGCTCGGGCGCGACGACAAGGCAGGTTACCACGCTTTCGACTTCGAAGGCACAGTGGCTCCTTCCGCAGACCGTCAGTGACCGAAGAGCGGGGATAACCACGGGCGATGAGGGCGTTTGAGACGGGGCCCCGAAGAAACGGAGCGTGAGACTTTGAAGACGAGGGAGCTGATGGAATGTATCCGCGAGAGCGTCAAGGCTAATGTCCCATTGACTGGCTGACTGTATGGAGGAAAGAGCGGACGTCAGGCGAAGTGCAATCCTTTCCGTATAGAGCCGGCGCAGATGAGGAGCACCGGAGAGCCAGGGCGCGTCAACAGAGGTTTCAAGGTGGCCCGTTGAGTGGCCGAGGAAGACCTCTTCGAGCAGCAAAGGTGGGTTCTCCGTCAACAGCTTAAAGATGCGGGCCTGAAGATCGTGCGGGTATACAAGTTTGAGCGTGCGGCAGCGCCGCATGTGTGTCGAGAGTGTCGCGAACGTCTCCGAAAACCATTGTACATCACCGCCAGTGTTCTGATCTCTGTGGACCAAACAAAGTTGTAGCGCGCGTGACCGCGACATGGAGAGGTGACGCTCGACGTAATCCGCAAAATTATTGCGGTGCCGGCTAGACCAGGGCGGCATCGCGATGTACGTCCAGAGCTCGGGTGTGTCGTGCACCACGCGCCGCCAATGGCGACAGACAGCACCAAGGCGATAGGGTACCAGCGAGCGTTCGCGACTGTAGGACATTTCCCCAAGATCTTCCCAGCCAGTGTTGTCGAAGGCTTGCACGAAAATGGCCTGCAACAGCTCGCAGGGCAGCCCGTTGAAGATGTCGGGGTCGAACGCCAGGTGGCGGCGTATGAGGTCGCAATCAATCCTCGCGTATTGCGCTCGTGTAGTCGCAAGTGCGAGGTCCTGCTGGGCCTTCTGAAGGGCAGACTTTGCAGCTTCCACTCGTTGGTCCAAATAGCGGGATCGTTCTTCGTAGCGCAGCAGGTCGCGCTCAACGCCCTCCCTGCGGGCTACCCGCTCCTCTGGCGTAGACATGGATCAAAGAGCTGTGAGGGTGTCGCGGAATGTCAAAGGGCGGAGCGTGAATCGCAAGTAGGGAGGTAGTCCGGGACAAAGGGTTGGATGCGGAGTTTCGGAACTAACCACTGAACAAAACCGGCTGCAGAACCACGTCAAGTGATGGTCAACCTCAATGCATCAGAATCACGCCCCTTCGTGGCCATTCGCACGTCATGAAGTAAACATATAATGCAATGAAATGAGTTTATTGACGTAGTGAGCGTGAATACTAATAGCGTGAAAGGTCTCTAGATGTGGAATGCTACTGCCCCGCTTACAGTCAGAACAAGGGGGTCAGGGGACGGGTGAATCTCAGGCGAGAAATATGAGTAAGAACTGGGTCAACGCTATCTACGAACGGGACCGTGTCCTGCTCGCACACCGTTCCCTCCGCCGGGAGCTCGCCAGTGGTCATGTACGTCCGCATCGCCGCCGCAGTACAGTTAGAGGTAGCAGAGTAGGTGGAGTGGCCAGACCCCTCCTGCACGAGCAGCCGCATGCCGGTGTAGCGCGCGGTGACTTTGCGCGCGGCATCGAGCGGGGTCACAGGATCATAGCGAGTGGACGCGACGAGGACGGGGACGGGGAGCTTCCCCGCCAAGGGCCCCGGGTACCTGTTCTTCTGCGGAACCGACCACTCCGCGCACGAGATACGGAAGCGGGCGACGGAGCTGCCGCCAAAGCTCCCGAGGCGCGGGACGAGCGCGTTGGCCGCTTTCAGCACCGCGAGTTCCTCGGCGACCGAGTCGGAGAGCGGTGGGAAGTCCGAGCACTCGATGGCGTAGATTGCTTGGTTTGGCTGGAACCAGGCAGGAAGGGCGCTGACGTCGCTGGAGATGTAGGATATCTGCGAGAGCCGAGTCTGATTCTTCGTCTCGACAGCGCGCGCGAGCTCCGCGATATCGGGGAAGCCAGTGAGCGGGAGGTACAGGTCGGAGAAGGCCAGGCTGAGGAAGGCAGTCTCGGTAAGGACGAGCGGCCCAGAGGCACTCTGCGGGACGGCGATAGGCTCGGCCTTGAGGGAGTCGAGCACCCTGTCCATGCGGGCCGCGACCTTCGCCGGGGTCTTCTCCCAGATGGCGCACCTCGCCGGCCCAGCGTCAACGCAGTTCTTGTAGAACTGGTCGACGATGTGCACGACGTCCTTGATAATATCGGTGCTCTTCCCCTGGAGCCAATTGTTGCCGTCGACGACGCCGTCGATGATCATGCGCGCGATCTTTTCCGGGTGCAGCGCCGCGAAGTACTGCCCGAGGACCGTGCCGTAGCTCTGCCAGAACAAGTGAGAATGAATGCAAAGATACGCAAGCATTTCTCACAATGCCGTAGTAGTGTATCTTGTCCTGCCCGAGCTTCTCCGCGATACGAACCATGTCCATCGCAACGTAGGGCGTGCCCATGAACCGACCGGGCCCCCACTCCTCCGCACTGGCACCAATGTCCTCCCTGCCGTTCCCACCAAGCTTCTGCTTGCACAGCGCGCGCAGGAGCTTGACACGGCCGCGGTCGTACTGGAAGGTGCCATCCTTCGGACTGAGGATGCCAGGGCTCTGAGCGTCCCAGAGGTTCCCCGCGTTGGCGCTGTCGAAGCAGAGCGCCGCCGGCGTCGTCGCGCCCACGCCGCGAGGGTCAAAGCCTAGGATGTCGAACGTCGGCCCGAACAGGCGTGCGAGCTTCGCGCCGTCCTTGAACATGAACAGCGTGCCCGAATTTCCTGGGCCGCCGGGGTTGACGAAAATCGTGCCTGTCCCGAGACAGTCAGCCACGCATAGGAGAGAGACTATCTGAGCCGCGCGAGTAAGACTGACCTTGGTAGTTCTCCTTGTCGGTCGCCGGGATCATTTGCAGCGCAATCTGCGTCGTCGGGCCATCCGGTGTCGCATGGTCGAGCGGGAGATTGAGGCGCGCGCAGAGTTGGACGTCAAAGCAGGGCGTCCACTTGATATCGTCCGCTGGCTCAAGCTGCAGTAGGAAACCGTCAGGAACGCGGTCTGGGCATGGAGGGGACACGAGCGCAGACGGTACTGACCGCATACCAGTCGAACGAGAGGGGGTCCGCTGCCGCCTGTCCCTGAGACGAGACCGCCGCGAGTGTAGGGAGAAGGAGCGCCGAATAGGCTGCTAAGGTAGTGAACATGTGGGACGGAAGTGCAATGGGGTGCGGAGTCTCTCCCGTCACGTTTTATACTCCTGGGATCATCCGTAGCCGGCATCAGCCGCCGTGTCATGCCGTTGTGTGTTTGGGGATCCACAGACACGGGAAGCTACGCGTGCGATTCACGCGGGGATCGGATCCCGGCAGGAGAGTGGCGCAACGCTATGCAGCTCGGGAATTTAACACTATAGCCTGCATCCGAGCCGGACGTCTGTTTCGTCGCACGAAGGGTGTCGGGTCACTGCGTACCGCATGCCTTGCACCGGATGGTGCACATTGGAATGTGTGATTTTCGGGACCGGAACCCTTTCCCTAGAAATCCGAGGGGATCATTCGTTGCGTGAGCAAAGGATCCAAAGTCGAGCGGGCAAGTTGTGTCCAAATGAGAGAGCTCTTACCGGCCTTGAAAGTATGTGCTTGGCCGGCGTATTCTCTGAAAGGTCATATTTTGCCAGGGATAGGGTCGGCCGCCGCCTTCGAGTAGTAAACATTCCCGAGTTACCAATCGAGATTGCTGTGTGGAATGCCCTGCGCATCGCGAGGCGATACAAACGTTGGCACCACCAGACGGCACGGCGTTTGAACAAGCAGTGCCAGTCGTGCGAGTCTGAGAGGGGAAATAGCCCGTCGGCCGCGCAAATCGGCTTGACTGGGAGGTTGATGATACCTGTGAATATGATGCGGCGCCCTTGTCGTGCCAGAGAGGCAATATCCCGCCCCAGACGTCACATAGCCTGTCGGCCGTGCAAATCGGCTCAAAGGGTTATTATATCTGTGATGGGATATGATGCGAGAGGTGCACTTGCGGGTTATACTACACCAACTTTTCGATCCATTGGTCTACATTCTCGACCTGCATTGGTAGTCAGCAACGAGGGTGCATGTTAGGGTACCTATTCCAGCGACCTTTGTTCCCCCGGTCCCGCGGAGCGGCGTTCTCGAGGGTGTAGACGTCCCGTTACCGCAGTGAATCGAACATGACGAAGCCAACACGCTACAACCAGAATCAGTCGCGCAGGAAGAGAATAGGCAGTATGCATACTCACTGAAGGGATGCACGACATGAGGGGTTCTACTCGCAAAACGAGGAAATCGCGACGTTGGGGAACCGATCGCGCCTCGCGTACGCCGCGTTGCCCTTCACACACTCCTCCCATTCGGCCTTCAACGCCTCCTCATCCTTCACATACAGAAACGCCTTCTCCCCCAAAAGCGCGACAGCACGACAGACCCATCACGAACACTCGCCGAAGGTGTTGTTCTCCGGGACGTCCACCTGTTCTTCTACGACCTGCTGTATCGCGCCGATGTCGACGGGCGCCGCGCGCAGCCGGAGCAGCGACGTGAGCGCCATCTCGCCCGCGACGCGCTGTGCGCGCGCTAGAAACTGCCAATGCGCGCACGTCGCACGGTCGACGCGGGTGTGCAGCAGCGTGCCCATCGCGGCGGACGACGGCACGAGCAGGCGAACGTGCCGCGCGCTGGTCTGCGCGAACGCCACGTGGTACAGTGCGCCGGTCGCGAGCACCTAGGGTGGGTTGGACATCCGAGTCGTGGTGGGCGGGCCGGCGTGCGGGACTGGATCCGCAGGGACGCAGTCTGAGGCGATGCGGGATTGTGGCACGTTCCTGGCAGAACTGCGCGTCCGCAATATGGTGCCAGTCCTTGGATATCCCTTGCAGAAGTTCCGCGGGAAGGGTGTTCGCAGCGTCAGGGTCGAATGAGACAAGTCGTATATCATCACAGTCCTCCTTCGCGCCCCTGCAGCGACTGTCGAGGGCAGCATGGAGTGCATCGGCGGCCGCAAACGCGAGACAGCGGCCTCTAGCGGGACGAGGGCGTCTTTACGTGTGATAGCTGCTCACTTCGCTCGCTCCTGGAGGAGAGCATGTTGCTCTTCGTGCCCTGTTCGTGCCTGTCAAGATCGTGTTCGAGTCCCTGACGCTGAGCGGTCCGCCAAAGCATCTCTGTCTGCAGAGGGAAGGGTAACTCAGATTGACAAAGCGTACGAAGCCGAAAGCGCGGGTGAACAGCCTAGCCGGAGCCAGGCCGGAGCAGAGGCAAGTTGCGGAGTGCAAAACGTGTACCATGCGTGTACCTAATTGGGCACAATTTTTGTTTAAAGCCAAACCTGCGCACAGGAGAAATCTCAGAATTCAACTACATATCGGACAAGCCCAATATCCAGACATTGCTCATACAAAAACATCTGTGAGCCTTGCGACTCACGCCACCGCGGCACCCGCGGATACAGCAGAACCATCGGGGAGCCAACTCGCTGCGATGATACAGGTACGGCTGCCTTCCGGGCGCGTGATTCCTCCAAATTTGAAGCGAGGGTCCGCCCTTCTGAAGAGCTCGGCATAGTCGTCCGTCGCGCGCTCGCGGGCATTGAGTAACTGCAGCATCGTCATGTCCATGGTGCGGATGATCTTCTCGTCCCACGGGTTCTCCGTCCCGGGCTCGGGGAGGATGTTCTCGTTGATGAGAATGCGCGCGCCGGGTTTGAGCGCAGGAATGAGGCACCTGAGCATCTTCTCACAGTACTTGTCCGACCAATTGTGGAATATCCAGCGAAAGAGATATATGTCGGCGCCGTGGACGGGCTGCTCGGTGAAGAAGTCGTGGGCCTGGAACTGAATGCGGTCGGAGAGCTCGAGAGGGATATGCGCCGGCCCGTCCGCGACGGTCTTCGGGAGATCCTGCACGACGAAGCGGAGGTCTGGGAAGCGCTTGGCCAGCGCCACCGGCACGAAGCCATGCGACCCTCCAACGTCCACAATCGTCGCGGTCCCAAGATCGGCCCACGGGTATCCATCGACGAGGTAGTCGACCTCGTAACCCTCGCCGCTGGTGAGCGACTGCATGGCGCGTCCGAAGCGCTTCGCCCGCACCGGGTTACGACCAATCTCGACGAACATGGGCACCTCGACGCCCCAGGCGACGGAAAAGCCGCACTGAGTAGGCTCCTGTGAGGCGGGCCATTTCTCCATCGCGGAGACAGTATGCGCGGCTGCGGGAAAGAAATCCGAAGTGCAGAGGCCGACCCAGTCGTTTAGCGTGGGGTTGTCTAGTAATGCTCGCGAGGCCGCAGTGTGCGCGACAAAGCCCGGCCGGGGCTCGCGGAAGATCCTGTTGGTCATGGCGTGCCGCAGTATGCGTTTGACATTGACCGCGTCGACGTTCGACGTCTTCGCGATGTCGTCAAACGAAACCTCGCCATCCACGGGCACCGCCTGAGCGAGACGGAAGTGATAAACGGCCTGAAGACTGAGATTGTCGTTGTAGCTCCAAGTCAACCAGCGCACGCTTTCCGTCGGTCCGACCATGAGGTCGCGCAGCTCCTGGGTGGCGTTTATGACCGCGCGGCGCGCCTGGTGAATCTCGGTGTTAGTCGCTGGGACCGGGAAGTCGAGCGGCGCTTGCGGGTCGAACGAGAGACCCGGTAGCCCATTGGCGGCGAAGTACTTCTCGATCTTCGCTGTCTCGACTTGAATGATAGAGGCGAGCTCTGTCAGACGGGACATGGAGCTATCGCCGGCGCACTCTCCTTGACCGGGCTCGGAGATCAGAGCGATGAAAGGGCACAGAGAGGTGAGCACTGCTGTGGTCGGCACAACGAGCCGACGACCGGTTTGATCCTTCTCTATATCCGCGCCATCACCCTACGCAGTAAAGTTGGTCAGAAATATGCAAGAATATCTAGTTAGCTACAGAACCCAACTCGGGATACTGAGCCAAGCCATCCCCGTTGTCCTCAGCGCTGCCACCCGCATTCGCATACGCTGGAATCCCAGAGTCCGTGTCCGAGTTGGATTCCGCATTCGGCAACCACTCGTCATCGGACTCGTCAACGTACCCCCCATTGCTCTCCAAGCCCGCGCATGAGTCTGAATCGCCGCTTGTTGATCCCTGACTGGAATCAGTGAACTCTGCCTCGGGTTCATCCTCCTCAGGATCAGCTAGACTCTGTGTCATGCCGTCCGCGGTCGTGAGGTGCACATGGGCTTGGCCTAGCACGAAACCGAGTGCTTCGCGGAACCAGGAGGGGAACTGCAATGGCCAGTTTGAGAGCGAAAAGCTGAAGTTCCTCCCTCGCGCCCTGCAGGCCGCCGCGCGCGTCCGCGCAAAGCACGCGAAGTCAACGAGAAGCTCCTCCCTCGCGTCCACCGATGACACGGTAGAGATCGTGAGTGACTCGAGGTTCGGCCAGACGAGGCAGGGTGGTGGACACTTTCCTTCGCTGCAGCTATCGCCACCATGCGCCGCCAAATCTCCTTCCACGTCGAGGGCGAGAAATAATCGCCCATGGGTGGCCGTTGGGGAGTTCCTTACTGGGAAGCGACAGTTGATGAATGAGACAGATGTCAACTGGGTTAGACGAGCCAGAGAGGTCAGGCGAGAGGTTTCGCCCTTGGCGCCGCAGCCGACCCAACGTTGGTGTGTGATGGAATTACCGTCTCCGACAAGTTCGAGTTCGTCGACAGATGGAAATGCGGCGAAGAAGTCACGACCCCAGTCCGCTGCTGCATCTACCGCACCGACCTCCAGATTCAACCGCTTCAGACCGGGAGCCGATAGCGTTGGCGCAAGGAGCGCTTCAAAGGTACGAAAAATGCCTCGCAGCTTCAGCGTGTGCAACGTTCCAAGCGCTATCTTCGCACCAGGGATACGAAACCCGTCCAAAAAAGAATCAAGAAGCAAAGATAGAGTGTGCAGCGACGGCAGCGCACGTAACGCGGACCAGAAACCCCCCACGAGCGAGTCGTCAATGTTAACATGTGCCATCACCACTGAATGAAGTTGTAGCAAGGGAGGAGGGTCAAATCGGAAGCCTCGTATGCCGAAAGAGCGGAGGCACGGGGCATTTGCAAGCCACGTGCCTGTCATGGCAGCATCTGCAGAGTCGACAATGTGGAGGTCCTCGAGCAACGGCATGGTACAACCAAGCAACAAGTCATCAAGAATGTCGGCAGGTAGCTGTAGCGGGAACCAAAACTTCACACGGCACCACCTGGCGGCGTGCTGGCTGGCCGCGCGTAGGACTGATTCGAAAGTTTGAGCAGCTGCGTGCTCATCCGAGTCGGGCGCATGCATGTGCAAGAGAACAATGTCGAGCGGTCGCGGATGCGAGCGTAGCAACCGGTGCTCCACGTGCTCTGTAAGAGACTGTTGGCACTGTGCTGTCCGAGAGGCGGGCGGCAGGCCGACGTCGGTCCACAGTTCGGGAGTATTGAGCGCGACGTCGCGCCAATGGCGGCACACGGCTGAAAGGCGGCCAGGTAGCGTCATCCTCAGCTCAGAAAGGCGTCTGGTATCTGTGACACTTTTCCATGGCTGCTCTGGCGGTCGGAGCTCGGCCCAGATAGCGCGGAGGAGCTCGACAGGGAGCGTGTTGACAACGTCCGGGTCGAACTCGATGAGCCGCCGTATGCTGGCGCAGTCGTCTTCGACGGCATGGCATCGACCATGCAGACGCGAGATGCAGGCTTCTGCAGCCTGGAGCGCCGCCTCCGCCGCGTCCCGCAGAGCCTGTGCGCGGCCAAGTTTTTCGATGAGGAGAGCGTGTTTGGCAGCGTGTCGCTCAAGGTCGTCTTGCAGAGCGTTGCGGCGCGCTAGCCGCTCAGCAGAGGTTATCATGGGAAAGGCGGATGTGACAAATGGCCGAGCAGGCGCTCGACGTTTGGCGAGCGGAGGTTGAGTGCGAAGAGCACCGTCGCTCCGAGTCGGGGCCGGGATCATCCGGCCCTGCCCGCAAGTAATGGCAGCAACTTCATGTGCCGCAATAAATACGGGAATACTTGTATTCAAATGGATTGTATAATGCGCAACGTCCGCTTTGCCTCAAATCATATGGCCGAGTCTTTAATCTGGATGAGAAGCCCGAAGCAAACAGCTCCACAAACTTTGTGACCTCCCCAGCACGGTACAACCTGGTACCGTCTCACTAGCAGTCCACCCGCAGGGACAAAACGCAATGATTAGGCCTCAAGGCTGAGAACTTGACAGCCAAATCTCAAGTTAGGCAGACCCCAGAACGTGCCTTGCCACGACTTGAGAATGGATGAAAGTACACGTAGTACATAACTCCGATAGCAACTGAGACGCGGACTTAGTTCAGTGCTTTTATTTGAGCAACCCTGCAGGCCCGACTTGGTCCACCTGGGCGTATGAAACGGCGCAGTGTTTGGAACTGAGTCCCAGCCAGAGCAGTCATGAACGCCAACTACATTTGCGAAGATGAGGTCCCCGCGGTCCAGATTCTGTACGTCTGGGACTGTGTGCTCAGTCGAGTAGGATTACTGAAAGACAGCGCAGAGTCATGGGCCCTACTGGCGCCGGAAAGTCGAGCGTAGGTCGAATTCTCACTGCCACGCACGCCTCCCTCTCAGTCATCTCAGTTCATCAACGCCATCGTGGATGCCAGCCAAGCCAATGAGGCAGGCCAAATTTCCAACAGCCGTGTTGGTCACGGGCTGCAGTCGTGCACGGTGTCGATCACTGGTGTACCCGCCCATGTGGACGGCCAAGAGTGCATCCTCGTCGACACGCCCGGCTATGACGACACGACACGCAGCGACGCTGAGATTCTCCGCGAAACGGCCGACTTTCTCATGCGTGGGCAGCGTGTCGCGGGGATCCTTTACCTCCACCGCATCACAGACAACCGCGTCGGCGGCGTCTCCGCGAAGAACATGCGCATGTTCCGCACGCTGTGCGGCGACGACGCGCTGCGCAACGTCGTGCTCTGCAGGTCGATGTGGGACAAGGTCTGCTGGAGCGCGTCGGAGGAGAAGACCGCCGTCGCGCGCGAGGAGGAGCTCAGGGCGGACTTCTGGGCGCCGATGCTCGCGCAGGGCTCGAGCGTCAGCCGGTTCGAGAATCCCCGCGAGAGCGCGCTCGGGCTTGTCCGCTCGCTCAGGCGTGCCGACCAAGCTGCAGACCGAGCTCGCAGACGGCATTCCGCTCGACGAGACCGAGAGCGGGAAGCTCGTCTCTGGGGATCTCAAGAAGCTCGAGGAGAAGCATCAAAGAGAGATGGAGATCCTTCGTCGCGATATGGCCCTGAAGCATGGCCAGGCGCTCGCACAGCTCAAAAAGGAGTTCGATGAAGAGATGGCCAGCGCCCCCCGCGCGAGGGAGGACCAAGAGAAGCTAGGGAAAAAGCGCGATGAGGAGATTAAGCAGTTGCGAGCCGAGTTGAAGAAGTCCCGTGACTGTTGCTGACCCTGGCGACGATACCACTGTCGAATACATGGATACCCTGATATCGAGGGCCAGGGTAATAATGGACATACGCCACCCCTGGGCTAGCGGCCGAGTCGGCACACAAGTAATAGGGATAGTCGTTGCCTGCACACTTGTGCGGACAAAGCATGTCTATATTACCGTAGCGTGCGATGCGTCATCGGCAGTGGGCGTGGAGTTGCCACTGCCGTGATAGAAATAGATGGCAGATTCCCCCCACCAGGCAGCTTGAACAGAGGAGGACAGATCATTCCCGAGCCACGCTGACGCTACGGACGGATGCGACGGCGCCCGCTCTTCGGGAACATCCACTGAGGTGTCAAGGCCGCGTAGACGAGGCAAATTGACGGAATAAAATATGGGATCGGGGTGGGAGCGGTAAAAAATGTGACAAAGAGATACCCTGAGCCATGATTCACCTGCTCGAGTTGACCACACAGTCAGAAAGCAGCGGGAGCGCCAGATCGAGCCGCGTGGCTATCGCCCGGTGCGCACTCCGGCAATTCGCGAACTGGGCCGCCAACAGAGCTCAGACAAAGCGTCAGGGTTTCGGGCGAAGAACAGATTGATACAAATATGAAACAAGAGGAGCCCGCTGCACAGTCAGTCTCGCGTGCCCAAGACCGGTGATCACGCCGGTGAAGCAGCCAAGTAGCAGCGGAAACATATCCCGACCATGGCAGAGAGACTGAACCCCGACACACCCCGACGCCGACCGAAAAAGCGCGGCAAAAACAGGCCAGGCGAGGCCAAGCAGAATGAGGCATAGTGACATAGTATTTTTGCAGGACGCGTCCTTGACGGCGACGGAGGGCTATAGCGAACAAACAAGAGGGTGAATACGGGGCCGGAGCAGACGGGGACAGGAGCAGGGGTCGACAGCAGAGGTTCGGTCAGGGCACGGGCACGGGGCCATCGTCTTTTCGACGTTCCAAGAAAGATTTTGCAACGGCTGGCTGGCGAGGGCATTTGCTTTGCAACATGGGAAGATAAGCGCCCGAACCATCAACGGCGCGCAGAGCCAATGGACGCACCACCAAGCGAGCGGGAGCGGGGGCTCTACTTCCTCGCGCCGCTGCGCCGCCGCTTCGTCGCGGTGGTCGCCGTGCGTGCGCGGGGCTTGGGAGCGGGGCGCGCGCGCGCCTTGGGTTTGGCCTTGACGGGCGCGCGGGCCTTCTTCACGCGGGTCTTCTCGAAGTCGGCGACGGCGGCGGGCGCGTCCTGCTTGAGCATGCTCGCGGGCTCCCACGTGCGCTGCGACGCGGGGTAGCCCTTCCAGTGCACGCGGTACTGCACCGCGCGGCCCTCACCGCGGCGGTCGACGATGGCGTCGATCTCGTAGCGCTCCTCCTCCTTGTCCGCCTTGGGCTTCGGCTTGCGGGTGCCCGACGCGCGCTTGCGCTTGGGCGCGGGCGCGCCGGCAGCGTCGTCAGCGGCGCGCTTCCGCTTGCCGTACGCCGTCTTGACTGCACCGCTCTCGGGCAGCTTGCGCGGCGACGAGCGCACCGCCTTGCCCGCCTTGGGCGCCTTGCCCTTCGGCGTGCTCGGCGGCTCCGCGGCCGGCGGCGCGACGTCCTCCTCGGCGGGCGCGGGCGGCGGCGGGGTAGTGGGCTCGCCGTCGGCGTCGGCGTCGGTGACTGCGGCGCTCGCGCTCTTCCGGGGGGCCATGCTTTCGGGGACGGCGGTGGAAGACGAGCCTGAGGTCGAACCGGCGGAGTGCGATTGTGCATTTGCCCCCGGCGCCCCTTGAAATGGCACGTCATGTCACTTGTCAGCAGCGCATTCATTCGCTCAATCGAAATTTGAATTCGCGCGCACCTTTCAATTTGCGACGCTTCGCACCGCGGAACGCGGCGACGGCGTCGGGCGCGTCCTCGGCGAGCGTGTCCTCGTCCTCCCACGTGTCGTCCGCGGGCCCGTAGCCGAGCCAGCGCACGAGCAGCAGGCGGCGGCCCGCGTCGCGCGCGACGACGCGCTCGACGATGTAGCGCTTGGGCAGGTCGCGCGGCACGGCGCACACGCGCTCCTTCTTGCGCGCGCGGTGCGCCCACGCGGCGGGCAGCACCTGGCTCGGCACGGCGGCGGCCGCGCGCGGCGCAAACGCCCCGCGCGTCCCGCGCTCGCGCGTGTACTTGGTGAACTCGCACAGCGTGTGCTCGATGTCCAGCGGCTGCAGCGGGAGGTGGGCGGGCCCGAGCCCCGCGAAGGACAGGCCGAGGCGCGCAAAGTGCTCGGCCTGGGTGGCGGCCATGTAGCGCATCGCGCCGTCGTGCGCGCGCGGGTCGACGGCGCGGCGGGCGGACGTCTTGGGCAGGTGGAAGCAGAGGTTGAGGCCGGCGAGCGCGCCGGGGCCGGGCACGACGAGGTCAGCCTGGTGGAAGTGGAAGGCGGGCGTGTAGGACAGGTCGAGCGCGAGCTGCCAGGCGTTGAAGGGCCCCATGCCGGGGAAGCTCTTGAGCTCGGCGTAGACGTCGGCGAGCGTGTCGCACTCGGCGAGCAGCTGCGGCAGGCCGGCGCCCATGAAGGCGGCGATGAGCCACATGTGGTTCGCGTGCGTCACGGGCGTCCAGCGGTGGGCGGGCTTCTGGAACGCGCCGGTGTAGAGCTTGGCGCCGGCGTCTTTGGCTGCGGTGAGGACGTCGATGTAGGCCTGCTCGTCGAACGACGCGTAGCTGGGCATCGGCGGGAACGCAGCGCAGAGCAGCTCCCACGTCTCGACGCGGTGGAAGACGTTGTAGAGGCAGACCCGGAAGACGACCTCCTCGATGTCCTGTGGCCCGCGCTGGATCACGTTCCTTATGAGATACTGCGAGCAGCGGTCCAGGACGCGGTAGACGTTGCAGTAGCCGTGCGTCGCCAGCGCCACGTCCTGCGTCCACGGCGGCGCCGCGCCCGCCGCCCGCTTCATGAACACATCGTGGCGCGCGGCCGTGAAGCGCCAGAAGTCGTCGAACGCGGGCTTGGTGCGCAGCGCCACCGTCTGCTCGCCGACGCGCACGTCGACCGCCGCCGGGCGTCCCGCGTGCTCGTCGTCGCTGCTGCTGGCGGGCATGGAGACGGGCGGACGAGGCTGGACGGGGCGGGGGCGTTTTCTGCTTTGTTTTCGCCGGGAGAACCCGGCGGCGAAGGGATCGCCGCAATCGCTGCCGCTGTCGCAGATAGGCGCCTGCATAGACTTTCAGCCCCGTTCCCATGGAGGTCAGCCGCGCCCGTCCGCCCCTTCCGTCGGCGCAGCGGTGACAAAGCGCATACATGCACACTCGCAGGTCGTCAACGCCCGCGCGGCGCTGCTGTCCAACCTCGAGGTCCTGCAGCTGCTGCAGGCACAGCACGCAGAGCAGCTCGCCCAGGCCAAGGCCGCCTTCGCCGTCAAGAAGGAGCGCGACCACAACGGCGCAGCGGCCGAGGTCCCGCTGCCGACGGAGCAGGTCTGCGAGAACCTGCGCACCGTCGAGTTCGAGGTGCGCTTGCCGTCCCCGTGTCCCGTGACTCAAGACCACGTCGACCGGTTTGTCAACGCCACAAACGGGCTTGAATGCATTTTCAAGCGCGTTCGTGGTCCTGAAGACCGGTCGAAATGGACCAGTTGCGCGCGCCCAACCATTTTCACTCCCACACGCGCCGTCACTCACCCGCATCTTGCTCCTTGGCAGGCGATCCAATACCTGAGCGCGCCGTTCCAGCCGACGGGGCGCCAGAGCGCAGAAGGGACGCGCACGCTGCTGGGCGCGCTGCGCGACTACGACCTGACGAAGGGCGAGAAGCTGCAGATTGTCAACCTCGCTCCGACCGAGCCTGTCGAGCTCTACGTCGTGCGTCTATCAGCTATCATCCGCCGACCCTGACGTTCCTTCTGACTTCCGCGAAGGTCGTCGAGGAGCTCGAGGAGCGCCTGCTTGACAACATGGACACCGTCCTGCAGCACGTGCGCGACTCGCTATCTGAGTCGACAAACGGCACTGGCACGGGCGCGCCGCTGGAGCCCGCGCCGCGCGAGCCGACTGCCGCGGAGCTCAGGGCGCTCGCCATGGAGATCGACGGCGGCGCGGCGCAGGACGAGGAGATGTGGGCCGAGGACGACGAGGAAGACTACGTCCCCGAGGGCGCGCTCGAGGGCGACCTCGACGTCGAGGAAGATTAAGATTGGGCTCGGGCTCGGGAAAAGTACGTCTTGGTGCATGTAGCGATATTCTGTCTGTGATCACGTGCTGTAATGGACCGCCCGCTGTCGAGTCTAGCCCGCCCACGAGCGCGACATCAGATTCACTGCGCCCATGCGCATTCGGTCCCGCGCGCCGACTCATGCAAATATTTATCCGCGCTTCGGTCCACCCACTGCACGACTCGGATGTCCAACCCACCCGAGGCGTTCGCGCCCGGCGCGCTGTACCTCGCGGCGTTCGCGCAGGCCGGCGCGCCGCACGTCGGCCTGCTCGTGCCGTCGTCCGCGTCAACGGGCACGCTGCTGCACATCCGCGTCGACCGCGCGACGAGCCCGCACTGGCAGTTCCAGGCGCGCGCGCAGCGCATCGCGGGCGAGATGGCGCTCACGTCGCTCCTTATGCTCCGCACGGGGCCCATTGACGTCGGCGCCGTCCGGGCGCTCGTCGAGGAGCAAGTCGACGTCCCGGCGAACGATACGTTCGGCGAGTGCTCCAAGTGGGTCTGGCGTGCTGTTGCGCTTTTGGGGGAGAGGGGGTTGTTGAGTGTGAAGGATGAGGAGGCGTTGAAGACCGAGTGGGAGGAGTTTGTCCAAGGCAACGCGGCGTACGCGAGGCGCGATCGGTTCCCCAACGTCGCGGTCTCCGCGTTTTGCGAGTAAGAACCCGCTACGCTTCACTTCCCCCACGTGAGTACGCAGCCTACTGCCGGCCCCAGTGACTAATCCCGGTAGCAGCTAGGTGGCAGCGCGGTCTTTCCTTGGCCTTGAGCAAACTCGTCCCGGCGGACCAAGGTATTCGTGAGTCCTTGCGATCCTTGCCGTGTCACGCAAGTTTCAATCCGGCAAACTCGAAAGTTTTGTCTGTTCCATAATTCCATTATAAGCGCTTTCGCGACGCGATAGATTGGAGGGCCGGAGTGCCTAAGGCATCTTTGCATGCATGGCCCTTACTGTGGTAGGCCCTGATGTGCTGATTAAGACGTTGACGTCGTGGTGGTTTTGTTTAGTGTTGGTTCCGGATCTCCGAGTCCGACACTTTGTCCCGAACCACCTCCGTACTGACCGTTCCCGCTCCGCCGTCTGACCTTCCGCCACGCCCATACATTTTTTCGACCCATGGCCACACAAAACGAGCGGGCAGCTCGCCGAAAGGGCGTCGAGCGCGACTTGCGAAGGTACGAAGAGCGATCCCGCTTTCTGGACCAACGAGTGGAAGCTGCGAAGGCCGCCCTTCAGAAGGCCCAGGAAGAACTTGCTCTTGCTACTACACGCGCGAAATACGCGAGGATTGACTGCGACCTCATCCGCCGCCAGCTGGCGTTCGACCCGGACGTCTTCAACGGGTTGCCCTGCGAGCTGCTGCAGGCCATTTTCGTGCAGGCGTTCGACAGCACTGGCTTGACAGATACCGGGAGATTGTCATACAGTCGTGAACGCTCACTGGTACCATATCGGCTGGGCGCAGTCTGTCGCCATTGGCGGCGCGTGGTGCACGACACGCCCGAGCTTTGGACGTACATCGCGACACCGCCCTGGAAGAGCCGACACCGCAAGCACTTCGCGGACTACGTCGAACGTCACCTCTCCATGTCGCGGTCGCGTCCGCTGCAACTCTGTCTGGACCACATGAACCAGGACAAGGGTGGCGCCGATGCTCAATGGTTTGCCGAGACGGTGGCAACGCTCGCGCCGCACGTGCGGCGATGCCGCACGCTGAAGCTCGTATACCCACACGACGTGCAGGACCGCGTATTCGAGCTGTTGACGGAGAACCCGCCTTTACTGCTCGAAGAGGTCATCCTCGGCCGCGCAACGCCTATGCCAGCGGGTTACTTTCAGGCCCCCGTGGACGCGCCCTGGCTCTCAGGCGCTCCTCATCTGCGCCGGATCCATACGGAAAGAATCGCATTGCGCCTTACGTCCGCCCTTTCCTCCATACAGTCGGCCAATTTCTGGGTCGTTAGCCTCGACGCTCTTGCGAGTACATTGCATCAGCTTCCTCGCCTCCAACATCTCACGCTGTTTTTCACCCGCACCCCGTCTGTCGTTCCGCAGGCCGTGGACCTCCCCACTCTCCACTCACTGACGGTCAGCACAAGGGATCCCTACGCCGAAAGAGTAGTGGCCTGCTTTGTCGCCGCGCCGCAGCTGCAGAAGCTACGCGTTCAACTCCCCGAGTATGATCGGGACGGACCCTGGGGCCGGCGCTACGTCGACGCCTTCCCCGACCTCACCGACCTCGAACTCCTCGGCAACGGCGCGCTGAGCGCTACGCACGCACTCACGTTCGGGCGGCTCAGCCGCCTGCGACGCCTGGTGTTCGACTCGTGTGCGTTTCCCCAGTACGTCCCCAAGAAGGGCGACGCCGGGTCATTCTGGCGCGGCGCCGCCGCCGGCCCCGTGTGGCCTGAGCTGGAGAGCCTCACCATCTCGTCGTATGCGAGCAACGATTACACGGACAAATCGCATGTCCTCGACGAGATACGCGATTTTGTCCTCACGCGCTGCTCCGCAGCGTCCAACGGCCTCGGGAAACGCTTCATTCTGTCCCTTACGTGCTGGCCCGTCAGCACGTTTCCCCAGAAGCTCGTGCGCGAGCTTGTTCGAGCGTTGGGGCCTGAAAACGTCCGGCTTCAGAATCAGTCTGGTCACGTTCAATCTGTCTCTGTCGACGGAGGCTGACGAAGAAGCTTTCTATGTACGGCGAGGACTCCCGGAAGTATGAAATGCAGTTCAACTGGCTAGAAATAAACTACCTGCACGTATCAGAGGTATTCCTTTGAAGTTCTTTCACACGCACACATGGTCGATATTCTACCTTTCTGTACCAACCCGCACTGCTAATTCATGCTTCCTTTTTTCCCGCGGCCCTGCCCGATTACGGTCCTGTACACGTTTTTCACTCCGCAACTTGACTCTGGCTCCGACTCTGCTGACCCGCGCTTTCGGCTTCGTACGCTTCTTCATCTGTTTTTCTCGCAGGCAGACATGCTTTGTCGGAGCGCTCGGCGTCAGGGCCTGGAACACGATCTTGATAGGCACGAAGAGCGACACGCTCTCCTCCAGGAGCGAGCAAAGCGAGCAGCTGTTGCGCGTAAAGACGCACTCATCGCGCTAGAGGCCGCTCGTCTCGCGTTTGCGGCTGCCGATGCACGCCATACTGCCCTCGACAGACGCTCCAGGGGCGCAAAGGAGGACTGCGATGATATACGACGACTTCTCGCATTCGACCCTGACGCTGTGAACACCCTTCCCACCGAACTTCTGCAAGAGATATTCGAGGAACTGTGCAACTCTGCGAGCGGGGCCGGGCAACATATCGCGGACGCTCAGTTCAGCCAGGAACGTGCCACAATCCCATATCGCCTCGCTGCGGTGTGTCGCCATTGGCGCAGAGTTGTCTTGGACACACCTGACCTCTGGTGCTATATCGGGATCCCGGCCGTCAGACGCCGAAATTACGTCCTGCTAGGCGACTACGTTCAAGTCCAGCTCGAGAGGTCTCGCACCCGACCGCTCGAGCTTTTCCTCTGGTTCCCGCAAGCGCGAATTGCTGATTGCGACCTATTCGGCGAAGTCATCATCGCAGTTTCTGCGCATGCTGCCCGTTGGCGCCGGGTCAAAATAATCTTGCCACCGCACATGGATGCGGTCCAGTTCGAAGAACTTCTCCTGCGGTGCAGGGCCCCGCTTCTTTTCGAGCTACATATTGAAAGCTCGATCTCTGGCGGTCTGCATATTTCACGGCGGCTCTGTCTGCAATGGCTATCCGACGCCGTTTCTCTTCGGACCATATCTCTGGGAGCGATGACTATCTTCACACCCTCCATCGCGCTCCGCTCTGTGTACCGAGTGAAGCTCGATATATCTCGCGACGACCAATTCGGCGCATTGCCCGGTTCTCTCCCACATCTCCCATCTCTCAAACACCTGCACCTAACTCTGAGCGCATTCGTCCATGATGCAGCCGTACAACCTCTCCGTATCGAGCTTCCGGCGCTCGAATCCCTCTCCATTCAAGGGAGCGTCTCGTCCGACACAGTCAGCCTCACCCTGACCCACATCATAGACGCACCTCAGCTTCGAAGGCTGAGCGTAGGAGTCGAGCTGCTTGGGACATCTGAGGACACGTGGGGGAGCCCTTACTTCGACGTCTATAGTCATATCGTAGACCTCGAGCTGACGGTACACGATTATGGGGGGGACATACGACCCGAGTACGTCGACAGGCTAGCCAGGCTTAGGAGGCTCAGGAGCGTGAGCTTCTCGGACTGCAACTTTCCGTCACGGGATGGGCTCGGGTACGCGCACGTCAACGTCTTCACACTGCTCGATGCTGTCGGAGACGCACCCACTCGGCTCGTATGGCCCGACCTCGAGTCGTTGACGATCAGCCACCCCGGGAGCTATGCCGATATGCCCAGTTTCTTCGAGACCCTCGTTTTTCATATCCGACAGCGGGCGAAAGCCTACGTCGGGTCGGAGAGGACGTTCACGCTCTCGCTCCTGCGCTGGGATTCGCTGTTCCCGGCGTGGCTCCCTCCGATTCTCGATTACACCATCGGCCCCGAGAACTACCGCCTGACGTACGCCGGCGGGCCTGCGACCGACTTCGCAGCGGACGTCAGCGCGTGGGATGGAGAAGAGCCAGAAGCGCAGTTCACGGACGGCGGCGATTCAGAGACAGAAACCGGCAGCAGCTCCAGCTCTCGGGGCTCGCAAGAATCTTCGACCGACGGCGACGCTGAGCCGGACTTGTCTGGGCAGGGTCGGCGGATTTCCGTTGCCGCCTGGGTGGCAGACGTGGGTTCGGACTCGAACTTGTCGGATTCGGATTCGGACTCGGACTCGGACTCCTGGGACTCTGACTCGGACCCGGACGATAGCGACTACGCGCCGCCAGAGGATTCGGATGATTGACGAGGACAAGGATAGCATACAGTATCATAATAGGGGAAGTCAGAGTTGACGGATTCGACCGATTCTGGGAGAATCGGGATCGGTCGATTCTCGTCGATTCAGCAGAATCGACTCGAATCGGCGAATCGACCTTTGGAGTCGATTCGGCCGATTCAGAATCTCGATTCTGTTCTTTGAGAATCGACGCCGTTCGTTCGCAACGAGCGGAATCGTCCGAGAATCGGCTTCGAATCGGTTTCGCACTGACTTCCCCTAATATACTCACAGATGTTCATGGTCCTCAGTCAACTGAAAGTGCTGGGCTTCGAGCTTCAGGATGCTCCGTCGCAGGCGGTCCATATGCGGCCGCATCAGCGTCGCGTGCAGCGCGTCCAACTCCGCAGGCGGCGAGACGAAGCTCTCGAAATGCATGGAATGTGTGTGGTGCACGGGCGGCGCCACGTCGAGCAGGTATGCGACGCAGCCTGGATTCCAAAAGCATGTATGAGTTCGAGTTCAGCTCGGACCTTCTCGACTGGTCGCGCACCGTGGTGGCCGGTTTGGACAATATCTAGAGACTTGCAGCAATCGGGTTCCGGGAGCTCATCGTGCGTCTGAAAAACGGTCGACGGTGAACAAAGTGCTTGTCTCTGGGAACTGTCAGTCCCGCACCTCGACGTATCTATCGATCACTTTCCAGTCCCCAACAGCAAGCCCAATCTCGGGGTGCGAATCCAGGATGGCGTCAAGGATGTCGTGCAGAATGCTCGGGCCACTGGGAGGCACAGCTAGACCTTGACTGTCAGTCTCAAAAGCGCCAGCACAAAGTCTCTTTCGCACTGACCGTCCGTCATAGAGGTGCATGCCGTCTCTGGCTCGGGGTGCTCAAAGTACCCATTCGACTCCGCGGAAGACTCTGGCGTATGCGTCGTCGTTGGGAGTATAGACGCCGTGCTGGGGTTGCGTCGATGGGAGGGAATCTTGGCTCCCGATGAGATTCTGCCCGAGCAAGTCGTTGTAACAGGAAAGGTTCACTCACCAAAAGCTCGCGCGCCTTGGATCGAAGGTCGTGGATGGACAGCCTCACGCGCCGAAGCACGTCGTCCCGCGGGCGCGCGTGCATCGGAGGCGTGTGTATCGTAGACGTGACCATCCGTGCCGCGTCCCCAGGCCGCTCCCGACGCCGAATCACCACGGGGCGCACAGCGACGCAGTAGCTCTGTGCGCGCACGCCGGGCGCCGGTCCGTGCGTGAACGCCCAAGTCAGCGCGGTGTTCGTCACATGCTTCGTAGTTCACCGTCAAGCTCCAGTGCCAGTGCTAGTGCGGTCAAGCAAGCGTACCTGCTTCGCCGCATCGTGCAGCATGACCACCGGGTCCCCCCTACGCGCGTTGAATCGCACGGTCCCGCCGATGCCCGCAGTGTCGGGGTCCGCGAAGTCCTCATGTGCGGGCTGGCGCGCGTCGATCGCCGCGCAGTGCACGACGCCGCCGAACCAGCCCGCCGCGCGCGCCGTGCCGTGCAAGACCACCAGTCCTGCGCTTACGGGAGACCCCACGCGCCGCGCGATAAGGGCCTCGTTGTTGACGAGGTAGTCCTGCAGCGCGCGCGTGTCCGCCAGCTCGTCCTCCTCGCGCGCGCCGCCTGCGAGCGCGAGGAACGCCGTGTCTGGCTGGCGGTGGTCGAGGTCGAACTCGACGTCTAGTCTACCACCGACAGGAGGAGGTAAGCGAAGGGGCAGGGGGGAGGGGGAAGGGGGAAGGGTACGCACGGTGCGTGCAGCGCAATCGGGAACCCGCCATGCGCGCCGAAGAAGCTCGTGCGCGCGGAGCGCAGCACGCCGCCGTTCGGCGCCGCCGTGCGCGCGCGCGCGGGCGGCGGCAGACCCGGCAGGCCGTCGGGCGGGTCGAACACGTTGAACAACTGCACCATCCCCACCCTCGACGTCAGCCCCAAACCCGTCTTCCCATCCCGCACTGTACGCACTCTGTGAAACCGCCCGCCGTCAACATACCCACAATCGCCAACCGCCGCGTCCGGCGAGGGGTGGAACAGCGGGACGCCGCCCGCGGCGCGCTGCAGGAGGTGCTGGTACTCGGCCGCGGCTGCTGTCATTTTGGCCGTGGAGAAGAGAGAAGAAGAGATGAGGTGCGGACGGGTAGCTATGCTGCGCCTATGTACGGACCCAGGCAGCGACGCGCTTCCGGATTGCCACGCGGCGGGCCCGACAGAGTTGGTGATGCGCGGGTGCCAGTGCGATGCGCGGGTGTTGTAGGCTACTCGTCGATCGGGGGAGTAGAGGCGATCGTGTTGACAGAGGCGGCGGTGGGCGAGACGGGACGGTGGGGCGACTGTGAGGGAGTGGGCGTCCTGGGTTGGGTGGAACAGAGGCGGCAGCCAGAACGAGGATGGGGTTCGTTGGACTCTCCTGCAAAGTAAATGTCAAAGGGACTGGCACTGGCAGATGCGTACACGCAGAGCCAATCCACTTGCACGCATGCGGTGCTGCCACACGCCCGCGCAGTGCCTGTTTAAAGACATGGAACCTGAGTTGCGTAGATGCAGCTGATTGAAGCCGGTGCAAACCCTGCCCATGCGCGGGAGCTGAACGCCACAGCCGTCGCCGACGGCCGGCGAGATGACAACGGCCCCGCAAAAGCTGCGGCTAGAAATGGTCGCGCGTGCGGGCGCTCGGCTGCATCGGAGGAAAGGGAAGCTCAGCGAGGCCCAACACTGAGAAAACAGTCGATGAAGCCTGTCCCCAGGGAGAGAGAGCAAACAGAGGGCACATGGCGGACGCGCAATTGTCCACGCTGGCGACGAGTTTGTTGCGGGTCTCTGCACGGTCGAGAGGGACTCTTAATGGGAGGGACGGTCGTGACGTGGGCGGGTGTCCCGCGATAAGTATTCGCGCTGGCGCACAGTTGATCGAGCAATAAAACCAGGCGCAAATGCCACGCAGCATTGCGTAGAACATACGGCAATGGGAAACCGGTCGGGCGCGTGCTGGGCGCGTGAACACGGGATATCGCGATCGCGTATTGGGTGGCCAATGAAAGTGAAAGCAATAAACAAAGGTTGGTTTTCGCAGCTCAAGGGATTGTAAGCTACAGCAGACATCTGCAACAGCGTCAGAGTCCACCGCAAGCCAGGACAGGCAGCGCATACGTCTATTAATGGCCCCCGGCCGGGAGGCGGCGGACGATGAGGTTGTCGAGCTCGACGCGCTCGTTCTCCTCCTTGACGACCTGCTCGATGTACGGCGTCAGATACGGCACGTCCTGGAGAGGTGTTAGCGTCCGCCGGAGCCGGAGAGACCCCATGTGGGGGGCGCACGTCTTCAGGCTTTGTCCACTGGGATTCGGGCAGGTCTGTGTGCAGGACGTCCTGCTGCTGTGCGCGGCGGATGCGGAAGGAGCGGTCGTAGATGGCCTGCTTGGGCAGCCGGCTCAGCGCCTTCGAGACCGTGTCGTTCTCCTCCACGACTGCGGTCGGTCGGTCAGAGCGCGGTCTGGAGCACGCGGCCGGGAGCACGCACTCAGGTCATCGTACAGCAGGCCGACCTTGCGCCAGCCCGCCTGCTGGACGTACCAGCCAGACAGCGGCTTGAGGGCGCGCAGCAGCCCCGGGCGCTTCATGATCCATGGCGCGAGCGACAGGCCGACGACCATCTTGCTCTCGGTGGGCGGAAAGAATTACTATCGGCAAGACCCGGACGGCCCGCACCGTCACCGTCAGCTTCGTCCACGTCGGCCCGTCCAGCCAGGACACCCACCCCGCGCCCACCATGGACACCCTCGAGAGCCTGGGCAAGCAGCTCTCCCAGATCACCATGTACGACGTCAAGAGCGTCTACAACCAGGTCCGGCCCCCTTGCCCCCCGTCCTGCGCGCCGCCGAGGCTGACCCGCCCGGACCAGGCGAAAAACATAGTCCTGAACGTGAGCGAGATGGAGGCCAAAGTCCGAGAGGCGACCAACGACGACCCCTGGTCCGTCACTTTGAACCAGCCCGGCGCTCGGACGCGACTGATCTGTCGCCGGTCACAGGGGCGCGAGCTCGACGCTTATGAATGAAATTGCTCAAGGGTACGCGCCGTCCGTCTTGTACATCCGAACTCGCGATACTCATCTCCTCCCAGGACCTTCAACTAGTATGTCGCACCGCTTTGTCAAGTGACAGTCGACTTTGACATTCGCGCAGTCAACAGTTCAACGAAATCATGCCGTGTATTTATTCCCGCTTTATGGAGAAGGAGGCTAGACAATGGAGACAGATATACAAGGCGCGTTTACTATTCAGATTCTTTTTGTAACGGTCATTGACTCGTCAAGCAGGCGCTTCAGCTGCTCGAATTCCTCGTCAAGAACGGCAGCGAACGCACCGTCGACGATGCCCGCTCGCACATTGGAACGATAAAGATGCTCCGCAACTTCCACTACATCGACGACAAGGGCAAGGACCAGGGCATCAACGGTCAGTTTAGTTGTCCCTCCACCAGCCAGTTGTGAGTGACAGTCCGATCAGTCCGCAACCGATCCCGCGAAATTGTCGAGCTGCTGGGCGACCTGGACAAGGTGCGCGCGGAGCGCAAGAAGGCCAAGGTGAACAAGAACAAGTACACCGGCACGGGCAACGATGGGCTGTCCTTCAGCTCCGGCGGCTCGCGGTACGGCGGCTTCGGCTCTGAGTCGCTCGGCGGCGGCGGCGGCGGCTGGAGCGGAGGCGGCGTGTCGAGCACGAGCGACTGTGAGTCTTCACGCATCTCAGCCACTCAGACGCGAACTGACGGTCACGCGATCAGTCTATAACACGGGCGGCGGCTTCCAGTCGAGCTCGTCCTCGGGCTCGGGCTTCCGCGACACGGCGAGCCGACGCCAGGAGTACGACGAGTACGACCCCGGCGAGGACGACCTGCGCACGCCGCACCGCACGTCCTCCGCGCCGCCGCGGCGCTCGGGCAGCATGCGCACCGAGCCGGCGCGCGCGGCGTCCACGCGCCCCGCTCCCGCGCCGGCGCCCGTGGTCGACCTGCTCGGCGGGTTCGACGACCCCGTGCCCGCGCCCGCACCGGTGGAGAAGGCGCTGCCCGTGCCGTCCAGCGTCAGCCTTGACGGTGCGTTGCCCGTGATTTCCCCCTCATGTGCGTGCGGAGCCGAGCTGAGCTGACGGCGGGATCATGATGCAGACGATGATTTCGGGGGCTTCGAGAGCGCGCCGTCCGCCCCTGCGCCCGCGCCGGCGCCCATGAAGCCCGCTGCTGCGACGGGCGGTAGCAACGTGTTCGACGTGCTTGGCGGGTTCGGCGGGGCGCCCGCCCCGGCGCCTGTCCCTGCTGCCAGCATGCACCGTCCGACGGGCTCGCTGTCGATGGGATCGTTCGGTGGCATGTCGCCCACGCAGCCGCAGGGCATGATCGCGCCGCGGAGCCTCATGCCGGCATCCCCGCCGCCGATGCAGGCGACCGCTCCCGTTGCGCGCCCCGCGCAGAGTTCCACGTCAACCGCCTCGAAGGGTGCTGCTAATTTCGACGACCTGTGGAACATGAGCCTGGGCGGCTCCGCGGCGTCTGCCGCCGCGAAGCCCGCCGCGGGCGGCAAGTCGATGAAGGACCTGGAGAAGGAGAAGGCGCAGGCGACCATCTGGGGCGGCGGCGCGCAGAGCCAGAGCCAGAGCCAGTGGGGCAACTTTGGCGGATCGACGACGACGAGCTCGAGCGCGGCGCCGAGCGGTGGCGCGGATGACCTGCTGCTGTGAGCGCGTGCGCGTTATCTTGGGCGGGTGTAATGGGGCCAACGTGGCCGCCTGGGCGCGCGCTGTCGCGTTCCTGTCTTGCTGTTTTTCTTCTTGTCAGAGCCTGGAATAAAGCCCCCGCGACCGTCATAAGACTGGTTCAGGACGCGTGAGTGCGTGGCCAGGGCGGCTGAGGCATGTGGCGCGGCCAATCACAGATCGCTGCATGTGGGCGTTGCGGTCGCACATCAGATCTCAGCTGACGCTGCTCGCTCAACTGGCCCTTCTTCGCCGAGTATATAATCATGATTGATAGCAGCGCCTGCTCTCACACCCCTCCCCCCTCCCCCCTCGTTTTCTCACCCCGCAGCCAAAATGGCAGGCCGGCTCTTCGCTGCCGTCGTCGCGCTCGCGCTCGTCTTCCCGTCGAACGTCGCCGGGCTGTGGCCGAACCCGCGCGAGCTGCACGAGGGCAAGAGCGCGCTCAAGCTCTCGACCAACTTCAAGATCAACGTCAAGGTGCCGAACGCGCCCGGCGACCTGCACGACGCCGCCGGCCGCGCGGCGTACTGGATCCGGCACGAGAAGCTCGAGCGGCTCGTCGTCGGCCGCGGCGACGCGGACGCGAAGGCCGTCAAGAAGGGCAAGTGGCTCTCCGGCCTCAACCTCGTCCTCAACGGGCGCGGCAAGGCGCAGCCCATCGCCAAGGAGGCCGTCAAGCCCATCGGCGAGCGCGACGAGAGCTACACGCTCGTCATCCCCGACACCGGCGCGCCCGGCACGCTCGCGGCCAACACGACGCTCGGCCTGCTGCGCGGCCTGGCGACGTTCCAGCAGCTCTGGTTCGCGCACGGCAAGGACACGTACATGGTCAACGCGCCGCTCCGCGTGAGCGACTACCCCGCGTTCCCGTACCGCGGCTTCATGCTCGACACTGCCCGCAACTAGTCAGTCTAGGCGTGCAGGAGTCTGTTGGCTTGACGCTGACACGGCCTCACGCGCAGCTACCCGGTCGCAGACATCAAGCGCGTGCTCGACGTCATGAGCCTCGTCAAGCTCAACCAGTTCCACTGGCACATCGTCGACTCGCAGTCGTTCCCGCTCGTCATCCCGTCCATGCCTGAGATCTCCGGCAAGGGCGCGTACTCGCCGAGCTCCATCTACACGCCCAAGGACATCAAGGACATCACCAAGTACGCTGCCTCGGTGCGTCGTGCTTCTCGTGCGGCATCATCCCAGAGATGCCCCGCGCCATCACAGCCCCGCTGACAGACTTCCCTCCGCTGATTAGCGCGGCGTCGACATCCTTGTTGTGCGTACAGCGGCCGCAATGCGCTCGGGACCTAGCTGACGGCCGACGCAGGAAATTGACACGCCCGGCCACACCAAGATCATCGCGGACTCGCACCCGGACCTCATCGCGTGCCCGGAGGCCGCGCCGTGGCAGCACTTCGCGAACGAGCCGCCGTCGGGCCAGCTGCGCCTCGCGAACTCGTCCGTGATCGACTTCACGAGCAAGCTCTTCAAGGCCGTCGCGCCGCAGTTCCCCGGCTCGCTCTTCTCCACCGGCGGCGACGAGATCAACGCGAACTGCTACGCGGAGGACCCGGCCACCCAGGCCGCCCTCGCTGCCAACGGCCAGACGTTCTCCCAGGCGCTCGGCGTGTTCACCGACAAGACGCACAAGGCGCTCCGCGACGTCGGCAAGACGCCCGTCGTCTGGGAGGAGATGGTCCTCGACAACGCGCTCCCGCTCGCCAAGGACACCGTCGTCATGTGCGTTTCTTGTGGTCGCCGTCATCATGTGCAGTGGTCGTCTGACCGCCGCGCTATGTCCACAGGGTTTGGATCTCGTCCGAGAACGTCGGCAAGGTCGCCAGCAAGGGCTACCGCCTCGTCCACGCCGCCAGCGACTTCTTCTACCTTGTGAGTTTGGCTGTCCAGTTTTTTCTGCATTTCACATGGGCCCCTGCGTGTGCCCACGCGTCGTGATGCAACGTCCCTCGTGAAAAGGGGTCACCGCGAGATCACAGCTCGTGCTCATGATGCGCCACTGCACGAGGGGAACCCCGGCGATCAAACTACAATCATTCTGCCAATCACCCGGCATTCCATCCAGCGTTCGGGCGCATTGCACACGATCGGATGATGCTGACCCTGTTTTTTTCTCTCCTCGCAGGACTGCGGTCTTGGCGGCTGGGTCGGCGACTGCCCGCAGTGCAACTCGTGGTGCGAGCCGTACAAGACGTGGCAGAAGATCTACGCGTTCGACCCGTTCAACGGCACGACGCCCGAGCAGCGCGACCTCGTGCTCGGCGGCGAGGCGCTGCTGTGGTCCGAGCAGACGGACTCGGCGTCGCTCGACGACACCGCGTTCCCGCGCGGCGTGACGCAGGCGGAGGTCTTCTGGACCGGCGCGAACGGCCCCGACGGCAAGCCGCGCAGCGGCCAGGAGGCGCTCCCGCGCCTGCACGACATCCGCTACCGCCTCGTCCAGCGCGGCGTGCGCGCGCGCGCGCTCCAGCCGCTCTACTGCGCGCTCCGCCCCGGCGCGTGCGACCTCAACGCGTAAGCGCGTACCGACCCCCGCCCCTGCCCATCGAGGAGAAAACGAGTCCCCCCGCATACCTTCCCCTTCTGAAGTAGCCTATTGACCCCACACGCCTTGGTGCATTGCACTGTCCCGCTCACTCCGTCCGCCTTCCCAGCCCGTGTGCCGCGTGTCCCCATCTATTCCCTCTCGCATAACTTAAATAATTATATACGGCGTCACGAAATAAACGTCGGCATTCGAAAACAAGCGGACTGAATTGCGGCATGCAATGATGCAGCATTGCATCCGGCTGTGCCCTTCGGGACTCCGAAAGCGCGTCTGCGGGATATTCCGAGAGACGCGCGCTTCTTGGTTTGCCTCCACATGGCCGTCGCGGAGTACGAGGACAGCGAGATCCTCTCCGCGCGGCAGTATCTGCGCCTCGTGTCCGATGCGCGCGCCCACCAGATCCAGCAGGTGCACGCTACCATCGCGGAGGCCACTGCGGACGTTGAACGCACCAGAGCGCGTCTCGTGGAGGCCGAAGCCGCCGTGCTTCTCGCCAGGCGCGAGCACGAGCTAGCCACTGCGCGGCGCGGGGCCGCCACAGAGCTGCTCGCGCTGGCCGAGCGGCCTCTCGAGGACGATCCCGCTGTGCGCCGGCACATGCAGACGCTGCATCCCCTCCGTCGCGTGCCACTCGAAGTCCTGGGCCTAATATTCACCTATGCGGCAGAGTCTTCCGAGGCCATGTCCGTGAAGCGCATCCAGCGGTTGCCATACAGACTCGCGCTTGTGTCTCGACGATGGCGCGAGGTGGCCCTCAAAACGCCGGCCATGTGGCGCTTCATTGCTGTCCGGCTGGACAAGGTCACAAGTATCCTCGAGTATGACCTGCACATGTTCTATCTGCATACGTCCAGGGAACGCGCGGGCGGCTGCGCGCTCGACTTGACCATTGAGTATCTGGGCGACAAAGCGCCGGCGAATCGACACCACGCCACCAAGCTCGTTGAAGACATCTACACCGTCATGAACGCGCCCGTCCGCAAGCTCGACCTGTACATGCAGCACGGCGTCAGCGACATCAGCAACGTCCTGCTCTACCTCAAGCCGGACGCGCTCGAGGAACTCGCCTTGCTCTCGAGTTCGCCGAGCCAGTTCAACCCGCTGTTCCCTGCGGACATGTACAACCTGAAGGCGGTGCGCGCGTGTCTCGAGCATTTCGTCGACCCGTTCGCCTCGGTCTACCAGCAGGTCACGACCGTCGGCATCGAGCCCGTCCTGCCCGGCGCGCAGAAAGGCGTGCAAGCGCGTAACACTGCGCTCGCAAACGTCTTCTCGGCCTTCCCGTGTGCGTCGAAGATGGAGCTGCACGTCGCGCGCGAGGGGCAGTGCGACAGCCTGCAGAGCGACGCGCTGGCGGAGCTCGCGGTCGTCGCGCTCGGCGGCTTCGAGCCGCTCTCGATCATCTACAAGTTCCCCGCGCTGCGCACGGCGAGCGTCGACATCACCGCGGTGAAGGGCAGCGCGAACTTCGTCGGCCTGCGCCATCTCATGAGCGCCGGCGCGCTGGCGGCCGTGCACACCTTCGAGCTCGCCGCGCGCATGGTGCTCGACGAGAAGCTCGCGACGGCGATGCGCGGGATGACGATGCTGCGCGAGGTCACGTTCGTTGGCGGCCGCCCGGACGCAGCGTTCTTCAAGGCGATGAGCTCTTTCACTGGTGGAGTGGTTTGCGAGAGCTTGGCGACGATGTCGTTCTTGCCTGGCGAGCCTGACGAGGGCGACGAGGGGCCAGATGCATCTACACCGTTCAACACGGAGGAGCTGCTCGCGTGCATCGACCAGCGCAACCTGCAACGACCGTGGAATTATTACTTTGCGCGCATCAAGAACGTCACTGTGGAATGGCCAGGTGTGCCGGCTGATTTTGAAGTGCGACTGAAGGAACTAGTACCGTAACGAAGACTCCGTCTTCCTCGATCTAATTGCTGAAAATGTATGTAATGTACTTGGTATCGCATTACACGTGGAATAACACGAAACGCACATTGCGAACATCCAGTCCGCAGGCTGTGACAGTCTACCTAGATTTACTGATCGTCGAAGTAAGTAATCCATATCCTCCGGGACCGTCTCCCAGTCTGGCCCATCGACACTGGCACCCTGACTGTCTCAACGGGCCAGACGCCTCATTCTCGCGGCCGGAGCTACACAAAGGCGTAGTGCGAGCCTTCGAGCTCGAGGTGAGAAGCACCTTCAAGCTCCGCCGCGGAATTGAACCGAGAACGGAAATTCTCTGTTGTTCGGCCGATGAAGCGAACATCTTTCGCAACAGTGGACTAATTAGATTTACCTGATGAATTATTTAGGGCAAGAAGTGTATTACTTCACGAGATATGACATCTGGAAACGTGGACATAGACGCGTTACTCCTCAACGGTCAATGGCAGTGCGTCTAGTCGCAGGTCGCTCCCTCCGGCGGCAGGGACCCGTCCGTCATATATGCCCTCATGACAATGGCGGTACAGTTCGAAAGAGACAAGAACGCTGTGTGACCAGGAGTGTTCTGCACTAGCAGTCGCATACCCGGGTAACGCGCGGTGACATTGCGAGCAGACGCGAGCGGCGTCACTGGATCGTATCTGGTGGATAATACCAGCACGGGTACGTCCGACGGTCCTCCGGCCAGTGGACCGTTATATCGTTTCTTCGCCCTCACGGGCCAGTTCGCACACGTAATGCGAATTCGACTGTACAGACTAGCGCCATACCGTCCCAGCCGCGGAGTCAACGAAGTCGCGGCCCGCACAGTTGCAATTTCCTCGGAGAGTGAGTCGGATTGAAAGCGGGGAGAAGTCCGTGCAAGAGACGGCAAACACGGCCTGATTTGGCTGCATCCATGGGGGAAGCAAAGCGCTGGATGGGTAGAAGGACAGCTGAGAGAGATATGACTGGTTGCGAGTCTCAACCGCGCGTGTTAGCGATGCGATGGCGGGAAAGCCGGTGGAGGGTACGTAGAGAGCGGCAAAGACCTGGGCGAGAAACGCGTCCTCTGTCATCACAGCGGCGCTGTCCTTAAATCCCCACTCCGGGATGCATCCGATCTGCCTCCGGACAGCCCGCTGACAGCCCGATCCGTGTCCGCGCCATCCTCAATGTATTTTCAGGGGGATTAATCTCTCAAGGCCATACATCCAAGGCCAAATACATGAATCAGTGCTTCCACAACTCGATCTGGCTGAGAAAACAGAATAGCGGGCCAGTTGTACTGTAAAACTCTCACCTATTTTGGGCTAGGGTCCCTTCCGCATTCGTCCCTCTCACAAGCTCGGAATGCAGGTGACGTGCCTTTCTCCTCCCAACCGCACCTGCCGACGCCCAGCAGCTCATACGGCGGTCCCTACTTGCTCTATGGACGTAGACGCGCTCAAACTCGCTGTCAATCGGCTTCTGCAGCCGACGACATACACCGAGAACCCCTGCACCATCAAACTCCCCGCCGAACAGTGGGAAGCGTGGCTTACCGCCGAGCGGCGCCAGGTTAACTGGCGGGAGAAGAAGGTCACTACACGTGCGCAAATCAACTAGAGCCGATGTTCTGGATCTCTAACACCCAACAATAGCCCAAGGCAACAAACCTCGTGGTGATTTCGTTCGACGCGTCACCCTCGAGTGCGACCACGCCGGCCAGTATCGCGACCGGCGCAAACCAGATCTGTCACCGCGCAAGCGCCGGCGGACGAAGGAATCCATCAAGTGCGGCTGCACGGCGAGCATCGTAGCGTCCTGGCTGCGCAGCGCGCCCGGCACAGTGGAGATCGTATATCATTGGAGTCATTCAGGACACGGTACGCTAGCTGTCTAGATAAATACTATTTCGCACATTGACATGCGGTAATAAAAGACCCGGCGTCACTTGAAGACATGCGCGACTCTCGCAACCCTGACGAAGTCCGCAAATGGCTCGACGACATGGTTCGCTTGGGATTTGACAGCCGTGCAATCCGGGCCATGCTTCGCATGTCAAGCGACGAGTTGAAGGAGGTCAGCAAGGTTCCAGAAGTAACACAATCTGTTTCTCACCCTTCTTCAGATTTCAGAATCTTCGGACGTGATCCCATCGAGTCTGCGCATCAGTCCCCAAGATGTCTATAACGCCCTACGTCGTAAACTCGATACAGAGACCTTCCTGGCGCCCGGAATGGACGAAAGCGTCGGCTTGTGGATGCAGAGGTTGCAAGAGAAGGGGTGGTCAACCATCAACGAGTCTGTTCCTGTCACCCACAACAAGTCAGCAATCTGCATCGGCCTCGTCTCTCCCTGGCAGCGTGCAGTAAGTGTCCATGTTCAAGATTCTGTGCTTGCTGACACTGTCTGCTAGATGATTGAAAAATACGGCGATACCGTCTGCCTGGATTCGACTCACAACACGTGTGTCTCCGACGATGGCAGCAAGATCTACCTCTACACTATCGTGGCGCGCGACCGGACTACTGGCAAGGGGACGCCTTTGGGTTTCATGCTGACGGATGCTGAATCCCAGTACGTCGCCGCGTCTGCTTGCATTGGTCGGTGGTTCATGGTCGGCGTACCAGTCACCCACTCACGCGGTTCTTGCGCTGGCTTCGGGATACCTGCAAGTTCAGCCCCCACACCATCATGATAGACTGCTCGGACACCGAAGCGCTCGCTATCAATACTGCATTCGACGACGCTACTTCGCTGCCCAAGATCATCTATTGCTACTGGCATGTCTTCCGCGCCTGGGAGAAGAACATCAAATCGAAGGTGAGCAGCATCTCGCTGGTGCAGGATGAGTCCGAGTAGCTTACCGGTTCCCCAGATCAAGCTTGGGCGGATGTCCTCCAAGGAGGATAAGGCCGAGACGCTTCGAGACGCGATGCAGTCATTATACGGCCTAATGGAAGCAACAACCGCTGGCGACTTCGATCTACTCGTTGAGCAGTTTCGCGCCGACTGGGGGGACCAGGCAGCATTTGTGACGTACGTCGAGGCCGAATGGCTGCCTTGCAAGCAGCGCTGGGTGAAGGCCTGGCGGAAGGTACGTTCCGATTTCACAGCCCGCCTGCACTGGAACTTACCCCGCCGATTTTTGCGATATCCACCCAGCACGCACATTATGCAATAGACACGAACAACTTCATCGAGAGCTGGCATTCCAACCTCAAACGGCACTACCTCAAGTTGATGCGACGGCGAAGGCTAGATTTCATCATCCGTGTCCTCTCGCAAGAAGTCGAGCCTGACTTCATGCGTGCACACGTGCGCGTCGGGCTGGGCTTCAAGGGGGCGCATCTGTGCCTCGCGGAGCGCAAGAACCAGGCCAAAGCGTACGACTTGCTCCTGGACGATGCCGAGAGCCGCGTGCAGGAATGCGGCCCCACCAAGGTACGTGCAGTCATATTCTTCTAGTTCACCCACTCAAATCTCATCTATTGCACCCCCTGCAGCTCATCGTCGACTCGTTCACCAGCGATGATCAATATTACAACGTGGCCCTCGACAGCGGGGCAATTGTGAGCTGTGATTGCCCCTCCCAGGTCAGCACGCAGTTACCATGCAAGCACATGTTTCTTGCGCAGCGGGTCACGACGTTCAGCATCCGCCGTGACAAGGCTACCCTTCCCGCTTCCCAGCCCGCCCCGCTGCATGATCCGCATGTGCACGCCGCTGAGAAGCGCGCCATCGTCTCCCGCATCAACGACGAAGTATGCAAGATTGGACGGACACGTGATTGGCAACGGCTGGCGACCGCGGACGACAGTGCCATCGCCCGCTTCAGTAGAAGCGAGCTCTCGACGCTCCTTTCCTCGCTGGAGAGTGTCCGTCGGGCAGGACAGGTCCTTCTCGCTGGATCAACCGCTCACGCGCGGCAGGAGTATTAGTGCATTGTACACTGGGTATCTCATAATTAACTTATAGAGATGGCACCCTATTTCCTACACCATTTCCCTTTCCTGTTGACTCAAGGCGTGTGGCGACACCGAGTTGTGCGTTGCCTGACGTCCTTGGCGTGTTCCGGTGCCTCGCGGTGTTATCGGCCCGAGTGGCGCGGGCCGGATACCGCCGGCCGGAGTGGGGATTTAAGTGCACCCTCACAGCGGGGCCGGATGCGCTGCGAGCGATGGCAATGGGAGCTCTCTGAAGGGCATCCAATACGCGATTCATGCGCTGGTCGATAGCATGCGGAGTCGCCTCCCAGACGGGGCAACCCTCCCGACCAGCGCCGAAGCAGTATGAATAGAACGCGTCGATGACGAGGCCTGTGTCCATGATGTCCTCGTAGATCATCCCGCTGAGCCAGCGGTCCCCGTCGACAACACCGTCGATGATCATGCGGTGAATCTTTTCGGGATAGAGTGCGGCGAAGTATTGGCCAAGCATCGTGCCATAGCTCTGTATCCGCATCTTTTCAGTGATTAGAATTATTTGTCTCGCTAGGACTTACTATGCCAAAGTACTGCAATGTCTCCTGGCCCAGCTTTTCCACAATGCTCAGCATGTCAGTTGCCACGGATGCTGTGTCCATGAATCTGCTGATGCCCCACTCCGTGGCATTGGCGCCGATCTGCTCCTTGCCGGTGCCACCGAGCTTGTCAGCGCATAGAGCGCCGAGGAGCATGTCATGAGCGCGGGCAAACGGGACGCTATCGTCATCGAGGCGAAGCACGAGCGGGTCGGTTGCCGACCACAGGTCAGCTTGCTGCGGCGTATCAAAGCACTGCGCAAGAGGAGTCGATGCTCCAGTGCCGCGAGGGTCAAAGCCCAGGATATCGAACGTGGGGCCGAAGACGTCCGCAAGCTTAGCGCCGTCTCCTAGCACGAACTGCGTGCCAGAATCCCCTGGTCCTCCGGGATTCACGATGATAGTGCCTGCGCATGTGTGAGAGTCGCGGTGAGGCCTCAGGAGAGACGTGCCATGCCTTGGTAGTGATCTCGGTCCGCGGCAGGCAGCATCTGCAGAGCAATCTGTGTCGTCGGCCCGTTCGGTGTCGAGTAATCCAGAGGCAGGTTCAGGCGAGCGCAGAGGAACTTTTCGAAGCAAGACGTCCAACGAATCTCGTCCCCAGGACTCAGCTGGGGCCGTATCAGAGCGCCGTTTGTAGGAGATACAATGACTCTTTCTACTCACCGCGTACCAATTGAAGGCGCCAGTGATCGGTGCAGTCTGACGCGGTCCAAGACGACCTCGTGCTGGCCATGATTCTCCTAGCAGAAGCATCCCTACCAATGGCGATTTCAAGCGTCGCATCACTAAGGGGCAAGATTGAGGGGGTTCGAGGCAAGCGATTCCGAAATCCCACATATACCTAGTATTTATGCCCGATTGAGGTCTGCGCCGTAGTACGCTACCTCAATGTATAGGACAATGACGTACATGTTGAAGCCTTCGCGTTGAGCCTCGCCGGTTGCGCATCGGTTGCCGCCACCGAGTAGAAGGCAGCTGTCAACGCGGTAGTCCAGGGTACAGAACACGCGTTGTACCACCGAGACGCATTACCTGTAGGCAAACCGCTAGACCATGTCTACCACGGGGGTTGACTGCAGCCGGGGAGGTGCATGATGATGTTGTATCATCCGCGGAGCCGTAGAAGCAGACATTGCGAACATCCATTCCGAGTCGGTGTGACGTAACAGGGTAGGCATAGGTTCAATCGTCGTTGTCTATGTAGTCCATATCATCGGCGTCCGTCTCCCAGTCCGGACCATCGACACGAATGCTCTCCGAGTGCCTCGAGGAGTCAGACGCCACATCATCGTCGCCGGAGCTGCCAGACTCGGCAGAATCGTCCGTAAACTGCGCCTCTTCCTCTTCCTCCTCGTCGGATTCCCCCGCAGCGTCGTAGATGACACCACCGGACGTCAGACGGACGTTCGACGGACAAAGGAGAGCGCCGAGGGCTCGGCGGAACCACGACGGAAATAGAGATGGCCATGCTTCCAGCGCAACACTGAACGCCCTCTCGCGCCCGCGATAGGCTGATGCGAGACTCCAGATAGCATGTGCAAGGTCTAGGAAGGATGGCGCCCTTCCGCGGTGGTGGTACAGTGACACTGTTAGCATTTCGAGCTCTGGCCATTGTCGTCCGTGGGATGGTTTACCGAGACCGACCATCCGAAGGAAGAAAAGCTCTCCGATGGTGCAGCGGCTGATAGTGAGAGATTTCAAGTGTCCGAAGTGGTAGAGGGACGCGCCAGCGTAGCTATCTAGAGAGTTAGAATGCTCCCAACTCCCCTCGACCTCGAGGTCGACGATGGTCGGAAAGGCGTGCGAGAATCGGCGAAGGGATTCTGCATGTACAAGCTCGCTCTCATTCAAGTTCAACCGAAGAAGGTTCGGAGCGATGAATCCCAGGGCGAGAAACTGATTGAACACACGCCAGCCGCCTCGGAGTTTGAGGGACCGCAAAGCATCCAGGAGGACAGGATATTCACTCGTGAAGACAACATCCATGTCGCCAGTGAAGGTGAGTAGGCCCCCGGCTTATGTCTTCAGAGGTTTCATCCGAGCTTGGGACCATATGGGGGCATTTGAAATGCCCTCAATGGGCCGCAGATGGGGGGATTTGGATGAGAGTTCGGCTATTTCCGATCGGCGCGGAGCTATCGGAGGGTGAGTTTTGGCTCCGGATTAAGCTCAAGTCCCTGAAAGACCTCAGAAACCGATTATCCAAATTAATAGTTGTCACAGATACCCCCACTCATTCAAAAATGACGCAGATGAGCTTGAGAAACATTGCCTGTGTTCAAAGGTTGCCCGTCAGGGAATGTTGCCGGCCATCACCGGTGGGGGGATTTGGATGAGACATTGGGTCCCCAAGGGCTCACTCGTGGGGGGATTTGGACCGGACATTTGAGCTCCGAGAAGGTCTTTCGTGGGGGGGTTTGGATGAGGCATCTATCGGGATAAGCCGGGGGCCTAGGTGAGTCCCAAATACTCAAGCTGGGGCAGTTGAGACAAGGTGTTCAGGAGGCTGCCCACAGTCGAGTCAGACACTGGGAGGTCTGCAGATACAATCATGACGGCACTCGATGCCGTGGCAAAGCTGAAATGGGCATCCGGAGACGACAATCTGCGAAAGGCCGAGGCACTAGATAGCCACGAAACGTCCATGTTATCGCATTCCTCGTGAGGGAACAGGCAAAGGTCCTCAAGGAGAGGTAGAGGCTTGTCCGACATAAGTTGCCCGAATATCGCGTTCGAAAACGGTAAACGCAGCTTGATCCGGCGCCAGCGCTGCACGTGATCGAGAACGAGGTAGAAAGTAGCTTCACGCATCTTGAGCAACTCTGTATACTGGAGAATCTTTGAATCCGCATCGAAGTCGAGATAGATGTCGATGGCGGATGAGCGGGACCGCGCGAGTTGTGTTGCGACGTGGGACTGCAGATGGAGAATCGTGGTAGCCATACGGGGATCGTCCTCGCGTGGAAGGTCCGGCGGAAGGGCCACATAGGTCCAAATGGATGAGTTGGCAAGTGCGACACTGCGCCAACGACGACAGACAGCCGCAAGACGGTAAGGCAGCGCGGCCCGCCTGAAGCTGTACCATGCGTCGTGAATATTTGGCCATACCGGGTCAGGATACGAGGAGAGAGTAACGAAGACAGCGTCCAGCAATTCGGCAGGCAGATCGTGGACGATGCTGGGGTCAAACGCCATAAGATGGCCGAGTTCGGCGCACTCCAGGTCAGCGGTCTTGTAGAGCGCTTCGGCACGCGCGACTGCGGCCTCTGCTACTACAAGAGCGACCTGTGCAGCTGCGCGCTCGGCTTTTGCCCGTTCTAGTTTTTCCTGCAGGAGGGAGCGTCGTAGTTCGTGCCGCCGTAAATCGCGTTCGAGCCCATTGCGGCGCAGCGTACGTCGCTGATGCCCATCCATATCGCAGGCCAAGCAGCGATGCGACAGAGGAGGAGCAGATCCTGTCTATCTGACCAAAATGCGGGCAGTATTCGCGAGGTCGGATGCCAGGACCAAGCAAACATGAGGCAACCTCGAGTCGTATACTTCCGATTCCGTGTCAATTTGACTCCGATAGCATGATGACCCGGATGCAAGACTTCGAAAAGAAAGATTAGGCTCTGATGGGCTAGATATTTTCGGCGTCTATATAACAGGCTGGTCGACTATGGGAGTTAGGTCGGGCTCACAGACTGTACCGATCGCTGGTAATTCGCCTCTCGTCATGTATGCCCTCATCGCGGCCGCCGTACAATTGGACAGAGAAAGATAAGCCGTGTGCCCGACCGCATTCTGCACCAACAGCCGCATCCCTGGATACAGCTCGGTGGCGTTGCGAGCGGCGCCGAGCGGCGTCACCGGGTCGAACTTGTTGGACACGACAAGGATAGGCACCTTCGCGGTGCTCGACAGCGGCCCAGGATACCTGTTCTTCGCGCGCACCGGCCAGTTCGCGCAGCTGATGCGCACGCGGCTGAACTCGCCCGCCGCGGCCAGCCCCAGACGCGGCGCCAGCGCGAGGGCGGCACGGACGCCTGCTCGATCTTCCTGCACTGACCTCCTGATGGGAACCGCGTCCGAGCATGAGACGCCCAGGAACGCCTCGTTGATCTGTAACCACGGCGGTTGGCCGACGCCGGACTCGAACAGGGTGAGAGTCGAGAGGAAAGCGCGGTCGTCCGTCTCCACAGCGCGGGCCATGGTAGCGATCGCGACGAACCCACTCTGCGGCTGGTACATGTCCGAGAACGCGAGGATGAGGAAGATATCTTCTGTGAAGACCGACGGGCCGGAGACGCTGTCAGGCAGCGCGATGGGCGCCTTCCTCAGCTTGTCAAGCACGCGGTCCATACGCCGTTCGACGGCGCGGGGGGTTTTCTCCCAGATCGGACATTTTATGCGGCCGGCGGACGAGCAGTCGGCGTAGAACGCGTCAACGACGGGGCGAAGGTCCCGGATGACATCGGCGCCCTCTCCCCTGAGCCAATGCCAGCTGTCCACGACGCCGTCGATGATCATGCGTTCGACCTTGTCCGGGTACAGTGCAGCGAAGTACTGGCCGACCATCGTGCCATAGCTCTGGACAATTGCAACACATAAATTCAGTGGCAAACGAAACCAGTGGTACTGGATGCACTTACGATGCCGTAAAAGAACATTTTCTCTTGCCCAAGCTTCTCCACGATGTGTAACATGTCAGTGGCGACGCTCGCCGTGTCGATGAATCTGCCGACGCCCCACTCGGTGGCGTTCGCGCCAATCTCCTCCCTGCCGGTGCCGTTGAGTTTATCAGCGCACAGAGCGCCGAGAAGCTGATCGTGGGCGCGGGCGTAGGGAATGCTGCCGTCATTCAGCCGCAGAACGACGGGATCTGCTCTGGTCCATGTGTCCGTCTGCTCAGGCGAGTCAAAGCACTGCGCAAGCGGCGTCGTTGCGCCCGTGCCGCGCGGGTCGAAGCCGAGGATGTCGAATGTTGGCCCGAAGATGCTCGCTAGGTTCGCGCCGTCAGACAAAACCCATTGCGTTCCGGAGCCTCCTGGGCCCCCAGGGTTGACAAGAATGGTACCTGATCAGGGTTACCGGTGTGAGAATAGCCTGGTACGATCATCCCGGAAGAGACGCACCTTGGTAATTGTCTTTCTCTGTTGCGGGCAGCATCTGCAATGCGATCTGCGTCGTAGGGCCATCCGGCCGCGAGTAGTCCAGCGGGAGATTCAGACGAGCGCAAAGCTGCCCGTCGAAGCATGGAGACCACTGTATTTCGTCTGACGCAGCGAGCTGCAAGAGGTCAACTGAGCCAGATGTGCGAACATGCGGAGGAGAGCACGAACTGCATACCAATCAAAACTCGCCGGGTCCGAGGGCTGTCGCGTGAAGATACGACGACTGAGAGCGAATCCCGGAATGCTGAGAATCGCTACGACAGTCAAACGCATGGTCGCGTAGCACGAGGGACCCAGGTCTCATGGATCGCCTACGCTAGAGTTGGTCTTTATGAAAGGCGGTATCCAAAGTTGGGCTTGGCACAGAACGTCCTGCCATGTGAGGCGCCCTACAGCGCCAGGAAAACGTCGCCAGACCAGAGCGAGCCGCTGTCAGCGCAACTGAAACACCGGTTTTTGGCGCCACAAGTCCCCTGGTGAATTGTAAGTTGTCCCATTCGCCGGTCTCGTGGGAGCCTACTGAGAGTGTATGCAATGTCGGTTGATGTTGAAAGTTCCCCAAACAAGATAAACCACACGTGGTACTGTAGTCTTTCGATTGCCTGCGCATAATGTGCCGTAGGGGAGACTTTGTTCGCGCAAATGCTGAATCCCAGCGTTTCAGTCGTCCTTCGCCCGAAAGTGTCGATTGGTTCATGGCCAGGCAATTCTGAGCGTCCGTGGTGTCCGAACATAATGATAGAAATATGAGGGGCCCTCCAAGGGGCTTCAGAGACCACAGTCTCAGATCCACATATGCGCTGAAAGCCGCGCAGAGCCCTCATAGCTGTGTACATTCATATGAGCCATGAAGGGAGGAGGCAAGGGCCGGAAGCAAACTCGCGTGCCAACAAGTTCCGGATCTCTTCTTCGGCGCGTCATCCGAACGCAGACGATGCGGCCAACGGCAGTCAGGCAGCTCAAGGTCCTCGTCGCCGTCAAACGGTGCGCGCGGCTCGCTCTATGCGTACCAGGCAGCTCACAGGCTCCAGGACCATTGACTATGCCGTCAAGATCCGGGTCAACCCAGCGCAGACGGGCGTCGACACGAACGTCAAGCACTCCATGGTCAGTAATATGATTACTGGGATATTTGATCTTATTAATTATGCATTCAGAACCCCTTTGACGAGATAGGTCAGGCGGCTCGTTGTTTGCACGCTCCTGGGCAGCGCTGACGGCGGCGTGCAGCGGTCGAGGAGGCTGTCAAGCTGCGCGAGCGCGGCACGCCCGTCGAGTCCATTCGCGTCGTCACCCTGGGCCCGCCGAAGGCCTCGGAGATCCTGCGGACGGCCATGGCCATGGGCGCGGACACCGCGGTCCACGTCGAGCTCCCAGAGTCGGCGCCGTCGCCTGAACCCCTCGGCGTCGCCAAGGCGCTCGCGGAGCTCGTGAAGCGCGACCCGGTCGACATTGTCATCCTCGGCAAGCAGGCCATCGACGACGACGCGGGCCAGACGGGCCAAATGCTCGCCGGGCTCTTGGGATGGAGCCAGGCGACGTTCGCCAGCAAGCTCGACGTCGACGAGCCGAACAAGACGGCCGTTGTTGTGCGGGAAATCGACGGCGGTGGCGAAGAGATCAAGTGCAAGCTTCCCCTTGTATTGACCACGGATTTGCGGTGCGTTCTGGCTGCCCGTGATGACATGCTGCTTGTCTGAAACGCATTTAGTCTAAACAGTGAGCGTTCACCACTTGAGTGGATGGGAAAGCTGACAGTGTATAGTCCCGCGTTATGCTTCACTGCCCAACATCATGAAGGCCCGCAAGAAGCCCATTGAGAAGCTGACTCCAGAGCAACTTGGAGTCGACTTGACACCACGTCTCGAGACCTTGAAGGTGACCGAACCACCGAAGCGGACCGGTGGAACAAAGGTCAGTGGAATGCCTGAACATGCGCCACCGTTGCTGAATGCCAGTTCAGGTTGAGAATGTAGACCAATTAGTCGAGAAGCTGAAGGCCGCTGGTGTAGTATAACCAGTGCACCTTTCGCATTTTGCATGAGACACAGGTATAATAATCCTTCAAGCCGATTTGCTCGACCGGCAGACCAGGTCAGTGTGTACTATTTGACGCCTCCAGCGCGATACTTGCCTCTCTGGTCCGACTTGCACTGCTTGTTGAGATGCCGGTTCCGACGTATCGCCTCACGATCCTCAGGGCAATCCTCCTGAGTCCCAGCAATCTCTGCTCGAATGTTTACTTACAGCACGAAGCGGAGGCCGACGGAGGCCGGCTCTATCCCGCAGCATCCTAGCAAAATATGACGGTCACAGAGAAACCACCAGCAAAGCGCATTGGGCTCCGCCCATTCACTCATGGCTACACAGCTAACCGGTAACGAACCACGCTTTGCAAGCCCGAACACCATATGATCCCCTCGGCACCGGCAACGATGCCATCTTGGTCAGCTTGTGAAGGTCCAGTGGCACAATCCCCTTCAAGTTCGTGCGAGGAGGCAGACGTCCGACAATCTCTACGTCGTTTGACAAGATCCAGCAGTTGGTGTGCGAGTGGCATTGCGTTGCACTCACTGGTTCACTCCGGGCCAAGTCCCCTCGTGACTTGACAACCGCGTAGCTTCCCGCGTCCCTGTGGATCCTCAAACACACGACTCCATGGCACAGCGGCTGATGCCGGCTACGGGGAGATTCGGGATGATCCCGAGCGAATAAAACGCGACGCGACTGGCTCCGCAACCCCGCGCCTTCAACTCACATGCTCGCTGCCCTAGCGGCCCTTTCTGCGCTCCTTTTACCCGCGCTCGCTGACGTCTCATCGAGACAGGCGGCAGCGAACCCGCTCTCGTTTGACTGGTATGCGGTCAGCACCGTTTGCCCCGTCCTCCCCGGCCGCGTTTCTGATTTTTCCTTGCTGCAGCTCGAGCCAGCGGACGACATCAAGTGGACTCCCTGCTTTGACGTCCAGCTCTGCGCACGCCTCAATCTCCCGCTCGACCATGCGACGCCGGACGGTCCCACGACGCAGATTGCACTGCAGATGATCCCGGCGACCGACAAGGAGAACTACCAAGGTCGATCTTCCTCGGACGCATGCCCCTTCATGGACTGACACCCTCTGGACAGGCACGATTTTCGTCAATCCCGGCGGCCCAGGCGTCGCGGGCACGCTGTTCATGTTCGTCGACGGCCCGAAGCTCGCACGCCTCTTCGGTCCGACGTTCGACATTCTCGGGTTTGATCCACGCGGCGTGGGAGCGACGACCCCGGCGGCGTTCTGCTTCGACACAGCCAACGCGGGGAACCTCTGGGACGCTCAGACCCCCGGCATGCTCAGCCCGAAAGACGGCTCCTTCCAGTATGACCGCGGCCGCGTGCAGCTCCTGCGCGCGCTCTGCAAGAAGAAACTTGGTGGGAACGGCAGGGAGGACATTGGCGCCAGTGCGAAGGAGTGGGGACCCGGACGGTTCATGGGCACGCCGTACGTTGCGATGGACATGATTCGTATCGCGGAGAAGCTCGGGCAGGACAAGGTCAACTACTACGGCATTGTGAGAGTTGTTTTTTTTTTTTTTTTTTTTTTTTTTTTTTTTTTTTTTTTTGTGGAGCGTCAGCGGGGCTGTACGTACACGGTGCGCCAGCGAGCCGCCTTCTGTTGAACAGGCTGATGAGACCGCCAAGGGGCGGGGAAAGGGTTGAGACGCTGCCGCCCGGAGAAATGGCCTACGCCACGCCGTTTCCGGCAGTGTGGGGATTGGGCCGCGGGAGCGCCATCTGCATCGGTCACCCGACACCTTCAGGCACCCGCGGGCCCAGACCCACGAAAACTCCGGGTCCATACTTCATTTCCGCGTAGTTCAGAGGGGTTGCAGGAGTGTCTTGTCGCACAGGCTGCGCATCCCCCTCCCCGTCGGCCTTCTGTGGCCGCCGCCGTCTGCGGGCCAGAATTTCTCTGTGCGCCTCGCGCGATTTTATGAGTGCTTCCCAGGTGGAGCGAACCTCAGCCGGGTTGTGCTGCCAGTCCTCCTCGGCATGCTCGATGCGCCGCTTGCAGCGCAGCTTCCAGATGAGGAAAAGGGACTCGGAGACCAGCATGCGTGCGCTCCACTCCGCATCCTTATCGCGGCGGCCCTCGCTATCTACGATGTACACACAGCCTATTCCCAGGGCGCTGCCCAAATCGTTTGCCGCCATTGTCTCCCGGTGCTGGAGACGTGGCTTGACCAGGTCCCAGACTATGTCTTGCCCAGAGTCTGTACAATGGAACAGGATGTGTTCCAAAGACTCGACCGTGCCGCAGGTTGGGCAATCTTTTTTCGCACGCCACGGCTCGGGCATCTTGGCGAAATAGTCGCCGACTTTGTGGGCGCCGTGGATAGTCTTCCACAGAAAATTCCTCGTCTTCCTCGAGAAGGCCGGAGACCGCAGGCTTCGCCAGACATCCTCCGGGAGCACCGCGCGCTGAAAGTGCGTCCTCAGGCTGGCTTGTATCGCCGCGATATTCGACGCCGTCGTCCAACGCGGTTCGTGGCGCTGCGCTGTCGCGTGCCGCAGGGCGCGGTGCGCGGCGCGCTGTCCGATCCCGCAGACCCCCACGCCCGGGACGTCGTGCTCCACGAAGCTTCCTGGAGCCAGATGTATCGCCGCGGCGGACGTGGTGGCCGCCCGCGCAGCTCCTTTTGTCGCGCGCACCTCTGGCCAGCTTTTCTCTCTAGCCTTAGAGATGTAAATAAAAGTGGTGTCCCCCGTCCGTGCCCTGAGTGCCGCAGCCACTGTTCGCATTCCGTATGCATCGATGTGCCAGTCCAGCCAGCCTTCGGACACGTTTTTGGACAGGTTCGTTGAGAGGGCCTTGACCACGGACTTTGCCGGCGTGACAATGTGTAACGTCACGCTTGGCGGGACCCGCGTCATGGTGGTCAGGAGCGCCAGTACCATGGCGCCAGTATGTGTACTGGGGGAGTCCGCGCATGCCTTCTGTTCGTCAGCGTATTCGCCGTCCGGGAAGTGGATCGCAAAGCCTGCGCGTGCGTTCCCTGACGCATCTCTGCGGACGGCCGCGCAGAGGACAGCCTGTATCGCCGTAGTCTGCGGGGCCCCGCCCGTGGATAGGGCGGCGGGCGCGCGCATCGTCTCAGGCGCCGTTTTGGGCATGATGCCCAGCGAGTTGACGCAGATTCTGTACAGATCGGAGCGGCCGCGTGGCCGGCAGCTCTCGTCATCGAAGACGAGCATCTCTCCCTCCTCTAGTGCCCTATCTCTGCTGTCAGCGAATAGGGGCGCGAGCGTCCCTTGGCCAATATGCACATTCGAGGAGGTGTTCCATTTTTCGGCGATCGCCCCTAGGAGTTCGCTGGCCACTGCCTGGCAGCGATGAGGGTGTCGGCATCCGTGCTTACGGTCCGTGGCGCAGTTTTGGCACACGCAGTCACTGGAGTCGGAGTGGTCGCTTTCGTCGATCTCGGCAATCTCTTCGAGGTCTTCGACCATGCAAACTTCGTGGTGGACTCGCAGGCAGCGTGTCTGCCAGCCCATCCCCCGCCACTGATCGCTCTCAAGTGTGGCAGGGTGGGACCAGACGTGCATCTGCTCGCGTATACCCATCGGTATGTGGGGCCCGTCAAGGACGAGGTGGTGCTTTCTCGCCGCTTTCACCATGCACTGCAGGATGAAGGGCAGCTTACGGAGGTTCGGCCGCCAGGCCTGCTCGAAGGGGTCTGTCCTCTGGTGCTCTGGAAAACGCGTGGCATCCTTTTGGATGATCGACAGCCGCAGGAGGCGGTCTGCCAGAAAGGTCCACATAGGGCGACTGTCGCGCGGCGCCAGGAATTCACCAAGCCAGGTGATGTACTGCGCATCGTTCCGTTCGTCGATGCACAGTATATTCGCGCCGCCCGAGCGTTTCGGCATTCGCAGCGTGTGCATGTTGACCGGGCGGCGCTTTGCGTGCCCCCAGAAGAAGTCCAGTATGATCTTTTCCAGCGACTTGGCCACTTTGTCGGGCATCCCCTGCGCTGCGGTAATGTATTGCGTGAAGCCGCCTACGACCGTATGGGTCAGAATGCTGCGGCCGTTCAGCGTCGGGTGTTTGGCCTCCCATTTCGTAAGGCTGGCCAGTATCTTATCCTTGGTGAGGGACCATACGGCGGCTGAAGTGACCGCATTTCCCGGCCAGGTGCCCAAGATCCTCGTCGTCTCACCATCGCGCGCTATTCTGATGCCCGCGGGTATCTCGGTGTCGTCAGGGTTGAGCTTTCGCGCGTCCAGAAGCGCGGCTCGGAAGTCCGGTGTGCCGATTGGGATGATCTCCGTCTTACTGATGTTGAACTTGGCGCCAGATGCCCGGCACCATGACGCGAGTATGTCCTGCAGGGACGCGTATGAGTCCTCGGCAGCGAGGTACACTGTTGTGTCATCCGCATATAGTGTGGCAATCAGCTTCTCCGATAGCCCCGGTATTTCGAAACCTTTCAGGTCCGATTGCCTGAGCATCTCTGCCAGCGGCTCGATGGCCAGGTTGAAGAGCAGGCAGGAGAGCGGATCTCCCTGCCGTACTCCTCGCGTCACCTTGTAGCGGCGGCTTTTCACCCCGTTTATAATGACCAGTGTCTCGGCATTTGCGTAGAGGGACCGTATCGTGTTGATGACCCTCTGAGGGAAGCCAAACTCGGTCAGTACTGTGTACAGATAGCCGTGCAGGATCTTGTCATAGGCCTTTTCCTGGTCCAGGGCTACCACCATCCCGTTTTCTCCGGTGGCCTCGGCGTATGGTAGTATCAGCGACGACACTTTGGAGTGAGCCGTGATGCTTCGGCCGCGCATGAAACCCGCCTGCGCCTCGTGAATCACCGATGGTGCCACTCCCGATAGCCGCGTGGCTATCATTTTTGTGTAGATTTTATAGTCAGTGTTTAACAGCGTAATCGGTCTGTAGTTTGCAACGTCACTGCGTTCTCCTTTCTTGTATAGCGGGCATAGCCAGCCCTCCGCGAATCGTGAGTTCGGCACTAGGCCGTGACGTTCGATATCCTCAAAGACGTGGGTCATGGTTCCGACGACGTCAAAGGACTGCGCCGGCGGCGGCTTCGGCTGGCCGTACCGCCTCTTCAAGTCCTTCCAGAACTCGTAAATGATACCGTCCAGCCCCGCTGCCGAGCCAGCGTGAGAGGCATCTACTGCTTCGCCCACCTCGATCTCGGAGGCGGGAGCGTTCATACGCTCGGCGTCGCGTGCGCTTAGGCGGCGGCGGATGTGCGCTCTGGACACCTCCAGCGCCGCTGCAGTGTTCTCGTCTGGCGGCGCGATGTCGAGCGTCTGGATCGACGCATGGTATTCGCGGGCCAGTTCCGCCATGCCGGCGGAGCTCGTCGCGTACCGCGGAGGGTCTACCCTCGGATTTCGGAGGGCGGTGAGGGTCTCACGTGGTTGTTTGCTTTTGGTCCACCTAAACCAGGACTTGCTCATGGTCTCGGCTTCCGCGCAGTTTCTTGCGTCACGCTGCGCAAAGATGCGCTCGTGTGTCTTCGCCTTGGTAGTCTGGATCTTGCGCTCGACTTCGGCGAGGCTGGAGGTGAGCGGCGCCGTCGCGGCGGCGTCCTGGCTTGCCGCGATCTCGCGCCCAAGTCGCTGTCTCTGGTCGCCGTATTCCTTGAGCTGAGCCATCTGCTTCCCGGCGATCTCCTTTGATCTCTTCATCGCGGCTCGGGTGACGTCCCGCTTGAAGTTCGCCCAGATCGTCTGGGGGCAGTGTTGCTCAGTGCGCCGGCCGGCAGCAAGGGTAGTCTGCATTTCTCTATGCGCCTGCACTCCCAGCGCCGCGGCCTCAGCCATGAAATTTTCATCCCGGACCAGCCACGGCTGCATTGCCCAGCGCCCCCGCCCTATTGTCGGCATGTCCGGATTCACGATCTCAACTGTGACTCGGCTGTGGTCGTCGACTGTGAGGCCGGACTGCTCAGAGCGCCAGTTTCGGCTGGTGAGCAGAGTTCTTCGCGTCATGTACACCCGGTCGATTCGCGACATCATAGCCCGGTCGCTGCTCCGCCACGTCCATTCCGTGGAGTCAGGGAAGGTGTCTCGCCACCCGTCTGTGACCTGCAGCAAGGACTTGAGCCTCTGGAACGTGTTGGGCGAGTCTATGGGCGTAGAGCGCGCGGGGAAGCGGTCCACCGCATCCTCCACAAAATTAAAGTCTCCCAGAAGCACATCAGGAAGCGGGAGGTCGTAGTCCTCTCCCAGCAGGAGCTCGTGGAGATTATCCCACATCTCGTGGTTCGCTTCCCGTCGTGTCGGGGCGTAGACGGCCATGACGACTAGGTCGTCCCCCCGGTTCCACTCAAGTTTCGCGACGATTGCCCGGCCTGGGATCAGTGCTCGGAAAGTTATGCTTTTCCAGTTTGTGAGGTACTTATTGAACACTAGGGCGACGCCGCCTGCTCCCGTCGGATTCTCCGGCAGGCTGCTGTTCATGACCGTCAAATGGTCGTAGTAGGAGTGAACCTCCCGGACGTGCTCGTCCGTCATGTGCGTCTCTTGTAGCGCCATGACGCCAATCTTATGGCGACGGATGTCGTCTGCGAGGGCTTTCCATCGCTGGCTGCCCGCAATCTTGCTTGCACCCCTGCCACGGATGTTCTCTGTGGCTAGTCGCACACTGGCGCCGACGCACTTGCTGCTTCGCTGTGGCACCGCTGGACCACTGCGTCGGACACCGGGGCCCGCAGAGCGGGCATTTGTCGCACCTTGCGCGACTGGGCTACTCTGCCCGCGGTTAGATGAGGGAAAGCCGTTCGCCTCCGCTCCCTGTTCCTCACCAACACCCTGCGGCGGCTCGCGTGAGCCGCTTGCGCGTCTCGCGGCGGGCCGCCGGGGGGGCGACGCGGGATCGTGAGCAAACGTAGAGTGTCCGTCACCAGAAACTCGCCGGGAATCCTCGCCGCTCTCCTCGACGGACAGGGAAGGGGCTCCGCCTCGGCGAGGCGTGTTATCCTGCCAGTTGCGTTGGTCACCGTATGATGATGTGTCTGAGTTGTCGCTTTGCACTGTAAACGTCTCCCACCCGGCCAGTGCGCCGTGCGGGACAAGGTGGCTACCGGCCACCGCGGTGGGCCTGTGATTTCGTTGCGCTTGGGGCTACTCCAGTCCCCTCGCGTCGTTCACTTGAGCGTCTCCGCGCGGGCAGCCCGGGCCTAAATAGGCCACCGCTTGTACCCAAATGTCCTTCCCGCCTCAGCGGTATGTGGGGACCTACTGGGGCGCTTTTACGGATCGCGCAATCCGCCGTGCAGCGTGGTGCGCAGCCGCTGGAGCGCCGGCGCACCACGCAAGTCGTGTACGTACGGGAGCACGGCCCCGCCACGACTCGGCCTTGAGAAGAGGAGCCCGGCTGCGGGGGATCTGTCCGCGCGCACAGCGCTTCGCCGCCGTGTTCGGCGGTTCCGCCGCGGGCGCGGCCACTTGCGAACAGCTCGTCGCCCGCGGGCCAGAGTCTAGTCAGACGTGCGTGGATTTCACGGGATTGGCGCTCTAGTTATGTCACAAAGGACCGCGCGAGTGGGTACATGCACACGAGATCGTGGGGAGAGGGCGCCAGCTGGGGCGCTTACAAGAAAACTGGGTCGTTCTTTAGCGTCCTCCCGCGCGGCGCGCTGGGCCGCTGCGAGAGGGGCCTGCGCGAGGCGGACCGCCCCTCGTCGGGCCACCACCGCGGCCGCCGCGCTGCGCCTGTGGCTTCGTCCTGCCCTTCCTGTCGGCGCCGCCAGCCTTCTTCTTATCCTGCACCGTCGGCGCGTTGGCTAGGACGAACTCCTCGTAGGTCTTGAACCAGCCCTCGATGTCCTTGAGGTTGCACTTGCCGACTGGGTGGGACTCGGCGAGGCAGTGGTCGCAGTCCCACTGTTCCTTGATCGGCGTGGCGTCGCCGAGCTTCCCGTCGACGATGCCGATTTCCTGGAAGGCGTCGCGGAGCTCGCTGTGCATCGCGGCCGACAGTGGTGGGTAGCCGTCCACCTCGTCGTCGCCAGTCAACGGCTGCGGCTCCGGGTCGCGCTCCTTGAGGTGTGCGTAGATGTTGTACTGGACGGAGCCGAAACCGAGCGCGCGCTTCGACGTCAGGGCCAGCGGACGCGCAGTAATCGGCCGGGGTACAGCGCGTTGTACTGGCGAAATATCGACTTGAGTTGGGGGAGCTCGCGCGCCGCAGCTCGGATGCCGTGCGCCACCGCGTGCCTGTTGCGGTGGGTGCCCTCGAGCGTGACCATGAAAGCCGAGTGTGGTTGATGGTACTTCTGGACGGTGAAGCGTATTCCGGCCTGCGCCCAGTGCGCACTCTCCAGCCACAGTTGCTTCAGCTCGTCCTCGGGGGTGTGGATGAGGACGGTGCCTGGGCGCAGGCGGGGGCCGTTCGCGTCCTGGCGGGCAGCCGAGAATAGGACTTGCGTGCCCGGCCTACACGTGAGCTTGATCATTGTGTCGAGTGCGGTGACGAGCGTCACTCGGTCCATGTCGGCGCTGCGTGTGCCGCCGACGGAGTGGACGATGCCGATGTAGATATTGTCGGGGCAGTTGGCCTCATTTTCGTGCTGGCGCAGCTGGGCCGGGTCGATCCCTGCGACTAGCTTTGCCTTGGTCATGCCAGCGATGGGCTCGCCGGTGATCTTCGACCAGCGGATGCGTGCCTTGGTGTCGGCGAAGATGGCCGCGCGCGCTGCCGCCTTAGCCCTGTCGTCGCCAAGCGCAGGCTCGATGTTGATGAGCGCTGGACCGGCGTCGCTGCCCGCTGGGCTCTCCACGTCTGACATCTCATCGAAGGAGTCGAAACCGCCGGCGTCGTCGTCGCTGTCCGGCGCGAGGATGTCTTCTTCCCCGTCGTCGGGGAAGTCGTCCTCCTCCATCGGGTCGTCCGTCGACGACCTCGCCTGGGAACGGCGGGACCTGTTATAGGCATGCTCCTCCGCCCAGAGCTCCTCCTGGATGCGGCGCGCAATGGCTTCGTTGCGGCGCTCGAGTTCAGCCGCATCGCGTCGCGCGTCTGCCTCGTCGCTCTTGCGCTCGAGGGGGGACACCGGCCGCGCAGCGGATTCGCGGCGAGCGCGAGAGCGGCCAGCGGGCTCGGGGTGCGAGATCGGGATGGTGGGGCGACGCTCCACGCGCGGGAAGTTGCGCTCGTCGCCCGAGCTCTCCTCCCCCTGCTGATAGGGAAGGTATTGCGTGAGGGGGCGCCACGGCTGCGCGGCGTTCAGTCGTGGACAGATCGACTTCCGGTCGGCGTACCTCGGATTGCGCGCTGCGCAGGACCGCGTTCGACGTGTAGGCGGAGGGTCCGGCCGTTGGTGGAGGGCTGCGTCTGCCGGGCAGGGCGCGCTGCTTGCCCTTGGCCACCGTGGACATGCGGGGGCCCATCGTGAGGGGGCGAAGGCCGGAGGCTGGCAGCTTCGCCGCGGCGCGCTTTTTCTGCTCCGCCTCGGCCGCCTGGATTTGCGCGTAGAGCACTCGGCCTCGCTCAAAGGGGTCGAGGGCTCGCTTCTGAGGGGGGTCGTTGCCGACGTCGCTCTGCGACCTTCCCGTCCAGACGGGGATGCCGCAGGCGCGGGCGGCGTCGCCACCGGCGACCTGCTTGGGCGACGCCGGCGCTTTGGCTCTGGCAGCCCGCATTTCGTCGATCGCGCGGCCCCGCCGCTCCATGTCGGCCTGTGCGCGCGCCCAGCGTTCGGCCTCGGACGTGCGGTTTCCGGGGGAGTCGTCTAGGGCGTGGATTTTGCCTTGGCGCATCGGTGTGTAGCCGCCTGCTCCGGCCGCGACAGTGCCCGCTGGCGACCGCGGCGGCGTCCCCGCCGTAGCTTGGCTATGGGAGGGAGGAGTGCCCGCTATGCCGAGCGTGGTGTCGCGCGTGCCTGGCGGGCTCGTCGCCTGGGCCTCCGCTGTCGGCGTGGAGGAGGAGAAGGTCGAGGGAGGAACTGGGGTTGCGCCGTTTGGGCCGGCGATGCCGTCAGTGTCGCTCATGCTGCTCGAGGCTGTAGACGGCGTGGGAGAGAGGCCGACGGGGGGAAGCAGCTCGCTCGGCCAGCTTTTATGTCAGACGTAGGAGTGTCGCCGACGATCCGTCGAACCGTGCGGTCGTCCGGCCGCGCATGTCCACAATGTCGTTCTTTCATCTGCGTTCTAGGGATCTGGCCGCGCCCGCTGTCTGTCGTGGCCGAGCGCCGTGGATTCGCTGTCGCGTTGCAGGCGGTGGTTGGCTGCCGGGCTGGTGGGGGCAAGCGCGTACAGGTATCAAACAAACTCCGACCGCCTGCTCAGTTCTTTTGCGAAGGTCGCGCATCCGTGCGCTCCAACCCTCCGTGCCCTTTGCCCAACGCCGTTGGGCGGCATGTACTGTCAGCGCCAGTGCCACTGAGGGATTTGGGATGCCCGCTGTGGAGGGTCGGCTCGTCACTTGCCTCGGCGGGGCGCTGCGTCAATGGGGTCGTGCTACTTTCCGCCCCCACGAGCCCACGCTTCAGGCCCCAGTGCGTCCCACGTCCTTACGCGGGCATTTGTTGCGTTCAGGTGGCCTTCGTCCTCCTCCCTGGCTGGTGCTATTGGTCGGGATTCGCGGTGTCAGCGGCGGCAACACGCGCGGGTGGTCTGCTTCCGGGTCGGGTCCCAATTTCCAGGAGGCCCTAGCGTTGCTGGGGACTTGTCTGAGAGGCGTGTCGCGAGCGCGGCCATGTACCGTCGGCGTGCCCGCCTCCAGAGGGAACTGCACCGGTGCTTTCTGTCGGCACACCGCCACGCCTGTTGCGCGGCTTTGATATAATGGTTGACGCCCCCTCGCAATGATCGAGTGCCGGGATCCTTAAAGTGCTCGTGGCGTCGAGAGCGGACGGGTTGGGGCTGGGAGTCCTCGAGCCCGTGGGAGCCGTGCTTCGTCTATGTTGAGCCCGCAAGTTGCGGCCGACCTGACGTCCCGCGCTTATGTGTCAAACTGGGCCTCGGATCTGCCGCGGAGGTGGGCGACAACAGGGGTTATGGCCGTGCTGGGCGGGGGTCATTCTGCCCCACCTCGCGTCGCCCAGGCCGGGCGTTTATTACTACGCTGGAGTCTGTGCGGCGGCCGACCGTCGTGTTACATTGCTCTGGTATCCGCAAGGCACCAATTTTCGTAGGGCCTCGCCTCTATTGCACCAGGTCTGGGTCTCGCAGGCTGCGTCGAGGTCGTATGCAGTGTGAGGCTCGCACGCAGGGCTGCTGTTTGTTATCTCCGCCATCCTGGCAGATCTGTGCCCATCCTGTCCTGCTCGCAGGTCCGCAGGGCTGGGGAGAGCCGTGTGGAATGGTGGGAAGCGCTGTCCTCCGGCTAATTTGGGGAACGTTGCTGCATACGTCGTAACTGGGACTATGCAACATGTCCTTCCCGCCCGGGCTTGTTCCTTACTCCTCTGATGATGTAGGTGCGGCGTGCAGGACTCTGGTCCCTCTGTCAGATTCTTGCATGCCACCCCTAGATCCTCATGAGGAGGAGGAGAGGGAGACGGGCGCTTCTGGCTGCAGAGGGGGAGTTTTAAAGAACGGCAAGATCCGTCTTCCCCCGGAGCCCGGTGTACTCCTCATGTCCCGTAATCGATCCCCAGGATATTCTGTCGACAGCTGCCGCCAGGCTCCTTCTGAAAGAGCTGGGGGTCCAGGAGTACCTGGCACTCCTCCAGTGCCTCTACCCGGGGTTAGCAGGTGTGTGTTTGTCAATGCGATTTCATGCTTGTACTCAGTCATCGTACAGTCTCCTCGGAGTAGGGGGAGCTTCTCTTGCTTCCGGCGAAGAGAGGTGTGTGTCCTTCGAGGGCAGTCCATTTTCTTACTCACTTTGGGTGCCAGGAATATCCCACAAACCCCAGGCTACGGGGAACGATCCTCGGATGGGCAGACTCTGCCCTCCTTGCCCTCTGTGGTGATGGCTGCAGGGTGCGGACCTCATTCCGCATGGAAACCCATTCTAAAGTTGCTTAGCTTGTCAGACGCGTGGGCCACGCATTTCTGCGTTCGCGCCGCCGCCCGAGAGTGTGTTATGTATTCCACGCGGTGCCGTCTTACAACTCCTTGTAGGCGGCTTGCAGCGCCTACTCAGCCGCCCCTCATAACTGCCAGCACCATTGTGGATGCTACGGCGACCGCTGAGGCTGCGGCGGGGCCCTCGGCCTCTGATTCGTGCGTCAGGAAGGGCCCGGCGGTCCGCGGTCTAATGCTGCTCAGGCCCCCGGAGATGGACGGAGTCCGCGGTCTACTGTCGGCCGCTGTGCGGCTCTCCTTTCAGGACGGCGGGGCCGCACCTGTCGGCGGTCCCGCGCCGACCATCGACCTCGACGTTGTCCTTAGCGAGGCGCAGCGTTCGTGGATGCTCCTCGTCCACTGCCGCTACCCTGACTTCACACGCAGGCGTGCGCCGCGCCTACCGTCCTCTCGCCCCGTTCAATTGTCTGGGCGGTTGTGGCAAGTCCTTCGCTCGCGGCGAGAATCGGGAGCGCCATTGGAACGTGAATCCGAGCTGCGGACATAGGCACTTCTATTATTCCGCGGGGACGACAGCGGGCGAGGAGTACGTGCGGTACGCGCGCCGCCAGGAGCGCCGCAGACAGGCCTTGCTTGCGAGCGCACGGGGCTTCACCGGCTCCCGCATTGGTCCTCTGTGAGGGTGCGTCAGTAAAAGGGTGTTTCCTGTAAAAGTCGTCACCCGTCTCGGTTTGTCTTGTCCGAATAGGTGCGTGAATCCTCTGGATTTCTCAGCACGCTGACGCGGTGTGGGCTGTCCAGACTTTCGTGCAGTAGCAGGCGAGCGTTGCCTCGTGATCTGTCGGGGGGAGGTGCGACTGCGACCTCTCCGTCAGGTCTATGAGGTTCCGTGCTCCACTTGCATTCCCGGGTCGCAGCAGCATGCTCCGCGGGCCGTCAGTGTGCGGCGGCCCCGTCGAAGTCCTCTTCTGCTCACGCTCTCATGCAGTTGCCGCCGCGGACGTTTCCTTTTGCGGTAGCGGACTGGCGGCGTGGTCCGGCGGACTGGCGCCCAGGAGTTGGCGCCGGGTCAGGCGCGCTCTGAAGCGCCGGTCAGCGTCTAAGTGCAGGGCGGCTCCGGTGTACCCGGCATTCATTGGTGCCGGGCAGCTCTGGCGCTTGCCGGGGCCGATTGATTGCCGTAGCGCCTTCCGGTCCGGGGTGCCGGCATCGGCGGGATTTTCAAGCATTGCCACGTCGATCTTGCACGCTTGCATGCAGGGCTAGTGATACTGATCTCAATTGGGTCCGGGATTTCTTTTTCTTCACGCGCAGGCCCCTTGACCTCGGGCGGTCGCTCTTTCGCCTCCGCGGATCGCGCTGGCTGTCGTCGGAGGGCGAAAAGCGGCCGGGCCGTAGGAGTTGTGAGAGTTGTTTTCGTATTCATGAATTGCTGCTCATCCGATCGTACAGAGCTACGGCACGATCCTCGGGCAGTATCTCGCGGCGTTGCACCCGGACAAGATCGGGCGCATGATCATCGACGGCGTCGTCGACGGCAACCATTGGCTCCAGGGCCAGAGCCCCAATATGGTCAAAGACGTCGTGCACATTGTCAACCAGTTCTACCAGAGCTGCGCGAAGGCGGGGCCCGCGAGGTGCGCTATCTGGGAGAAGACCCCCGCGAAGGTCGCGGCGCGCATGGACAGGGTGCTCGACTCCCTCAAGGCCGAGCCTATCGCCGTCCCGCAGAGCGCCACCGGGCCATTCGTTCTCACCGAGACCGCCTTCCTCAGCCTGGCCTTCTCCGACCTGTACTTCCCGGTCACCGGCTTTCCCGAGATCGCGGAGCTCGCGCGCGCCGTCGAGACGAAGAATCAGACTCGGTTCTCGCAAGTCGTCTACACCTCCAGCGACGTCAGCGCGCTTCCTCCCTGGTTCCAGCCAAACCAGGCGATCTACGCCATCGAGTGCTCGGACTTCCCGCCGCTTGCCGACTCAGTCGCCGAGGAGCTTGCAGTGCTCAACGCCGCCAACGCGCTCGTCCCGCGCCTTGGGAGCTTCGGCGGAAGCTCCGTCGCTCGTATCCGTCTCTCGTGCGCGGACTGGTCGGTTCCGCAGAAGAACAGGTACCCGGGTCCCTTGGCGGGGAAGCTCCCCGTCCCGGTCCTCGTCACGTCCACCCGGTATGATCCTGTGACGCCGCTCGATGCCGCGCGCAACGTCACCGCGCGCTACCCCGGCATGCGGCTGCTTGTGCAGGAGGGGTCGGGTCATTCTACCTACTCCGCCACGTCGAACTGCACCGCGGCGGCGATGCGGGCGTACATGACAACGGGCGAGCTCCCAGCGAAGGGGACTGTCTGCCCGCAGGACACGGTCCCGCTCATTGACAACGCCGGTCTTGTCCATGCTACACATGAACGCCTCCGTTTCACTCGCCCTTTTGCGCGCTTGATATAGCTTATGGCCTACTCGCCAGTACCGTAACTGGCCCACAGCACTCATTCCTTTCGCACAGTCAGATACACCCTCGCTCAGATTCTATATTCTTCACTAGCCCATAATACACATCTTATTTGGTACTATTCACGAGATTTATGAGATGCGGTGACGCTATGTAGTGACGTTTTTATTTCGTTTGAACCAAGAACAATGAATCACCGGCATCTGCCGGATCGCCTGCTCGTAACACTTCCCGCACCGCCGGAAGGAGGTGTCGCTGCATCAGCCGTCACTCTGGGGTCAACTCACCTGCTCGTCAGTGGTTGGTACCGGTCAAGGCCTTGCCGTCGGCTCGTGATCGGCTCCTTCATTCGACCATACAATATTTACATGTCGCGACACTTGTCAAGTGAAATGAACGCTGCGCGAGATCTATTGCGCCAACAAACTGCTTGATCCCAGCTTTTCAGCAGACGCGCCAACGGCGACGTATGCAAGGTACGACCAGCGAAACAACTCCAGTTCGAAAGGTGAGCACTGAGTCCTTACAACTCTCATGGACGAATATACAGACTAGCATCTGAAGCCTCTCTCTAAGTACGCAATGCGCAAGATTATGGCCGCTGGTGCTTCGTGCTTGTGGTATGACACCACATCGAATGAAGTTATTGCAGTTCTTCTGGGTGTTCCACATGGTTGACAGACGCTGCAGTGCCTCAAGCGGAACATTACCTCCTTGGATCCACCGCATTGGCGGTCCTGCCGAATCCCGACGCGATTTGCAGGGAAATCCAATCAGCAACCTCGCCTCAGATATGTCATATGACGACGATCACAGACGAGCAATGTATAGCACGACAGCGGAGGCCGACGTGCGCAGCGTCCTCGCAAAATACTATTGATGGTTTCGAAGGTTCTACCAGCCAAATACGGAGGTTCGTCAGACAGTGCTCAACCGACTTTCACATGAGCATTCTGTTTTTCTTAGCCCTGCAAGTCCGTGCGGCTTGTGAGCTCCTCCGAGTCCTCGGTATCGGTCGGAATAGCCCTGGAGAGGCTCTGCGTCGATCTCGACTTGTTCATCGGAAGGCGCTTGCCCAGACAACAGACAACTAATTCCATGCAGTGCATACCTGGGGACCAATCCATTCTCTCTCGAAGGCGGACGTCCGATGCGGGCTATGCCGCTGCATTCCCGGCTGTCGCTTGTAGATTTCTTCGCGGGCGGCCGCAGCAGCATTGCGTCGCCTCTATGCCGCGCTCCGCATGACTCCACGCGCGCTCAGTGTCCCGCGTCTCTGCGGATCCCCAAACATGCAGGACAGTGGCACAGCGTGTGAGGACGTCTACGGGGAAAATTGGGATGGCCCTCAAGTATAAAACACGAAGAGTGATGCTCGGTAACCCATTGCATCTTCAAGTTCGGTTGATATGCATACTCTCCTGGCGCCGCTGTCTGCACTCCTCGGACTCGCATCCGCAACCGTCTCAACGAGACAGACGGCTGCGGACCTTCGCTCGTTCGACTGGTATGCTGTCAGTCTCATCCGCGTGCTCCTCCTCGTCGAAGACATTGCTGATGTTTCTTTATTTGCAGCTCGAACCGCAGGACGACATCAAATGGACTCCGTGCTTTGACGTCCAGCTCTGCGCGCGCCTCAACCTGCCGCTCGACTACACGACGCCGAACGGGCCTACGACCCAGATTGCGCTGCAGATGATCCCCGCGACCGACAAGGAAAATTACCAAGGTGAGTCTCACGTGCACGCGCTCTCTCCGCCCGTCCCCAACTCAAGCGCTTGAACCCTGAGGCACGATATTCGTCAACCCCGGCGGCCCCGGTGGCTCAGGCACCCTGTTCGCATTCACCGACGGCGCGAAGCTTGCACGCATCTTTGGGCCCACGTTTGACATCCTGGGATTCGACCCGCGCGGGACGGGCGCGACGACGCCGGCGGCGTTCTGCTTCGACAGCGGCAACGCGGCGAACTTGTGGAACGCTCAGACCCCTGGCCTCATCAGCCCCGGAGACGGCTCCTTCCAGTACGACCGCGGCCGCGTACAGCTGCTCCGCGCGCTGTGCAAGCAGAAGCTTGGCGGAAACGGAAGGGAGGATATCGGCGCGAATGCGACGGAGTGGGGAGCCGGACGGTTCATGGGCACGCCCTATGTTGCGATGGACATGATTCGCATCGCGGAGAAACTCGGGCAGGACAAGGTGCTCTACTATGGCATTGTGAGAACGTCTGAGCTGTTTCCTTCAGCTATATTCACCGATTGGTGCAGAGCTACGGGACCATCCTCGGGCAGTACTTCGCCGCTCTACATCCAGACAAGATCGGGCGGATGATCATCGACGGTGTCGTCGACGGCAACCACTGGCTCGAGGGTCAGAGCTACAACATGCTCAAGGACGCTAGACTCGTAGTCGACCAGTTCTACAGGAGCTGCGTCGACGCTGGACGGGCCAGATGTGCGATCTGGGAGAAGACCGCCGCGGACGTCGAGGCGCGCATGGACAAGGTGCTCGACTCCCTCAAGGCAGAGCCCATCGCAGTCCCGCAAAGTGTCCTTGGACCATTCGTCCTTTCCGAGACCGCCTTCCTCACCCTCGCATTCTCCGATCTCTACGCCCCCATCAGCGGCTTCCCCGACATCGCGGACATCGCACGCGCTGTCGAGACCAGGAATCAGACGCGGCTCTCCCAGATCGTCTATGTCTCCAGCGACGTCAGCGACGTCCCACCTTGGTTCCAGCCCAACCAGGCCATCTACGCTGTCGAGTGCTCGGATTTTCCTCCCCTCTCTGACTCGGTCAAGGAGGAGCTTGCCGCCCTCAAGGCGTCCAACGCTCTCGTTCCGCGCCTCAGCAGTGCTGGCGGAAGCCAGGTCGCAGGCCTCCGTCTCACATGCGCGGACTGGAGCGTGCCTCAGAAGAATAGATACCCGGGTCCGCTGGCGGGAAAGCTCCCCGTGCCTGTGCTCGTTGCGTCGAGCCGGTATGATCCTGTGACGCCACTGGAGGCCGCGCGCAACGTCACTGCGCGCTACCGCGGTATGAGATTACTGGTACAGAACAGCGCGGGTCACTCGACGTACACTGCTACTTCGAACTGTACAGCAGAGGCGATGCGTAGGTACATGACCACGGGCGAGCTGCCGGCGGAGGGAGCGGTGTGCGAGCAGGACACGGTCCCGTTCATAGATAGCCCCGAGCCAGTTCTCACTGATCACGCTCGCCTGAGATTTATCCATCCTCTGACCCCTCTGGTCTAGCTTTGATAGGCGCACTCGCTTTTCACATGTATCTAGAAGCTTGCGGAGACTGATATCCAGGCTCAGCTTTCAGTATTCATGCTCACTACTCCACCACAATAAACCCATTTCACCGCATTACACCTTTAGGCCATAACGTGTCGTGAATCCTCCGCGGCAGGAATCAGGTCACGCCGAGTAGTCGCTTGTCACTTGTGAGTTTGCTGTTCCCAGTCTCAGTGGAGTCATCAGATCGTTGTTGTTCTGGTTGCGTCCGGATCTCCGACGTGTTGTTGTTTGTCCCAAACTTCCTCCTTGGCCACAAGCGTGCCTCTCGTGCTCAGCCCGTTCGTGCTTGACTCACGCCCGCACTTTTCCTCTCACTTGATTACCTATGGCTTCACAAAGCAAGCGCGCAGCGCGCCGGCAGGGCCTCGAACACGACCTGCGACGGTACGAACAACGGGCTCACAACATGCGACAATTGTTGGAAGGCGCAAGGTCTGCCCTCGAGAAGGCGCAGGAGGAATTCGCTCTGGCCACTACCCGCGCGGCGAACGCAGAAGCCGAATGCGCCAGCATACGCAGGCTTGTGGCATTCGACCCCGAAGCCGTCAATGGGCTACCCTGCGAACTCCTGCAGGCCATTTTTGTGCAGGCGTTCGCCAGTACTGACTGGGAGAGTATCGAGGTGGCTGAATACGACCGCGCTCGCTCGCTCGTCCCGTACCAGCTCGGGGCAGTCTGTCGTCACTGGCGCCGTGTTGTGGACGACACGCCCGAGCTGTGGACCTACATTGCATTGCCACCCTGGCCTGTCCAACATCGCTTTTTCTTCCGCGACTATGTAGCGCGTAACCTCAAAATGTCGCGTTCGCGCGCACTACAGCTGTGTGTGAGCCTCGTCGAATCGGATCTGGACGGGCCCGACGCGCAGTTGCTTCTCGAGACGCTGGCGGCGCTGGTCGCGCACATGGGGCGCTGGGGCAGGGTCAAGATCGTTTTCACACGCTTCTGGCACAACCGGGTTTCCAGATTGTTGGCCACCCGTCGCGCGGGCTTGCTTCTGAAAGAGGTCTTTCTCCGTTTCTCGGTCTCATCGCAGGTGCGAGATCTGCAAACAACGAACCTAGACGCGGTGTGGTTGTCGGGGGCTCAAAACCTGTGTCTAATTCACGTGGATAGTGCCACACTGCGTCTCGCACCCGCACTCCCTCGCCTGCAGTCAATCAGCCTCGACGTCATCAACGAGGCCGGCTTTGATGTCTTCAGAAATATCTTGAAACAGGCTCCTGGTGTTCAAAGGCTTCTTCTTCGCCTATTCTGGATCCCTACAGCGTCGGAAAGCGCCCTCGTGTCCTTGTGTTTGCCTGCCCTCAAATCGCTGACGATACGCGGCACCCATTCTGCCGTCGAAAGTGTTTCCACGCGCCTGATCACCGCACCGCAGTTGAGGGACCTGAGTCTCAGTCTCCCTTCGCCTGGGCACGATGCGTCCTGGGGCCAGCGCTATGTAGCAGCGTTCGCTGACATCACCAATCTCGAGTTCGTCGGCGACGGTCACCTGGGCTCCGCCCAAGCAGTGACCTTCAGCAGGCTCAACCACGTACGGCGCCTCTCATTTGTGCGGTGTGCTTTCCCGTGGGATTTCATCAATGGCGACGCGCATTCGTTCTGGCGCAAGGCTACTGGCCCTGGCAAGGCCCTCATGCTCGTGTGGCCCGAGCTCGAGAGCCTCGAACTATCCTCCTATGCCGCGGGTGTGTACCATACCCATGTGCTCAACGAGCTGTGCTACTTTGTGCACGTGCGGTGCGCAGCCTACAAGGCGCTGGGCAAGCGGTTCCGCCTGACGCTCGCGCGCTGGCCCGTCGACGCGTTCCCCCTCGACTACGCACTCGCATTCGCCCAGTCGCTGGGGCCCGAAAACGTCCGCCTCGAGACGCGCTCCGGATTGGTGCAGTCCGTCACCCCAGGAGACAGTGCATGGGATCGGCTTCCGGAGGCAATGGAGGCGGGGTTCATCTCCGATTGCGACGAGGGCTCCGAATGCTCAAGCTCGGAGTGTAGCGAAGATTCGGATGGCACATATTCTGAAGGAGCCGGTGGAGAAGCGCCGTCGCAGTCAGTGAGACATCTGCGCGTCGACGGCCCCGATTGGGAGGACGAGCCAACGGACTCGAGCAATTTCGAACCTTCGGACGACAGCGACATGGAGACGTCGGCATCGTCTAGCAGCTGGGGTATATGATGACTTCGTGAACTCCTGTATCTTATAGTCGGTGTCTTCGTGCTTACTTCCTTTGAGTTTCTTGAAGATCTTGTAGGTATGGTAGAAGCCTCGAATGGAGGTTTCGATAATATATCATGGATAATGCGGTATAATAATATATCATGGATAATGCGGTATAATGATCGCAATGATTTAATTTCCATCAGGGTTTAAAGGCAGCCGTTAAGCCACCCGAAACTCTGGTTCTATTTGGGGCCGGATCTCCGACGACGTCTCTTCCTCCTCCTCAGTTGCAAGGATTTCTTGCCCCGTGCTTCGCACCGCACTTGCACACCCGCATTTGTCCTCTATCCGCATTTATGCTCACCCATAATGCGCGGATTGCTCGCCGGCATGGCCTCGAGCAAGACTTGCGACGATACGAAGAACGAACCCGCGACATGCAGCGACGTCTGGAAAGCGCGAGGTCGGCCCTTGTCAGGGCCCGCGCGGACTATAAACTTGCGACTATCCGCGTCGAGGAGGCGGAAGACGAATGCGACAGTATACGCCAGCTTCTGGCTTTCGACCCCGATGTGGTCAACGGGCTGCCATGCGAGCTGCTGCGGGCCATCTTTGTGTATGCATTCGCCGGTACCGACTGGAAGAGCATCGAGACAGCCAAATACGATCGCGCTCGCTCGCTAGTGCCGTATCAGCTCGGGGCGGTATGCCGCCACTGGCGCTGCGTCGTGCGCGACACGCCCGAGCTGTGGACGTATATCGCAACGCCGCCCTGGCGTTCCTCGCACCTCAGCCACTTTCCATGCTACGCCGAGCATAATCTATCCATGTCGCGCTCGCGCCCGTTGCAGCTCTGTCTGGTCGACGATGATCACCCCGTGATTGGGCCCGACGGTCATTGGCTCCTCGATACGTTGATGATGCTCGCCAAGCACATCCAGCGCTGGGGCAGGGTCAAGCTCGTATTCCCGCGTATGAAGCACGCCCGAATTCTCCCGATGCTGTTTGGAGAGGCGCCTTTGTTGCTTGAAGAGCTTTTCATCGGCCTCTCGCTGTTACAGCCTGGGTGGGACATGCCGCAAACGCCCCTGACTGCGGCATGGCCGTCCATTGCTTCGAACCTGCGCCTGCTCTATACGGACAGCATCACATTGCGCCTGACATCTACACTCCCTCACCTCCAGTCAGCCAGGCTCGAGGTCATGGATCAAGCTTGCTTCGACGCTGTCACGAATGCATTGCATAGATTTCCTTGCCTCCAGAGGCTCCTGCTGCACTTCTACTGGATTCCTGACGCCACTTCAGAAAGCCTCTTCGCGCCAATGTCTTTCCCAGCTCTTGACTCCCTGACCGTTCGTGGCATTGATATCGGCGTCGAAAGCCTGGTCACTCGGCTTATTATCGCGCCGCGGCTGAGAACACTGAGTACCGGCATGCCTCTGCAGACGCGGGTGGAATCGTGGGGTCTGGACAGACTTCCGTCGTCGTGGGGACAGAGCTACGTCGCCGCCTTCCCCGATATTACCGATCTCGAACTCATGGGCGAGGGCCGGCCGCAGGCTGCGCAAGGGGCAACCTTCGCCCGCCTTACCCGCTTGCGGCGCCTCGTATTCTCGAAATGTTCATTCCCAGAGGGATCATGGTCCACAACGACTGGTAAACCAGAGTCCTTCTGGTCCCATCCAGATGCTGGGAAATCTCTCACTCCCGTCTGGCCCGACCTCGAGTACATCGAACTATCGTCATGTTCAGCGGGCTCATCCTGGTATAGTCTCGAGGCGCTACGCGATTTTGTCGACCTTCGTTGTGCGGCCGACCCAAACCTCGGACAACGGCTCCGCCTATCCCTCCAAAGAATCCCCTCCGAGTCGCTCTCTCCGGACAGCGTGACGGCGCTGACTCAGACTCTGGGTCCGGACAACTTCCACGTTGATAGCTACAGTGGTACGTACTAGTCCTCCTCCGCGGTCGGTGATGCATAGTATTACAGAGGCTGAATCTGTGTCAATTTGCAGCGAGAGGTCCTTGCATGTCACGCTGAGCGCAAGATACCGTTTTGACGAAGCTCAGGGAGTCTGAGGTGGCGAATTGTCGGGCCTGGCCGACAGAGCGACCAATTAGGCGAGAAGCAATGCAGTTCATCTGGTGTAGTATAACCCGCCGGAACCACCTCACGCATGATCGAGGTGTAATGCTTCTTCACGCTGATTCGCACGGCCGACGATATGCAATGTCCTGCCAGACGGCGGAACATTGCCTTTTTTGGATCGATTCGCACTGCCCATTCAAGCTTCAGATCCTCAGATTCTCTTGCCGTTCTCTCGTATCGCCTCGAGGTGCACAGGGCAATCAGCCGAGGTAGGTTATGCGTGTTATTGGGAGACCATGAGAGCTCTCTGGTCGACAAAAGGTGCCCCTCCGGCTGTTGTACAGGCTGGCAAGGCCTGCAGAAAGATGAAACCGAGTGGGAGTTTGAGGGTAGACCAGCCTGCTGCCGCCTTGTGTGACCATGCTGTCATATTTTGCCAGGATGATGCGTCGGCCTCCGCTGTCGCCTCTATAAACATTGCTGGTCAACGGCCGTTAAAATGAGACGAGATTCCAAGGCAGAACACGAGCCGCGGTACGTGTTCGGAGACCTAATCGCCTCCGTGAAGGCTATGCCGTCGAAGTCCCGGCATGCCGCACTGGTTTTCACCTTTATGAGTGGCCGCAGCAGCACTGCATCAGCAGACCAGGACAGGCCATGCACGACTCTACGCGCGCGTGCACCGTTCCGCGCGAATCCTGCGCGTCTATGGATCCTCAGGCATATGAAGCCGTGACATCGGGGCTGATGATCCCGAGCATATAAATACGGCGTGAGACGCTCCGCACGCCATTGTTCCTCCACTCACATGTTGGCCCGATTTGCGCCTCTTTCTACGCTCGTTGTGTCCGCGCTCGCGGCCGTCTCACGCAGACAGGCGGCGACGAACCCGCTCTTGTTTAATTGGTATGCGGTTAGTCGCGTTCGCCAGCTCCTCCTCCTCCGACATCTACCTGACGGTTTCCTACCGCAGCTGGAGCCAGCGGACGATATCAAGTGGACTCCCTGCTCCGATGTCCAGCTCTGTGCACGGCTCAACGTGCCGCTCGACCCTGCTACGCCGAACGGCCCGACGACGCAGATTGCGCTGCAGATGCTCCCTGCGACCGACAAGGAGAACTACCAAGGTCGAAGTCGCACATCCTCTATCCGTTCTGAAACTCACTTCCTCGCGCGCAGGCACAATCCTCGTCAACCCCGGCGGCCCCGGCGGCTCGGGCACGCTGTTCATGTCCACCGACGGCGACAAGCTCTCGCGCCTCTTCGGCCCGACTTTTGACATCCTAGGCTTCGACCCGCGCGGAGTAGGCGCGACGACGCCTGCTGCGGTGTGCTTCGACAGCGGCAACGCGGCGAACCTGTGGAACGCGCAGGCCCCGGGCTTCCTCAATCCTGAGGACGGCTCCTTCCAGTACGACCGCGGCCGCGTGCAGCTCCTACGAGCGCTTTGCAAGCAGAAGCTTGGCGGGAACGGCAGGGAAGATATCGGCGCGAACGTAACAGCTGCAGAGTGGGGCGCCGGGCGCTTCATGGGCACGCCTTACGTCGCGATGGACATGATTCGCATTGCGGAGAAGCTCGGGCAGGACAAGGTCCATTTCTATGGCATTGTGAGACGCGTTTCCCCGCTTTCTCATCCGTACTTACGGCTTCGATCAGAGCTACGGCACCGTCATCGGCCAGTACTTCGCGGCGTTACATCCTGACAAGATTGGACGCATGATCATCGACGGCGTCGTCGACGGCAGTAACTGGCTTCAGGGAGTGGGCTACAACATGCTCAAGGACACCGGACTCGTGGTCGATCAGTTTTACCAGGACTGCGTCAACGCCGGGCCGGCCAGGTGCGCTGTGTGGGAGAAGACACCCGAGGCGATTGCGCAACGCTTCGACAAGCTGCTCGACTCCCTCAAGGCCGAGCCCATCCCCGTCCCGCAAAGCGTCACCGGACCTCTCTTGCTCACAGAGTCCCTGTTCCTCAGCCTCGCATTCTTCGACCTCTACCTCCCGATCACCGGCTTCCCCGACCTCGCGGAGCTCGCGCGCGCCGTCGAGACCAAGAACCAGACGCGGCTCTCCCAGATCGCCGACGTCTCCGGAGACGTCAGCGCCCTCCCGCCGTGGTTCCAGCCGAACCATGCCGTCTACGCCGTCGAGTGCTCGGACTTCCGCCCCCTCACTGATTCGGTCGAGGAGGAACTCGCGGAGCTCGACGCCGCCAACGCGCTCGTCCCCCGCCTCGGCAGGTGGGCCTCGAGCTTCTTCGCGCGCGATCGCCTCACATGCGCGGACTGGTCGGTGCCGGCGAAGAATCGGTACGCAGGTCCGCTGGCGGGGAAGCTCCCAGTCCCTGTCCTCGTCGCGTCAACCAAGTACGACCCTGTGACGCCGGTTGACGCCGCGCGCAACGTCACCGCGCGCTACCCCGGCATGCGGCTGCTCGTGCAGGACAGCTCAGGCCATTCAACCTACTCCGCCACGTCCAGCTGCACCGCAGCGGCGATGCGCAAGTACATGACCACTGGCGAGCTCCCAGCGGAGGGGACGGTGTGCGAGCAGGACGCGGTTCCGTTTGAGGGTAGCCCAGACCCTGCTTCAGCCAGTCTTGCTCGCCTCCGGTTCACCCACCCGGCGACGTACCTGATCTAGCTCCTCGGTTGATAGTCGCACCTCACTACATAGGTGCTCGAGGAGTCGCATTCAATCCTTATCCACACGCAGACATACCAACTATGAAATTATTTACTAATTCATGCACGTTCTTTGTTTGTCCGTCTGGGGAACTCGTGGCCGTGATGAAGACAATGGATTGTCGGGTCAACCCGGTGCTTGGTTTCCTTGACCTCCACCCATCCACTCGAAGTCCTGCGCCGTGTCTTGTACCACCCTTCTCAACTTTATCATCATGTTCTCTTATCCGGAACGGCATTCGTGCAACGGCGCGTCTCCTATCGATCCTCAGGGGCACGAGGCTCGGCGCGCGGTACTCTCCTCGGAACTCGACCATGCGGGCGCTCAGCACGACGCCTCATTAACGGAGGGCGTGGAAGCTGGAGAACTGCGTGATAATGTCCAGCTACTGCGCGCTGCAGACGATCGCACACGCACGGGTACGCACATTGCAGTCAACCCGCATCAGCAAAGTTGGTACCAGCTTGTGAGCTCTCACGAGACTCGGTGAGACTCGTGGGCGTGCATAGTATCCAAGCTGTTCAAGCAAAAGGTCCGCGTAATTTTCGTTGGCCAAGCTTGGTCGAGCTCGTCAAGCGGGGTAAGCTCGACCGAGCTTGAGCCGCTTGATCAGCACGATCAGCTTGATCGGCTTGGCCGAGCTCGGTCGTGCTCATCTGTGCTCATGCGCGTTCATGAGAGCTCATGCAAGCTTTCTCTGACACAGCTCTGTCCGCTGCTGAGCTCGGTGGGTTTGATACTGGTTTGATAGCCAGCGGATATCGAGACGACGCGGGTTGGACGGTGCATTCCGGCGCAACCTTGCTACGACTGGCAGTTCATCTGAACGACGTGTATTACCGTAGCTGCGGATACCGGGTATAACATACAAAATGCCGCGAATTAGGATGTCTGGGAGACTGGAAGAACGTAGCGGGGATGTGTGGAGGAGCAACGGTATTATGAAATGCAATGAGCGAGTAGTAGAGTGGAGTGAATGCGATGGTGGGACGGTATCGTCATATAACGAGGATGGTAAGGGGTGGGATAAGGTCTTCGTGTGCTATTCAAGGGTAAGGGGTGCTCTAATCGGGTGTGTCGTGTCAAGTGTGCGTCAAGGCAGGTCTGCGAACGGGACGATTTGGGGCTACGCAAGGTCCATGTCGTCCTCGTCTTCGCCGTCTGCGTCAAAATCGGGTTCTGTGTCTGTATCCAAAGACTCGACCGCCATTTGCGATGAGGCGGCAGACGTTGGCCTATTGACGTTGAGCGGTGATGTGGAGCAGACGCAAGGCAAGCCAATGCTGCTTTCGAAGCTCCGCCATCTTGCTAGCCTGGCGAGCCATGTTCAGGCCGATTTTGTAGCCCAGTTTGTACAGCTCAAGTCGTTTTGTTGGCGCCGCTTGATGTGGCTCAGCTGAGCTCGACGGAGCTCGACGGAGCTTGAGGCCGCTTGAGCCGCTCCGCCGAGCTCGCACAAGATGGTCAAGCGCGGGTCCATTCGACCAAGATACTCAAGCTTGGGGAAGACTTCTCGAGAGCCCAAGACATTCTGAGTGTTTCTGAGCAGTGGCCAACTTTGCTGATGCCGGTGACCGCCTTTGTCCACATGCTGCCCGTCGAGCTCATGCAAGCCATCTGGGCTCTGGTCGAACCAGATCGAATTCCCATGTCCGCCGACATGCATAAAGCAAGGAAGGCCGCTGAGCGCGCGTTCCTACTTCCCTCCCGTCTTGCTGGTGTGTGCCGCGCGTGGCGCGCTGTGGCGTTAGACACACCCGAACTCTGGTCCATCATCGCGTTTCCAATTCCGGTACGGGGCTGGAAGGGGCTTCAGGGCTTCCTCCAGCAGGTCTACCTCCATCTGGCGCGCTCGCGTATGCATGGCCTCGACCTCCTGTTGTACGATGACGCCGATCCGACCTTCCCGCAATTTGTACGCCTGCTTAGTCTGGCCACTCGACACGTTCACCGGTGGCGTCGCGTCAGGCTTATCCTACCAATGCGCCCTGGGACGCGTATACTGGACGATCTGTTGATCGGATGCGCGATGACCATGCTGGAGAAGCTTCATGTCGACGCATTCGACGATGAAGTCCTCGAGGCCCCGTGGCTATGCCAGGCGTCGTCTCTCACTACAATTTACACACGCAGCCTGCGCTTCCACCTACCCCCGCTTCTTCGACTTAGCTCTGTGCTCTCGGTGGATTTCGACGTCCACATGACAGTTCCGGATCAGTTGTGGAGCGTCTTGCGTGCGTTTCCGCACTTGAAGGCTCTCTGTCTGCGCCTCCATGCTTACCGGGAATCCAACCCAATAGTTCTTCCCGAAAACGACATATTACCGTTGCCGAGAAGGGCAAGGATGAAATCAAAACAGCGCACACTCGAGCAATCATTTCTCCCCCTTCGCTTACGAGTTAGATAGATCAATGGTGAGTTCACAGTGCCCTAATTACATAGGTAGATGCAGCTCCTGCCAAATCTCAGGGGATCTGGCGCAGCGGCGCTATCAGACGGGCCCAATCTAATCTCGATTAGATATCGCTGACCAAATCCTAGAATGAGATTCATTATGGGTACACTCAGAATGCCATGATTAGTGTATTTAGGGTTGAGACTGGGCGGAGAGCGCTGAGGAAGGTGCGGAGAGCCGCGGGGACGAGCGCCGGGAGGAGCTCGGCCGTCTCCGACGCCGGATGCATCGTTCCCGACTCCGCTCCTCCTCGTCGTACCACTCCGTGCGATCGCAAGGATCTCCCAGCGTGGGGCATTGTGGCATAAAATATGGAGCTTCTTTGCTTTCTACGTTTATTTGCCACAATCGCGAGTGCTGTTCTGACAGATAGCGTGCTTATGCCCAGCTTCGGTGCTCGGTATCGGTGTGCACTACGGCGGATTCTCAGCACACCCTCGTGCTCTTCCCCCAACACAATCTATATCAATGTGCAGTCATATGACCCAGGGTCTCTGGCCGTTTACAGAGGGCAAGCTTTGTGACTGGGATGTGTACCACTGCAACATTTCCCGGTGTCCTGCTGGGACTAATTGGGGTCTTATATCATCGGTGCATCTCCTCAACTTTCTCACGCAGTTGATACATCCAGTAATGCGTCTCTGCCGCTGATATCCGGATGGTTTCTGTGTATAAACCCAGTGCTAGCGCGACATGTGGTATTTCGCAGTGCACCCTTTCGCTACGTTGCAGCACCAACTTCCTGTTCCGCCTACGCTCGCAGGCTCTGCCGTACGTGCTCACTGTCTTAAGCTCTTGTGTGCGCACACGATGTTGGGAGGCCGCTCGCAACGATATAATCGGCTCTAGCAACACGAACCACTGGTTGTGCACTCTCGCCTGCTCCGTGCGTCCAAATGTTCCCTCAACGCGCACCGGGGCACGCGCCGTCGCAATCAATCTCTAGGGCCCGATGCAATAAGCATCACGTGCGTGGGAAATATGCCGGTCGCTCAGCCCAGCATTGCTGCAACCCCTCGGACTCCCGTGCAAGTCCCGACGGACGACCTCTGAGCCCCACCTCCCTTTGGAGCATTTCTCGCTGCAGGCTGTGCATCTGAAAACGATCTGGACTTTATATCGTGGAACTGCGAGCACTGGGTAGTCCTTCTCTCCCGCTCTAGGCTTCCTCCCCGCAACACATTGCGACAGGTTATAGGCTGCGTGCGATCGGATTCATTCCGCCCGGTGCCCATTAAATACCCGAGAAACGTGCTATATCAACCCATGGCTGCTCCATTATAATTCACTTGAGGGCAGATAGTTGCGAAATGTGAGGTAAGACGCCCGCAAGCCAGGCCCTGCCAGACCATGATGTTACATGCAGAGCTAAAAGTCTCAGGACTGCTAAAGTAAATGAGGCTCAAAGCCATGTCTTCTATGACTGTAATGTGTGCCATTAGCAATTTCAAAAGGCGCATGGCAGGAGATGCGGAAGTCACTAGGAGGAGCCGCCTCCGAGCAATCTTTGGGCCGATATTTCCAAATGCAACTCAAGTTCATATATATTATACAAGGCCATTGAGTGCTCTGCCTTACTTAGCGAAGTTTCTGAGGCAAAAAGGCGAGGGAGGAAAATACAATAGCCAGTACGAACGGATTGCTCAAGTGTGCGCTGTTTTGATTTCATCCTTGCCCTTCTCGGCAACGGTAGACATATGCCTCAGCGACCTCGAGTCATTGACGCTTCGCGGCTACTTCTATGTGTTCGAGCGCCTGCTTGTGGCCGGCCTAACGGCTCCGCGACTCAATCGTCTGAATATCGAAGCCGATGAGGTCAGCTATAGGGCGTTTCACGGTGACGTTTTTTTCCGACGTTTTTTTCTATAAAACGAAACGTGCTGGCGTTTTAAAACGTTGCAAAACGCGTTTTTTACCGTGAACCCCCCCGTGTGACAAGCCCGCTCTGCAGGCACTGATATGGTTCTGTTCCTTTCTCCGGGGACAGACTGCAGCCTCAGAATATACAGTAGGCGCGCCAGGAAGCATCGGCACTCATGAGAAATGGGCGCTGTGGTCGGGAATATGTTCGGAAGGGCCGAGGAAACGATGAGAAGCCGCGCACGGACCATCGGAGCGGAGGGCAGAAAACGAAACGTGCGGCAAAAACGAAACGTCCTGCAAAAACGAGGTCTGGGACGTTTCCGATTTCACGTTTTTTCGGCTCATTCCGGCTTTTTTTTCAGACGTTTTTGTTTCGAAAACGAAACGTCGTTTGCATCAAAACGCCAGAAAAAAAGCACCGTGAAACGCCCTTATGGGAAAGCATGGGGTCTCGATTTCTTCTCCAGGTTCTCCTCGATCGTACACTTGGAACTGGTCGGGAATTGCAGCTTTATGATCCTGGTCAGTTACTGTTGCGGCTGGAGTAGCGAAAGCGCCAGCCAGGTTGCCGCCCTGCGCACTCTCCGACAACTGAAGAGCGTGTCGCTCATCGGATGCCGATTTCCCCGCGGCAAGGTCGGGGCATCGTTCCGCGACCTGTTCCTAAGACTCGACACGGACGGCAGCGCGGCGTCGCATCCCGGACGCACGTGCTGCTCCGTCGTCCGCCCGCCTCCCCGCCTCGTCTGGCCGGAGCTCGAGTCATTTTCCGTACAAGGAGTTAGTGAGGAAGAGGCCATGGAGGAACTGCTCGCCGAAAGGACGTGTTTCGTGCGCACTCGCGCGGCGGCCTGCGCGGAGCGTGCCAAACGCTTCGAATTCTCGCTGCTGGAGTGGCCGGCGCTGTTCCCGTCATGGTTCCGCGAGGCACTTGGCAGCATACTTGGCCCAGCGCATGTTCGATTGACCGCATCCAATGGGCTTGCGCACGATGTCGTGTGCGACGATGATGACTGCGGGGAGGAGTCTGAGGCCGAGTTCACGGACACGGACAGCGCCTTCACAGACACACGATCCTCGTGCAGTGACGGAGAGTTTTCATCCTCTGTGGGATCTGACGAGGACACAGATGACGACTGGATGCCAGAGTCGGGCATGAAGACGTGGGGGTATGACGATTGGACCCATACTGACGAGTAGATTCTGAATTACTGTGACAGATACTGACTGTAGTGTAATACTGGTGTAATACACGCATTATGAACTGGTTCCTGTGAGACTTCATTGAAGCGTGTAGTATCAAGGAAGCAAATCGCACAACCGCGGCTCGATCCGGACAGCTGCCTTCCCCTCATGAGTCAATCATCTCATATGCTCGCGCAGCGAGAACATCTTGCCCACCGCCAGGGCCTTGAGGGTAACTCGCGGCTGCACGAGGCGCGACCGACTGCCACCCGTCCGATGACTGAAACGGAGCTCGCGCAGGCGACCATTCGTGCCAGCGACGCTGAGGCCGAATGCGCTGGCGAACGGCAGCTCTTGGCTGTCGACCATGGAATCATCGACGGGCTACCCAGCGAGCTGCTTGTGGCCATATTCATCGCGCTGTTCGACATTACCGATTGGAAGGACATTGCAGAGGCTGCGTACAGCTTCGAACACAGATGGGTGCCTTACCAGCTCGCTGCTGTCTGTCGCCGCTGGCGCAACCTGGCGCTCGCCCTGCCCGAGTTGTGGACGTACATTGCGACACCGCCTGCGCGGAGCCCGCAACGCCTGCGTTTCCAGGAGTCTGTACAGCTGAACCTGGAGAGGTCGTATCCACGGCCGCTACACGTCGTGTTAATCTACAACGTATCGACACAGACGAAGTTCGCGCGCCCGGAGTTTGCTTGGTTTGTCGATCTGCTGAATACGCTTGCCCCGTCGGTGCCGCGCTGGGAGAGGCTCAAGATTGTGTTCCCGCCGCAGATGCGCGCGAGGTGGTTCGAGGAGTGGATGACTCAGCGCCAGACCCCGCTTCTGAACGAGCTCTTCCTCGGCACGGTCCCGTTCTACCATAACCAGCCGGACTTCGACGTGCTGCAGATTCCTTGGGCATACAGCGCGCCGAATTTGCGCCGGCTCTGCGCCTCGGACATCGCGCTCCACCTCCCTTCGCCGCTCTCTTGCATCCGGAACCTGCACATCGATGTCACCGAAGAACACGGTTACGAACCCGTTGCGGGTGTCTTGATGCAACTGCGCGGCCTCCAACATCTCTTACTTAGGTTTAATCGGGGTCCCAGCCCGTTAGACCGGGCCCCGCCGCCGGTACAGCTACCCTGGCTCATCTCGTTCGCCGTGCGCGGCCGAGACAACGACTTCGACGACCTCGATTACGAAACGCCCGCCGCTCGCTTCATCTCCGCGCGCAACCTCCAGAAACTCAACATCCGCCCCTACGACGCGCGGAAGGACGACGTCTCGTGGGGCCGCGTCTACACGGAGGTGTACCACGACATCACCGACCTCGACCTCTTCGGCGGCGGGCGCCTGCTCGCCGCACACGCCGTGCCCTTTGGCAGTCTCGCGCGCCTGAAGCGCCTTACCATTCGACGCTGTCGGTTCCCCAAGGACGGCGGGGTTGAATGCTTCTGGACCGCGCTTGCCGCGCTCGCGGATACCTCACCACTGTGGCCGCAGCTGGAGTGCATCGCACTACATGGGTGTGGCGAGCGCGAGGGCGCAGATAGCTTGCTGCGTGACCTCGCGACCCTCGTGCGGTCGCGGCGCGGAGGCGGCGGCTTGGTCGGCACACGGTTGCGTCTCTCATTTATAAATTGGCTCGGCGAATCGTTCCCCTCAGAAGACTGGCTCACGCTTTGCCGCACGCTGGGGCCTGGTAATGTTCACCTGGAAGCTGCTGGTGGCAAAGTTTTGTCCCTCTCCCCGAACGATGATCATGTAGAGTATTTGGGGTGACGGGGAATTTGTTAGCCAATGTATACATGTACAGCAGAGTCCACGCGCTCAGTAAAGAGAGTGCTTATTTGGCAGAATCGCTGAGGAGGACGACGGGAGGAACATCATTCCACGCCAGCCGGGATACTCCGCATCTTGTTCCCTTTCCACACTGCGCATCCACCGACGGGCGCCCATGTCACCCGGTGTTCACCACGGCGATGCAGATGGCACACCCGACGCGTGCCAGCCGCGCGTCGGTATACAAACGCTGCCAGTCGAACTCTTGCAGGCCATTTTCCTGACAGCAGCGAACGCGCCGGATCCGTGCTGGGCGAGCCTCGAAAGCGCGACGTACAGCTCAACTCATGCGCGGACGCCCTACTGCATCTCTGAAGTGTGCCAGCACTGGCGGCGCGTTGCGCTCGGCATTGCGGACCTCTGGACGTATGTCGCTCTTCCGCCGCACCGAGGACTCTCCCGAAGCGTGTGGTGGGATGCTGCCCGCCCATCTTTGAAACTCCATCTCGAGCGGACATGCTCCAGAGGACTCTCCATTGTCCTTATCCCCAATGAGGATGAGGCGGGCGATAGCTCTACTCCGGACGACGGCGCGGCGCAGCTCTGGTTCCTCGATATGCTGGCCGTTCTCGCAGGCGAAGCGTCGCGCTGGGTACGCGTCAAGATCCAGTTCCCGCCGCGCATCCTGCGGCGGGCGTTCAGCCGGCTCATGGTCTCGCGCGCCCTGCCGCAGCTGCGCGCGCTGGGCCTGGCAACCGCGCCCGGCGTCGACTTCGGCGAGCTCGCCGCGCCGTGGCTGGCGCAAGCGCCGGCGCTGCGCGAGCTCTGCGTGCGCGGCATCGAGCTCTACCCGCCCGCGGCGGGGCTGAAGAGCGTGCGGCGCGCGACGTACGTGATCACGCAGAACCACGCGTACGACGCGCTGTGGAAGACGCTGGAGCGCCTGCCTGCGCTGCGCCGCCTTGCGCTGCAGCTCGACTGCGACGTGCACACGCCCCAGCAACCCGTGACGCTGCGCAAGCTCGAGATGCTCACCGTACGCGGCGAGAGTCAGAATGAAGTCGAGCAGGTCGTCTCGGGTCACATCGTCGCCCCCGCGCTGCGTACCCTGCGCGTCGAGTGCACGCCGCAGCGCTTCCGGCAGTCGTGGGGGCGCGGCTACGGCGCGGCGTTTCCCACGATTACCGAGCTTGAGGTCGTGCGCGCTGAGCTGCGGTGCGACGACGCGGCGGCGCTGGGCGAGCTGAAGTGCCTGCAGCGTGTGAAGCTTGTCGACTGCGTCTTCCCGCTCGAGAGCAGCCGCTGCGCGCACAGCAATTTCTTCTCGCAGCTGGACACGGTCTGGCCGGCGCTCGAGACGCTCAGTATCGTCAGGCTGCCCGAGCGCGACGACGTGCAGTCGGACCGAAACAGACCGTACGGCGACGAGACCTTGCAGCGAATTGCGTTCTTCGTACGCGCGCGGCGGGAGAAGCTCGCGCTTTCGCTTTCGGACTGGCCAGCGGCGTTTCCACCGTGGTTTCGACGCGTTCTTGGAATGTTGTTGGGACCCGATCGTGTTCATCTGTCGACCTCAGACGGTGCGATTCATTCGGTGTTTCCGAACGATGTAGAGGACGATGAGGACGAAGATGAAGCCCAGTTCACGGATAGCGGAGCGTCTGACACCTCAAGCTCTGACTGTGACACGGACGACGAGGGAGATACGTTGGGTCGCTGGAGTGGCAGAACACTGAATGGGCCGGACTGGGAGTCTGATTCTGACGATAGCGAGTATGTGGATGTAGACCTGGAACTAGAGGAGCAGTCTACTAACGAAAGTGTATAACAACTTATGGATAACAAGGGTTGTATTGGATATGCTGGCTTCCTTGGCGTCTCTCAGGAGCCACCCGAGTCCATTACGCCATGCAGACCGCACGTGGCGTCCCAGACGCTTATCCGGCGACGCGTCAAGTCGATGAAGACGAGGGTGCAGGAGCTGCGAGACCGCGTCTGTCAGCTGAAGAACAGAGTCTCAAGCCAACAGACGCGTCGGCCAGTCCCGGCCAGTATCGCCGTCACCGACGCCGCCGCGGACCGCATGGCCGCGCCGCCGCTGACGCTGCCCGTGACCTTCGCCCAGCCCTCGGACGCATCGACGAGCTTCGAGCGGCAATGCAGCGACGCGCCGGCGTGCTGCGTCACGGCCTGGCACTCGAACAACGCGTCCGGCGTCGCGCTGGGCTGCGCCGACGGCTCCGTCTTCCTGCTGCACCCCGCCGAGCCGGGCACGAGCCATGTCAGCCTCAGCGGCTCGCCGACGCCCGGCTCGCCCGCGCTGCTGCCCATCCCGGGCCCGCCGTCGACGACGGACAGCTCGCCGCGGTCGAGCAAGATGCTGAACCCGTTCTCGCTCACGCCGTCGCGCGCGCCCGCCGCCGCCGCCGTGTCCAAGGAGCAGGTCGAGGCGCCGAAGAACTACGTCGACTTCGACCCCGAGCAGGAGAAGCTGCAGGCGCTCATCCAGAAACCGACGGCGACCGCGTCGGCGCTGCTCCAGCGCAAGCACGGCGACACGGACGAGGGCCCGTCGTCGACGCGCGCGTCGTCGCGCGCCCAGTCGCCCGTTCCCGCGGCGCATAGACACGCCCTAACCACGGCGCCGCCCGCGACGGCGCCGTTCCCGTACGTCGCGCCCGTCGCGCGCATCTACCCGCCGCGCGTCGGGCCTGCACACGGCGTCGCCGTCCTTCGCACGCTCGAAGACGCTGCGACGCTCGTCTCGCTTCAAGAAAGCGGGTACGATATCTACTTCACGGGAACGACACACGCGCTGACTGCTTTCTAGCGATGTATCTACTTTCGACGTCCATGACGGACGCTGCACTGGCACCATCCGCCTTGCCTCGGGACCCCAGCTGTCGCCTCCCGCGGACGCCCAACCCGCCTCTGAAGGCGCATGGGCATGGAGGCAGATGCACGCCATCCCGCACGATGATGTACGCCCAGTCCTAGCCTCCTGCTACACCCGGGCTGATCTCGCATTAGACGACATTGATCCTCGCGTCGGCCGCAGAGTCCTGGACGCTGCACTCCGCAGACCCCAACGTCGAAGAACCTGGGCCTCCTAAGACACGCCTTGCGCTAGTGCGGCGAAACCCGCACGAAGAGCTCGAGAAGATCGGCGAGTGGACCGTCGACGCGCACCTCGAGTCCGTTGGCATGTTTCTCGACTCGTCTGGTGCGTTTGGGCCTTCTCGTGGATGTTGACTAAACAATCTCCTGACTGCTTCGATCCTTGCTCCAGGTTCCCCCACTCTGCATTACCTCGACGCGGACTCGCACGTCGTCATTCAACCCATCCGAATAGTCGCACCGCCTATCATCGAGACGAACGGCGTCGCGCCGCACCCCGCGCCCGTGCAGGCCAGCGTAGGGCCCATAACGCTCAACATCCCCCCGCTGCAGATACCCAACCCGTTCAAGCACCTGTCGCGCCACGCGAACGGCGCCGATGGCGCGCACCATGTTGCCCCAGTCGAGAAGGAAGTGCGCTTACCGGGTCACGTCGAACTCGGCGAGAGGAGGGTTGTCGGCGCCGTGCGCGTCGAGGGCGATGTCCTGGGTGCGAGGCTGGGAGATAGCGCTGGCGCTGTGTGGAGTACAGGTGGCACGGCGGTATGTGGTGATGCGTCGTTGCACGGAGGGGAGGTCTGATGCGGGCTCAGGTATTCAGCTTTGCGGCAGAGACGTTTCGCGCGGGGTGGATAGCGGCGGACGGGAGGCCTGCCGTCGACGTTCGCTGGCTGACGGAGGATCGCTTCGTGCTGGCGACAGAGGTGCTGTCTATCGTTCACCTTTCCCTCCCCGCGCTATCTCATCTATCGGCGTGTACAGTCCCACGCAACAACGTACAGACTCAAGTCGCGCTCGTCTTCCACGCTCGAGTGCGTTGTTTGCACCAGTGCCGCCCCACAAATGTTGCTTACAAGCTCCTCCCGTAGCTTCCAGCAGATATCCGCGTTCGCGCTCCCCGGTACACACGTCGTCCTCTCCAGCACCTTCTCCCCGGCCCTACTTGTTGCAGTGCGCACGGGCTCGACAGGCGCCCGACGCATCGTCGTCGCGAAGCTCAGCACATCGAGCTCCAAGCCCACGAAGCCGAAGGCGGCATGGCGCCCGTCGCCCGCCGCGGCCGACAAGTCCCCCACCGGCGCGCATGGGCGAACAAGCATATCGGCGCTGCTGCCTGTCGAGTTGCAGAACGTCGTTATCGGATACAGTGCGTGCATTATCAATGCTGCGTGGCGGAATGCTGAGCGGCGCCTCGCTTTGCAGGCAATGGCGCGCTCAAGAGCGGGAAATTTGGTCCGGGACTCGCTGGGACACCTCCATCTGGAGATGGGTCGCGAATAGAGCGGTTGTTCCTCTTCCGCTCGGAGGAGGGCGGCGGCGCGCCGCTTGTGTTTGGCGGGAACGCTGCTGGCGCTGTGCTGGTCTACGAGTATCCGTGGGTGCCTCCGTCTCTCCCTGGTTCGTGTACTGAGTGTAGGTGTACAGGTCCTTGAAACCCTTGAAGCAGTGGACGAAGCTTACCTCGATACTCGCGCACGTCGTTCCGCTCCATGGCCCCCATGTTGGCCGATTACAAGGCCATGCGTTCTGCGTCGCCGAGGATGGCACGGCGCTCATCATCTGCCCGTCTCCGCTCGAGCTGTACGTCCCTGCCATGCCTCCACACATTCCCCGGGCTGATTCCCGTGTCTGCAGCGTCGGTGTTATCCCTGGCTCGCCCGTCCCATTGGAGCGGATAGCACTCGCAGAGGACAACCTACTCCTATTCTACACCGACGGCCGCGCGCGGCTGTGGGACGTCAAGACGCTCGAGTTCTGGCGCTCGATGGCGCGCGACACGGCGGAGGAGCTCCTCCGGCACGGCGAGTGGCTGGACGTCGCGCTCGACGCGCCGCCCGCCGCGACGCAGCTGCTGCGGCCGATGCACGGCGAGGGAGACGCAGTGGCGACGCTGCTCCTGGACGTCCGCGCGCTGAACGAGATCACGAGCCCGCCGAACCACTCGTTCTCGTTCATCCGGCGCCAGGGCACCGCCGCCGAGGCCGACGCGCTCCCGCCCGACCCGGACGCCGCCCCGACCACGCCGACGTCGCCGCAGCATGTCCGGCTCGTGTCCGCCGTGCTGCCTGCACTGCTCGAGCTTGGCGTCAATGAGGATGTGGATAGGTTCTGTGCGTCCTGGCTACGTGGGGAGGGGGTCAGCGAGGGGGCTGCTGTCGGGCTGTATGGGTGCGTGATGATTCTCACTCGGATGCTCGGAGCGCGTCTGATGACCTTTTGTAGCGCACACGATTCCGCTGTGCTGTACTCTCCGCGCGCGCCGGCGGAGGCGTGGACCATCTCGCCGAAGTACACGGCGGCACGCTTGCTCGCGACGTTGACGCTCCTGCGAATATGCCTGGGCTTTTCGGGTCCGTTCCCCCTTCCCTCCCCATCCCTCCCTATCGTTGCCCTGTGCTCACTGGCGTGCAGATTGGGAGAAAGACACAAGCGCGGTCATCGCGTTCTACGTCGTAACTCTGCCCGACGCCGTGGGCCCGGCATTCCAGCCGCCGTGCCTGGAGCAGCTCGCGCAGTACTGGTACGACGCGTCCGGTGCGGTGCTCCCTGCTCACTTGTTTGGCTGGCGCGGCGAATTGACGGGCGATACCGCAGTCGAGCTCCGCCAGGCCGCGCGCACGCTGTTCGAGAGCGCGGCGGCGCGCATGACCGACCAGGAGACGATTGTGTTCGTCGAGCGGTGGCAGCATGAGCGTGCGTTCCTATCTCCGAGTTCTGCGGCTGGTGCTGGTGTTGATGCGCAAGGTAGTTCCGACGTTGCAGCCCGATACTGACAAGGAGAGCGCGCGAGCCGCACGGGCGCTGTTGCTCACCGGTCATCTTGCTGTGGAGAAGCAGTCGCTGCTTGCTGTTAGGTATGCCAAGGTCCCCTGCCGTTGAGATGGACGGTCATTCACTGATCCTGGATAGCACATTGACTGACATCGCCAAGTCCATCAACCTTTACCTACACGACGAGCGCTCTCCGCACCGGACGCTGGCCATTGAGCTCTGCTCCAAGGGGTTCCAGATCTGGCAACACTACGTCGACTCGATGGAGATGCTGCGCGCGCTCTTCGGCCTCGCCACGAACATGCGCAAGGACATGGCCTCCGCGGCGCCTGCTGCTCGTCTTGCCGTTCTGCAGATTGCGAGCGGGAGCACCCCGCTGTTTATGGCTACGCTCAGCCTGGACGTGCTCAAACCGCGGTCCCTGGCGCATCGGAAGAGCACGATGCAGCTTATCGCGTTCTTCATTCGCAAGGTGTGTTTTCACACGCGCCCGAACGGGCGACGGGACAAATAAATAAATATCTTACGACGACGGGGACCAGAAACCGCTCGTGCTGTACCCCAACTTGACCAGATTGGTCGAGGCGGTGGTCAAGTCGCTCGACCCCAACAACTCGACAGACCGTGAGACCGTGCAGGACGCAGCCACCGAGATTCTGGGGCAGGTTGTTAAGACGTAAGTAACGTCATGTTTGCCCCGCGCCCGCACTGAGATCGCTGTTTAGTTTCCCCACCGTCGACTTCCATGGGGCTACACAGCGCCTCGCCGTGGGGACGACGGAGGGCGCCGTGGTCATGTACGATCTGCGGACGGCCACGCGACTGTACGTGCTGGACGGACACAAGAAGCGCCTGACGGCGCTGTCCTTCTCGCCGGACGGGCGGCGGCTGGCAACCGTGTCGCTCGAGGAGAGCCAAGTGCTCATCTGGAAGGTCGGCACGAGCTTTTCGAGCTTCTTCAACCCCGGCGCGCCGCCGCGCCAGGGCACGTCGGGCTCCGCGCCATACAAAACCTATAATTTTAACGTCGGTGATGAGGGTGCGTTTGCGTTTCATCCGCGCGCGCCGGTCGCGGGCACTGACCGGTACGATTGCCAGGGCGGATGACCATCGCGTCGACGCTGGACTGGGTCAGCTTCGAGTGGCCCGCGGACCGGAGCGCGCGCCTGAAGATTCGGGACAGCATACTGACCTTCGCGACGTGACATGCGGTGTCTGTAGTTATCGATTGCTTGCATAGTGCTGATATTGTACCATCTGTGATAACACAGGGCCGCCCTGCGAGTGCCTAATCGCGCGTGGTGCCCGGGCACCCCCTGGATCTAAACGTGTTTGCACGGCGCCGACGCGACGGAGGTGCAATTGCCGGTCGCAACGATGCACCTTGGGCCCTGAAACGGACGCGACAGAATTCAATCAGCGTCTCCAAGCGTGCTTGACGTATCTGCAACGAAAAAGCGCCCTGGCAATTGCACACGCCGCCGCCGATTGGCCGGGACCTCTGCAACTTGCGCAACATAAATGGTTTGAGCGCTTTGAGGAGGGGGATCCCCCTTCTCCGCTAATCTGCGCGGCTTCCACCACCACGGCGCGCCATGCCGGACGTTTCGCGTGACGCGCTGCGCTGTCTTGACTTCAGCGCGATCATCCTTGCCACGCTGTGCGGTCTCTTCGGTACGTAGTAGTCCTCGATGCTTCGGCTCGAATGCTCACGCAAAGCGCGTGCGGGCAGGCATCTACTTCGTGCTCTTTCTGTTCGCCGTCTTGTGTACGCTCCGGTTCAGAAGCGTCGCTTCGCGTCGACTTCGAAATGTTACAATCTCTCTGTGAGCTCAGTCGCGTTCCAGCTGAGCGATTTCAGTGGCTGAAGCCTTCGTTCAGCTTTATCACACTCCTTATACACTTCATTTCCCGCGCTCTGCAATTCGCACGAGCGCGCAACGTAAACCCTTCGGAGGACGAACTCTACAGATGGACGATTCCCCTCATCGTCGTTGGCAAGTGCGACCCTCTAGAACTTCATTATATTCGCAGTGATGCTCATACCTCGCATGGATTCTAGTGTAATGACGACGCTTGCAGGCTTCCTTTCAGACGGACTGCTCGTATGGCGGTTCTATGTCATATTTGACAGGAATAGATGGGCGAAGGTGAGGGCGCACCCTGCGTATGAGACACTTGAACTCACGCGTCCAAGTGGATCCCCGGAGTCCTCGTTCTTGTCAACGCCCGTGAGTCGATTGACAGGCTGGATCTCTGTTCACCGCGTTGACAATGGCCTCAGTCCTGTGCTGGTCCGCAGACGCACAGCACCTCGCCATTTATCACCACAAGGATCTTTATGAGAGGGTCCTCATCGACGTGACGCTCAAGATCACAGTAGCTTGGGGATGGTTAATGTTTTGTATCAACACGGTCTTGACTGCGCTCATCATCGTCCGCGTCCTGTGCGCCTCGCCTTGCCGCGACCATCGACGCGTCCGCTGACTGGGACACAGGTCCGTCACTCGCTGCGGACGGGAAACGGGTGGTGAGGACTTCCGTGCGAACGTCGTCGTTCGTGCTATCGTCGAAAGCGCTTCCGTCACATGGATTGGCTTACTCTTGTACGAGATTGCGAGGTGCGATGTCCTCCGAGTCGCGTGCCATCTTCCGCGATCTAACTCGTTCTCAGCCTCGCGCCCACGGGGGGTATCACTGTGAGCGATTGATTGAGAACGTCCCTCTCCTGACTGTGACGTCTATTCAGACCAATCTGGACGTGGGATATGTGTTGGCCTCTGTCCTACCCGTATTTTTTGTGAGCCGTGGCCGGCCGGGGCGGGCAGTTCTAACCGGGAGATTAGGGAATTTCTCAGACTCTCATCACTATTCGACTAGGATTCACTAGTGAACTCAGCCAGGTGAGCATGGTTGCTTGCTTGGGTGCGGGATGTTGAGGATTGGTCCAGCCCGGGTCCGCGACGCCGCTGCCAGAAGCCTCGTCCATGTCGACGGTCTACAATCTATCCGTCCCCCCAATACACCAGTCGTACGCGACCGATGAAGGTATCGCAGTCCCCCTGCTGCCTGTTCGTATTTATAGTCCCTCTTAGGAATCGCAAAATAGCGAACTCGCTTGAGAATACTACGAGAGGAAAATACCATTATATACATAATACGTACAATAAATGGAGCAGACCTGAGAGTCGCGCGAAGAGACCTGTGGTGGCCGGAATTAGACTTGACGCGGTTGCACAGCACGCGTTTGATCCCTCTCGATCTGTGCCTTGTCCGGTTCGATCACGATGGCACACCAAGCGCAATCCGAGCCACCCAAGCTGCAGCGAGCGGGGCACGCATCCCACTGCATACGATGCATACAGAGCCTGGCTCCTTCACACGTCGAATTTGACACGTCCCGGTCAGCCAGCCGTTCAGCCGTGTAGTTACAATGGCTGACCAAGCGCGAAGAATGGCCGTGGGCTTCTACTGCATAGCGTCGCTAGAACTGCTCGGTGCTGTGGAACAGAAGCTCAAAGAACACGAACGCGAAGATATCCGCCGCTGGATATGGGCCCAGTACATCCGTGCGCGGGCCGAATAATCAGGTAGCTCGATGTCATTGCTGAACCACGATTATAGGCGGCCCATATGGCTCTGGTTTCAGAGCAGGTTCATCGATGTCCCCAGCTCCGGGAACTGCCCCGTCAAGTGCCGCCAAAGTAAGTCTGGGACGTGGCCAAGTCGCGAGAGCGGGAGCTGATGCACACGATGTAGCTCGCAGAATACGATTTCCCCGACCTGATCATGACCTATGTCGCACTGCTACTCCTATGCATATTGCGTGACGACTTCAGCCAACTTGATCGGGAAGCCCTCTCTCAATTTCTCGGGTCCTGCCAGCGGGAGGACGGCAGCTTCACCATGTCTCCCGACGGTGTTAGCGATGCTGACCTGCGCACCATGTATTGTGCCTTTGCAATTGCGTCTATGCTGGACGACTGGAGCCACGTGGATATACCACGCGCCGTGCGGTATATCCAACGATGTCGGGTGAGGTTTTCCCCCAGTCTCTCTGTGAGGACTAACAAGGACCGTAGACATACGAGGGTGGCTACGGGCAGACGCCAGGCCAGGAGGCCGTTGGTACGGATATGCCGCTCTTTGCTGTAACCCTGCATGATACGACGAACCCCAGGCGGAACTACGTACTGCGCGGTGGCCTCGCTTGCCATGGCCGCAGAAGCTCCCGGTGCCCAACTGACGGAGGCCGAACATAAGGCGACCGTGCGTTGGCTGATGTGGAAGCAGCGTGCCGACGAAGGAGGATTCAGCGGACGCACCGAGAAGGTGGCCGACGCGTGTTATTCATTCTGGTGTGGTGCTGCGCTCGCAGTGCGTCATCCTATTCATTGCGATGGCATGGTCTGAACGCAGAGGGGCAGGTCCTTGGAAGAAGCGATCTCGTCGATGCTGCGCGCAACAGTGCATTCTTGGCTAGCTGCCAATTCAAGTACGGCGGCATCGCAAAAGCACCTGGCGAGCATCCCGGTGGGTTTCCTGGCGCTGCACAGCCAGGCAATTTAACTGATCTCGTGTTCATGAACCAGATCCTTTCCACACATATATGGCCCTCGCATCCTTGGCCATATATCCTTCATTCAACTCGTCCTCGGCGGTGGACGAGGATGCCTCCGCATCGTGGAAACTGGCAAGCATGGATCCCGTACTAAACGCCACCGTCAAGACGGCGGCCTGGGCCTGGGCCCGCATACCCTCGCAAAACGCTGAAAGCGATCCAGGGCCTGTTCGTCCATCCGCGTGAGGTTTGAACGTTCATCGATATGTAGAAATACTGGTTCATCTAATGACGGAGTAAAGCACTCTTTCTTATCAACAACCTTTTCGTCGCTTTCTTCGCATCGATACGACAGTAATCTATTCCTTTGGAAAGCCGTAGTTTTGTCTTTTCAGCGACATATGAAACTGCCGGTGTAATACCAACATGCTGCGCCACACATTCTCAACACGTGCGCCGCCTCCAGGCCGACGCATGTTCCTCATATGAGACTTCGCGGCCGCCCGTCGTGCGCGCCGCAGAGTGTCTATATCTTGACTCTCGGTGGTCTCGCTGAAGCCAACGAGCCCTCCTCACCCGGCCCCTACGCATCCTCAAGTCATCATGAGCCAGCCCAAGCCGTGTCTCATTGCGTACGCGTCTGTTTGATCTCGACGTCTGTTGCGTTAACCAGGTTTTACTCAGCTGCATGGGCCCCACCGGGAGTGGGAAGAGCAGTTTTATCTCATCACTCGCGCCGGGCGCCGCCCGCGTCGGCCACAAGCTCGTCTCATGCACGGCGGAGGTTCAGCTCGTCGACGCTGTCATTGACGGCGTGCACGTCATTCTCATCGACACTCCCGGCTTCGACGACACGCACAACAGCGACACGAATACCCTCCGCTTGATCGCGAACTTCCTAGAGATCTCGTGCGTCTTCTCAAACGCCCTCGCGTCTGACAGCGGCACGCTCATCATGCAAGATGCACAGGTATCAGCAGAAGCAGCTGCTCAGCGGCATCATCTACTTCCATCGCATCGCCGACAATCGTGTCGGGGGCGTGACGGCCAAGAACATGCGCATGTTCCGCTCGCTGTGCGGCGACGACGCGCTGAAGAACGTTGTGCTGTGCACCACGATGTGGGACCTCGTCGCACGCAGCCACGCGGAGCAGCGCGAGGCAGAGCTCAAGGGAGACTTCTGGAAGGACATGGTCGCGTGCGGCTCGTCTGTCGTGCGCCACGACAACACGCCTGCCAGCGCGCTGGCTGTCGTGCGCCCGATGCTTGGCCGTCAGGGCGTGGCGGTGCAGCTCCAGCGCGAACTCGCCAGCGGCGTGCAGCTGCAGGACACGGCCTCCGGCGGGCAGCTCAACAAGGAGCTCCGTCAGCTCCAAGAGCTGCACAGGTTGGAGATGGCGGCCCTGAAGGAGGAGATGGAGCTCGCCAGTGGCGCCAAGCTCCGTCAGATCGAGAACGAGCTCAAGCAGGAGAGCAACTTGCTCAAGAAGGCGCAGGAGGAGCAAACGAGGCTGCTATCGGAACGGTCCGCAGAGATTGAGAAGCTGAGACAGGAGCTCAGGCAGAAGAAGAAGCGCGGCTGTTAGATTGCAGATATGCCCTGGAACGTGTAGCGATCGTGCCCTTGGTTCACTGGTCCGGGTCCCACATACCACGAGTTTGACATCCTTTCGTGCGCCCTCGACCTGTATCGGGTGCAACATAGCGGCATGTCTGAATCGCGCCCTTGCGCCGTGGACGACCCTGAGAGCCTCATGTATGCCGTACCAAGTGGCGTCGGCCAGTATGAAAGGGCCATGTTCTTTCCCAAAGCATCTTGAACGCTCTCCGCCATGCCCACTCCCCGTCTTGACCAGCTTCTCGTCGAAGACTACGATAAGCAAGTGGCCATTGCGTACGTTGGAATTGCAGACAGTCGCGGCTCGCCCCGCTGACATGGCGTGGATCGCTGCAGCGTCTTGGGACCCACGGGAGCTGGGAAGTCCAGTGTACGTTTACGGCAGCGACAGGCGCGTCTGGACTCACTTGCGAGCACAGTTCATCAGGAAGGTCCTCGGCACTAGCCCCGCCAGTCCCGACGGCGTCGTGCCGGAGGTCGGCCATGGTCTTCGGTCCTGCACGCTGTCCATCGACCCAGTCCAAATGATAGTCGACGAGCAAGAGTGCATCCTCATCGACACCCCCGGGTACGACGACACGAGTCGCAGCGACGTGGAAATCCTCCGCAAGATCGCCGACTTCTTCGAGGTCTGGTGCGTCTGTCATACGTATGTAAACAATTGTGACTGCGAGACTGAGACGGCGCAGCATGCGCAACAAGCATATGCTCAGCGGCGTCCTCTACCTTCACCGCATCACCGACAATCGCATCGGACACATCGCGGCGAAGAACATTCGCATGTTCTCCAAGTTCTGCGGACCCCATGTCATGTCCAACGTCGTCCTCTGCACCACGATGTGGGAAGAAGTGGACCCTGCCGTGGGCGAGAGCAGAGAACAGGAGCTATGCGCGACGTTCTGGAAGGAGATGATTGCGGCGGGTGCGAGGGTGATGCGGCATGACGGCACGGAGGAGAGCGCGCTCGACGTCGTCCGAGAGCTTCTGCCACTACCGCCGATCGTGCTCCAGCTCCAGGACGAGCTCGTCAACCATAGACTCTCGCTTCCAGACACGGCAGCGGGGCAGGAGATCGGACGGGAGCTCGCGGGCGCGATGGAGGCCCACAAGCTCGAGATGACGCGCCTGCACGAGGAGCTGAGCAAGGCGCAGGACCGCGACATCCGGGGCATCCAAGACGACCTTGCCCGCGAGCATAGCGCTCTGCGTGCACGTGCTGACGAGATGCGGTTGCTGCTGCAACAACGCGACGACGAGATCAAGGATTTGACGCGCCGAGTCGCAGACAGTGGCTCACGCTTCTGGTCCTTCCTGAAGAGCATCCTTGATACCGTTCTTCCTTTGATCGTCACTGCCGGTAGAGGGCGTATGTAGATACTGCGTTATTCGAGCGGCTTTGTGTGGCGTGGCATATGAATGTGAGTTCCATGGCATTTTCGGTGGGTGGATAGAGCGAACCTTGAACGACGATCTCACCATACCCTAACGCGACGTAGGACCGTCCTGTCCTGTCCTGTCCTGTCCTCCGAAGAGGTTGGAGTATGTTAAAACCATCGATTGTTCCCACAGCAGATAACAGCATCTATGCGGCAGCGCCCCGGCGTGTCTCATACGTGGAACTGCACATGCCACCGGAGAAATATGTCTCTCAGATGACAGTGACAACAGGAGTAGCTGCGCGAGCGGCATGGGGTACAGACTTCCGAATACAGGTGACAGGCGTCCAAGGCAGCGGGTGCTATGATGATCGACCAACCAGCCGATTCCCCGGTAGGTACGTCGGCCAAGCAAGATAGGCGTATGACCTCGATTGCATGGCGCTTTATCGACGGTACTTGAACGATCATGACAAGGCAGAAAGAGAGGGTGGCTGGAAGGTTCGGGTAAGACCTGCCCGAAGCGACGTCGGTGAAAGCGGCCTCTTTCGCGGGCTCAGTTGGGTCGCCGGCGCATGTGAAAGAGTCTAGACTGACAGCGCACTCGGCCTGCACCATAGCACGCTATATCGCCGCCCTCCCCGAGGATCGCACGTTCTGCACGGCGGGTCCCGCGACCCAGGGAGACGCTGGATGCAGACCCCGTGCAAGGCCAAATTGGCGAGTGGAATACGACACAGGTGTACGTCAAGTCGTGGCGCCGGTGTAGCGAGGGTGTTCGGGAAGTGTGGGAGGAAATGACGAGAAAAGGATGCAAGAGCCTTTCAAGCAAGGGTGGCGGCCGGTCAGCTGACAGAAAGTTGACTCCAAGCTCGCGCTTCTGCATAGTACCGCGACATCATCGGGCGTCATGGGTCTTCCCTGGAACGAACGGAGGAACCCACAGCTGCAGCTGTCAAGCAAACTCGACGCACATGCATTCCCTAGGTTACCCAAAGCAGATGACACGCAATGAGACGATCTGGCGAGGCGCAATCCTATAAAACATCGTCAGTTCGTCTCCCCACGGAATAACAGGAAGGTTACTCGTCACCATGTACCCCGCCCTTGCTCTCACCGTTGTCGCTGCGTTCTTTGCACCCGCGCTGTCCGCGCCGACAACCGCGTGCACGGCCTTGAGGTTCAGCTCTGGCGTCTATGGCCCGAACAATCACGTCGTCGTGGGCGCATCAATCCCTGCAGCGGCCGGCCAAACGGTTACCGGGACAGTCGTGGTATGTATGATTGTATCGTCCCAGCTTGAAGTGGAGCGCCGGTCTCTGAACCTATTGCAAAAGGATCTCTTGACGTGCCAGGCGTACACCGCTGCGGAACCGCCCGTGGTTCGTATGGAAGGCCAGGTCATCGACGCAGACACCGACTGGAGCAACCCGGCAGCCGCAATGAGCGGGAAGACAGTCGAGGACTCCAATGAGCTTTCGTTCGTCGCCGAGGTGCCCAACGGTTCCGAGCACTTGAACACTGGGATCAGCGTTGTCTTCTCTGGCGGCGTAAGTCATCCGACTCACGGGCGCTTCGTATTCATATGTCATGCGCAGACCCTGGAGAACTTCAATCACGTACTGGAGAACGTTGGGATCCTCTACAGCTTGGAGTAACTTGAGCACGGGCCGAGGCTCGTCGAATCTGTATATTAGCAATTGTCTTTCTGGTCTGGGACAGCGCAAGCCACATTCCACTGGAATTTTCGAGGCAGGTAGCGGGTCTGAGCGCTGACAGGCTGCACGTTTGACGACAGCAAGGCAACGGAAAGGACACGTCGAGTACCGGTGATGGCCGGAGACGCTCTTGCCCTTCTGCCACAATCTTGTTTCTGCCCTGCGCACATTCACGGGCACCATGACCGAGCTAGTGCGGGCTCTTCCCCCTTTCTCTCGCGCTCTGTGCGTTGCAGCACTCAGTACGACTATCCCAGTTATCTTTGGGCTGCTCCCATACGGGCAAGTCATTTTCAACGCTCAGTTGGTCAAGGCCAAGTACGAAGTAAGCAGAGGATAACTCTCGTGAAAGTCCTTCATGATTAATGCTTACTTAGGGGTGGAGATTACTATCGACTTTCTTATACGCGGGGGCCTCGCAACCGTGGCCGGGCAGTGGCTGGCTGGTGCTGTTTTATCTCTATATTCTCGGGTTAGAGACCCGTTTACACCTCTTCTACTTCTAAGACTCATCCCAATTGATATAGCCAAGTGGTTGTCACATTGGAAGATGATTTCTACCCGACACGGCCGGCCGATCTTTGCTGGCAAGCAGTATTAGCAGCAGCTGCAATCATCGTACGCTCTTTGTAGACCGACATACACACGCCTAACTAAATTATTAGGTGATAAACCTCCCACTGCGCACGATGATCCACTTCCCTGCACTTCTGGTTGCGTTCAGCACCGTGTTGGCCGGCGTCTCCGCCCGAAAGCACATTTCCTTCATCCAGGGCTTCCTAACTCTTCCGACGCTATGGCTCGGGCCCGCCCTGATCGTGCTCCAAGTCGTTGCGGCTGGCTCCGCTGCCGCAGCTCTTCCCGGTCTTTCTGGTTTTGTGATAGGCTATCTCTGGGCGCTCCTCATTCAACGCAAATCCCCGGTCCTGATGGCGCCGATCCCCGTGCAGTTCCTCTTCCCCGAGCAGCCTGATAGGCAACGATTCTATGCCAAGCCCGACAAGACTGCACCGCGTCGCTTCGGTATGCGCACGTACAACGATATCAACACGGCCGCCCATGCGCGCCCGGGATCTCGCATCACGCGGACCAACTTCCGCGACATGCCTGCTTGTGCGTCCTGTGGATAGGCTGGCTGCCGTGACACTGTACACTACCTGCGGGGCATGACATTATCGTACGATTGGACCCAGCCCCTAGATTCCTGGATATCTGACGCAGTGCGCGATGAGATCAACTCGATGGATACAGTGAGTGCGGCTCTCGGCCCTCAAACGAAAAGGATAGCTGCTACCAGTGCAACGAAGAAGAATGCGGTATTCGCGGAGAGCGCGCGAGCAGAGTTGCGCTGGAAGCCGCTGGTGCTGCTTCCCCGCAGCTTATCGCGGTCCTCGGCGTCCAGCCCGTTCGACGTTTGCAGGGTCAGGCCATCGACGGCCGCGGTGTTGTGCAACTTGGTGGTGTGCGACGTGGCGAACGTCTGCATGCTGTCCAGCGGCTCGTACGACGACTCGGTGAGGAACACGAGCGCGATGGACGGGCCGGGCACGCGGACGGGGCAGACCCCGGCGGAGCAGGCGATGGTCTCGGTCTTGTGCTCGCCGCGCAGCAACCCGTCGGACTCGAAGTACCCTCCGAAGGACTGTGAGTCGCACGTCAGCAGAGTCACGGTTGGGGCGACGGTCCCGCTTACTTGGCCAGCCCAAGTGATTCCTGACTTGCTCAGCACGCTCTCACCCAGCATGTACCTACACCCCGATGAGCGAGGCGCGCGACGCGGCGAGGGGGATAGATAGCCTACCTGACTCGGACCTGCGCGGCGTTAGAGGCGATCCGTGCCGTGTAGTCGTGGCCGCCCGACTTGTCGCTCATGAAGTTGAGCAGAAGGATGCGCGCGGGCTGGTTGTTCTCGTAGATGACGTATCCCGGGGTATACACGTCCCCCGCGTTCGCGCCGAGGTCCGCCACCCGCGCTTTGCCCGTGTTGCCCAGGGCCTCTGCGACCGCCAACAGGGAATACATGATGGGCCCGACAGTCCATTGGAAGGGCGCCGAGGCGTTGTGCGGGGGAGGGACGAAGGGCTGCAAGCGAAATGTGAGACTTCATAAAGGGCAATACTGATTCGTGATGCGAACGTTATAGTACGCTTTCTGCCCGCCGAGGTGAAGCATCATGTGCGTCCAGTCGCTGGCGGCGAGCTGGGAGGGTCTCGTCAGCCAAGAATGCCCCGCAACGGAGCGGGCGATGCAGACCTGGAGCGCAAGGTCGGTTGCCCAGAGTGCAGATGCAAATGCGTCACTGAGGCCAAGGAAGCCGTTGCACGAGGCCGTGTTGGTTTCGAGCAGGATAACGGGCTTTCCGGCCGCGGTGGCAGCGGTGACCACGGCCGTGTATTTGTTCTTGTAGTCCATCGCGGCGCTATGCTGCGTGCAGAAGTTGGCGTTTAAGTTAGTCATCCAGAAGAAAGACGTTGCATACCTTCGTATAATACTCCAGAGTCTCCTGAGCATCATCAGGATTGAGGCCGGGCCCATGACAGTTCTGCCTGGCATAGTTTTCTACGCGATGTCAGGTTTATGCCATCAACTGAGAAATTCGATTGACCAACGATGAAGCTATTCATTACATTGCCGACTGCGGGGAATAGGACTGGTGAGAGACGGTGTTTCATCAAAGGACGTGACTTACAGGTCTCCAAGTACTTGTAATCGTTCAGGAGTTGCGCGTATGACCAGCTGCAACAGACGGCGGGCCCTCCCAACTTGTTCTTGTTCTTGATCTTTGGGCTCGCTGCGATGGCGTCGACCACGGTCTGGAACTCCTGCATATAATCAGGGACGTCGTATCCATCTGGCCTGCCATCGTATAAACACCTTGCACGGCACTGAGGGAGAACCTCTACACCATACCTGTAGTGATGGTCCTTAAAGAGATCTACTCTGAAGTCAGACGGAGGCGCAGTCACAATGGAAGTCTACTTACCAGGCTCATTCCCAAGTTGCCTGAGAGCCCAGCGTCAGTACGTCAAATGCGGGCGGCGAGAGCGCAACAAAACCTCACCAGCTCCAAAGATATTCTCCCATGATTTCCTCACCACGCTCGATGATGTCCAAGCGCGGTGGGTTCCTAGGGGCGCACGTAAGGCGTTGCGCCTACCTTCAAGGCTAGCGACTCACGTTACGTTCAAGGGGATGCCTACTCTAGATCAACATGCAGCCCGGCATGGGTGGCCAGGAGGTTGGCTCACCGAGGAACCATTGGATGCCCAGCAAGTTTGACGTCTCGCGAAGTGCCTCGAGGATTGACGGCTTGTAGAAGATCGTAGGTGTTTCCGTCTGGCGGGCATTAAGACGGACGATATGACGCCGCAGCCCGAGCAGAATGCCGCACCACTCCGGAAGGCCCGACACCGTTGAGCTTGTCCATGACGGCGTCGCCGGGCAGCTCATCGACCATCTGTGCTTTCTCCTGCGTGTTCCCGCCGAGACGCAGCACCGGGGGGCCGCCGCGCTCCTTTACCGTGGACATCAAGTTCAGGAATTGCGGACGCAGCCACGTCCTGCCACAGCGCTAGTGGTCAGCCGCAGGTGGGGGTGCGACATTATGAGGCGGACGCGCACCTGTTGGGCCCGACTGCACCGTGCGTGCGCGGTGAGCATCCGATCTGCACGAGATCCCCATGGGGGACGGAGGGACGGGGACGCACTGACGGCCTCCGCGAGCGCCATTTCGATGCTAATGCCGAGGAAGCTCCCCAATTGCTCCTTGCTCGCCTTCGGGTTGCCCGACGTGTCCAGCTCGATGGCGAAGTCGAGCGCCGGCGCGGGGTTGGGCAGCGGCGGCTCCTGGAGCGGCTGGGACGGATCGTAGGCCTGCCATCCCTGCGCTCGATGGTGTCAGTCCGTCCCACGACCGATTGCGGCATTGCGCGCGCAGACCTTGTAGGTGTATCCCGGCGTCGGACGCGGGACGGGGTATTCGTAAATCGACACGTCCGCGCGTGTGACCGCGAACGAGGAGATGGCCAGCAGGCCGCTGAGGAGAGGCAGCATGGAGGTCGGGTCTAGCAAAGGAATGTGAGTGTAAGCGGTGGAAGGCAAGCAGGGTCGAAGTGTGACTGCTGCGGACGGACAATGAATTTCTCACCCTCACGGTTGATGGCAAGTCGCGGCCGTGTAGGCGCCGAGGGGGGATATCAGTCACATCCAGGTCCGCAGACCTGAGCACCGGCGCAAAATGTAAGACAAGTAGCCTTCCATGGCTGGCTGTCAAGGGCCAGGGGTGATACGCAGAGATCTTCTGTACTGCTCGCAGACTGCTCTCATGTCTCAGCTCCACCACCGTCGAGGACATTCCGCGGCTCTGTTAGAGTTTGCGCAGCAAGCACTTTGGCTTGGCAAATCATCGATCATCCCGTGCAGGAACGCGTCTATAGATAGACGCTGCACCGCGTTGCCATCGCAACCCATGCAGAACGGACCACGCTGTACGTCAGTATGAGGAAATTTTGACATCTACATAACCTTCGCGCGAGCGGGTTGGATTATCACTGTGTACGGAACTACTACCAGTGCACTGCAAGCAGAGGCTGACCAGGCGCCCGACCATTATACTTATTCGTGAGCTCTGGCACTGGAAGAGGGTAATAATGGCATTGGACGAGTCAAATATTACTGTATGTGCATCCGTCCTGTACAAGTAAGCGTCGTACATGCTACAAGATTGAGTGTTCTGGCTGATGTGTACTGTGTGTGCGTGTAGTTGTGTCCGACGTTATGCGACGAGCGAGAGCCCTAAGCGCCTCGCGAGCGGGAAGGTGACCAGGCGCGCGGGGCTGAGGATGGGCGGGATGATCATGCCGCCCGCGAGCCCGCGGCGGTGCCACGAGTCGACGAGCGGCTGGCCGAGGGCAAAAATGGTGAACCAGACCCACAAGCGGCCGGGCCATCCGCCAACACGATGGCCCGTGACCTTGCGGTAGATGTTCTCGCCGATGACGAGCAGGCCGTGGATGAAGAAGAATGAAAAGACGCGGCTGTCGAGCCCGTGGCCCATGGCGTACATGCCGAGGTCGTGGAACGCGCCGCTCGCCGCGAAGGTGCCCAGGATGATGCCCACCCGGCCAAATAGCAGGCCCAATGGGTAGCCGCCGCAGACGAGGAACGTTTGGCGCAGAATCTGGTGCCAGCGGCGGGCCCAGAGGTCGTGCAGCGACGTTGCCGCCCACGGCGCGTCCCAGACTGGCGGCCAAGACGCGGGCGAGTGTCGCAGAAAGACAACGCCAGCGAGCGTGAGCAGGTCGTAGCACATCTGGAATCCCGCGAGCAATGCAAAGCCCGTGCAAGTGTGGAGCAGCGTGCTGACCGCATAGCGCTTGAGGGGCGGGAGGTCGGGGTAGAAGATGCTCCCTCCGGTTGGCTGGTTGACGCCGGGCCAGAGTTTCAGATAGGCTTCCAGATGGTCCAGAACGAGGAAGGAAACGATCGTGCTCGTCATAGTCGCGCGTAGGAACGCGCTCCGTTCGAGCGGACGCGTCGGGGCTGGTACATGGAGGCCGGTGCCTGCGCGTATACGTCAGCCTGGGTCATATTGCACGCCCGATCGGTGGGGACTTGCCAGTGCCAAAGTCCCAGCCGATGCCGCGCACCGCGCACAGGAGCTCGATCGCGTCGCGGAGCCCGGCAAACGCGCCCCAGGGCCGATGCGGCTTTTGCACGGCCTGCTCCCGCTCGACGGCCGGCGTGGCCTGCTCGCCCGGCACCTTCTCGCCCAGCTTGAACCGCCCGCGCGGCGTGAACGAGAATTCAATCGCGCGGGCGACGGCGTAGATGCCCAGCAGCCCTAGGAAGTAGTCGAAAACTTGCCATTAGCGTTGCCAAAGATGGACTGGCACACGACCACAGCACACGCGTACCTAGTGCCCAGTTGTACTCGTTTGCGCCGGGCGGGGTGAAGTAGTACGCAAAAAAGACGCGCGTCGTGCCCAGCAGCACCAGCGGGAACACCAGCAGCCGCAACACCCACGTGTTCGGGCGCCGCGCGAGGTATGACACCGTCAGCAACGGCGCAAACGGCGTCAGCAGTATCCAGAAATTCCATGGGGTGATGGGTGTGCGGTCTTCGGGGTACGGTATTATCCAGTCGTGGTACCATCGCTCTATGTCCTGGAGTTCAATCATCGAGGGTCGTAAGTAAACGGTGCGCAGGCGCTCGCATCAAGCCGCCGCCGACGTGACATCCGATGACGGAGACGCCGGTCCATTCCAGGAGGTTGTCAGCACGCTGACAGGGTTCGCCACAGACTTATGTTGGAAACCATTCTCTAGGTAGAAAGTGTCCAGCGGACAGAAATTCGCATGATTGGAATATGAGAACATCGGAGGCCGCGGATGCATTCTTCAATCTTATCTTATCTTCGGAGCCATTGATCAAGAGCTTCCGTGATAGTTGAGTCCTGGTGCAAACGATCCCCTCCAAGCCACCCCGGACATGCAGCGATAAAAACTGTTTGGATTGGTTCTGTGGAGACTTTTGGATGCCAACGACCCCGCAGATGCACTGGAACACGAGGATTTGTCGTTGTTGGCGAAGTTTCGGCAGAAAATACAGCTATATTGCGAATAAATGTATTTTATCTGCCTATAATCGCTGCATTCAAGTCTAATTTGCAGTTTCTTGCACTGGAAAGAACCAAAGAACAAAATGATTCCGACTCCGACTCCGGAGACAGCCGAAGCACGTTCGGCAAAACCCGCTTCCGTTCCGCATCTCTGCTCCGAACCGCGACATTGTCTGAAGTTCGTCATGGCCGACCAGCAGGACGCGCGGCTGCAGTACGAGGCGGCGCGAAAGACGCTCATAGAAGCTTTGCACAAGAAACGGGCTGCAGATAAAGCCCTCGTGGGTGCCTCTCGGATTCCCACTGCACAGCTTTGTGGCTTAACCCAGCCAGATTGCGATCGAAGTGCAAATATACAACTTTGAGGGCTCCTATCTCGCCGAGACGGCGCAACACAACGGCGGCAACATCATCCAGGGGTTCGACGGCTACCTGAAGAACCAAGCGACGACGCGCCGCCGTCCCGAGCCAGGCGACGCGGACCGCATATTCTCGAATAGCTCAGCGACGTACCGCGATGTGCGTCATTCGCCAGCTGCTGTAGTATTAAGACCGGTGCTAATCGTTTGGTAGTCACTCGATGCACATGAAGATGGGCAAGACTCTGCGGATGACCTGCCCAACGCGGCTGCGAAGCGCGACCGGGGCGCGTCGCGCAAACGTCGTGCAACACTCGGCACACGTGACACTGCGAGCGGCGATGAGGCCGAGGTCTCCAAAAGCGGAAGACCCGCTAAGCGTGCTCGCACCGGGGGCGATGAGTGACTGTATCATTATGCACATGCATACCATGTGGTGAGCTCTCTCGTTCCTCGCCTTCTCATCGTAGCGCTGAGTCTCCTGCCAGCCTTGTACTGCTACATGCTGTAATTTAGATGCAATTCTAGGCGAAGACTAATCGTGCTCAACTTGAAAGTGTACCGGTTCAAAAACTGCCAACCCCCTGACTAGTAACCTATCCTCGTCCTACATTCAATGAGAAGGAAGTCAAGGGTCATCGTGTGGCTGCCTGAGACGCTCAACGTGGACATGTTACAGGTACAAACTCTAAATCTACTGCGGACGCCGAACAGATGGATCCACACGCCGCCGCGTTGTTCCGAGGCGCTCACCAAGTTTTACGTCGTCCCTGAAAATCTTGCCCTCCTTTGTCCTCTTCCAGCGTTCTACCTTATTGCTTTATGAGCAAGCTCGAGGACCTTCCCCATGAGCTGCTCATCCTTATTTTCGACTACTTCGCTCCCATTGGCGACACGACGCTGCTTGGCCTCGCGCTGACGAGCCACAAGCTCGGCGACGCAGCCACCGACGTGCTGTACCGTGTCGTGAGCCTGACCACCGAGAAGCAGCTCCGGCGTTTCGGCAGACTATTGTCGCGTCCATTGTCCGTCGCGGGCAGACTACCGCTCCTTGTGCGCGTACGCAGTCTCTCCACTGAAGGCGGTGACACATTCGCCGAGCGGCTTGCTGCGCGCATCATCGACGCGTGTCCCAACCTCATCTCGGTGCAGACGAACGCGCACATCCTATTCGACCTCTGCGCGTCGCGTCGCAGCTACCGCACGATCTTCTGCCTCTGTCCCGGCGTTTACTGGCCGGACGTGGCGCGGCCGCACAACCAAAGCTATTTCGCGCACCTCGAGCGGCTGCACGTCCCCGGGCTGCAAGAACCCTTCACGCCGCGGACGATCACACCCGAGACATTCCCCCGGCTCCGCTTCCTCAGCGCCGTGCTCGAGATGGGGTACGACGGCACGCCCGTGAGCCGGCGCTTCGTGCGCGACTTCGTCAACGCGCTCCTCCCGCTGCCCAAGCTCGAGCGCGCGCTATTTTTTGTCGATCCGAAGGCGAGCGGGCACCTCTACGCCGTCTTCCAGGAGAGCGGCGACCGGCGGATCTGTCTTGCCGCGCATACGTACTGGTACGAGTACCCGGAGCCCGAGCAGGCGGTCTGGTACCACACCATGCACAACATGCACGACATATTCCACACCGGCGTCCCCGCGCTCGACCTCAAGCCCGCCGGCGCGCTCTCGCAGCCGCCTCCCTGCATAGACTACGCTACAATGGATTACTGGGTGCCGTAACCCCTCTCCCTCCTAATTTCCATGTGCCATCCGCAACCTCAACCTTCTATTTATATATTATCTGCTATACAACGACCAAAATAACTGCATTCGCGCGCGCATTCGTCATTCCACGGGTCGAGTGATCCTCGCCGCGGACAGCGACGATCGCGCGCGCTGACGCCCATCCCTTCGGACCGATGACCGACAGCGTCAGTAGTACATGCCGCGCGGCGTTCGCTCCCAGGTATATAAACGGCGTCAAGGTGTTGCACGGTTGGCTCGACCCTCAGTCCACATTCACGTCCACGTCCACGCGTCATGCAGTCCTTCGCCCTCGCCGCTGCCGTCCTCGCGCTTGCCGCGCGCTGCGCGGCTTCGCCCCTTGACGTTGAGAAGCGCGTCGTTTACGACCCCCAGGTGCTTTATCCCGCGGGAGGCACCGTGTGGACGCTCGGACAGCGCCACAACGTAACCTGGGACGTGTCCGACGCGCCCCCGGCGAGCCAGATCTCGAACGGCGCTGCCATCTACCTGCGCAAGGGCAGCAAGACAATCACGAACCGTTCGTTGTCTGCTTGATGCTGGGGCTGCCTCTCACGGTCGCTTAGATACCCTTGCAAGTGGTTTCAGCTTGCGCAGCGGCCGTCATGAGATCACCGTCCCGACTGACATTGAGCCTGGTACTGACTACCGCATTGTCTGTGCGTAACCGGGCAATGCACTTGCGCGCCGTAAACTGACGCTGTCTCGCCCAGTGTTCGGCGATTCAGGCAACTTCGGCCCGCAATTCACGATCACTGCGACCAAACCTGTCTTCTGGGGATACCCACCCATCCTCTACCCGTACATCGGCACGAGATGGACGGCTGGCTCGACACACAACGTCACCTGGTCCACCGCTAACGCACCCAAGGATATTGCGAACAAGGGAGCCATCTACCTGTGCCAGAATCGCACTAGCACCTCTCTGGAGTGTGACAATACGGGTTCGTGCGGCTCTCCGTTTCTCCGGTGTCTCATGTTAACGAGTTCCACCTCCCAGTTCGCCTCTCCACCGGCGACTTCGATCTCTCCACGGGTAGGCACGAAATCAAGATTCCGTCCAACCTGAAGCCTGGCAAGTATCAGATCAGTCGTACGTCCTTTCCCTCAGTGCGCATTCGAGAAGCTGAAGGCCGTAGTTTTCGGATACTACGATAATCACAGCTCGCCTTTCTCCATTACCGACTAGTGAGAAATGCGCGCATTGTAACGCGTCTGTGACCTGGACTATGGACTCGACGAGCAAGCCTGTCACTTATGCAGTTCATGTACACTACCGAAAATTATAGTATCGTTAAACAGCTTCAATGAAACCAGATCTTCTCTTGTTTACAAACCCATCTTCCATTTCCACAAGTTCCCTTCGGCTTTTCGAGCAAATTATCAGTGTTCCGGGGCTTGCCGCCAGCCGTGTCCTGAAATCGTCTTCGCTCCTCCAAAACGGCGCCAACTGAGTGCGCAACCGGTCGGTTACAAGTCTCGACATTGCGCCATTGCTCAACACTAACCGGCGTGCCTCCTTGTATGCCTTGGCGCGAGCACAACGTCCAGAAATGACCTGGTGTCCTCTCCCGTGCAACTCCCGTGGTCGTCTTTCCCAGGGCTTTCCTTGATCTGTCGACCTGCCTGCATCTAGGCCAGACGCGCCTTCTCCGATAATATCAGACCGATGGCTTTCTGGATATGCTTGCTGGGCTGCACTCGACCAGCGTGATTGTATAAGCCGCCAACGGTTGGGCCAGGACAAGGCCGACGCCTCCGCTTGGCGTGTGCCTGGAACGCATCCTATCCAGGCCCTAGGTGTTTTTCCCTCCAGTACCTTCTGAATGTACTCCGGCTCTATGGATTACAGCATCCCACCGCCGTCCTGGAACAGGTCTGGGTATGGGTCAGGTCTGCTGCGGATGCTATGATTCTGGGGAGTGTGTTGGCCATCATGCTACATTTCGACTAGCGATTTTTGGCGTCCTCTTCAGAAGTATTCTAGCCCGATGACGTAAGCGAGATTGCTATATCTCGACGATTTATTCTGGCGGCGTTGTATGCTAAGGCCATACGCCGTATCACTTGGGAGTTCACTCCGTCCCTTTTGGGCCACTTCACTTGCTTGAGGGTCATTTTGTGGGCCTGAGATGCATTCGTATGTGTTGCATCATCAAGGAATCCGAGGCTGGACACCCCAATGGTGAGCGTCAACATCGACTTGGCCGGGATTTCACGGACGAGGTCGATGCGCGCTTTTAGTCTATACGCTCATCTCATAGTAGCAAGGTCGCACGAATCGCGGATTCCGACGCTAAGCCATCATCGGCGGTAGCATCCGCTTCGGCCCTCTGACGGATATAAGTGGACCCTCCGCCAGGCCTGCATGGCGACACACCCCACTGTCCCCCTCCTCCCCCCATCTGCGTCGTCGCACCGTCATGCAGTCATTGATCGATGCGACGCAGGCGCAGAAGGACATGATTCACGTGACGGAGCTCGTGTATGTCGCCCATACACACACTCAGCGCACCAGCCAACACGTCACAGCTACGGACCGTACATGTGCGGAATGTTCTTCAACCTCATTCTGTGCGTTCTCCTACACTGCTGGAGCGCTTGCTCATTGAACCTCACAGCTACGGCGTGTCGTGCACACAGTTCCACTTCTACATCGTGCAATTTCCGAAGTGCGTATAGCCCTCGCTTTGCCGGGATCCTTCACGTTGACGATTTTCCTACCAGGGATCGCATGTGGATCAAAATCTTCGTGAGTGATCGTCCTCGAGCTCGCCGTCGCCATTGAACGGTAGCGCGGCGCGTGGTAGCTGTGGTCAATGTTCCTCACCTCGACTGCCAACACGGTCCTGATCATGTACGTCGCCTACGTCGACATGATCAAGAACTTTGGTACGTCTTCCCATGACCGTTGTGATCCCACAACCCGTCTCACCAAGTTTCAGGCCTCGACATCGTGGGCGGAGTCCCCAACACAGGTGCGACATCCACTCGATCTTGTTTGAAATGCAGGGCTTAATCGTCTTCTTCCCCAGGTTTCCCGATCAGTGAGCTATCCCGAGCGCCTTGTTTGCATGTTGCTCATGAACATTTCCGCAGACTCTTGCATAACAGTACGCCGGGAAAGGACCTGGTGCCCGTGAATCTCACCTCCCCACAGGGAGTCATTGCGGCTCAAGCCCAGCTGTTCTACGCATGGCGCATCCACAAACTCTCCAAGAGGTATGCGGTCACGGTCATAATTACCGGCTTGGCGCTCGCTGGCCTCGGTACGCCCGCCATGTTCATGCTTGAAGCATTCTCATCGGAACAATTTCAGTCGGGGCATTCGGCATTGGCATTATCCTCGGTGGGCTCGCCTCGTATGCCGAATCCTACAAGTATAAGCCCTACGCCATTCTCTGGCTCATCGCTACGGTTGTCTGCGACGTCCTCATCGCAGTCGTGCTCGTGATCTTCCTGGTACGCCTCTCAAGACCGCTGCGACCGCGTTTCTCACACGTTGGCGGGAACGTCTCAGCGCTCCAAGAAGAGTGGCATTCAGGCCACCGACGATACCGTCGACATGATCATCAGCCGTACGTCTCCCGAGCTTTCCCTTTGAACCTACTCATCCGCCACTGCAGTCACGGTCCGAACCGGCTTGGTCACCGCTCTCACTGCCGTGTTTGAGCTCGTTTGCTATCTTGTGTTCACGGTGCGTTGTTCAGACTCGGCATTGGTTATCCAACTGCTAAACTGAGGCATACGGGCAGTCAAACGGAGCGTACGTCTTCTGCTATTACCACATGTGATCCAGGAGCGCTAACCCATCTGCGCAGGCACCTGGCTTTCGGTTTCGTTCTTGCAAAGCTCTACGTCAACATGGTCTTCTCTTCCTTGAATTCGCGTCGCACCATGGGCACGTCGTCGGAGCGCGGCGTGAGTGGACGCCGATGTCTCGTCTTCACACCCGGCTCACGCGTCGCAGCAAACTGGCCCCGACGCCATCTCTCTGAGCGCGATGAACACCGCGCACGTATTCGTCACTGTCGAGTCTCACCGCCAGCGAGACCGCGATCCCGACCTCGAGCACGACTCCACGGTGGACGACGGCAAAGTCAACCACGGCGCGCTCACGTCCTCCCGGCCTCGCGGTTCGTACAAGGTCGACAAAGGCGACAACAGCGACGGCGATATCACCCTTTGAGCCACGGGAATCGATTGGGTATATGTTGGCTCGATTATGATATCGCACTCTGTATCTCTCAATATCAAGGAGGCTTTTGGGTTATGTAACGCTCGTTTAGAATCGCATCTTCAATCTTCAACACAGCGCGAGGCATATTAAAACATTTATATTTGCTTCTGAAGGTTTCAAGTCAACGAGTTCCATGTATGTATGCGGCGAAACAGACGGGGCCAAGGCAGAGTTCGCGGGGGTCGTAACGTGAAAGCAGGAAAGCAAATGACGGGCGCGAGCAGCTCATCTATCATGCGATAGAACACAGGTGCAAGACGCGGACAGAAGGATAAAGAGGATGCAACAGGGGGTATTATCCTACACGAAGTTGAAGGGTCGTGTGACTGGTCGTCTCGGAACTCTGCCCTATAGCCAATAGGTCAGACTGTGCGCAGGAGCATGAATGGGGAACGAAAGGACGCACCATGTCATGTTCAGCTGCGTTGCGCACCGTCGAGCGGCGACGCGAAGGGATCCCCAAAGCTCGTGGCGAAGAGCGGGCTCACGGGCGTGATGGCGCGCACGACTCCCTCAGACGGGGCCGCCAGCGCGGCGCGCGGCGGCGACTTCGGGCGGACGGGCTCGTCGAGGTCGGCGCCGACGTCCACCGCGCCGTCCGGGTGGTGGATAATCGTCACGAACGGGCTCATCGCGCGGGGCTCCACCGGCGAATCCGTGTACGGCAGCATGCTCGTTCCGCCGACGGCGTCGAGATCGGTGTTGCTGTGATCAGGCGTCGGGCGGTTCATGCTGGAGCTGACGGAGACCGGGCGGTGCGCGAACGACGCGGCGGGGCTGCCTGGAATCCCAACAGACGACGCAGAGAGCGGCGCGTTGCGGTGGTACGCCCAAGCCGTCGGCGGAGGTGCCAATGTCAAAGGTTGCGCCGTAGTGGGGGACGTGTATGCCATTTCCTGCGTTGCGAGCCTGCTGTTAGCGACGGGGGTACCGTAGCTCTCGACTGAGGAAGTCTCGGGATGGCGGAGCATGCGACGCTGTTGGGTCGCGCTGGCCTTGCTCCAGCTCGGCGGCGGGCCGGTGAACATGCCAGCAAACTGACCCTCGCTCTCGCCAGTGTGTAGGGAACCGTTGTCGCTGCTGCTGCGGGGAGTAACGAAATCCCAACCGCTGTCAGGACGCCTGCGCGTGAAGATCGCGGGCCGCTGTGACCATTGCTCGCGTTTTGCCCGACGACGCCGAATGAACATGAGGCGTATGCAGCACAGCAGCGCAAGTGAGATGAGGAGGAACGAGACGACGCTGATAGCCACGATCGCGGGCTTCGACAGCATGGAGCGCGGGCGAGCATTGGGTCCAGGAGCAGTGCTGTTCGACGGGGAAGAGGGGTCCGTTACAGAGGGGCCAGTCGGAGGGAAGCCATTTCCATCGCCAGGTAGCGGTGATGACGAGCCAGGGGGAATTGTAGGAGTTATGCTCCCACCAGGCGCGGGCGAATCTCCTGGTTGGTGCCCCGGCCCCGCGGGTGCAGGGCCGTCTTCGTCGTCATCGCTTGGGTTCGGGTTGTGCGGGAGTGCAATTGGATTTGGGACAACACGGGTCGTCGTGTGACCGGCGCTGCTGCCGGGCGTGCCGTTCCCTGGCGGTGTGGGCGTAGTTACGGGAGCAGACGTGGATGTAGGCTTGGGGATCGAAGTCGTCTTGGTCGTCCGCGTAGTCGTTGAAGGCGGCGGGGGCGGCGGCGGAGGCGGCGGCGGTGGGGGAGGAGGGGGAGGGGGCGGAGGATCCTCCGGAGGCGGCGCAGGGTCCTGAGGCGTCGAGTCCGCGCCGAGGAACTCTGCTACAGAGTGGAGGAGGTCTAGCACCAGTCCCATCGAGGGCCTTGCGAACTAGACAGTCGGGATCGGGTGCTATACAGCTATAAACGAGCGGACACTTTGGAACGAGCGAGCGGCGACGCCGCGGGTGGGCGTGGTGCAGACGGGAGCGCTGCACTTGCAGAGAGGAAGAGAAGGTGCTTGCCCCCGCTCCGCTGATTTGCTGGCTCCTTTGGCGCGTGGGATTTGTTACGCGACATCATTCGCCCCCGGGTCCGTCGGCAAGGGTGTTCGCCGGCTCATCCCGCGATTTTTCCGCTCCTTGTTCTCTTCGTTGTCTGCTTTCTGGCCCCGAATGTACCAGCTCTGCCTTGGCTCGCACCCACGCTCGTTCGAAGGCATCCCGCGCGACTGCTCCTAAATTTGACCTCCTGCGTCATCGCCGGAGCTTCCGTTGATGCCAACCATATGGCCTCATCCTCCGCTGGTCCGCGCACCGTACAGGTCGTATCCATCATCCTCAACAAGGAAACGGACAGCTGTCTATCTCTGGATTCATATCCTTGGGTTTTCTCTCGCCTGCGTGCTCAGCTCAGCTCTCTTGAACCCAGTCACTCACGAATTCTGGACCAGGCTGGACCCTCCAAGTGTATCTGATGCATGATCATCAGACTCTCCCAAGCGGGGAAAAGCGACCTTCGCGGGAGCATCGTCGCTGTGCAAACTGTATGTATCTGATGGGATTTCTTGACTGACAGAAACGATGAAAGTACATTATTCGACTCGGGCAGCCACAGACGGTTGGATTATCAGTACAGTTCGAACTGGAGTACCTGTTTGCCATTCCTCCAGACACTGAACGGCGCACCATCATCATCTTCAGTATCTCCGGTGACAATGGCGAAGCCAGGGCGCGCGAGCGTGAGGCTCTTCATCGCACGCTCCATCTTCCTCGACGAGCTGTGGTCGAGGAAGTGAATCTTACCCAGGTGCTGGGCGACCTCAGGATGCTGGGCCAGATGCGCAAAGGCTGGGCCCTTGATGCGCGTCCCGCCTCTTCCGCTCATGGACAGGAAGCGGATGTTGGCGCACGAATTGCAGATGGAGAGCATGGCCGCGTCCGTCAGCTGGTGGCATCCGTCGATGACCAGATGCACGAGGTTCGGGCAAGCCGCGGCGAGCAACGCTACGTCGGCGTCGCTGATTTGCCACCAGCCGTGCTCGACGATGAGCACCTCCAGCCCGCGAGCGAAGGACGCATCTGCGTTGGCGATATCGCGTATGTGCCGTCTACCATGGTTTCAGTCAACTCTGAAGATCCCATTGCGGGCTGCTGACGCACGTTTCGAACCAAAGGAAACCTTCCACGAAACGAAGGGACTTGACGCCGGGGCGAAGGCGCTGGATATTCCACTCGCGGCTGTTCTTGAGTACGACTGCCTGCGAATCGGCATACCGCGGCTCGCGCGCGCTGCACTCGCCTAGGGGCGGCCCATGCTCCACGCCGCCAAAGTTTGCCGTCAGGCTGTCCTCGGATTCACCGCCCGAGCCATATCCCCGACGGGAGTATTCGTCGTCGTCGGCATCCTCGTCATCCTCGTCTTCATCCATATCGTCTTCGTCTTCGTCTTCGTCTTCGTCTTCGTCTTCCTCACCGTCGTCGCCGCCTTCTTCGTCCGATGCTGTCTGGCCGGGAAGCCATTCCATGGGCGGCGGCCCATCGTCATCGTCATCGTCGTCACCCCTGCGGGCTCGCCTTCCGACACGCTGAACCTTGGGGAACGTACTCGGCTGGCGCATAGGGACGATGACCGGCAGCGGCGGCAGCGGGGTGAGGTCGCGTAACGTGCGTACGGGCGGGAAGGTCAGCAACGGCGGCAGCTCGGCGTCGAAGTCCTGGGCTGATGTCGACAGAGAGAAGACTGGCAACGGCGGCAGCGGCGTGAACTGGAACCGCCCTCGAGCTGTCGTCGAAGGTACCGGCGGGATCAGCGTGGGAAGCGGTGGCAAGTCGTCCAGAATGTGAGTGGCCGCTGGAACCGTGCTCGGGGTGTTGCTCTGAGCTTCCGCGACAGGAACTTGGGGTACATGGCGGAAGTGGCAGTCGCGGCCCCTCATGCAATGGCCTCAGTGCACAGGTTCAGATCCAGCGTTCCAGGTGCGAATATCTGGGTGCGTACCTTGGCTATAGAACCGGCAGACCGGCGGTGTTTGCGCAGGCCCGTCGTGGCGAAACCTGCAATGTGCGCCGCGCATACACAAGCCTGCTGAGGTGTGAGCGTCTCTTCGAGCTTCAAGACAGCTTTGTGTACGCACCCCTCTTATGAAAGCGGCAAGGCGCATTGCCACCGTCAACGTCGTGCAGGTCGCCACAACTTGCGCGCGTGCATTTTCCTGACGATTCGTCAGGCAACCGCGCGCGCTGCGAGACGAACGGGGCATGCCTTCCTGGAACAGGCGACACACGCGAGGCATCTTGCGCAGTGCTCGCGAGCGCAGGAGAGCAAACTGTGCGCGTAAGTGCCAGGCTTGGAAACGGCGCTAAGGTTGGAGACGGGCGGCCGGATCCGCTAATGGCCGAGCGGCAGTGCCTCCACCTCACGGCGGCGCTTCCGTCGATCATCCTCCCCCAAGTTCCACGGCGTTGTCCACTCCAAAACTCGCGCAGCAAGTATGCGGGCCCTATTCAGAGGTTTCTCACCAGGCCGCAATCCAGTCTCAAATGCAATACAGCGGCGACAAAGGGCAAAGGTTCGTCGGCACGTTACACCCGCAGCGCTTCGTTCGGGATGCCACGATCGTGATCGCCTGCTGCCGGATATATGACACGGCGTGTGGATGTCGCGGAGACCCTCTGCTCGGTTGCGCGATGAAGTTCTCACTGACGGTGCCAATCTCACTCGCCGCTCTCTTCGCGGCCGCGGAGGTCTCCGCGTCCATCCTGTACCCGCGGGCCAACACCGTCTGGAAGGTATACGGAAAGCACAATGTGACATGGTGCGCAATGGTCATGCACTCCGTGTCTTTCTCTGACGAATGTATTTTCAGGGATGTCCCGAGGAATGTCGCCAATCCGGGAAGAATCCAGCTTCGCAAGATGACGGGCCAAATTCGTGGGCTTCTTCGCGCCCATGACGCTCGTTCTGTCTCACACGACATTCTAGGTACCATCGCAACGAACGTTGACTTGCGCCTTGGTCGGCAGGCGATCGCAGTTCCGAGCGACCTGCCTGCCGGGACTGACTACTATATTGTTGGTCAGTGCATCGCTTTATCCCATTGCTCTACTTTTGACGCTGCGAAACAGTCAAAGGCGCCAATGACACAGTGACAGTGGCTACGGGTCAAGAGTTCATCATATATGGCGCAAGTGGCGAGTTCTGGGGCTACCCACCCGTGACGTATCCGCGTGCCAGTACCGTCTGGAAGCGCGGCTCCCGCCACAATGTCACGTGGTAAGCAGGCTAGGCTTCATCGCTCCATCGAGGCTCAGCGATCGACGCAAAGGACGACCGATTTCGCGCCAAAGATCATCGCTAACAAAGGCGCGATCTTCCTGCGCAAGAACCTGCTCGAGAATTATCGTGAGACATCTTTCAGCTACCATGTCCTCCCGCCTAACCGCCTTTTACCAGTTCGAATCAGCGAGTATGATTTCGATCTCAGTGCTGGCCGTCAAGAGGTGTCCATCCCAGTCAACCTCTCACCAGGAAAATACCGCATTACGCGTGAGCAGTCTTTCTTTCCTTAGCATTGGTCATTGACGGTTCAAGTCGAGGGATATGAGAACAACTACTACGATGAATTCAACATCGTCAAGTAGGCATGAAGGAGCGATCGCGATGTACAGTATAATCATTTGCGCCTGGTTCAACATCATAGATTCGTTCCTCTTATCATGCAATAGCCTAAGTCTGACTGTACGCGATTTAAAACTCCATCGCCTGGGCTTCGCGGATGATGCTGTCGGCACCAAGTGCGCCGAGCGGCAATAATCGCGCACTGGCAATAATCGCGCAGCTCGATGCATCCGTGCCCGGTTGCGCAGCCACTGAACCTTTCTTGCCTCCTTACCACGGTGACCTCCTTCAACCTCCACGTCCGCGTGCGGGTCAGCGGCAACGTCAGGCAAACCAGACCCCTGACTGACGTCTCGCACCCCAGCTAGCCAGCTTGAACCCATAAACCCATTGCGGCCTTGGTTTTTTATCATCGCTCTCGGCGTCGAGGGCGTCCAGATAGGCATCTTCGACACAACGGACACAACGGCGAAAACTGCTCTTGACGTTGCTGTCTGTTCGCTTCGCGCCCCTATTATGTCGCAAACGCCGGACTAATATCATTCGCCTTTCTCGTCGCTGTCGAGGTCTGCCCTGTGTGGCAACCCTTCACCGACGACGTTCACAGGCTTGTCGGTCTAAGGGTGCCTGGTCGTGCCTAGGGCCCTAGGCGCCGACGCCACTGCTGTGGCCCGCAACGACCCCGTGACGGAAAGTATTCTTTGTGCACGGGCGTGCTACCGACCGAATTATTTCTACATTTCCCTTGCACCGTCGGCTAAATATGCACTCCCATCCCGCCGTACCTGTGCGTGTGCCCTCGCTCGTTTTCAGCTCCTCTCCGTGCCTTGCAGCCCGAGCGCTTGGTGCCGCCGAATTCGAACTTTGAGAACGCGCCCAATCACGCGATCTTGTCTTCTCTGCGTATGGGTCAGCCTTGGCCCTGCCCACGGGCGTTCCGTTGCTCATCACGGATTCTCCCGCTGCGCAGCGTCCAATTGCCCTGCTGGCATTTCAGCTGTTGGTCCCAGCCAGCTTGCTGCCGGTATCCCCTGCATCATGAAGCTCTGCAGTGTCCTCGGTGGGCTGCCATGCCTCGCGCTCTTCGCCTCGAGCGTCACCGCCCTTGTGGGCTTCGAAGACCACCCGTACGACCCGCTGTGCGCGTACACGTGCTACCGCACGCTCGCGACGTTCATGCTCTCGTGCTCGGACATGGACATGGGCCACGGTGGCCACAGCATGCACGGCGGCGGGCCGACGTCGCCCGAGTGCCGCGCGGGCGACAGCGCGTACCTGACGAGCACGGCGTGGTGCATGAGCACCAAGTGCGCCGAATTCAATCTGCCGGTGTCGCACCTTGAGAAGTTCTGGGAGGGCTACGTGACGGAGAACCCTGCGCTCCCCGCCAAGTGGACGTACATCGAGGCGCTGGCCAACGTCTCCGAGCCGCCGACCCGCGAGCTGCAGCCGGACGACATGCTCAACGTCCCCTCGCTCGTCCCCGACGCCGCATTTTGGGCCCAGTTCAACACGCTGGGGAACGTCGTGCGCGAATCGTATGTCGAAGCTCAATATGGGTACGTCTACCATCGTCGCCGTTATCGCTCCTGCTGTTAACGTGCACTCTATCAGCGTTGCTATCCTCGTCATCGGTTTCGCCCTTCCTGTGGTGCTGACTTGGCTCGGATACCTACCGGGCGTGAGCGGCGTATTCCATAAGCTTCGGCCTTACCTCGTCTATCCAAGCATTGTCGGAACATATCAAGTGCGGCCGCTTCCGTACCTCCTCGGCAACGCGCCTACGATCGGTCAGGCGCTATTCGTCGCTCTCATGACCGTGCTCAACATCGTCCTCACCGCCGTGAATTATAAATCCGTGCAGCCCAACACTTGGTACGCGAACCGCTACCAGGAGATTCTTGGGCTTGTGATGTTCCGCACGGGCACGCTGAGCTTCTGCCTCCTGCCGCTTCTAATCCTTTTCGCGGGGCGGAACAACATGCTCCTCTGGCTCACCAACTGGTCACACTCAACGTTCATGCTCTTGCACCGCTGGGTCGCACGGCTGTTCGCTCTTCAGGCGATCCTCCACTCCATCATCGCCCTCGTGCTCTACTCGGACCAGGGCGTGCTAACGGCGAAGCAGAAGATGCCGTTCTGGATCTGGGGCGCCGTCGCGACCATCGCGGCGTCGATCATGGCGGCCGCGAGCGGGCTGTACGTCCGGCGGTGGTCGTACGAGACGTTCCTCCTCATGCACATCGTGCTCGCCGTCATCGTCATCGTCGGCTGCTGGTACCACATCTACCTCGAGTTCGGCACGTCGTGGAGCTTCCTGCAGTGGCTGTATGCCGCGTGCGCCGCGTGGTTCGCCGACCGCCTGCTCCGCGTCGTTCGCATCGTCGTGAACGGCCTGCGGCGCGCGAGGATCACCGACCTTGGTAACGACATTGTCCGCATGGATATCGACGGCGTCGGGTGGCCCGCCGTGCCCGGGCAGCACGCCTACCTGTACTTCCCGACGCTCAGCCCCCTGCGCGCGCTGGAGAACCACCCGTTCTCTGTCGTGCCCACGGCCATGCTGCGCGCGCGCTCGAGTGAAGACGGCGTGGGGCCAGCGGGGTCGATCGACAAGGACGTCGAGAAGAGCTCGACCAATGCCGCGCAGGTGTCCGGCGCAGGCATCACGCTCTTCGTCCGGCGCGCGGCGGGCCTCACCAAGCTCCTCACTACGCACGACGGCCTGCTCACGCTCATCAATGGGCCGTACCCGAGCGGCCCCGTCTCATCTGTCCTGCGCTGCGAACGCGTGCTCCTCATAAGCGGCGGCATCGGCGTGACCGGCGTCCTGCCCTGGCTCAACCACCACGCCAACGCCAAGCTGTTCTGGAGCGTCAAGACGACGGCGGAGTGCCTCGTCCACGCGATAGAGCCGGCGCTGGTCAAGGTCGAGAAGGGCATCAGGATCGGAGAGCGGTTCGACGTCGCCTCGCTGCTCCGCGAGGAGGTGGCAGCTGGGTGGAGCAGGATTGGCGTTGTCGTGTGTGGCCCAGGCGGGCTTTGCGACGACGTCAGGGCAACCGTCGCCTTGTTGGGCCGGGAGGGGAATGTCCAATTTGAGCTCGAGGTGGAAGCGTTTTCATGGTGATCATGGCTTATGCGGGAGCGCTTCGTGTGCGACGCGGAGTAAGACTCGTCCGATATTCTTCCACTACTCACGATGCTCAACATGTCCCCTATGTATCTGTACCATAGAAAAAATCTGAGAGAAACATCATATCTGGCCGCTGTGACATGCGTATGGCCCAGAAAAACTTACAGTAATTCAGGAGATTCAGGGCAGAAGATCTCTTGTCGGTAAGAGTCTCTCCTCCACGACTCACCATCAGAGGGGCGCGATCTAATGCAGACTCGAGACTGTCGAGACTGTCTTCTTACAAGAGTCTGCATAGGAGACCCCTCCGCTACGGTTTCCCCCAGATTTCTTTCATGGTCCAGATAGGTGATACATCTACCCGATACCGGAGCACTGTGAAGCGTTGAGCGGAAAAAATCTGCATTAGCCTACCGATAGCTCGCAGCCTTGGCCCAACAAATGAGAGAACTCTCGGTGCAAATGGAAACCGATCAATCAGGGAACGGAGGCGGCCTGAATAAGCTACAAGCACGTCGCTACTGCACGAGCCACCAAAATCATACTACCAGCGACGAGTCTACAGTGACCTACCAAGAATTCTACGCGCAGACACGCCTAATCTCCCTGAGGCACATCCATCAGCTCTCGAATCTGCGTCACGACCCAGCGCGGCACCTCGTTCTCGTACTCGAATCGAACCTCCCGAATCCTTTTAGGAAGCCCCTCCCGCAGGTGCGCGACATTGCGGGATGCAACGAGCGCGACGAAGTCCCCGGCGGATGCTTCAGTGAGACTGCGCACGGTCAGTATCTCCAACGTCGGCACAATCCACCCGCCCGTGGGATGGGGGACGGATAACGCTTGCAGGAACTCCGGCCGCATGTCGCTACGATGGCCGAGAGAGAGGTGTTGGAGGCAGGCGAGCCGCCGCAGGCACTGCGCGTGCTGCTCTGTGAGCGTGTTGAAGGCGAGTAGATCGAGGTGGCGCAGCGTCTGCTGCACGAGCTCGAAGATCGGCGGCATCCACAGCAACGTGCCCGGCGTGACCGCGATGGTCTCGAGCGCCGGGAACGACACCTTCGTGGAGTTGACAGCGAACATCTGCGCAGTGCAAGCGCATGGGGAGAGCGTCCTCAATCGGGGAAGATAGAGATCATTCTGCTGCTCGTCATCGGCATCCTCGGGCACCGCGGCGAAGACGATGTCGAGGATCTCCAGGAACCGACAGCAGCGCAGGTGATCCCACACTGTGGCGCAAGTCAAGTTGACGTCAAGCTCGAGGTAGATTAGATTTGTCAATGACGACGGTGGTATAGCAAAGATGACGCTCGTGTTTTCCGAGCGGAAGCGGCGCAACTTTGGGCAGACGGTGAGAACGTCTGGCCTATGGGCATCCCATTCGAGCTCGTCGCACTCTGCCCGCAGAAGGCAGAAATCCTCTAGGAGCGGTGTCGAGTGACGGAGGACGGCGTATACGCTGTGTGGGAAGACGCCAGATCTGAGCTGGAGGTGGAAAAGCTGCCATCGAGCGGCCTGATGAGCCAACGCGGCGAGTACAGGCGCCACAGCGCGCTCGTCCCAATCAATCGTGTCCCAGTGCAAGAAAACGGATAAGGGCCAATGCCGAGAGCGATCGTGAAGGGTATCGACCAAGTCAGCGAGGCTCGCTGATTGTGCTCGCGCGGGATGCGGGATGGCGATAACCGACCACAAGGAAGCGGTAAGGACGGCGATGTCTCGCCATTGTCTACAGACTGCAGCAAGATTAAAGGACAGCGCCACGCGCGCCAGATCCCGGTTTTGAGAGAGCTGAAATCTCGGATGAGCGCCGTCCGGCGTAGCTGCATGTGCCGCCAGGAAGATGAGCCGAAGTACGTCTGCGGGAATGCGACCGACACCGCGCCGAGACTCCCTGCCTCCGCTTAGCGTTTGTTCAAGCGCATTGGACGGCTGCATGTGCGAGGTCGCGGACATTGAAACCGGCTGCAGCTGGTCGGCAGCAGTGAGGATGTGACCGTTTGCGGCGGACCAACGGTGCGCCAGCACATCGTACAGCCTGGACTCCTCGAGCACGGTGCAAGTGTCGAGCACCATGGCTGCGTGCGGACCAGGGCTACTGCCAGAAAAGGGCCGGCCGCGACGGTGGTGCCCAGCCCAGGGCCATCGGGTGTTGTGAGCCTAACAACTGGAGGCATGTTCACAAACACAAAGATTTCGAGCTCCGCAACGGGGATCCTCCTGCTTCGACTTCTTTCAGTTTCTGAAGATCCAGCCACCGGTGTCCAACACAACTACACGAAAACGTACCCAAATTGCATTAGTGGAAATCAGGCTGTCCCGAAATTTCTTCCTCGACCCTGAGTGAATCTCACGAGCTACCTCGTTGGGCGTCGTTGGCGTCCGGTTGCTGTGGGGAGCGATCGCTGCGACAATCATCGCACGTCATGATTCATTCCCCATCAAACGCCAGGAACCATGGCCCCAACGCAGCCCCCATCGGACCAGGTCGACTCACTGCCATGCGCCTCACATTGGGGCTTCCGTTGCATCCGATTGACGGGAGGCTAAAGGAGGACACGTCGCCTAGAAGATTGCTTCGGGCGTGTACTACACCACGTTTCTGTCTGCTCGGTCTGTCCCAACCGAACCTAAATGTCGCTGGAATACAGAGCGACACCTCCCGCACCGCCGGAAAGAGTTGTCATTGTATCAGCCGTCGCTCTGATGTAGATACGCGGGAATATAACGCATTGTCGCGCTCAGTTAACTTCCAAGTTGAGCCGTATGTAGTTTCCGATACGCAGACGTAGCTGGACGTAGCTATCGCCCAAGGCGCTGCACTCGGCTATCTGGATGCCGGCAAACGTCTGCTCCATCGTTTGCCACACCATGACTCAGCCGGTATTCCGGTTCTTCCGGCAATCAAATGTTCTATGTAGTAGTAGTCAGCTCGGGTGATTAGTCATCATGCGACGCCAACTGGGCGCTTCACGTCCTTATATATGGTGTCCTTGCTGACCCACTGTGACGACACTTGTCAGAACTGCCCTCACTCTCCATCGAAATGTCGAGCAAATTTGGTCCCAAGACGACCGGCGCGGAAGTCGTGGCAACATACCCAGAACGCGTTGCGGGCCGCGTCTGTGAGCTTACATTGCGTGACTACTGCCCGAACCGGCTGAGTATCGCGTAGTCCTTATTACGGGCCCATCACCCAGCAGCATTGGAGAGGCCACAGCCGTCGCCCTCGCGGCCGCGCACCCCGCCAAGATCATTCTCGTGGGCCATAACCCGGACAAGTATCGCCCTGTCGCGGACGCACTCAAGGCGATCGACTCGAACATCGACGTGCGCGTGTACGGAATCGATCTGGGCAGCATCGCCTCTGTCCGCGAGGGCGCTCTCACGATCGTCGGCGAGAACGAGAAGATCGACGTGCTCATCAACAACGCGGGCATCATGGGTGGGCCGCTCAGCAAGACGGTGGACGGGATCGAGTCCCACTTTGCGACCAACCATCTCGGCCACTTCCTGCTGACCAACATGCTTATGCATCGGCTGCTCAAGAGCGACGAGCCGCGTGTCATCAATCTCACCAGCGCGGGCCATTTTTCTGGCACGGGCGGTGAGTGATGCTGATGCTTGAATATTTAGGAGCGTATCCTCATCCTATCCCCCCTACCTAGACTACTCGGACTACAGCTTCGAGAAGAGACCGTACGTCTGGCAACCTGCCTATGGCCAGTCGAAGCTTGTAAGCATCACTCTCATCCCGCCGGCGAACGTTGACACGCGTGCCAGGCGAACATTCATTTCACATACTATCTCGCAAAGACGCTTGGGCCGCGCGGGGTGGCCAGCTTCTCTGCCCACCCAGGCAGTAAGCCGCTGAGCACGCCGCAGCTCCGGGACTGACATTAACATCCAGCGATTTACGACACTAACATCTTCTCGACTCTCACGCCGGAGGAGTACCAGAATCTGCAATCGCTCATCTCCAAGGCAGGCGGGAAGCCAAAGACGCTCGAGGAAGGAGCTGCTACGGCGCTCGTAGCAGCACTGGACCCGGAGCTCGGGAAGGCGCACAACGGCGCGTATCTCGCCGACTGTCAGGTTGCGGAGACCCGGGGAGACGGCGCGAAGGTACCCGACGCGCCCGAGAAACTCTGGCGTCTGAGCGAGACGCTCGTGAATGAGACCTTCGCGTATTGAGTAGACAGCGCTGCAGCATTGGAGCCCATGTGACTATTGGATTATCAGAATTGCAGAAGAAATACAGCGCTTCCCATCTCAAGCATCGACGTCCGTTACATCCATTTCAGCGTCCTCTGCACTGTCCGAGCTAGAGTCATCCGAATCTTCTGCACCAGACGACGTTGCTTCATCCTCCGTCCCGGCACCGTCCGTTCCGACCGGGACATACTGAGTGCCAAGTTTCGATATCAGTCGGACGGGGTCGGGGCCGAGCACATATCCGATTGTATGCAGGAACCAGGATGGAAATGGAGCAGGCCACGCCGACAGAGCGAGATAAAACTTCGCTCCACGACTGGCGTTGAATGTCGTGCGCGTTTGAACGAAGGCGAGCAGGTCGTTGAGGAGCTCATCGTGATAGGGCTCGCGGACATTGAGGATGTGCAGCCTCTGCAGCTCCGGCCAAACGAGCCCAGATGCACGGAGGGGATCAAACGACGAGGGGTCAAGGCCAGGCGGCAGTTGGAGGCCCTGTCCGGAGGGGGTATCGCCGCTGACGTCGAGCATTGTGAACACGCCGGCTGCACCTTCGCTGTTGCGTGCGAGGCGACAGTTGACCAGCACAACATGCTGTACCCGTTTGATGTTGTTCAGCGCTCGGGCCCTTTTGGGCGTGATGAAAGCGTCACTCCCATGGAGCTCCAGGTAGCTGATGTTGGGGTATGTAGCAAAAAAGCGTCGGCCCCAAGCGGGGTCCTCGCCGATCATAGCAACTTCGATGCACAGACTTGCCAGCCGAGGGGCGAAGACAAGCTGCGTCATCAAGCGTTCTAAGCCCGGAAAACTGCCTCTAAGCCGTAGAGAGACAAGCGCATCAAGTCTGACGCCTTCCAGACCAGTTAGAGGGCCGATATTGTTCTCGCGCAGCGCTAAGCTCGTGAGACAGGGAAGCGCCTGTAGCAGGCTTAGAAAATGGCTGATATGCTGACCAGCATCAGATAAGCGTGCGGCGGTCACTGAGGTGAGCACAGAGCCGGGTAAGAGGCGGAGGCAGAGCTCGCGTAAGTACAGTATTCTCAGGCAAGGTGACGAGGCAAGCCACGGCGCATCCATGTCCCCCAATGCCGCAATGTAGAAGCCCTCGAGCACGGGCGTCGACACACCGACCATCAACCGTTCGAATAGGGTCGTGTTACCGAACGGAAACACAATCTTCACGAAGCGCCAGCGGTGAGCATGCCCGATTAGCATGCGCAGAAGGGCCATAATGCAGGTCAGCCCATTGGAGGCTGCGATGGGCGTCAACGGCCCGGTATGACAATGGCATCCGAGTACGAGTTCCAGTCTGTGTTGCTGCGAGCGCTGCAGTTGGCAGTCGACGTAGTACAGGACCATCGCCATTTCGGCCTCTATGGCCGCCACACCGGTCTCCGCGCGCGGGCACGACAGGGCGATGTAGGTCCAAAGCTCTGGGGTACTGAGCGCGACGTGGCGCCAGCGGCGACAAGTTGCGGCAAGTCGGCAAGGAAGCAGGGCTCGATGGTGACTGTAAATTACGTTCACGATGTCCACGGGGTTCCAGCGACCCGTGGGTAACATATCCAAGAGATGGCCCCATATGGTCTGCAGAAGCTCGTCTGGCAGACTATTCAGGGAGGCAGTGGTGCCGTTCTCGGATTCAGCGCGCATGGATTGTCGTGTCAGCGCCTGAGGGCTAGGTGACTCGGGTCGGCAGTCCGCGTAATACGCCTGGGGGAGGCTGGGGGATGGTTGTGAGCAGCTGAAGTTGGTAACGACTCATGGCTCCGGCCGATCAGGCCTTCGGATCAGCCAATCAATTAGCCTGGCTTACATAATCGTTCTCTATTGTTGCTCAAGCGCTCAGGCTTCTGGATCAGAGTCAAGTTGCAAGGAAGGAGTGTTATCGACATGATGATGTAATATATTTCAGTACGCCAATTTCTCCTTGCCTCGGCTATTAGCGCCCATTTTCTACTTTTATCCGTGAGTGAGAATGATCTGACATGAATTTCGAAATCCTCCGTTAAACTTACAGTATACATTGAGTTTTCGGATAACCTACAACGGAAATTTGAACAAAAACCTCATTTTTCAACCACTTTCACCAGATTCTCTCGAGTCTTCCGAACTATCCACCGACTCGGACCCTCTCCATGCGTCCGACTCCTCCGAGCTTCCTGCTACAAGTTCCAAGTTAAATAGGCGCTCAGACACCGAGTCGAAGTCATCCGCTCCGGAGGACTCTGCTTCCTGCTCTGTATCCCACCCCTCGCTTCCGACTGAGGCGTAAGATATGCCGTCGGCGGTAGTGAGGCAAACGCGCTCTGGGCCGAGCAGGTAGCCGAGGGCGTGTGTAAACCACGAGGGAAACGGTTCCGGCCACTCCAAGAGAGAGAGCCGAAACGGCCTCGTGCAGCCCTCGTTGAAAAGAGTGCGCGTTCTGACGAAGGACAGCAGCTGGTTCAGCAAATGACCCTCGCACCCGTACGCGCGGACAATGCTGACGGACTGTAGTTCCGGCCAGACGAGCCCCGAGCGGCGAAAGGGGAACGAGTCCTCCACAAATGCCGCGGGTTCGATGTCCGCGGGAAGACGCGGCGTCTGGCCGGAGGGAACATCGCCCTGTATATCGAGTGCCACGAACAAAGACCCGCGGTAGCCTGGGGCGCGAAGACTCCGAACTGGTGGAACAAGATGACAGTCGATGAGAGAGAAACACTGTACGCGCTCCATCACATTGAGAGCGTCGAGGCGCGCCAGCACGGGGGACTCCGCGGTCCCGACCAGTTCCAGCTCCGTGATATCGGGGTATGCGGAAAAGAAGTCTTTCCCCCACGTACGATCGTTCCCAAGCATTTCGAAAGTGATGTTTAACCTCTTGAGTCGTGGTGCAGCAAAATTCCGCGTCAGCAAGCGTTCTAGGCCAGGAAAATCGCCTCGCATGGTCAGAGCTTCGAGTGTATGTGCTCTTATACCTGCGCCGACAGTGGTAACCACAAGGTTAGACTGGTTCATGGATAGACCCAGGTGCTTCAGACGCGGGAGCGCTCGTAGAATGTCCCAGAGCTGATCCTGGCGCGTGTTGGAGACCATCAGACTAACCGAGGTGACCGACAAAGCCGGAGAGTTTGGTACGAGCTGGAAAGGTACATTCGGCAGGTATAGTATCCTGAGACGAGGTGAAGAGGCGAGCCACGGAAGGGCAAGGACTTCAGTCGTCGCGATAAGAAGCTCCTCGAGCATCGGCGTTGCAACGCCAGCCATCAACTGCTCGAAAGCGGCGGCACTCCCGGGCGGGAACCGGATTTTCACAGAGCGCCAGAGGTGCGCGCGGCCAACGACAGCTCTGAGTAGCGCCAACGTGCAGGAAGACCGGACCGAAGCATCTTCTTCCTCTGACGACGGACCATCGCACCCAAGAACGAGCTCGAGGCCAACTTGCTGCGATCGCTGCAGCTGACAGTCGACGTATCGGAGAAGCAGCGCCAGCGGAGCATCAGGCTCCATGTTTGACTCGCATGAGCGCGGGAGCGCGATATAGGTCCACAGCTCTGGAGTGACGAGCGCGACGCGGCGCCAGTGGCGGCACACCGCGGCCAACTTGAAGCGGCCTGGCAGCAGCGCCCGCGCGGCACTGTACTTCTCGTCCGCGATGGAGGTGCACCGGCCGCGCGACACCGACATGTCGGAGAGGTGCGCCCAGATGGCCTGCCAGCAGGAGCTCGATGGGCAGCGTGTTCACGGCGGCGGGGTCGAAGACGAGGAGCTGGCGTATGCTCGCGCATTCCTGCTCGTTAGCGGTATAGAGACGCTGTGCTTCGGCCAGCGCCGCATGTGCAGCCGCGATGGCTGCGTGCGCCCGGCCGATTCTGTCCTGCAGGAGAACGCCCCGCGCGGCATAGCGTTCAAGGTCAAGCTCGAGACCAGCACGGCGAGCGGCCCGCTCAGTCTCAAGGATCATGGCAGGCGGTTGTGGAGTAGGTGGGGCAAACGGTACGATGGGAGTACTGTGACAACGATCTTGGACGAGGTCAAGCACGATTCAGCTTACGGCATTGGCCGCACCGAGCGTGCGTGCCCAGGGATTCCCGCCGCTCAGTCGCTGTCATATCGTAACCGATTGTCCAGTATTATTGTAGAGCATCATGTTAGTGTCTATCTCTTACTCCTTGTGGATCTCAATCCCGGGAGGAGCACCCATCGCTTCAGATCACCGTGAGTGAAGGTCGCGAGTCCCTGGGAAAACCATCTCACCATGCTTGCAAGCGTCATAGATAAGGAACTGGCCGGCCACGAGCCCCGCAGTCATGAGCATCCTGGGCCCGAGGCCGGCAAACAAGCCTCCAACACCCGCTTGGCGCGCGAGAGCCCCAAGACGGGAGAGCATGGGGCCCCCGGGCCCATGGCCCTTGTTGATCTTCGAATCTCAGTGAGCATTCTGTTCAATGTTTGGCAGGCCGAATGCACCTGGCTCAGAAGCGTGTCTGCCGGCTGGCACGACGCTGTATCAGTAATGGAGATCGAGGAGAGATCACACGCACGTGACTGAGAATCGCCGCAGCGACACCCGCAGTGAGCCCGCTCCCGAGCGAGATACCGAACTGCTTCGTCGCACTGAGGTTGCGTTTCTGCTCCTCGCTCATGAACCGATACGCCAGCTCGTGGCAGAACTCGTTGACGGTGAACTGACCGATCGCGTACGGGATTTGTCTGCGAGGTCGCGTGAGACTCGGATGCGTTCTCGCTATTGAGGAAGTGCGACGCACTTGAAGAGGATGGGTATGAAGCCGGCGTACAGCTCGCGCACGCCGCCCTCGCGTGCCATCCGCGTGAGACCGGTCACCAAGCCCGTCGCATACTTCCTATCCGAGACCAAGCGAATCCGCGTCGCCTCTAGCGGCGTGAGCAGGACGTCCGCGAAGAACCTGTCCGTGTCCGTCGTGTCAACACCCGTATCTCCCGGCTTTCGCGAACTCACTCGGCGACGCTGGCCCCGCCAAGGTATATCGCCGTCCGATATCTTACAGCATTCTCCTGGCTCCCAGAAAGCCTCACGAACGCCGACTTCCAGAATTCGTACCCAGAGAACTTGCCGCCGCCCTGGACGAAGTAGCCGACGGCGGTGGGCCCGAAGCCCGTCAGCAGCCCGCTGGGGCCCTCCGCGGCGACGATCTTGCGGCCCGCGGCGAGCAGGCTGTGGCGCGCGAGCTGCGGGTCGATCTGGATGCGGGTCTTCACGACGTCGATCGCTTTTCAAGGAACGTCAGACGGCGATCGGGGGCGGCGGGAGCTGTGAGGACGCACGCGTCATTGAGCCGTGTGTGAGCCTTTTTTACGGGTCAATTGTGCTGTAATAATACGCTCTGTGAAGAGAAGCGTACGTTGCGCATAGTGCGCCTGCAGAGTACCAGACGCGTCAAGACTGACACTCGAGCAAGGGGACAACCAAACTGAGCGTACCGGCGAGGAAAAACGAGGCATAGTCCTTGGGTGTAAATTCTGAGACAGCAGCACCCGTAGTGCTACTTGGCTTCTTGTCGTCTGCCATGGTCAAAGGAGAGCTGCGAGGTGCGCCGGCGCCATGAGGAGTAAGCATGACGTCACGCGGCGTCTCGGAGTTCAAATCGTCCGCGCTGCACGTGGTGTAAAAATAGTACGGTGCCTGTCCAGCGTCATATAGAACTTCGGTGCCGGTGGTTGGGGATCTGAGGTCGGACTCGGAATGTCCTAACACGTTCATCGCCATATGAAGGACATGCATAGTATATTCTTCACCGGTACTGTGGGGCAGCGGGTTGGCACCCTCCCAGTACTTGCTAGCGGTGTGGCCACTGGCTCGACCCTGGTGCGACTCGCAGGAATGTAATACGATAGAGTCAAATGAGTGAGACGCAAGGTAACTGTATCAGACTAACCGGCAAGACCGAGACGAAACAACTGACTTCGAAGTCAAGACAACTATGAGACTCGTACATGCTAACAAATTGTGCTGGTCTGAACTAGCGCGGCCGTGGTTGCGGGGATGTCGAGGTGTACCGTAGCACGTCCCAGGCACTCTGACTGCCGAAGAGCATTTTTGTTTGTACGTGAGTAGGTCGAGACAGCAGCGGGTATCCATCTTTTAATTATCTTAGTGGGTAAAATATGATTGGTAGTACATACAAGTGTAATTTTTCCCTCCAGCTGAAGTTGAAGCAGCATATGCATCCGACTCATACTCCGCAGATCACGTGGCACTGAGCCAGTCCCGGCAACGCGGCGCCGGGGCCGGATTGCACCCAGCGCCTGCGCGAATCTGTACGGTCGCTGTAGGCCACGTTTTACATTCCCTGAAGGCCTGCATCCCGAGACGGTCATCAAGCAGGCCACTAGGGGGTACTCTTCAAGGGTAGAGGTGCACAACTCACTGTCCGTGTCGATGCTAATAGATACATACACTCCGGGCGAATCGTACCAGTACAGCACAGGGGAGGGGCGCAAGAAAACACGAGAAGCACAGCACGAAGGGCAGAGTCAAAGGGCATTCACGACTCCGCCTCGACAAAGTCCCATCCGTCGTCGTCGTCAGCATGCCGGCTCGCGCGGCGGCGCTCCCTGTCCTTATCCTTATCCTTGTCCTTCTGCGGCCGGCGGGGCGGCGGCGCGGCGCTGGTGACTTGCAGCAGCTGCGCGAAGTCGAGCGCGAAGCCCGGCGGCGTGGGCTGTGGCAGCAGCGGCCGCGTCTCGTGTGACCGTCTGGGTGCGAGGGTAAGGTAAGCAAGGGAGGAAGGTAAGGTTGGGAGGGGAGGGGATGGGATGCGCACCGCCCGAAGTCCGGCGAGAAGCACAGCGCGCGCAGGTTGCCGACGACCTCGCCGGCCTGCGCGAGGCCGACCTCGAGGCCCTGTGTGTGCGCGAGGTAAGCGACGTTGTACATGAGCATCGTCAGGCCCGTCGTGAAGCTCTCCGCGGGCTGTCGCGTGCCTGTGATCCCGACATCTCAGCAGGCAGTGGGGATAATGAAGGGCAACGGCGCGGCGTACCAATGAGCGTGGATGATGAGGTCGAGGAGGATGTCGACGACGTTGAGGGCTTGATGAACAGTGGCTGCTTGTGCACCCAGCGGGCCCAGCCTCCGTTCTCTGGACCTTGTCCAGCACGAATCCAGGGAAGACCTGCCCCTGCTGGTCGACGGGTTGGTCACGGTTGAGCATGTAGAACACGACTGGAAGCGTACCGGGTACGACGGTGGGAGACGTAGCCGATGATGACGACACGGCAGCTGCTTCAAACGTGACGACGAAGGGCAGCTTGATACCAAGGTAGAACGTCAGGACGCGCAGGAAATGCAGCGTATGGAGGAGCGCAGCGTTGATGTGTTCAGCGGGGAAGCCTGCGCCACATATCCGAGGTCAGCCAGCAAGCATAGCGGTCTGACCGTGACAATGCAAGACGTACGGCGCATGTCGCCGGGCACGGGCAGCACCAGCCCGCCAATACTCCACTCGCCGCCGCGCACCTGCTGGATCTGGAAGACACTGAGCAGGTGGTGCGCCAGCAGCGCGCGCGTCTGGGCGAGCTGCTGGGCGAGCTTGGACGCTCTGGCCTGCTGCGCCGCGAGCGGGCTCGGCGTGCTGCTGCTGCTGCTGGTGTGCGCCGCCCCCTGCTGCGCGCGCGCGGCGCTGAGCGCCTGCCGCCGTGCGGCTATCGACGCGCGTAGATGCGATATCCGGGTGCGCTCTGCGTCAGCCGTGCGTCAGCCACATTCAGAGGACGCATGGCGAGCTGGGACGCACTGCGCTCGTTGTCGCCGCGCACGCGGTCGCGCTCTGCGTGGCTCGCGGCGATGGAGGCATCGAGCGTGGCGCCGTCCGCGCGCTCGAGGCGGCCGGGCTCGATGCCCTTGAGCAGGTGCTCGCTGCGCTGGACGACGGCCGCCAGCTCCGACGACAGCCGCGCATGGTTGTTCCGGAACTCGCGTAAGCTGCGCGGGGCGTCAGTCGGCGGGGCGGAGCTGCGGTGGCGGCGGGGCACGCACTGAATGCGCAAGCAGTCGGCGCAGTAGAACTGCCGTTGCCGTTGCTCGCAGACACGGCAGTCCATCGATCGTCTGCAGCGCTCGGTGCTGCTCTGATCGTCGCGCGCGGTACAGGTGGCCGGGTGTACGAGGCGGGATACGCGCTAGAGGTGATAACGGGGACAAAGAGCGCGCGTCGTTCGGGAGATGCCGTTCTAGCCTCGTGCTTCGACCAATGACCTCGATTTCTCGGCCGACGCAGAAGAACCTAGGGTTGCTGCATCGTCTGCATAGCACGTCTTGCTTAGCGCAGAGAAAAACGCAGACGCGAGCTCAGCTGCCACCGCCCCACGTGTCCACGGCCCTGGTCCCTCTCTGATCGCCGTATGCCTGGAAGTAGTGCATGACTTGCACCGGAACGCGCGTATCCGATTGACTGTGAGTGACCGAGGTGCTCGACAGGCTTCCCCTGCAGGGCCCTGGCAGATTTCGGCCGTCCGCAGTCAATGAACCAACTCCCGTCTTCGAAGCAGCAGCAGACATACTCGCTCCATTCAGTCTGGAGATTGGCGCTCCCTACTCGACGTCTTTACAACCAGACACGGGTACAACATTTCGCGAACCAAGAGACGACACCAGACTGGTACAGACAAAGTCCATCATTGACATACACGGACCGCTCAGCGCTGGCCACCCGCAGAGCTCGAGTTCCCTCCGCCATTGTTTCCTGTCCCATTCTGCGGGCTGGGTGCGGGATCCTTGGGCGCACCCATGCGGTAGGCGGCGACGCCGTTGTCGCCGGGCTGCAAGCGGCGCAGGATCTTCTTATACTCCTCGAGCGACTCCATTGTTGGCCTCGAGCCAGGATGAACGATCCAGTGCCGGTCCGGATCGTTGGCGAGGTGCCTGGCCGACGCGTGAGCAGGCGCAGGGTAGGTAAGGACGTCGCGGAGCGTACGCTGGCAGAGTTGGCAAGGGGCTGGTCCAGGGTTGGGGTGCGGGAGGAGCAGGAGCTCCCAACGCAGGCTGAGGGGGAGGCGGGGGAATGGGAGGGGGGTTCCCGTTTCCGGCCGGGTTCTGGTGCGCCATGCGTGCTGGACGAAGGTGTTGCGCGAGACGAGACGAAGTGAGGCGAGTCCCAGGTCCTCCTGGTAGTCGAGCCTCCTGGGCACGTTGTTATCTCGTGTCAGGGCGGACAAACGGTGGCTTTCGCGATCGGACACCGTGAGCGCCGAAGAATCGTTGTTCGGATTTCTTGTCATAGAAACCGATGAAGCCGCGCTCAGGAGCATTCCACGTCCACGGTAGATTGTGCGCCTGTAGTGCTATGACGTGCTTCGAATCTCCCATGTGGTTCCGCTCTTGGTGAGCCACCATCTCCGGCGCTGCGGAATCCAGGGACTCAGACGCACGTCAATGAAACAGCCTCGCGGTGACAGTTCTGGGTCTCCCAGTTCAGTCACCCCCGCCCGGGGGCTCGTGCGGAGGGAGAACGATGTCATCAATGCCGGGGCGCCGGAAAGAACAACGAATCAGGGACATGCATCGTGCCTGAGGCCTGAGGGTCAAGGACCTGAAGTGTCAGCGTGGAAGCTCAGAAGATCTCTGGAGCCGCGCGCAGTGGTATATGCAGTTACCGTTTGATTCGACTCCTGCGCTGCTTCCACTGACTTTACGCCCTTTTCGAGGCAAAAATGGGCGTCCTCCTCTTCTTCAGCTCTACTCTGAAGTGCCCTTGCGCTCGTGGCGCGAGGATGCCCACGCTGCGGCGGGCGGGAGAGGACGAATGTCGATCCTTGCAGCAAAGACAGCAAGCTTATTCTCCAAAGACAACGCCTCGCGGCTGTCCTCCACTTCAGTTCCGCGTTGTTTCCCTTTTCTGAGAGACTAGTGCCGCATTTCCGGAGAAGCCGGCCGGCGGGACAGTGACATAAAAGTCCCGGCGCCAAACACACAGATACCCAGGAACTCGCGAGTCTGAAGACCCAAATCGTAGTTCAAGACTCATGGAGATACGTTACGCAGTTCATTCCAGTACCCAGTATGTGCGACGGATGCTTATTACCTAGCACATTCGATGCGAACACGCAAAGAATAGCTTCCGGTGACATTCGTCCGCCTCATGTTCTCAGCTACCGGCGCGGAAGACCGCGCGGTAGCCCGCATTGAGGACCTTCGTCGTAGCGCTACGGCTGGAGCTAGTGAGAGAACCTGTCTGAGTTGGTCCACGGACCCCGCGGACGTCAGACCGCGAGCGTTATGATCACGAAAAGACGTCTACAGTCGCTTTTGAATCAGTTGAATAGGCTGATGATCCTCTCATTTGTCATTTTCAATCTGCAATCCGACGAATATCCTGACTCTTGCGGTCTGCTTTGGGACATGTTTGGGGCATCGAGGGCAAGCGCGTCTGACAGTTGAGTCGTACTGCAGCCTGATCTGTGCATATCAAAGCACGCCTTCATGGACCGGGTATCCGCGCCGACATGCATGCCATTCTGCCGAGGACGTGCTTGCAAAGGGTTGCCCTGGCGCTTATGCGATCAGCAAGCTCAGGCTGATCTGGCGGACGGAATTTCGTGAGAATGGCAACCCATATGGGGACCTATGTGCTCCCTTATTTTGAAAAGTGTCATAGACGGAGTATTCGACTCGCTGAGAAGGGAAATACGGCTACTATTGGACCTAAACCAACCGAAAACCTAAGGACGTATCACAGGAGCCAGAACAAACACTGTACAGCTTATGCAATTCCCAGAGCGTGAGAGGTCGTCCTGCGCCTCAAATGTACGCGAGACCTTGAACAACCCAGAGCAAAAGTCGCGAAACGCTGGGCGAGCGCATGCCACTCAACCACGACTGCCAGACTGACCGGCGTTCTGACCGCCCTTCCCTTGCTGAGGTGCACTGTTGCTGTTGCCCCTTGCGCTCTCTGCCTTGGCAGGAGCAGCAGCAGGGGCTGCACGCCGAGGGTTTCCATACTCGTCGCTTCTGATGGCCTCGCGATTGAGTCCGGCGAGCGAACGCTGATACTGCTCAGCCGCCATCCTTTCAGCGGGGGAGACTACCCAGTGGGTACCCTCGTCGTTCTTCGCAACCAGCTTGTCTCCCAGTGGGACACTGCCCGGAAGAACCCAGGTCTGCTTGGCCTTCCATCCTTCCTGGAAGATGGCTGAGGTGGAGACCCCACCGGCGTCTGCCGGAGTGAACGCAGTTCAGCCCTCGACGACGGGATTCGCCTTAGCACAGAGAACTCACTGGGGAGGACCTCTCCCTGGGCATTGACTTCGATGTCCCGTCCTACGCGCACTTTCTCGAACTGGGGCGAGCTGGCGTTGCCCTTGCGATAGAGCGTAAGTATGCGCTCTACAGCTCCCCTCGGATGCAGAGCATCTGCTGGAGCGGATGATGTTGCCCGCACCAGACGGCCGCCCGTCCTCGAGAGATTGCGTCGTCTTGCTCGAGAGAAATTTGCCGAGCATTGCCTTCCGGAAACGCTACCAACCGTACATACCCACTGTTCAGGTCGGCACTTCGGTTTGCTGCGCGGAACGGACAGTACATCAGGAAAGCCGGTAGTCACTGCCACCCAAAATGGCCCAATGGGATTGCGTTCTGAGAGGTTGCAGAGCGGTCAGAGCGCAACCCCATTGGCCCAAAAGTGCATCCGCACGTCTATAAGTGCCTCCGCACGTCTATTTCGGTGGCTGTGTTTTCCGGTTTTCCTGATGTACGTGAAGTGTGTCGGATTTGGCTGGAGGTACATTAGTGCTCTGCAGGTTGTTTTTCTCTTCAAATCTTTGCACAATATCCTCAGTCAGGGGTTGGAAGGCCCAGGAACATCTGTTCCGGTGCTCATGTCATGGGTGTTTCTGACTCGGACTCACTCACACCGTGCAAAAGCGATTGCACGTGCCTTGGGCGGTGACCGGTGACCTTGAAACAAGCAGAGACGGCCTCAGCCAGGCCTCGGCTGCCATGACACAGCAACGGCGCCATTACCTCCCGTCATGTCATGTCCAAGGTTGCCCCCCGTCTGATCGCCGCCCACACCCTGACAGAAGTGCTTCCCGAGCGCAATGAGGAGTTGCCGCAACCAGTGGGGCTGACACTTTAGCAGAGAAAGATTGGCATTTCGACACAGGTACCCTACAAGACGTATCGTTCGAGCGCTACTGTATGTTCCGTCCACTCCGGCAATCACCGCTAACTCGCGAGACTAACTACTACAAGCACGCCCATGTGTTCAAGATCTCTGAGATACCGACAATTGATGATGAATTAAGCGCTGCGTTCACGCGCGCCGGTTTCCAGCCGACTTTCCCGAGCTGCCTGAATTTCCGCCGCTGCTCTTGCCCGCGCCATTCTGGGGGTGCGCCGTGCGCTCGGGGTAGGCCTTGTCGAACCGGACAGAGTGACCGTCAAGTTTGCGCAAATCCTCCTGGAAGTCACTGTACGGCATCTCTCTGGCCGGATGGACAAGGTGATGGTCGGTGTGGTCGTTGGTCACGGCAAGGCGGCTGGGAAGGGGCTGATTGTTCCTGAGAACCCAAGTATGATTAGGCTTCCAGTGAGACTTCTTCTTGGTGCTGGTAGAGATGCCTCCGGACGCTGGTAGAAGGTAAGTTCGTCTCATCCCGCAGGTATTCATGAACGGCGCGTTACTCACTGGGATCCACCATGCCGTTCGTGACCGTCATGTCTGACGGTCGGATATGATCCCATCTCCCCGAGGTCGCATTGCCGCCTCGAAGGAGTTCAGGATATCCGTATGGATACGGCGACGCGGGTGGAGCGTGAGGCTGCGGGGGGACGGGCGCAGGGTGCGCGCCGTATGGATTGGGAGGAGGTGGGTATGGGGTCTGAGGCATGGCGTACGGGTTGGGCGGCGATGCCGCCGGTGGCGCAGGAAAGGCGTGAGGGTGAGGGGCACCTGCAGCAGCGCCAAATGCGGGGGGGTGAGGGTGAGGAGGATGCGCCGGCGGGGTGTTCCCATATCCGTTCTGATTCTGGTTCTGGTGCGACATGAGTGCTGAGGGCGAGGCGAGGCGAGTTGAGGTGGACTGAAGGTACCATGCTGCTATCTCTCCTTTTTATCTTGCCTCTGGGATGTATTTTCCACCGCGCTTGGAAGGATAAACGGTAGCTATACTGGTGAGAGCGCCGAGCGCCGAAGAATCGTTGTTCGGGATCTCAGCTCACGCATGCCGCTGTTATCTCCTTTCGTCCGCATCGAGTGTCCACGGCAGCTTGTGAGCCTGGAGTAGCGTAGTGTTTGGAGGCTCAATGAAATCCTTCAGACTCCGTTCTTCCCGATCAATGTTCAGCGCTGCTGATCAGCTGATCAATGGACTTGGGGACCGAGAGAGTACATCGAGCCATCTCGCATTCCTGGCACATGAATAGCTGATAGTGACTACACGTATCTCAGTGAGATCACATTGACCTGATGCCGCGGACTGAACCCCATCGCGAAGGAGTTACACCGCCGCGAGCTCAGAGGCGAGGCTTCTCGTCGGAATCCGACATCAGCTCCAGGCAAGCAAGAACAACGCGAGAACAACGTGCTCACGTCGCCGACGGAGCGCCCGGGAAAACAACCATTCGGCGTCATGAATCCCTGGGAGTTGCAGTTGGGGGCTTGATTCGTCCGAAGGGGCGGTGCAGTCAGACGACCGGTGCGCGCTAGATAGACTGCATTTGCTACCCGCATGCAGTTGCGGAGGGGTTGGAGCGCTAGCGCTTTGACGTGAGCGCAGGTTCCATGGTCCTCCGTGGATCCATGTTCCATCAATCAGCCGGACACGCAGCTTTGCGCAGCTCTTTCACTCACATCGTGAAGGGACATGCGAGGTTGGCATCTACGGGCGGAACTATGCATAGCGATACAGGACGAAATCCCAGCAAACATTGCGCGTGTGTTCCACTGAGACAACGACGCCATCCTGTCCCGTTGACTCACCGTTAGGCCCTCCGATCATCCGGAGAACAATGTCAGAGAAGCATGGCTAGATATCCGCAGATCCGCTCGCACGCACAGGGCCGTGTCAAGGGAATCCTACCCGAATAGTATCCGAATACCTGTGCTCAGGTACTCGTGTTCCAGTGACAAGCCTGCACACTGTCTAGGCCATATGGGCCATCCTTCGGAGGAAGCGCCGATCCCTTCCTGTGCCGGCGTATCTTTCGTTGACGCTCCGTCGCTGCTATTCTATAGGTTCCGAGCATTTCCAAGGCAGTGCGACCGGCAACTTGGATATCAACTGAGCGGGCGGCGCTCGGGCTCGGTTATGCCCGCAGGTTATCGTTGTCTACTTCCCACCTGCCGAAATCGCACACACAGTCGATATAAAGCAACTAGGCCCCGCTTCCGTCACGTCGGTGCTCTTTCAGAGATGGCATCCCCAAGCCTCCATCGCGTTTTCAATGCTCTTCCTCCCCGGTTCGACCTCGTGCGTGCTGGCATCGATGTAGACATTGTGGACGGAGTCGTGCAACTCGGTATGTCAGCGTTAAGCAGCGAGGGTGACCCGTGTACTGACGTCCTTACTTTCAAGACCGCGGCGGCATCTCCGTGTTTGCGTCGAAGGATCCCAGCTGGCCGGCTGAGAAGACGTTCGTCCTCGCGAACACGGTGGCGTTGCCGGCGGACTTGGTCGTTCGTCAGGACCGCGGCATCCACTGGTTGGTCCAACCTTCCCGCTTGATGACGGTAGAGGAGTACAAGACGGCGCTCTCGCTGCTCGGCACGCATGCGATCGCGTATGATGATGCTACCGACACGTTCCCCCCACTCAACCTCCCCGCTGCATCCGAGAATCGCCAGCGGGAGGTACGGTTCCTCTATGAAGCGCTGACGACTGTTTCTCGCGAGCGCCTCGCTATAGAGGAGTGGGACGACAACGACTACTCCTACGTCCGCTTACTCGCTGCGGCGCTGGAGAACGGCGAGTTGCCCTTCAGGTCTGTCATCTGGAGCGCCGAGGTCGGCTGGACACGCGAAGCTGCGTATGTCGCTCATGCGACTCACGCGTACATGGTTTGGCTACTGGAGAAGGCTGTCGATGATGAGGATGCCGAGGCCGACGCCATGAATGACACTGCGTTTTTGTCCGCTCTACTTCGGTTGACAGTTCCCGAGAACCCCTTCTCTCACCTCGATGTGTAGGCTTCACCCCTTTCTTCCGGTCCGTAGTACTAGTAGTGCGAAAAATAACTGCTTAATTCTGGGCCGAGTGCGTGTCCCAATGAACATGGCCGCCGGGCGCCCCGGGCCTTGCTGGAATGTACTGTCATGCGTGGGGCTCGGGTTCTCGATGAAAGGAGTCGTGTCCTAATCATTGTATGTGCCGAAAGGTGCCGTGAGAGCTTGGCAATTGACTCACAGATCGGATCCGAAACTATCAGCAGACTTCTGAGGCGTGAGCTTCACACTGACTCCTACTCGGGACGCTGACTCCCAATAAACATGGGAGTCATTCCTTCGCCCGCCACCGCAGCAAGAAAAACCCTACTTTGACCGCATGCTCCCGACTGCCTTCTCTACAGTGCATTGGTCGACCATAGCTTGCGGGGTGGTGAGATTACGGGCGCTAGATGGCATCGTGTAAAACTGCACGAGAAGACCGATGGCCATGTGCCTGGACAAGCCAGTCATGTTGGCACGCGGAGAAGCGGCTTTAATGGGCGCACCAGGAGATATCTACGCACACGCAGCCGAAGTCAGCACGGTGATCGAGGCAGAGGACTGAAACTCACGGCAATGGAACGCCCATGCACCCGCTGCGAGCTCCCGGTCAGCCCGCTCGTGTACGCAGCCAGGATCAGGCTCGGAGGAAAACGCACGGTTGTCCGCTACGAATCGTAGTACCGTCCAGGTGAAGCTCGGAATAAGATGCGTGTCGCGGATCAGGGGGTTCTCGACACCGTCGACATCCTGGCCCTGATATCGCCCATCCCCGGTACCCATAATCCAGAACTTATGCCCGTGCAGATGAAAGGGATGGTCTCCGTCGTCTGAAGATGGACCTATGAGTACACATCTCGCATTGCAGGCGGCGGCATGCATACCTAGGTTGTCGATGATCAGATCGATAACCTCGGCGTTCTCGCTGGTGAGAATGAGCTGCGAATTGTCGAACGTGTGCGCGCCGGCGGCGTTTGCGCCCAGTTGCGTAAAGAGCGCCGGCGAACCTGCCAGCGGTGTCCAACTCTGCCATCACCCTTCAGCTCAAAATGGGAGTAGATGTTTGAAAGGTCACCCTCACCGTGCTGTTGATGAACGCGAAGAAGCCGTTGTCAGCCGTCACTTGGAATGAGACCGTGATCTTGTAGGTTCTGAGCTGCGCTCAGCCTCCGCCGGATTCTCGCGGACGCTCACAAACGTACAATGTTGCCTTTGGAGGTCTCTGAGTCACGGCGGGACGTAGTAAAGATGTGTCCATGAGCGATAAGTTCCTTCCCGGTCCGGGATCGTTGTCAACGAGCTTGGGATCGGGCACGGTCGAGTTGTCGACGCCAGTATATCGGAGGATCCCAAGCACGTTGCCGTTGAACCCTGGTTCGTCGTACTGACGGATCGCTCAGTATCGCTGTGCGAGAGAGAGGGATAAGGCACGGCGCACCGTGAACATGTCTTCCTGCACCACGGCACGCATCCAGTACGCGGTCGCGGTGTTGTTCGTCGTGATCAACACGCTGTAGCGCTGGGCGACGGAGACTTGAACCGCAGAAACGACGTAAGGCGTCACTTCGACGCCGTCTACTTCGATGACCGTGAGTGGATGATCGTCGACTGAGAAGCGGACGTCGGCGAATGAGCCCGAGTTGACAATCCGCAAACGATGCCTGAGTGGGAGTGACCCCAGCGCTCAGTTCGGGGGAGCGAGATAGACTCACGTTGAGCCTCGCGCGAGAGTCAAGTTGTAATATGTCCCCACCTGAGAGCCATTGATGCTATACTGGCCCATCCCATTGATCGTGCCCGTGTCAGGGACCGGCTCATCTCCAAGTGTACCATCAATACCACTGGGCTAGACGCAGGGGAAAGCTGAGACTCGCTGGCGTCGCGTAGACGGGAAAGGACAGACCGAGGTGAATGCTGCGAGGAGTTCGTCCGAGAACGTATGGTACATATCGCCGACCTGGATCAGGGAGTCTGTATCATATTTCGGCGTGGCCACGGTTGCGTTCGTCGGGTGCACGATGACTGCACGGGCAAAATTTAGCAGTGTGTGTTGGGAAGACGAACGTGCGTTGCGCACAGGCTCCTGTTACGCCGTCGCTATACTGGGTCATGTCTGCCGTCTCCGATGTTAGCACTTGCTAAGATAGCGGACATATAGAATCCGCACCCCCGGCTATTTCCGATAACCGCCAACTTGCGCGGCCTATTCCTCCACAACAAGGAGGTACTTCTCCTATCGGCTTGGTCAAAGCATTCAGAGGGAAGGATACAAGAGGCCCATGAAGGCGATTTACCGAATTCTGTCTCAAAGAGGTGCAATAAGGGTGTTCATGAAAAAGTCACATAATGCATTTTTGTGCGTTTCGAGAGGTTCTGCGCCGACTTGAATTCCAGGCCCTGAAATTTCAGCGGGCGCTTACTAGCTTACATAAGCTGATCGGACCTATATCGGCATATTCCGAACGGCGCACGGGTCCAAGTCGGAAGCAAGTCAGCCGGCGCCAACCACGGTCGTCACAGCCGGCGTTGCCGCCCGGCACCACGGCCGCAAGCATCCACTGCAACCCCCGCAAATGGTCAAAAGGTGGCAGCAATACATGAGAAAAAAAAAACTTTTGAAATTCCCAAAAGTGGGTATTTTTTATTATGTGCGCAAAATGCGTTTCGCGACTTCCTGCGTCAAAGAGGTTTGGACGACCCAAAATTTCAGCGCCGGAGATTGCCGACGGCAAATCCCGACGGGGGTGCGGATTCTATATGTCCGCTATCTTAAATCCAGCTGTTACTGGCGTACAGTCTGCACCCGGGTGTCAACAAAGGGTCAGCAATCTCGAAGCACGATGAGGGCGTAAATAGCGCACGGGAGCTGATGAGCGAGCGCACCAGGAGCACGGTCAGGATATCGAAGTCCTTGTAGACAAAAGCAAGACTTACTGCCACCAGGTTGTTCCCGAGAAATCGCCAAGGGTGAAGTTGTAAACGAGGTCTTGCCCAGGTGGGATCCCGCACTGGCATTACGGGCGTCAAGCCCAGCGTTGCTGCACAGATGATCGTAGCCTCACCTGGGTTATCCCATGAGTACCGTCGTAGAATGGGGTACCACGCTGGTATAGGCCGTGCCAATGTATGGCTCTAGTGATTTCGAAATCGTAAGCCTAGTGCTATAAAGTCCAGTGATAGCGAAACACATACGTTGCGTTCTTCGCGCGATTCATGACTCGCACGACGACCCGGTCATGCTGATTAACTTCGATCGTCGGTCCAGGCCAAATATCTGAGAGGGAAGCGCTGTATGAGCCACCAGTTCAGACTACCCGGTCCCGAACGCACTGTTGACGACGACCATGTCTTTTGCGACCCCGGCTGGTGCGCCTCGGATATTCAATATGGTGAAATTATATTCACGCGTCTGGGGAGGGTCATTGGCCATGGCTGCCGCGCCTCTGAGGAAGAAAGCATTGGGGTTGTCCTGTGCCACAAGTTGCGAGGCCAAGCTGCCCGACCCGCCGGAGGCAGCCGACGCGTTCTTGTCCCTGTTTCGCAAGCCGAGTCCGAGTCCGAGTCCCAGGCCGAGCGCGAGCAGCACGATGACGGCAACGAGCGAGGCAACGACGCCGTGGGCGTGCTTGGGCCTGTGACCGGGTGCCATGGTGGTCGGGGTCGGGTCCACTTGTCATCCAAGTAGCTCGCGGCAATTATAGACCTGCTTGCTCCCCCGGGCGCCCACATGCGCCCATTGCGCCCGCCAATGGCGTTTAGCACGTTGTCTTCGAACGATAGAAATGGCCACATGACCGTGGAGCGCGCCCTGGCCGAGACGGGCTGCTGCTTTAAACGCACATTCGTTTTCTGTTCTTGCGGACCGGTGCTCCCCCGTCGCCCCTCGCCATGCGACTCCCCGTATACTACTTGGTGTTCGTGCTCTATGCAGCAGCACCCGCGTACGCTGCCATTGCGCAGACCTTCTCGCCGCCGTCGTCGAGCCCAACGAGCCAATCCTCGAACTACACCGGGCAATCGAACAGCACGCTTTCAAACGGGCCTGTAGTCCCTGGGAAAGTGTTCGATCGGTTCATTCAGATATGGTGCGTATGCCATGATGAAGATTGGGGGTACTCAGTGGCACAATCCAGGCTCGAGAACACGGACTTCGCGACAGCTGCAAGCTCGCAGGTTTTCCAACGACTAGCAACCCAAGGGATTACGCTCACCCAGTTTTACGCTCTCACTCAGTGCGCTCGCCTGTCCTCCTTTACAACACGACATTGATTACAGGCAGCCCGTCTGAGCCCAACTACTGCGCCGGTTTGCCGTCCTTCTGCGGGATGCCGTCCCGTCCTGACGTTGACGTGAAGCTGCCGGCGGCGACTTCTTCGGCATGGGCGATGACAACTTCTACGCGATCCCAAGCAACATCTCCACTGTTGTCGACCTCCTCGATGCAAAGAGCATCTCGTGGGCTATGTACCAAGAGAATCTGCCCTTCGACGGCTTTACGGGCTTCAATTATAGCCAAACGAACTACTTCAACGCATCAGCAGGGAAATATGCCTACTACGTGCGGAAGCACAATCCCGTCATGTTCTACGACTCCGTGATGGGGAATGAAACGCGCGGATTGCGCGTCCGGAACTGTGCGTAGCGATAACTTCTTCTTCCCCGCCTCGTCTCACGAATAACTCGCCCCTCAGTCAATGACTTCGCGAACGATCTCAAAGCAGAGACTCTCCCTCAATGGCATTCTTGTTCACTTCCACTGTGAAGATATGCTGACGAGTTAAAGGATGTTTGTGACGCCGAACATGGTGTGTTCTCTGCCGTCTGTCCCGTATCCCCGTCCTTGCGAGCTCGCGCCTAGGTCAATGACGCGCATGATACCACAATCGACTTCGCTTCCGAGTGGTTGAATTTCTGGCTAGTCCCGCTTCTGGACAATGCCCAGTTCAACACGAATCGCACGCTCATCCTGCTGACGTTCGACGAGAGGCATGTCTCCTCTCACGTGGCCGGGCATCGATCGTCTTAACTGCGACAGTGAAACTTCCCGCGAGGGCAACCGCATCTTCACGCTCCTGCTCGGCGGCGCCGTCCCACGCAGCTTGCACGGAACGAAGGACCCGTTGTACTATACGCACTACTCGTCGCTCAGCACAGTCGAGAACAACTGGGGATTGGGCTCTCTCGGCCGCGGAGACACGAACAAGTAAGCGATCTGGAGTCGGTGTTGCGGCATGTGCTGAAAGTATTCGTCCAGGACACTGTCCAACGTCTTCGAGCTTGTCGCAAACGTAACGGGATATAAGAACACCAATGTGACCGATCCGCCGCTGAACAACGCCACGCAGACGATTCCCGGGCCATTGAGTGCGTTGTAAACGCGGATTCGCACTTCGTCCCCATCCTCATCCTTGCGCAGATCCACGGCTGTTCGTCCCTTTCACGGCGCCGGACGTGAACGCAAAGGGTGCTGGAGGCGGGCCAGTGTTTGTCGGACCGAATGTCGACATGAGCATCACGCATGCCAGTCTCCCGCAACCGGTTGACCTCACGAAGTCTGGCTTCCCGTATTCCCAGGCGCGTTCATGTGTCCTTTGTTTCGCGATCTCCCCGACTTAATCGGCATTTGTGCAGGACCCCGGGTTCGACTATGCATCGGGCCATCTCGTGGTGGCAAATGGCAGCGACTCATCTGGTGGAAACTCGCCGGGCGGAGGAACTGGGAATGGCAACGGCGGCAGCGGCAACGACACTTCACATGCTGCGGCCGGTCATTCTGCAGAAGTCCTCGTCCTCACGGTAGTGGGATTGGTATCGCTTCTATTGTTGTTGTAATAGAGGTCGAAGCCGCCCGGCCTGAGCGCAATACAATCAGTCCGACTCAAACATGGCGAGATACTTTGCAGGCAGCGCCACGTTTCCGTCGAGCCGCTCATAGAGTCCCAACCTTCCGCTGACGCACGCGAGACTGAGCTTCATGCCGGGACGGTCTAGCGCGTGTTGGCGGATGCCGCGAAGCAGCCCAGCGAGCTGCCTGTAGCTCTCAGCCTGCTTCGCGCGCCCCTGCGCCATCCGGTAGTAGCCCGGCGTGAACTTGCGCACGGCAGAGATGGCGCCGGCGCGGTCGTAGAACCCGACGTGTACGCGCGGGACACCGGAGAGGAAGAGCTGGTCGCACAGCTCGTCCCAGCGCGGGAAGCGCCCGTCGAAACAGGTCGTCAGCTCGACGAGATCGCGCTGCGCGACGGCACGGCCCTGCGCCAGCACGCGGATGACGGGTGCCTCTGCCTTGCGCGCACTCGATCTCTCTGGCGCTTTGGGTAGAGCTTCGAAGTCGTCGACCATAAGGTGGGAGATGTCGACTGAGCCGACGCTGGTTGCCGCCGAGGCGTGTTCGTAGAATGAGAAAAGCGTGCTGGTAGGGGAGCCAATGCTGTCAGACATCCCACCAACGCTCTGGGCGGTAGATCCAGAATATTGTCGACCAGAATTCAGAGTGAGCCCCTGGAGAAGGTCGTCCAGATTCTCGGGAGTAAGCGCATTCTCAGGCAGAGAGCCAGTTGTAGTTCGGGGCCCCAACGTTGGCGCCTCATTGGATATGGACATCGCGGCCACTGAAACGGCAGTTCTTGACGTGGGCAGCGGGGAGAGATGCAGGGAGCGTGACTCTCTGTCACCAGTTGTGGGTTCTTGGACGCAAGCATCAACCTCGGACCGGACGAGCATCGTCATTCCTTCCAGACCCTGAGAGAAGGAGTAAATAGGTCATTCAGTGTAAGAAAGCACAACGTACATATTTCACGATGCGATGATGCCCCATATACGGCATGTAGGTCGTGCCATCGCGGCCATCCCTTGTAGCCACACGCTCGAAGGCCAGGCCGTGTCCATGGGCATTCTTGATATGTGGTTCATTTGCACGGAGCTCCCTTCGCGTGAGGAGCATCGTCTTGTCTCCGACGATGTCGATGTCGATGCGGAATTCCCGCACCAGGGCAGCCTTCCCGCGGCTGCGAATCCAACGGAGTAGCCTCCGGAGGCTGTTGCGCGCCGTGACGACGTCAATTTCACCCAGCGCATAGTCTGGGCGCTCCTGCCGGATCGACGCGACGAGCGCAAGGAGCGGGTACTTGGGTACGACGTCAGCACTCTGGTGCTCGGCCACGGTGTCGGATTTGTCCCAGGGCAGCACCGTTCCAACGCTGGGCTCTGACCAAACCGGGGGCATGCCTAATAATCAAACGTAAATCAGCAAGTACTAATCCATGACACGCTGGGAAACAGTCCCGGCACCGCGATCATCGGGATACCCGACTCGTTGACCCAACTGTACGAGCTCACGGCCTCGAAGTTGGTCAGGCGGATATCTGCGTCGATACTCGAGATCTGGTGCGTCTGGATGTCGGAGAGTTCGAAGCGATGGAGCTCCTCGCCAAGGTTCACAGACACATCTTCATCCAGCACTGCACGGGACGGTCTGAGCCTGTTAGGTCTGGTGCTGAGCATTGGGAGTGGGAGCGATGAGCAAGGCGCCCAAACACGTGTCGAACGCGCTCGTTTCCATTGAATCGAGGATCGGCGCCTCGCATGGATCACCGATTGAATCCGTCTATAGCCATGGTTCATAAAAGGCCTTTCGGGGTTACTGTTGCGGTCTGGATAAGTCGATGCGCGATGTTAATTTTGGGTAACGACTTCAGAATCCATGTGCTTACTCACTGTCCGGGAGGAGACCTCGTCAACTTCGCCATCGAATGCGTTGCGTCGGTGCCTAAACGCGGCGAAGCCTAATCATGAGGTTGACCCTCGGGCCAAGTTATTTCAAATCCCGACGCGTTTTTTGCTCTCGGCCCACCGAATCTTCGGCTTCCAGACGCAGCGGACATCAACCAGTATGCGCTCGCCGCGGGAAACCATATCTGAAAGGCTAGCATGCGACGAGGATATACTGGACAAGCTCGCCGCCCACGCCGCACGACTGCACGCGGCGCGAGAATCTGCTGTGGCAGCGTTAGCCGCGGCGCAGGCGCATCTGAAGACTCTGGATGTGGAGATAGCGAATGTCGAGGCCCACATGGGTACCGTTCGCTGCAACATCGACGACCTACGCGCACAGCTGCAGCCCTGTACCATCACGGAGCGCCTGCCCAACGAGTTGCTTCGTGCAATCTTCACGCAATGTGATCCTGCTCCTTGGCACAACAAGTACGGACGATTCAAGCCCCTCGCTTACGATCATGGACAGGCGCTTTGGCCGTTCAGCGTGTCTGCTGTCTGTAGGAGATGGCGTACTCTCTCGCTGCAGACCCCGGAACTTTGGTCGCACATCATTATACCTCAACCCGCCACCGACCTCGCATCGAACAACTCATTCGCGCTTCTCGAAGCGCACCTCCAGCGCTCCCGCCCCTTGCCCATCGTTGTCGGATTGCCTTGGCATGAAGATCTATGGGATGATCGTCTTGCCCGCCCGCTCGTCCGCGCACTCGCCCAGGAATCCATCAGATGGCAGGGACTCAGTCTTCAATACGTTTCAGGAAACGTCCCCCCTGGTATAGACGAGCTTCTGCAGCGTCCCACACCCCTCCTCGAGTATTTCTTCAGTGAAAGGTCCATCAACGCCCCGCGAACATCCGCTTCGCCAATGCGGTCCCGCCCTGCTCTTAGTCTTTGCCCGCGCCTCCGCCATATGCACTGGGAAAACACCGCGGTTCTGCCAAGCACAACTGCATCCGGCCTCACCAGCCTGGTCACTCTCAAGGTGGCCGTCGACATGACCGCACCCGCCGTCTGGCAATTTCTGCGCGCCTGCCCCTCTCTCGAGGCTATCTCTGTCGAATTTCTGCACGACCGGTTCTCTGTGGATGTCACGGAGGTGCTTACGAACCCGCTATCGCTCCCGCGCCTCAAACAAGTCGAGCCCGGGCACATCTTCGCGGAGATCCTATCCACGAATGCGGCCAACATCTCATTTCCTTCACTGGAGCGCATAGACGTCCGATCAAGCACCCTGCCAGCGCTCAGGCCGTTCCTGGACGTGGTGCGCGGCTCGGTCAGAACTCTCAACATCACCAGCCTCTCCGCCTATAGTCCGCAACACATCGACTGCCTACACGCGCTCGCGGGCGTGCGGCAGCTCGCTCTCGGTTTCTCCGCGGACGACGCCTTTAGCGCTGCGCAAACGGCGCTACTTGACGCGCTCGCGGCGACAGAACCGCTGCCGACTGAACCGCTCCTCCCGCAGCTCGAAACTATATCGGTACATGGGAACGTGACGCGCGAGGCCGGGGACGCTCTAGTCATGTTAATCGCTGCCCGCACCGCTGGGCTCGGCGTTCAGCTGAAAGAGGTTGTGTTCGGGCGTCATGGGCCGGGCACGGCCCCGGAATTCGTGAAGGCCCATGTCGACGCCCGCCTCCAGAGCATGAATGGGTAGCCTGCACGCGAGGAACGGGGAGCTGAGGCCAATCAAATTTATACGCGCCATTGTTCATAAATTGTTCCAAATTCGAGGTCCGCCGGCCATCCTGCCTCCCGCCAGCCACACAATGCCCGTAGACCTCCTCACACCGCGCGATATTCTGGCGCAGCGGCTTGTATGCGACGAGGAGCTTCTTTCCAAGCTCGAGGCGCATGCCGCGCGTGTGAGGGCCGCACGCGACAATGCGGCCGTTGAACTGGCCGCGGCGCAGGCACGGTTGGATGCGCTGGAGTCAGAGATCGTCAGCATGGACGCGCGCGTGGCGCCGCTGCGGACGAGTGTCGATGAGCTGCGCGAGCGCCTGCGACCTTGCGTTACTGAACGGCTGCCCACTGAGCTCCTTTGTGCTGTTTTCTTGCAACTTGCACCCGGGCACTCGGAGTCTAGCGACGGCGAACCGGATGCTCTTCCTGCGCCGAAGGGCCTGGATACGGATAGGCTGCGATGGCCGTTCACACTTGCGGCGGTTTGCAGGCGGTGGCGCGAGCTCGCACTGCAGACTCCTTTGTTGTGGGCCTACGTCGCGATACCACAGCACTCGCGGCCCAACGCACCCAAGGTTCAGCTACTTCTTTCGACGCTGATCGAGCGTTCTGCCCGCTCTCCATTGGATATCGTCCTTCCCTGGGCTTCCAGGCTCTGGGACGACATAACTGAAACGCCCGTGCTGAACGCGCTCGCCAAGGAGTCTACCCGATGGCGACAGATCCACATGTTCTACCACGCCCAATGTATCCCCACAAGTCTATCCCTCATGCTTCGCCGACCCGCGCCGCGGCTCGAGGAGTTCTGCGTCAAATTCTTCCCGTACAACATCTCGTGGGGCACGCAACACCCGCCGGTGCTCACCCTGTGCCAGAACCTTCGACGTCTGCACTGGGAGAACACACCCGTCCTGCCCCCCGGAAGCGGGTTCAGCACTGTCGTCCAGCTGCACGTGAAGGTGCGCCAGACGGCTGCGGACGTCTGGGAGTACCTGCGCGCGTGTCCGCGGCTGGAGGCCCTCCAGCTGGAGTTCGTCGGCCAGCCCGGCGACGAGGGCGCATCGTACAGCACCACGCTGCCCCTCATCCACCTCAGGCGGCTCGGCGTGTGCCAGTACGCCGCGAAGCTACTCGCGGCGAACGCGGCGAACGTGCTCTGCCCGGCGCTGCGGCGCGTGGACGTGCGCTCGGACGACCTGCCGCACCTCGCGCCGCTGTTCGACGCCGTGCGCGAGCACCTCGACACGCTCAACATCACCGCGCTCGTGGACCACAACGCCGAACGCGTAGAGTGTCTCCGTCCGCTCACCGCACTGCGCAGGCTGTGCGTGGGGTTCCGCGACGACGTCAAGACGCATATCGCACCCGATTTCCTCGCCGCGCTCTCCGGGGGAGTTCTTCCCGCGCTTGAAGTGGTCTGTGCGCATGGGAAGATGACGGACGAGGCGGGCGATGCGCTCGTTGCGCTTGTTTCCGACCGCGCAGTTGCTGAGGAGAGTGCCGGTGTGAGGAGTATTCGGGAAGTTGTCTTCGGGGAGCTTGGCTTTGGGGAATGCCAGGCTCCTGACTGGGTGGTGGCACAGATCAATGCAAGGCTAGGGGAGGCTGGTGCTGTAGTGTAGTCTCGATTGCGATTTGTTTTTCCTGTCAGATTTCAAAGAATTTATACGAATGAGAGAAGAGGAGACATTATGGTGCCATGACAGACAGGTTCCTGGCAGGATTTCGCTGGGGCTGAATAAGCTCCGAGGTGTTTGATGGTCGAGATCAGACATGTGCAAAGTCAGACCACGTGAATCTTTTGGGCCGGGGCGCGTCACCTGCCGCCGACCCTTTCACTTCTTTCGCTCACACCCTACCCAACGTGCCCACCGATGGACTCGTTCTCGTGGTCAGACGCCCTGCGCGCGTGTCTGCCGTGCCTCGCACGGCCCGCCATCGAGCTCGACGACGAGCAGCAGCAACAACAGCCGTCAAGGGCGCCACGTGCGAGCCTGAGCGCCCGCGAGGAGCTCGAGCGGCTGCTGGAGACCGACGACGAGGCGGAGACGCTCAGCCTGCACTCGAACTTGGGTGGTCAGCGGCGGACGAAGAAGCGCGGCAAGGGCAAGAGCATCTCGCTGTTCGGCTTCGACCTGTTCGGCCGGCGCACCGGCGGCATCGCGCTGCCCGACAGCGACGACGAGGGCGAGGCCGGCGCGCGGCGAGCGCAGCCGCGCCGCAGCTCGAGCACGCTGGACTCGGACGCAGCGCCCATCGACGACTCCGCCATCGAGAACCTGTCCTGGGACGCCGCGCGCGAGGCCGAGGAGCGCGAGCGCGCCGAGCGCCGCGCCGCCCGCAGACAGCGCAAGGAGATGAAGCGCGCAGCGGCCGCGCTCGCCGCCGGTGTCGGCGAGGACGAGTTCGAGGGCTTCCCGGGCTCGGGGTCGTACCTGCCACCGTCGCACTCGCAGGAGTTCGGCGCCTTCGTCCAGGCGCCGACGCCGCCGCCCTCAGAGCCACAGCACCCACAGCCGCAGCACGCGCAGGTCTCGTCGAACGACGACGACGAGGCCGACTTCGGCGCCGAGCTGTACACGCGCAAGACGGGCACCTCAGTGCGCTCCAGCTCCGACGCCCGCTCGTCATCCAGCGGCGGCCGCAGGAGGAAGAGCGCCAAGAGCTCGACCAGTGCGAGCTCTCGCAGGAGCGCCGACGAGCTCCGCAGCCCGCCGCCGGCCGCCGGCCAGTTTGCTGACGTTGCTGTCGCGAGCCCGTCTCCGCCGCCGCACCTGCAACACGGCTTCGCGCACCCCGGCCACACGCCCTCGCCCAAGACGACGGCATTCCCGAGCACTGGCTTTGGACGCCCGTCGGGTGGTGCGCGCGGACTGAGCGCGGCCAGCTTCAGCGCTGCTTTGGGACGTTCCGGCAACGATGCTTGATGACCTTGGATAGTATAACCTGACCCTCAACGACCTGTTGTGCGCCTAGTACTCTAATGATCATGCCCAGATATCTCTTTTATGTCGCCGCTTCACTCGGGCTCCCTCGCAACCGAGCACCTTCAGGCTTCAGCCATGGCCCTATGCGCCGCAGGATGACGCGACAACAGCTGTCGCCTTGCATTGCTGGTCGTCGGCTCCTGGTTGGTTTACATTGTCCCTCGTGGTCCTCCTATTAGTTGTCTGGCCTCTGACCGGGTTGCTCTTACCGCTTCACGCGCTCTGGCTCAGCGTGGACGCGATCGGCGCGACTCTTGCTTAACGAAGAGAGCCTGCAATGTTTCCCAACGCGGCACATATCCATCGCTTCTCACTTTCACACGCATCCCCACGTGAGCTGGAGGTCTCTGCGCATTTTCCCGATGAATCGTTCGCCGGCCGGGCCCGATGTCAAGATCGCCGCTCGGTTCAGTTCCAAACTCACCCGCTCAGCGGCCAGATATACTGTGTAACATGTGCGGAACAACCAGCAGCATCGCACCATGCTTCTCCGATCCGACAGCTATTATGTGTCCGCCTTCAAAGCCACCATCGACATGGAGGAGGCACACGCAACGCCGCAGTCCCGGATGGACTTTGACAGCCTCGTTCGGCCGGACGGCTTTACGCTGTGCGAACAAATGGAGTTGCTCCACCACGCAGCTATTCTTCTTCGGGAGCAGGGGCACATCGAGCAGGTATCAAAGGACGAGACACTGCGTCAAAGGGAGTTCATCTGGGTAGCACTCTACCCGCACCTGCAGCAAGCCGGATACACCCTCCCTCATCGTTATGCTCCGTCGGGGCGCGCCATCGGAGAGGTCCCAGTGGGTCGCTTTGAGCGGACATTAGACGTGCGTTTCATGCTCTGCGCCTTTGCATGCTGACTCGCATGCAGTACCACTGCGGCGTCATGCCCGCAACCTGCACCAAGACGGGCACCCGAGTTGTTCTGAAAATTACTTGCAGCCGCCCGGGAACGCCGTGCGCGCACGAGCTGGAGATCCTGCGCCTGCTCAACGCCGAGCCTCTTCGAAGCCACCCCGACAACGCGGCGGTGCGCCTCCTCGACGTCGTCGCGTTCCCGCCCGTCCAGGGACAGCCGCGCGCGGCGGACCTCCATGTTGTCGTCATGCCCATGTTACAAGAGCTTAGTCTCGCCCATTGTGCGATCAACGGATATGCGCTGGATCTTATGAAGCAGTCATTCCGCGTACGTGCGCGACCGGTGCATTCTCAATCCTCTGACCGCACAGCGCAGACTATCGCCTTCCTCCATTCGATTGGCATATGTCATCGGTGAGTCGCACACCCCACATGCTTCAGTCATTCACTCATTGCATAGAGACGTTGGACGGCGAAACTTTATGGTGGAACCGACGAAACGCGGCCCCTACAAGCTGCAGCTCATCGACTTCGGGTTCTCCCAGCAGTTCGACCTCAGCGGCGGGATGCCGTCCGTGCAGTGGTATGGGGGCCTCATAGCGCCTCCTGAGGTCGAGGAAGACCACGACGCGCACTACGACCCATTCAAGGCCGAGATCTTCGCCCTCAGCGAGGTGTGGCGAATGCAGATGCTTCGCGGTGTTGTGCGACTGTCTCCCGCGTACCGGCATCCAGTGGCTGACGTCCCCGCAGCTCCCGCGCGCCGCCGCCGCCCTGCTTTCCCGAATGGGCGAGGACAACCCGGCAGCGCGTCCGTCCGCTGCCGAGTGTGTTCGCGACCTGCACGCTGCGCTCGCGGGCGTGAGTTTCGTCAAACAGTGCGGTCCCACGGGCTTTTTTGCTCTGCGGTTTAGGGTGGCGCTCCGGTGTCCCATCGAGGGCGACACGCGCGCGTCGTGCGTCAAGCACGCGGGCACCTATGTCCGCGCCGTCGGCCGGTACATAGCACACCGCGACTGGAGGCGCCTTCGTTAGACCGCTACGCAAATGCGACTTCAACAAGTCTGATAAATCAACGCGGGACGTGCGTGGGAGTGGTACAAGTGGGCGAGAAACAGTGGGGAATGCAGAGCGTTCGGATTATCCGCGAGGCTCGCCCGGGAGCGCGATCTGACCGTCGTCGGTCGATTCAGCTGCGTGCACTTCAGGTTCTTTGGTAATCTCGCCGAGCATGGAAGACGCCAGCGCGCGCTGCAGACTGATCAGGAAATGAGAGCTACGCGTGGAGACGACTCACATCGAGACCATCAAGCCATTCCCCGACGTCCCTCGCGAAGCGTTCTTTCTCCTTCGTGAGCACAATCGCGGTCGCCTTGGCCTTGTTCGCTGCAGGAAGTAGATGCCCTGAGGCCGCAGCCCTCAGGCGCGTCGCGCGCGTGGGCTCGATTGGCGTCTCGCCGATGCTTTCTATAATCCTGCATGGCAGCAGCGTCATCAGGCGCAGCGGCGTCGCAAAGAATGGCGCGCACCTTTTCAACCCCTCCAGTGCCGTCTTGTACTCCTTCTCCGTCAAGGTATTGGAGCCTTTCGGGCCCAGAGACACCAACTTGTCCGTGAATTTACGAGCGAGGAACGTCTCGCGCGCGTTGAGGATGGGGCCTTCGCTGTCGCCGGGCTCCGACGGCTCACCGAGGATGTGGCGGAGCTCCTCGAATAGCTTCGTAACGACCGCAAACTTGTCATCAGACTCCGGATGCGGTTTAGAGAGGAACTCAATTATGTCGCGGGACATCTGCTGCTCGCGGTATGGAGGAGAAGGCGCGAAGAGACGGACGGAGCAGGGAGGGGGCTCCTGAGGGCTAACCCCGCTCCCCGGACGCCCCACCGCAGCCCCTTTCGTTCACTGAGGGGGTCGATGCGGTAATTTACCTGAGAATCATAGACGCTTATTCATAGCAACTTAACTCGCCTCAGGCCGTCGTCTATCACTGTAATTACACGAAAGATGACGGCCGTGCACTCCGCTTGGCATGCGAGTATTTTCGGGCTTCAGACGAAAGAATGCGGACAGTGAGACGCAATCAAAAGCCTTGTCCCTCTGAAATGGGAGGAATTTGTGGTCGCCTGCCACTCCCGTAACGCACGGAGACAGGTCTCTTCGTCCGCCATTGGCAACTTGGTAGTCTCCTTTGCAGACTCTTGTAGTCAAGCAGTCGTTCCTACTACTTAGAGCAACTTGCCAATTGATTGGCAACGCAAATCGTAGAGCGAGATCGTGGAAGTAGTAGACTCGAAGGATCGGATCGATGTGCAAGCGAGAAGGCTACAAGCGTACAGTATATCCACTTGCGGCATGACGAGGAAGGCCATGGTCAGACTGAACGCGAAGCTTTGAAGATTTGGATTCGAGGACTCAGGCTCTCAAGGTACAAGTAACAAATATAAATTATGAATGAAGTAAGTATGTGAGGCGGCTGCGGTGCGTTCTTAACTTGAACCGCAGATATTGTGGTCGAAGTACTTCGCCGCGTCTTCGTGCATATATCCCTGCGCCACCGCATCCTTGTAGGATCGCATGTGGTTCCAGCCGCCGTCGTCCGAGTTTGTCATCTTCCATGACCTGAGGACGACCCCTGAGTACCGCGAGTGACGCTCGAAATGCTACCTCGCGTACCAGAAATAGTAACCAAATCCTCCTTTGCCTCCCTCTGGCGAGTAACCCCTGCGACGACGGCATAAGCAGGGAGCGCGCATCGGAAAGGACCTCCATTGAGACTCACATCTTCTGCGCATCTCCGAAGCGCTTGATGCTCTCCTTGTCCATGTTGTCGAGGATCCCGGTGTCCTTGCCTAGCAGCCACCATTCGCCGCGGAACGAAGGTGTATCTTGGTATGAAGTCAGTACCTCGGTGCTTCCAAGTCTTCGCGCGTGGCGATCAACTACATACTGAATTTGCTAGCGTCATCCTGGATCTTTCCACCATCGCCCTGGCATGTGAACCAGATGTGCTGGTCGATGCTGTTACCAGAGTCGCCGAGCGGGCCACCTGCACCACCCCAGTTGTAGTAGGTGTGCGCATCGTAAGCATTTCCGCCTGTCTATACGTTAGGCTCCTCGCACAGCGCCATGGGCTACACGAGACGTACCGTCCGCAGCATAAGCCGGGTTGCCGGCGTTGTTCTGCCACTGCCAACTGATGTCCATGAAGACGGTGGAGATCTGGTTGTCCTTCGAGACGCTGAGCTCCTGCTCGACGCCTCGCACGGCCTTCACGAAGTTGGTCATGAAGTCCATGTAGCCCGGCGTCTCGTTTCCGTTCTGCGGTGGCTCTGCAGAGCTGCATCAGCGCAAGGGGACGGGCTTTGGCAGGCGAGATCGATCACCGTTGAGAGCCTGCAGACCCCAGACGGAGCCGAAGTTCTCCGGCTCGGAGTGGATGAGCTTCGTGAGCTCCGCGGCGGCTTTGATGTGGCGGTTGACGTTGTCATCGTTGCCCCAGAACTCCGGCGGGTCAACGCAGCGGCCCGCGAACGAGTTGGTGCGCGTCGAGCCGCCGGGGGCAGCGTGCAAGTCGATGAGGACGGTGAGGCCGGCGTCCTTGAACCAGCGGCACGCCTGGCGGAGGTACTGCAGACCGCCGCGCGGGTAGTACTCGTTGTCGTTGACGGTCTCCTCGATGATCCAGAAGCCGATGGGGATGCGGACCGAGTTGAGGTTGTACTTGACCATGAGATCGACGTCGTCCTTCGTGATGAACGTCTCCCAGTGCTGCTTGAAAACGCGGTCCGCCTCCTCTTGCCCGAGCTTTTTGACGAGGTCGAATTCCGTGCCGACGCACCCCATGCAGTTGCCGCAGTCCTCGCCGCCCATGTCGCGCCATTCCTGTGCATCGCGTGTCAACTCTACCATCACCGATGTACCGCGGGCAACAAGCAGAATCAACTAACCTGCTCCATCATGTAGGGTTCTTCAGGGTATTGAGTGAGCGGGAGGAGTGCAATGTGCCGATGTTTGACTCACCGATAAGGAACCACGAGCCGACGTTGACTCCACGAATGCCCTCGGCAGGAAGATGATGATTCTGCTCGACGTGGGTGTTGCCGCCGCTGCTGCCAGGTCCACTGCTACCCGTGCCGCTGCCGCTACCGGATCCACTGGTACTCCCAGGTCCACTGCTGCCGCCCGGTCCGCTGCTGCCGCCGGTAGCGCGGCAAGAACGCTTGCGGGCGCGCGCAACGGTGCTATTGTGGATCTTGCGGATGCTGCGCATGTCCTTGATACCGCGCCGGTCGAGGCGGAAAGGCTTGCCAGGCACCGCCGCTACGAGAGTCGCATGCACGGCAAGCGCGAGGAGAGAAAAAGACGATAGCAACATCGTCAAAGAGGAAGGGGAAGAGAAAGGGCGAAGAAGAACCAAAAAGGGAATGAGATGAACGGGAAGCCGCCGCCGTGCGTTTCGCGCGTGGCTAAAAGCATGTCGCCTGTGGCAGTGCACGTTGCCAAGACGCGGGCAAGCATGACCGTGCCCGGTCCTCCGTCCACTCAGGGTACTCCACTCGCGTCGTTGCCGTGCTGAGTCCCCGATCACCGTAACAAAGATGCCTGGTGTGTGGTGTAGAGTCCCTTCTGGTGCGTGAATACCGAAGGCCCCAGGGACCATGCGCAAGTATTGGGCAAGTCAGAGAAAAGAGGCCACGCGCGGTTACAGCGAATCCTCGGGGCCAAAGCAGCGTCAGTTAATGCATCATTGTGCAAGGTAATGACTTGTGCCGTTCTGGATTCCGCCGCGTGGATTCATCACAATGCACGGGCACTCAAGTCCGATGGCAACGAACAGCTGGCTGTAGAAAGCACAGGAACACTAGCGACTCCTGAGAGGACGATTATGGCGCTGCCGGTGTTGAGCTGGTTTGCCCGTCGTAGGGCTGCAAAAATCGCCGGCGCCGTCCAGACCATGAAACGCCGAAAGAGCGGTTATTCCAGCTGCAATCTTCGCGCACCTATGCTATTCAGAGTAAAGAGTGTGGGTGGCGTCTGACTGCGATATCGTGCCGTCATGCAAAATTTGAGAGGATGCGTAGTACGGTCGGCGGAGTTTCAACTTGGCAGCGAGCCGCCGATCCACGGTGCACCAATCTTCGAGGCTGTTCCGAACATGCACGCTTTCGAATTCCACACCCAGAACAATGTTAAAAGGTGAGAAAGGATGTGTATATCCCGCAAAGCCAAAGATTGGACCTGAGTCGATGGGAGCACACCTTCTCTGTCCAGAACAGCAGAGTCCTTACATTACGTCGCTACAAAATGCTTGAACTTGCATCTGAGTTGTGTACTCCTCGGAGATTCGCCCTCTAGATGTTTTCAACGATTCCAGTTGGTCCCGATGCCGGAAGAAGCGGTGTCGGAGTTCGAACAGGCGCCCCGGTTGCTTCGTCCCGCTCACCGAAGTCACGATGTATGGCATGCCAAACCGCATGGGCCTGGGGATGCGCCCCGCTCCCCAAGGCCAAGGGCCATCCTTTGGCGCTCTGGCGCAACAGAACCAGATGCAGCAGCAACAGCCAGCAGGCCAGAAGATGACAACCGTCTTCGTGGGTTCAATCTCAGGCGGTATTACGGACGCGTTTCTGAACCAGCTCCTTGGGGTAAGTAATCTGGCGTTACTTTTTTATTGGTAGTTGATTCGAAAGTAACTAATCAACTTGAAGGCTTGCGGACCTGTGCGCTCGTTCAAACGCCTCATTACCCCCGCAGGCAAACCTCAGGGCTTCGGTTTCGCAGAGTTCGAGGACCCGGACTCGGTCGCACGTGCTATCGATTTATTAAACGGCATCGAACTCCCTGCAACCGAGGAAGGGTGTGCCAATAAGCAATTGCTGGTCAGTTGAACATGTTATTATTTTCTTACTTGACAGTACTTATTTTCTTATTCTTAGGTCAAGGCCGACGAGCGCACAAAGACCTTCCTTCAGTTTCACCAATCGAATCGAATGAAGACCGATGTACGCAGCCTCATTTGCTATCTCGGTGCCACTTACACGGCCACTTGCAGGCTGATGACGCTCGGCTGGAACAAGCGCGCAAGGAGATTAGCCAAATCGTCAAGACCCTGCGCGACCAGACCGCGGACGCGCAAAATGGCGGCCCCGACGGGGAGCGCTATGTTATCCCACCCCACCTTCACGACTTGCACGAGGCGGACCTGCCCGAGAACCAGCGCGGCCTCGTCATCTCCGAGATCGCGCAATTCCGCGAGCGCGCCGCGAAGAAGGAGCGCGAGAAGCAGCGCGAGGTGTTGCAGCAGGCGTGGTCCATGGCCAAGCCCGCGCCGCAGCCCCAGACCCCGACACAACCTCGCGGAGGATGGGGGCCACAACGCTCGCAGACGCCGCAAAACTCGCAGACGCCTCCCACCAGGAGCGCGTCGCAGACGTTCGACCGTCCGTCGTCCGGCGCGGGCTTCGTGCGCGAGGCCGAGACGCCCAAGGTCCCGGAGAAGACGGACGAAGAGCTCGAGCGCGAGCGCAAAGACCAGCGTGCGCGCGAAGAGCAAGATTCGTTCCGCGATGTGAGTACCCATTTCATTGGAGACGTCACAGTGGCTGGTGGCTGCCGACAAGCGCTGTTTCCGCTGCGCAGACACCTCGAGCGCACGAGCAGCGAACGTTGCCCGTCGCGTTGGCCTGGCTCTGTGCTCGCCAGCTCAAAACACGGTCGGCGTGTGCGCCGTTATGGTGCGCTTGGCTGAGAGATCACGGCTCTCTGACCTACTGTGCCGTCTCTGCTTCTGTTGCTTTTGGCGTAAAGCTCACGTCATGCAGCGCGAACGCAGATATGAAGCACGCGAGCGACGCAGAATGGCCGACCTCGAGCGCGAAGTCACCCGCGAGCGCCAGATCCGCGACGCGGAGGAGCGCGACCGGCAGGAGATACGCGAACGGTTGCACGTATGGGACGACGACGAAAGCGACGAGCTTTTCTACACCGACCGGTGCGTCTCGTCTGTCTTAGCTCGGGCGCTGCTGACAAACGAGCTAGAGCACGATGGCGCGCGCAACGTGCTCGCGTGTTGTTAAGTGAGCGCGAAGCCGACGAGCGGTCACGCGACATGGAGCAGCGGCAGGCCGAAGAGCTGCGCAAGGCGTCCGAAGCGTTCCTCGCGCAGCAGATGGAGGAGATGCAGGCCTTGGCTGAGGAGCAACGCAAGGCTGGCATGCTGCTCGACGACACCGCGCCCATCAAGCTCACCGTCTCGACGGCGAAACATGCTGACGCCGACGTCAAGAAGGAGGGCGCCAGTGGGCTTGTGCAAGCCTTCGCTGCGGACGACGATGAGGAGATCGTCAAGAAGCGCAAGATGCCGCTCGTCAAGCTCGACTTCAGCGCGCTCGACAGTGAAGAGAAGATGCGCGAGCGCCTCGAGAAGATACGCGAGTCCATACCGAAGGAGAAGGAGCCGTTGTTCAAGGCTCGCGTAAGATGGGACGGTGTTAACGATGTGAGTTGCGCCTTACTGTTTCGTCTGCATCTTGCTGACGTCGGAGCAGAACGTGATTGACAAGAAGATCGAGCCGCTCACTCGCCGTAAAATGGAGAAGTACATTGGCGAGGTGGACGAAGAGTTGCTCATGTTCGTCATCGAGCACTTGAAGGACAAAAAGGGCCCGCAGAAACTCCTCGAGGGTCTTGAACCGGTGCGCGTTACTTCCCCGTCCTGCTACCGGTGCTGAATGTGATGTTCTAGGTGCTCATGGAAGAGTCCGAAGAGTTCGTCATCGCCCTCTGGCGCCAGGTCATCTTCGAAAGCATGGCGTACGGCGAGGGGATGCACACGGGCGAGCTGCTCGCCGACTGAGCGCTGCCGTGCCGCGTCGGTGCGTGCGGGCGTGGCTTGTATTGTTCAACTGAATTGCTAGCTGTCCTCTCTCCCCCTCTCCGCTCATCGCTGTCATATATTTAATATGCTGCCTCGCGCGCTGCTCGGCATGTCGATGTGAGTGCTCCTCAGGGTCGCGTTTGCACTCGACACCCCTGTCAGTTGTCCTCCCTTTGGCATCGACGCGGCTGCCAATCCTGTACGACTCCGGTGAGTCCTGCACATATATGATATACTCTCTTTGCTGTCCGTGCTACTATTCTCGGTGCGTAAATACCTCCTTACTGCCACTGGACCAGTGGACGCCCCGCGGCGGTGCGGGTGCACACCAGAGCAGCAAAGCTGTCCACAAACAATCGAGGATTAGAATGCAGGCTCCGTCGCGCACCATGCTGCAGCAGGGCGTCGGCCGCTGATGACGTCCCTTCTCGTGTGAGTCGTCGTCCTGCTATCTGCTGCTGGTGATCGGTTTCTCGGTGCTAGTTACAAGCGGGTGCCGTGACGTGGCTCTACAAGTGAGTGGCGTTCACCGCTCTTTCCAATGGAGTCCTTGAAGATCGTTCAAGTATGTTACCTTCAACCAGAGTCTCATTTATCTCTGTTGTTACTGCAAGTGCGATCCGTACCGCTTGCAGAGGAACCGCGAGGTGGAGCTGCGTGCAGTCCCATCATGGCCGCACCCTGCGGGCAGAAGTAGCCGGGGCTTTTCGGAATTGACGAATTTGACGACGCCTGGCGTTGTCCCTCAGTGGTAGGCCAGCATGACGCAGCGAGCGGGCGAGCAATCTGTTGTGACCCGAGTCGGGCGAGCTTGTTCAAGAGTGGTGTGCTGACAACGGCTGAACAATCGTCCTCCACGCTGTCCGCGCCCCAGCAGCACTCGGACAGCGCCCGCGGCCGGGGCAGCCGTTGGTAGGCAACCTAAATGGGATCGTCTAATAGCGGGCGCGGGTGCCGCACGTGAGCCGGAAATGATTCTTCGCGTGCTTCCCTGCCTTCGCCGCCGCACGACACGTCTCTCTGCTTATCTCGTCATACTCTCATGACCCGGCCTGTGCGGGAGGGTACTTATATCCAATGTGGCGCGGGTCCCATTGCCGTCGCACCCCAGCCTCCATACCCACGCCGGTAGCGCTCCGAACGACTTGCTCACGATCATGACTGCGACTGTCTCCGTTCCCACCCACACGACGGCGTCGTCTCCTCGTCCGCATATTCTCTACGCGGTGCATATCAAGGACGGCGAGAAGGAGACTGTTCTTCATCGTCGCTATTCGGATGTGCGTCTCGCCAGCGTCTCCTGACACAGATTCTAACTGTGAGCCACAGTTCGTCGCGTTGCATGCGGGACTCAGTGACCCGTTCTCGCTCCCGCCGAAGCGCGTCTTGACGACCTCCTTTCTGCCCTCCGCCTGGCTTGACGATGCACTGATCGCGGAGCGCAAGGCCGGCCTCGCCACCTATCTCGCAGCGGTCGTGCAAGCCGGCGAGCAGTATTCGGGCCATCCCGCGCTGCAGGCGTTCCTCCAGGGCACTCCGAGCACGGCCGGGCGTCACGTGACGTTCAACCCCGAGGACGCCGTGCCGTCGACGCTCTCCCGCAAGGCGGCGCTCCAGCTCCTTGGCGACGGCGAGGTGCGCGCGCAAGCACAGCTCATCGCGGCGTCATACTACCCCGGTCAGTTCCCGCGCCACATCTCGTTGTTCGCACGCCAACCTTCTCCACGACAGACTGGGCCGAGGGCACGATCGCACCCGAGAATGTTCTATTTGGCAAATTTGACATTATCTTCTTCGGTTGAGTGCTTGTTGCTTGCGGGGATGCACTGGCATACTGACGCTTCGTAGCGTTCGCCACCCCGAATTCGTCGAGCACTCTCTCGTGGGACTCATCTGGCTCCACTGCCTTGCTTCGCAGGCTTGTTTCCGCTGCGAATTCGAGCGGGAAGGGGACGAGGGTCGCTTTGTCCGTGGGAGGATGGGGAGGCTCGTATTGGTTCAGGATAGTGATCATTGCTGCGAGATCGTACGGGAGAACTGACTCCCGTATAGCCAAGCTGTTAGCACAGCTGCGAACCGCACGACATTCGTCAACTCCATCGCCAGTGCGATCAACACGTACGGGCTTGCCGGTATGTACCCCCTCCCTCAACCTGTGACCCACTGTTTACTCGTTGTCGTAGGCGTTGATATCGATTGGGTATGCACATTCGTAATGACGGAATTATTGAGCTAACATCGCCAGGAATATCCCAATTCTAGCGGTGCCGGAAATCCTCACTCGCCAAACGACGCCGCAAACTTGCTCTCATTCCTCACACAGCTCCGCTCCACGATCGGTTTGTTCCTCATTCCCTACACACCTGACGTCAATGCTTACATCTCCCCTGTTTCCCAGGCTCTTCCAAGATCATCTCAGCCGCAGTTCCACACCTACCGTGGATCGGCTCGAACGGCCAACCGCTCACCGACGTCTCCGCGTATGCCGCGCAGATGACCTACGTCAACATCATGTGAGCGTCCTTCACTTTCTAGTAAAGTTTCTCAAGCTGACATTTGAAGGAACTACGACGTCTGGGGCGCTTCGAGCACCCCAGGACCCAATGCTCCGCTCGGTATGCACTGAGACGAACCGCTCGACTATTCTCATCGCTTCGCAGGCAATCTGTGTGGCAACAGCAGGCAGCCGCAAGCCAGCGCGCAGGCGGCCTTTGCGCAGTGGACCAAGGCAGGTTTCCCCGCCAACAAGCTCCTCCTCGGCCTCCCGCTCTACGGCTACGTCTCTAAGAGCACGAAGACCGGCCTCACGGGCTTCACTTCGGCGTCTAGCGTCGACGCGCAGGGCCTGTTGCTTGCCCCCGGCTCTGGCAGAGACAAGGAGCACTTCCTCAACGGCGCGCACCCGCGGGACAAGGCTGCGAACGATAAGGTTCGCGCGGAGGCGAGCCTCCAGGGCTGGTACGGCCAGCAGATCCCGTTCAGCGAGATCGTGCAGTCCGGCGCGATCGTCAAGAAGAGCGATGGGACGTACGGGCAGGGCGGAGGGTTCACGATGGGTACGTCAGGAGCGCTGAGCCGTCGTGCTCTTCGACCGATGAACCTTTCTTGCAGCCTGGGACGACTGCAGCGACACTCCGGTGAGCTCACTGTCGCCCAATCTGGGAGTGGTACTGAGTCTCTTCGCACAGTTCTTGTACAACACCGCGCAATCAACCGTAGTGACCTACGACGACACGTTCTCCCTCGCCGACAAGGCCCAATACGCGCAATCTGTCGGCATGGCGGGTAAGTCCCCGTAGTCAGCACGTCCCTCAGGCTTGTCTGACATTATCTCTCAAGGATGCTTCACGTGGTCGTTGGACCAGGTATTTACTGTGGCTAACCTCGCGGTTGACCCACCCCACTGACGGCGGTGAATCACAGGACGACGGCCACACGCTGATGGACGCAATTCGGACGGCAATGGGGCGCGCTCCTCCTCCTTCCTCCTGAGTCCGTAATGACTCCTGGGATGATAGTGACCGTGAGATGCGTGGAGTTCTCATATTTACGACCATGTGACATAGTCTGGACATACTTACGACCATGATGATATGTATGCGTCTGTCCAGTGGAACAGGTCCTGGCGTGGTCTGTCTTATAATCTTTCCCTCTATGCATTCTCTGTGTTGGGTTGATCAGCAACCCGAGGGCCAAGGTTGTCCCTGAATCCTGGGTAGTAAGCGGGATACCTGCTGATTGCTCGTGTGAGAAAGCGCTCATCTGCCTCGCTAGCTCAATCGGTAGAGCGTGAGACTCTTAATCTCAAGGCTGCGGGTTCGACCCCCGCGTGGGGCTGCCTTCCTTTTCTTTCCCATATTTATTATCTGAAGGATCTCTGTGGCTTGTCATTTTGTCCAAGATAATTTGACCCATCTCGTGCATCTCCGGCCAGATCTCCCTGTTCAAACAGACCCGAATCCTCACTATCGTGAGCTATTTGGTTTCGGCGACCAATGAGACACGGTACGCCTCTCGCCTCCGCCTCAAGCGACGGAGATGAGGCGTCCGGAGGTCACGGCAGGTGGCGCGAAGACTTCAACGTTGGCGTCTGGTAGCTCGTTGGCGACGAACTTCGATTCATGTAAGAGCTATTTATGCATGCTATTGTGCGCTTTATTTTGGGACTTTCATTCCAGGGATGGAGAACAACGCTGAGATTGCCTAGCAACGGAAGCCGTCGATCCGGCGCCACACCCGGGGCGTGGTTGTTCTTCGGCAAATCCCGATAGTTGACCCCGGACAATAGGGTCGAGTACAAAAGGCCGCGGACACCGCCCACAATGAGCACCTTTGCTGCTCTTTCCCCGCCACCACTCTCTTTCTCGCCCCAGCACCGCGTAGCCGGTCTTTACGACTCTTACGACGCGCCAGACGTTGTCAACCACCTTCACTACACTTTCACTCACTACAACTGCTTCTATTGCCCGCTACAACGACCCGCACAACAATGAAACTTACTTCTCTTGCTACTACCGCCGCCCTGGCCTCGCTGCTGGCTGCCACGGGAGCGTTGGCCCGCCCAGTGCGGTTTCACTCCGTACACGCTCCCCGCGCGGTCAACATATCCGACGAGGACTTCGAGCGATTGACGCCTCAGTTCGGCGTAACGCGTGGCATTCCCTTCGGTGACGGTACGCGGCGATCGTAGGACCAGGGTTCACCGTTAACTGACGAGACGTTGAAGCTTCAACATCTTGCAGGGGGGTTCGTAATCCTGAGGGTGAAATCGTACCCATTCCCTGCGACTGTCCCCCGGACCGTTCTGCGTTCCTTGAGGTGACTTAGAAACATATATTCTGACTGTCACATGATACTGAGCACGTTTACAGTTGGTTAAAGCGAACGTAAACGCCGGCTTCGTCTTGAAGAACCCAGATGTCAAAGACCTCAAGTTCCCGCTCGACAACAGCCAGCAATCGAAGTTGGCCAGGCTGCACGTGGCGACCGTTAGCCTTCAAAGCATGTAAGCAATACATCATCCAATCACTGTCGTGTTGTGCTGATCACTCCTCAGAGTCGGAGCAGGCAAAGGCTGCCCAAACGCTGGAACCATCTGGGGCCCTCTTGAGGCTGCCATCATTGCAGGCACCGACGTCACGGATGGCACGGGTACAGCTGCTATCCCTGCGACATTCACCGGCACTCTCATCCCTGTTCCTACCGATATCCCATCCGCCACGACGACGGACGCGCCTGCGCCGACCAACACTGACGCACCGGTCGATGACTCGCCTGCTCAGTCGACAGAGCAAACCCCAGTTACGACAGCACCATCTTCGACCGAGACCAACGCACCATCGACGAATGACAACTCGTCTGACGCCTCCACCCCTGACGAACCCTCCGCGACGACTACGGACGCGCCTGCCGCCCCCACCAGTACCGATGCTCCAGTCTCAAGTGTGCCGGGTACCACCGACGAAGCGCCTGCGTCCTCCGTTGAGAACCCGCCCGCGACTGGCATCAACCCTCCCTCTTCGAGCGAGCCCGCGCCATCTGCGACCACCGGCGCGCCGTCCACCACGGATGAACCGCCCGCAGACCCGACCACCACGCCGCCACCCACGTCCGGCGGCGGAGCCAGCGGCACGACCGACACGAACCTCTCGGACGCCGACATCGCGCGCCTCGCGCCGTCGCTGGGCTGGCGCGCAAACATCAACCCGGACGGCACAGGCAACTGCGACGGCGCGGTGTTGAGCACGAACGAGGACAAGGACGGGAACCTCCTCCCGATCCTCGTCCCGTGCGCGTGCCCGCCGAGCAAGGACGCGTTCCTCCAGGCGCTGACGGCGAACATCCGCGCGGGCCGCGTGGTCAACAACCCGGGCATCCCCGCCGCGTTCGTCTTCCCCACGGGCGACAGCGCCGAGGACCAGCTCGTGCGCATCAACGCCGCGAGCGCGACGCTGCAGAACCTCAACGGCGTGGGCCAGGGCTGCCCCATGGTCAGCACGACGCTCGTCGCGCAGGCCGCCGCCATCCGCGCGGGCAAGCCGCTCCCGCCCGACCGGTCGTGAACGACCCTATCTTACGGACTGACTATTCTTCTTGTTTTCTTGTCCGGACACGACGCTCTGATGACACTGGCTGTATCGACTAGCGCTTCCCCCTTAGACGACTGTGTACGGTAACCTGTACGCCGGTCCTCATTCACTGTATCATCATAATTGCATTCCGTTTACTGTATTCTTTGGGATGGCCCGAACGGCGCCCTATGCAACACTCGCCGATTTATTCAAGATTGTCCACCACGCGAAGTGTTGTGCATTGCATGCCTGCTGGCATGTTCCTTTTCCAATGTCCCTGGAGGCGCGGTCATACGGGCGCGATCTGTGGAGGATGGTCAGGCAGCTCTCTCAGTGCTCAACCCGGCTGCCGCGGGCGACGTACCTGCGACCGCTTTGCGTTCCACGCATCGTCCGAGTCCGTGTGCACCGAGACATCCTCCCTGAGACCCCGGTTATTGATAATTTGTGGAGAGCCGGGCTGAGAGAGAGACTCACTGCACGCGTATGCCTTGATCCCCAGCCTGGCTTTGGCGGTCACTCTTGGCGAACTGGCCGAGGGAGATGAGGTTCGACCCCGCCGTCGCAGACTTGCTCCGCGTCTGCGAGCCGGAGAGGTTGAAGAGCGCGGTGCTGCTCCTCCGGGCGTTGACTGAGGAATGCATGAGACTTCAGCGCACCGTGTGCGCGGCAACGACGAGCGTACGCGAGACGAGGAGGGAGAATGCGTAGATCTGCGCGCAGGGAGAGCTATCAAGGTTCGTCCGACTGAAGAAGAGGTGAGACGCACCTTGCTGACGAGCACGTCGTTCAGGACTGCCGTAGGTGAGCAGAGACCGTGCGAGTGGAACATGAGAAGGATGCGGTGAGCTACGCACAGAAATACATTCCGATGTCGGCTTTGAACAGGATGAATGTGAGAACCTGGCTGCATGCACGCATGAGAGTCGTACGACCCAGGGCGCTGTGGGGCGGCGGACGCACTTGACAAGCGATAGAACATTCGCCTGGACGGTACGCGAGATGATCGAACTGAGGGAGCTGCGCGCGCGCGATCAACTGGGGTGAGAAAGGCTAACGATCAGAAGGCTCAGGGCGCGACGCACGTCGATGTATTCTCGGGTTTGAACGTCGCCCGTGCCTTGAGGAAGTAGACCATCCAGCCGGTGATCAGCGCGTCTGCCACACTGGGCAGCGAACGATCGAGGCGTAAGCCGGGCGCTGGCATTCCGGGCTAGCGAATCACGCACACTGAAGCCACGAGCCAGGCGTAGGCCGTCGGGCTGCGTGACATCAGTGGGCTGAAAGCATTTGAATGGCCAGGGACTCGGACACGTACAGGACGCCGCCGACTTCGGTGAACAAGCGGTGGCGTGCCCAATAGGCGATGACCCAGACCACGACAGCTGCAATTGAGCCGGTGAGACGCCACGTGCGGAAGGGAAGGCATGCCGGACGCACACCACTGGACGATGGACGCCGCGACGATGGGAACGACCACGATGAGCGAGCCCATGCTGATGAGCCACAACCGCCACGCGAAAAAGCACTGGACGATCGAGGTGACCGTCGCCGCGACGATCATCTGGACCATGAATCCCCTACGCAATCTGCATGAGCACGGTATCAATATGCCATGGTAGGCTTTCCGGACGCACAGCGGGATTTTGGCGAGGATGATTGGATCTGGGTGAGGCGCGAAGGTGAGCCCTGCTTCGCGACGGTGCATCGAGAAGGGCACTCACTGCCCCAGTAGGTGACCGCAAACTCGTAACACCAATATGAGTTGAGGATGGTGTCGAAGAGAGCGAGGGCGAGGACGCCGCCCGCGAGCAACTTGAATCCTATCCGATCCTTCGGGAACGACAAAAAGTAAACGTAGCCTGAGGTATCAGGGGATTAACAATTGGGGGAGTGTAGCTGCAGAAACTAACCAGTGGCGGCTACGACTCCCATTGCGAATATCTGAACGCGTGAGGACACAGAACTGACGGTGAGACGGACGGAAGACATACAGACGAAAACGCGCTGTTGACCTATGTGCTGTAATCAGTGCCCTCATAGCATAAACGGACGACCAAGGACCCACGATCGCGCCAATGGTATAATCCAGCGAGAACGGATACTGCGGCGCCGGAGGGACTTCCATGATTGCGGGGGGAAAGGGAGGGCGATGGAACGCGACTGGATCTTGTATAAATGCAGCACGATCGTGAATGGGGAAGGCTATCGAAGTAGGTTGCGCCGCCCGCCGTTGCTAGTCGGGATGTCAAGGAACCAGCGTGGAACCAGCCCTGGAACGGGCACAGACCAAACACCGAGTAGACGAGGGTATGGGGGAACGAAAGCGCCCCGAGAGCGTTTTAGCATGCTGTCTTTTCTGTCGCCGGTTCAACGTCCTTTAGTCAATGGAAGACCGCGGAGATGATGGACAGTCTCGCAAACACCGGCGTCTTCGCGGCTTCACTTCGTCAGGTCCCGATCATCGCCGGTTGGCTCTTCCAGGCGACCTCCAGCTCAGCTGCCTGGTGCCTTGTATGTGCCTTGGCGCCCGGGCGTCCTGGGCTCACCCGAACTGACAGTAAGGTTGACACCTTCTGGCGCCGGCCATGGCAGCTAAAGGCGCCCTCCTAGGGACCAATTTGACCACTTCGGCAATGGTCAGAGGAGCTCAGGAGCCACTGATGGATTAAGTGTGTACGCCGGGCGCCCGCACTTGCTCCTTGAATCCCCCGCACCATGTCGGACGCCCTGCGACCGGCGACGCTACTCGTCCCGTTGAGCAGTGTAGATCAGGCCGGCGTCGAAAACACCGGCTCCATCTACGCGTACGTCCTCAGCGGCCCATTCGACGCAGACGCATTGCGGAACGCCGCGCTCCGGGCCGCCGACAAGTGGAGACTGCTCGCAGGCAAGGTTGAATGGGACCCTAGGCGGCGAAGATACGCCGTCCGCGTGCCACTGGGCGCGATCGAGCCAGATGTGCGCTTCACCCGCGATACAAGTCAGCGGGAGAAGCCCCTCGGCGTCGATGTCTCGCAGCTCGGCGACAACGAAGCGCGTGTACTCCGACGGCCAGGGCTGGGATGCTTTCGTCATTCCAACACACAGGGATCTCTTGCAATGCACGCGAAGACGGCGCAGCCTATCTTGTCAATCCATGTTTGCGAGTTTGCGGATGCCGTATGTGGGTTATGACTTCTGCACGCGCGTCTTCGACCCTATCTTGACCATCTCAGGTGTTGGTGTGACGCTCCCACATGGCGTTTTCGATGGGACTGGTGCAGGAATGGTAATCAAGGCGCTCGACGCCGAGCTCAATGGTACGCGACACCGTTGCTTTAGGCGTCAAGGTTATCTGATCCTCTCAGACCGACCCTGGTCTCCTCCGGCTTTCAGCACAGTCAACCCGATGGACGAAGCGCTCAGTGATCTCACAAGCAATCCATCCCGAGCAAATAACGATTCCGCGGAGCTGCACCAGCTTGCATATTTCAAGCGCGAGTTCAACCCGATCAGCCTCTCCAGCTTTGCGAGCCTCGTGTACGGCGTCGGATACGAGTACCTGTGGCAGAAGGCGGAGGATAGGGCACTGTTCCTCGGAAGGTACACCCTTCGTGTTCACATTCGATTCATATCTGACGCGAAGGACTTAGTAATGTGGTCGAGAGGATCGTTTCCAAAGCCCAGGAGGACGTCCGGCGGCTTTCTCCCACAGGTTTCGTTACTACAGGCGATATCCTGCTCATGTGGTTTGTCCAGGTGCGTGACCATTAGCCATCTCATTCACAGTCCTGAGATCGGGACGAGGCTGCGTATGCCGACGATGGTGATGACAACGAGCACACCGTCTCTGTCGCGTCAGCTGTCTCATTGCGCACGACACTGGCGAAGATAAATCAAGGTAAGTGCCTTTCCAGCTCCTTTCTCATCACATCTCACCGCCCCCCCCCCAGACTTTGCCACATACCCGCACAACGCCTCAATTCCGACCGTGCTCCCTCTCCTCACGAAGTCGCAAGTCAAACGAATTTCTATCGCGGAACTGGCGCTGGCCCATCGCGCAGCAATAGATGCCCTGCGCACGCTGCCGTACGTGCAGGCCTGGTCGCAGCACATCGCCGAGCTCGGGCGGCCCGTCGTGCCCGCGCGCCGGCGCACCAGCGACGCGTGGCTCTTCTCGAACCAAGTCCTCGGCGCGCCGACGGACATCAACTTCGGGCCCGGCGTCGAGCTGCGCGCCTTTTATTTCCTGCTCGCGCCGTTCCTGCCTGACCACAGTGTGGTCATCAACAAGGTATGCGGGCTCTTTCTTTCCAAGCGCGAACGTCTTCTGAGAAGAGTTTTCACATATAGATCAACGGAGGATACGTGATGCAGGGCTACGTCCGTCGGGCGCGGTGGAATGCGATCGAGCGGGTCCTCCGGGAGCTGACAGCGTAGCCACCACTTTCAGGCTGGATTGATCATTCCCTGCACTCCCAGAGTTCGAGTGGCGTTTGGAGGATTCTCATGTACGTGTAGTATACGAAGATTTATTCTCAGGCGGGTGATGCAGAAGGATAGTGTACTTACCACGGCGAGGGGCCGGAGGACCGCGTCGTTACGACCAGAGAAGAGGGCGTCCTAAATGTGGGACTGTCAGACGTCCATGGCGTAATTCCAATGGCACGACACACAGGTACAAATGGAGGAAGCAATGGTCCTTGTTGTGATTGAGGAATTAACAGCTTGCTCGGATGCCACCTTCTGGCCGCCGCGTTGCACCTTTGCCAGCCAAACTTGGCACAAAAAGGTCATTTGCGTGCAATAATAATATAGCGTGCGAAGTCTATGCTCTACAAATAGGGCCGGAGCTGGCGTCTATGGCGATCAGGGGACTCTATGCGGGAAGACTCCTCCTCTACTAAGGCGGCCGTCTATGCCGCGTCGCTGCCGATGGGAGCGTTTTACTGAACGACTCATTAGCTCGGGACTTATAGCGGACGTGGGGAGCGGTTCTCACATTGCTGTGCGGCGGACACGCGGCCGTGGACGTCTTGCTGGGGCACATGTTGTTATTGGAGGTCGAGAGTCCGCCGTCGGTCTGCAGGCGCACGTCCGATCGTCAGTGGATGCGTCAATGTCAACGCTGTCAATGAATGCTCACCCCGAAGAAGCAGTACTGGAAGCTCGTGCCGTACCTGATGATCGTCAATCAGACGACGATGAAGAACAGGACGCGAGGAGCCAGGGCGCTCACATGCAGAACGTGGGCGCGCCGAGCTGAGCACTGGTGCCTGTCAGAGGCAGCGTGCTACCATCGGCCGCGGGGCCGAGCTTCTGCGGGCACACGGCGCACTGAAGGCCGTCGCGCGGAACTGCGAGGGCAGCGGAGAGAGAGGCAGTGGCGGCGAGAGTGAGGAGGGCGACGCAGCGCATGTTTTGAGTTGGTGTTGGGCTGGTGAGAGGGTTGGGGCGATGGGTCCCAGTCCTGCCTCACCAGCAGCTTTTATACCTCAGCATCGGCCTGAGACGTTCAGAGCGCTACCTGTCGGGGACGCACAGACGCCGCAGGCTGGATCTCTCCATGAGGTCCAGAAGTCCGACCTGATGCACGAGCGCTAGACACTCTCCCGAACGAGCAACAACCACCGCGAGCCAATTACGCGGGCCTTCTAAGACCTGTACGTGAATCGGCATGGTCAGCGCTCAGCGAATACGGACGCTCCCTTCTGCTTCGTCTGTCAAACTGAGAACTGTGGATGCGCCGGGAATGTGCGCGACTTGAAGTCATACGCCAATCAATGCGCACGCAAAGCTGCCGCAGTGTTCTGGAGCGCGTCGCGAGCTGAGGTCCTGGAGCCAGGGCTTACGAGAGAATGGGCTGGCTGCGCCGGTGGAGCGGGTTCTCCGCGCACTGGGCAAGCCCTGCTGCATATCGAGCCCATGGCCAGCCTGGACGAGGACGAGGATCCCGTAGCAGCGCTCACGGCTACAGTACGGCGCGCCGGGGCCGGTGCGTTGCACACGCACGCGTATCGGCGATCAGCCTTGACACTGACAGTGCTGCCATGCAGGATACTCGACGCTGCCGCTAGGGGAGCGTGCGAACGCAGATTGGCGACCGCCCGCCAGGCTTAGTGGCAGATTTCCGAGTGCGGGCAGGCCGGACACAGCAAAGACCATGCGTGCGTCAAGCCGCTATCGTTGGGCTGCAAGTGGAGCACAGTAGGCTGAGTCAATAGATACGCCAGCGGCTGCCGCCAATTGCGATGCGCGGACGACCCGCTGCGCTTACGGAGACAGGCCCGTGCTGCTTAACAAGGCCTGTGCAGCCGCTGGCAGGCTGCATGGCGAAGCGGTCGGCGGCAGGAACGTGCCTGCGCGCGGGAAGGCGGATCCCGTAAGACGTGGCTCTGCGCCGTTCCATTCCATGTGGAAGTAAAAAGTAGGAAGAGACAGTCTGTCGCACAACTACACCCTGAAGTGCTCTTCGCTAAGCGATACCCTGCAGAGCCTTCTGGCGGCCCTGAAAAGGATGTCAACAAGACGTTCTTGAGCGGAGGGTGGGGCGTACCAGAAGAGTTGTCGATGCCGCTGGGCAGCCGACACCGGACCCGTTGCTGCACGCAGGCATCAGTCATCTGCAAGAAGCGAGCCCCCGGCAGGCGTACAGGTTCTGCAGCGTAATGAGCGCAGCGGTGATGCGCGTGATCTCGCTCTGCGTGCTGTCGTCCGTCGGGAACTGCACCGCGACCGCGGGCTGGTTGATGGCGAACCCGGCCTGGACGTTCGCCCGGAGGGCCTGCAAGCATGTCAGACAGCAGCGGTGGCCCGCGAGCGAGCCGGCGCACGTTGATGTAGACATCCTGGGCTGGCGGGCAGCTGCACGGGATCGGGACGGGCGTCCCGTCGTCGCGCAGGACGGCGCCGTCGCAGTCGCCCGTGCCCGTCGGGTTGATGCCGGCCTGGTGGCCGAGCTCGGGCGCGAGGCGCGCGATGTCGTCCTCGCCCGCGGCGGGTGGCGCGGTGTTGGCCTCCGGTGGGGGCGCGGGCGCAGGGTCCGCTGGCGGTGCCGGTGCCGGGTCCGCTGGAGCAGGCGCAGGGTCCGCAGGAGCAGGAGCAGGATCCGCAGGCGCAGGAGCGGGATCTGCTGGAGCAGGAGCGGGGACGGGAACAGGTGCGGGCGCAGGGGCGTTGTTTCCAGGACGCTTCCTGCGTCCACCCCTGCCACGACCGGGCCGACGCTGCCGTCCTCCATTGCGCTGGCGAGGCTTCAATTGGGGCACATCCAGGGATGCTGCAAGTCAAACATGTTATAGCGTGTACATCATCGCATGCAGGGGGCTCACCTGCTTCTCTGGCAACCAAAGGAACGATGACATCGCTGCCGGCAGGGGCGCGAGCCTTAAGCGGGCCACCGTTGACGGAGACAGCCAGCATGGCGGCAAGGACGAGTTGGAAAGAGAGCTTCATAGTGTAGGAAGCGGTTGGCGAAGACTGAATGGGTAGAAGAAAGGTTGAGAAAAAGAGACAGCGTCTGGCGCGTCTCAGGAAAGAACGGAGCGAGCGGGGGGTAGGACGTCAACGTCTGTGGGGATGGAGAAGAGAGGAGCACGCGAAGACCGCCTTTTAGCATCGCGCGCCACGATCACTCCGCAGAGATTCGAGGGCAACCGTTGCGATGCTACCAACGCAGTGCGAATCCGACGACCCAACCGTTGCCCACTCCACCAGTCGAAAAGATGAGTGCGCGAGACCGACCAGAGCCTCTCCCTATTGTCGGCGCCTGCAGCGCTGAGACTTGTCGTTGGGCACGATCCAGTTCGAACGGAGGTGGGAGGTCTGCCAGATTGACGATATCGATCATGCGAGCATAGCTTTAATGCAATCGTGACTGAGGGCCATTTCAGGTGCACGAGAACGGATTAGATGTCTGATTGAATCATCGGTTGGTGGAAACGAAGGTGGTTCAACTTCAAGATTGAATCTGTCAGGCTCGTCTTCGGACTGCCCGGGCTGTTGGTATCCGCAGGGGGCACCAGGTCGCCCAAGGAAAGCGCTCTGGCATAGGAATGTACCGGTATGTGGCTTGCCACTACCAAGCATTGTTGAATATTGAACAATGAACGGGAACGGAGGGAAGCACGTCTCGGTACTTTCCGAAGGCTGCCTTTCTTCTCCTCCCGCCGCCGGTTGTTCCAACCGCGACGACACCACACATCTCCTATCTGCCTGGGCGCTCTCCCCGATCCGTAGACGGCAAATGCGAACTACCGCGGAAGAGCTCCTCAGTCAGAGACTGCAATGCGACGAGCATATTCTCGCCACACTCGCCACCCACGCCACGCGCCTCGAAGCTGCCCGGGAGGGGGCGTTGGCCGCTCTCACCACCGCACAGGAGAGGCTCACTGCTATTGAGTGCGAGCTCAACGATGTGAAGACGCGTCATGCATCACTGGCACAAAGCGTGCAGGACATGCACCACCGCCTCCGCCCGCGGCCAATGGATGCGTTCCCGCTCGAGTTGCTTCGAGAAATATTCTTGATACTTGCCCTTCCTCCGAGTGCTCTATGGCCAAACGATGGATACGGAAAGGTCGACCGCGTGAGGGCGCGACTGCCCTTTAATCTCGCTGCAGTCTGCAGGCACTGGCGGGACTTGGCGCTGAAAACGCCGACGCTCTGGTCGTATATCGGAGTGCCTGCTCCGGGCCTACAACCCGAACGTAGAACTTATTACTTCTCATACTGGGTCACCACGCTCCTAGAGAGATCGAAGACCGCGCCGCTTGACATCTGTCTCCCCTGGGCTCGCGACTCGCCATGGGAGGTCGCATCGTACTCGGACAGGATTATGAACCTTCTCGTTGACCACACGCTTCGCTGGCGGCACTTTGAATTCTACCTGCCCCGTGGATGGCTTAACGTGGACACGATGGGCCATTTTCAGTACCCCACGCCGTTACTGGAAACGTTTTTCTTATCTGGCCGCAGCCGTGATATTGACTGGATTGAGTGGGACTTTGATCCTCCTTCCCCCCGCTTTCTCCCTATCTGTCCCAAGCTCGCCCATTGTCGATCGGACTACACCAACGTACTCTACGCTGTGCCCCGTCCGCCCCTAGCTTCTATCCGGACCCTGGAGATGACCGTTCAGACGTTTGGCTGCAGAGTCCTTTGGAATCTGCTGCGAGCGGCTCCGGCGTTGGAGGTTCTCAGAATAGCATTCATTGACGATGATGAGGCCGATCTAGAGGAGGCGCCCAACACCCCAGTGCACCTCCCTTGCCTGCGCGAGTTGAACATCTCCAGCGACGTGTCCTTGATGTTTGCAGCAGCCCTGGATGATCTCTCCCTTCCTGCCCTACGAGTGCTCGACATTGACCCTGACAGTGTCCGAATTCTGCACGCCTTCTTCGACTCGTGCGCACAAGGAGTGACTTCCCTAACGGTCACTGATGGCGTCGTTGTAATGGACCACGCATCACTCCTACGGCCAATACGCTGCCTGCGGGAGCTCACGTTCAAGGAGTGTACCGTGGAGGATGAGTTCCTCCAGGCGCTGGCTGTCTCCGGCGAGTGGACCTTTCCCCGCCTGGAGCACATCATGTTCTCCGGCTGCAAAATCGACCCCTGGGATGGCGATGGGTTGGCACACGTCGTGCGCGCGCGCGACACTGCGTCTCAGTTGCACGGCACCCCTGCGCCCAGCAGAATCCGTTCAGTGTCAATCGACAGTTCATCTGACATACCGACCTGGCTGATCGCTGAAGTTCGGTACCTTGTGCAGGAGGAGGTCGTCGTGTCCGTGGACCGCGATCCTGTGATCGAGGATATCACCGCGCGGGGCCCTGAGGAACCCGAGGCTCAGTTCACCGACGGCGAGGGCAGCTCTGACGACGGGTCCGACTCTTCCTTTGAGCTCGCGAGCGAGGACGCAGGCGAGCATGATACAGACGAAAGTGACGACGACTATGAGGACGGTTCCTCCGAATCGGAGGTTCGGAACAACGGGGAAAATTCGTGCGAATAGCCCTGTCCAGGCGGCTCTAACGTACCGCGCACTTCAAAGCATAGAATACGTAGTAAAACACCTGTATAATCCGCTCGTATATTCGTCTTGATGGTCATTTCTTTACGTTGCATGCTTGGATGTGGGATAATATTACAGGAAAACTTGCTGTTGATCGTGCATAGCTTCCAGAAGCAACTATGCACGCCTCCGCCGCGCCGAATGATCGCGTTTTCCGGCGGCTGGTGGACTAGTTGTGCATTGCTTTCCGCGCTCAAGCAGACAAGTAAACCCCATGAGGTGTAATATGAGTAATGGTTTGTTCATGAGGTAAGTACGCCGTTAGAAGTTGCCCGGGATCAGAATTTGTTGAGGAAGACAACGACGCGTCGGTAATCTCCGACGCGTGTTCGTATCTTGCGCCGTGGCACCTTACTACCATCGACCGCCTCGCCGGTAACCCTCGATATATGCCTGTCACAGCTCAGGAGCTCCGCGAGCAGAGGCTGCGATGTGACGAGCAGATCCTGGCGACACTCGACGCTCATAACAGCCGGCTCGAAAATGCGAAGTCGGATGCGCTGGCTGCTCTCAGCGCCGCGCAGGAGAGTCTGCGGGTGATAGAAAGCGACCTCTCCGACGTGAAAACGCGTCGTGCCGCTCTTGCAAAGCGCATGGAGGACGCTCGCGGCCGCCGGCGTCCGCGGCCAATGGACACGTTCCCGCTCGAGCTACTTCGCGCGGTGTTCCTGGAACTGGCTCTTCCCCCGATCAACCCATGGCCCAGCGATGATTACGGGTCCGTCGACGAGGTCCGAGCACGCCTGCCATTCGACCTGGCTGCTGTCTGCAGGCGTTGGAGAGACCTAGCACTGGCCACTCCGACCCTCTGGACGTATATCGGAGTCCCTGCGCCGGGATCGCGGCCAGAACGGCGGACGTATTATTATGTTTACTGGGTCAAAACCCTTCTACACAGATCAAAGACCGCTGCGCTGTATATCTGTCTCCCGTGGGCGCATGACTCGCCGTGGGAGCCAGATTCATACTCGGCCAGAATTATCGACACATTGGCCGCCCATTCGCTCCGCTGGCGCCATTTCGAATACTCGATTCCACCTGGGCCACTTACCTGGAACATGATGGCTCTCTTCAGGCGCCCTGTTCCCCTCTTGGAGAGTTTCTGCTTGATTGGACAAAGGGTTGAGAGCGCTCTTTCTCCGGAACCCGGTGCCTGTTTCCCTCGCTACCTCCCCGAGTGCTCAAATCTGGGGTACTTTCGATCTGATTACGCCAACATCGTTTATGCCCTTCCCCGCCAGCCAATGAACTCTCTGCGCACGCTGGAACTCTGCGTCTCAGACATACGCTGTCGCGTTATCTGGGACATGCTGAGGGTGGCGCCTGATCTCGAGGAGTTGGACATGCAGTTCTCGTCCGACATTCCCGACGACGTGGAGGTCCCGCCTGAGGCTCCTATCCACCTCGCTCGACTTCGGCTGCTAACAATATTCGAAGGCGCCTGCCTCATGTTCGCCACAGCAGTTAATAGTATTGCCGTTCCCGCTCTCCACCAGATCAAAACCGACCGTGCTGGCCTCCGCGAGTTGCAACCGTTTCTCCTGACATGCGCGCCTGGCCTTGCTGTCGTGCGAATCGGCGACGCTACCTTGGAGATGGAGGACGTGGCCTTGTTTCAGCCCCTGAAACAGCTCGAGACGCTCTGGCTTCTCGACTGCGTTGTCCAGGATGCGTTCCTACAAGCCCTCGCGGTACCGGACGACTGGATACTCCCCCGCCTGGAATGCGTTGCATTCGACAACGCCAAGATCGAACCGGAGGATGGCGACGGGCTCGCACACCTAGTGCGCGTGCGCAACATCGCGGCAGAGGGGTCGGCCGGTGCGGCGCCGAGCAAAATCCGCTCTGTGGTCATCGAGGACTCGCCGGAGATACCCCAGTGGTTGATCGCCGAGGTGCGATACCTCTTGGCGGAGGAGGTCGTTGCACCCGTCGACAGCGACTCTCCCGCGATCGAGGATGCCGCCTCCCCTTCCGGAGAGGAAGAATCCGAAGCAGAGTTTTCCGACCTTGGGAGCGACAGCGACGGTTCTGAGTCATCTTTCGTGCTCACCAGCGAGGATGACTCTGACGGGCAGACCAGTAGAGGCGAGGGCCAAGACGAGGAGTCTTCGGGATCGGATGAGTGAGGGAGATTATATACGCCTCGGCAGCTTTACAGGCCGGTCAGGTACGAGACAGCTTGTATTATCCTGGTATCTTCTGTGCCGCATAGTATTCAACACCGCGCCGGAACCCTGGCCTAGGTCACTATCGGGGCTCGACTCAGGCTCTCGTGATCCTGTCGAGATCATTTCCAGGGCCGCACTCCGCGTGATCGCGATTTTAGTGTGTTTGGTACAAACACACCAATCACTTCCCTCTTAACCAACCATCACGGCGCGCCCCTATCGTCTGAAATGCCCTCGTCTTGGACTATGCTGCTGCAGGACCGTATCGGCGACGAAGAGCGCTCCTTAGCGGAGCTGCGCCAACATGCGGAGCGCATCGACGCCGAGTACCGCACCGCTCTTACAACCTACGAGGCTGCCTCGCGCGCCCTGCAGGAACTCGAAGGCGAAAAGGCCAACGTCGCCGAGCGCATAGAGCTGCTGCGTCGCTCTGTCTCCGATATGCATGTCCGACTGGCCGACGGCCGCCGTGCTAAACGGCTGCTGCAGACCATGCCGACCGAGCTGCTGCGCGCCGTCTTCCTCGAGCTACTCCGCTCCTACGAACCCGACCAGCTCTGGGAGCAACGCGCTCGGTTCAACTCCGATCGCGCCCGCGTGCCCTTCCTACTCTCTGCCGTCAACCGCCAGTTCAGGGAGCTCGCCCGGGACTGCCCGGAGCTTTGGACCTACATCGGCGTTCCGTCCTTGCAAGTGCACAGCACTCGCCGGCACGGCTACGCCAACCTCCGCCGCGTCAAGCAGAGCCTGACTCTTTCGAAGAATATGCCTCTCGACGTTCTGGTTCCCTGGAGCCTCGAAATACCCTGGTCCTTGGGCAACGAGTGGCACCGGCGCATCCTCGATATGCTGTCCCTCTTCGTCCATCGGTTCCGCCGCGCCGAGATTCGTTTGCCCGGGCAGGGCGATGCGGAGCTTCCTCTGGCGATGTTCACCCGCTCCATGCCCATGCTCGAGGAGCTCACTGTCGCCGCTTCGAGCAACAACGACGTTGTCTGGAACCCCGAACACAAGTATCTCCAGTTCTGCCCTCGCCTGCGCGTGCTCAACTCGCAGTACTGCAACGTCGTCCCCGCCTCGCGATGTGCAGTCACGTCGCTTACATTGCGCGTCACAATGCCGTGCGACCAGATCTGGGAGCTGCTGGGTCTCGCGGCGCCGACGGTGCAGAGCCTTGACATCGGCATCCAGTGGCTCGACCCGAACGTCGTCGTCGACCCGCCGAGGCACAAGCTGTCTTTCCCGGCGCTCAAGTCGCTCGTCGTCTCCCATCACTTCGCGCGTATGATCGGGCCGTGGCCGGGTCTGGTAGCGATGCCCGCGCTGACGGACATCGAGTTCGACATCAGCACAGTCGGCATGTTGCATCGCTTCGCCGAACAGTGCGCGCCGACTCTCCGCACCCTCGTGCTCACCGGCCGTGCCACGGGTTACGCGACCGACGAGCAGGCCGAGCAACTCGCCGGCCTGGAGAACCTCGAGGCGGTTTCGCTCTGGTGCGTTGTGCAGGACTCTTTCGTCCAGGCGCTCGTCGATGGCGTATGGCCCAAGTTGAAGCACTTCGCGCTCGTCAACGCGTCGGCGCTCGTTCCTCGGGACTCAGACGTCCTTCCGCGCCTCGTGCGCGCGCGCAACCACGCTATCGAGGCCGAGGGCCAGCAGGTTGCCAGGATTGAGAAGGTGACCATGGAAATGGGCACTGTGGAGGATTGGGTCCGGGGCGAGGTCGTCTATCTCCTGGGCGATGAGCCGGAGCTCTCTGATGGTGAGCCATGGGGCGGATCGGACCTCGATGAGCCATTCGAGGAGGAGGCCGTCGAGGACGACGATGAGGATGATATCCTAGTATAACCTTCGGCGTATGCGTCGCCGACCTATATGCTTCCAAATTTTAACCGTGACCATATTCGTTGTTTCCTTCCATTCCATTATGAAAGCGCCCTTCCGTGTCCCGGTCATCCACTAACACGTGTGTGCGGGAGTGCGTCAATCGATCGGTTGAACAGTGTCGATGACGATTCACACGCTTTCGAATGCAAGATGAGTTACATGCTGCGCCCACCAGGCGCCCACTGCTCGATATTCACACGTGTCCTGTGGAAAAATGGGCTCGTCTCTCACGAGCGACGGCAGTCTCCAAATCCGGCAGAGTGAGGGGGGCATCGCTCAAAGTCGTGGTATCCGAGTGAGCCATTGCCCTGCAACGCTGTCAGCCAAAGCAAAAGCATGCGCAATTAAGCTAGTCGTACGTTGTAGAAGCACTTCGCAGTGAACTCCCCCGGACCCGGCCCGTACCTGCGAAAACGTCGATCAGGCGACAAGTGGAGGTTCAGTCTGCTACGCACCCGCAAAACGTAGGCGCCCCCAGCTGCCTGCTCTCCGCCGTGAGGATGAGGTCCTCGCCGTCTTCGACATGGATGAACTTGGGGCATGCCGCGCACTGAGGAGGAACCGCGGACGACACGCCGGCTACGATGGTAATGGCGATGAGAGCGAGCAACTTCATGGCTTGAGCTGGAGTGTGTGCATTACGCGGGGTCGGTCCCTCGTCTTTTATACGCCCAGAACGCCGCAAATCGTGACGTTGATGGGAAGACCAATCCCGTCCCCCACCAGCAGTGTAAATAGTCGTTCAGCGCTTCGCCACAGAGGTAACCAAGCGATCGTCGACAGGACCGTGCGGCTGATTCAACTTCCATTGAGAGTGAATTTACATTGCATCGTGGAGGACCTCGACAGAGATGCTCATGCGTCATGAATGTTGTGGGAACGGCGCTTCCAGTCCTTCTGGATGTTCACTATGCCTCGCCGACACGTCTGAGAAGTCGATTCACGCCCTCTGAGTGGCGCCCCCAGCACCCGACAAGAATGGGGGCGCGATCAGATCTCGAGACACGTATTCCTCCAAGCGCTCTTTATGTTGAGACAACCAACGGGCGAACAGGCATGCTCTTCAAGTTCGCTGAAGATCTAGATATCATTGGTGGGCCAACCAGCCTCGAAGTCGGAATGTGCAGGAACCAGACCGCCTACTAGACGACGAGTTCTCGAAACCACCTTTGCACGGCACGGAGGACAGTCTAGGATCGACACTCGGTCGCACATGGCGAGTGCATGGCAGCCGGGTGGGATCTGAATCACATTCCGATAGGAAACGGCTCATCGGCCCTCCATTCACGGAGTAAAATGTCCATGGCGAAGCACAATTCGAAGCAGGCGGGACTCGGACGATCCGAGATTTCGAGTGAGCGAGCATTTTGTCGGTTGAGCCTATTACGTGTGCACGCAGTTGGCAGGTCGAACACAATAGCAAAAGTGTGATGAAGCTAAGCGCCGCGGGGATTCCGATTTACAAGGACAGAGGTTGCCTGGAGCGCCGCGACCAGACGGTGGATCGATTCAAGGTGAAATAGAGTTTGCCTCCTGGAACTCCGATCCGTCGGCGCGCCATTTCTCTGTATCGCACCACCTTCATATGGCAGAAGACTGCACATCATCCTGCGCGTCTTTTGGGATGCACCGGCTGTTCAAATAGGCTAGTATGGATATCCCAGAACCTCTGGGCTCCGGCGTATTTTCCGTTCGGACTTTGTTTCCCCGCGAGCACTAGGGGAGCTCTGCGCTGAGACAAGGGGACTGTGACTCGATTTTCTGCCGCTGCTTGCTTCCAGGACTACTGGGCGGCTTTCCCTCTGGGCGGGACTCATGATATGGTCTTCAGGGCCAAAACAGCCGCGCTCTTGGGCGCCTCGTCTTGTCAATCCGCCGGCACTGGTGTCCTGGTATCCTCGCCACATGAAACACGGACCGGTCCTTCGTAATAGATGATCCATCAACAGAATAGGCAGGTGCAATGTCTGCACGTGGCTTCATGAACGCCTACAGAACACGAGGGCACCATCTCTCCGTCCTTTGCTCAGGGCTGGCGACATAAAACTCGTTCACACCTGAGGCCTGAGCTCCGGATACATCTGGGTTCACGCAGATCTAGTGCCTGTCTAGAGCCAAAGAAGTCGATGATCGTGGGTCCGGTCATCAACCATCGTCACTGTAGGGACCAGTTGCCCGGCGAGTAAGTCGAACCCTGGCTGAGATGGATGCAACAAGGGCCTAACTACGTAACTGTGCCACAGCCCCAGAAATGGCAACCTAGCGAAGTATAAAGACACCACTGCGACTGACCTCCATGACAATGCTTCCAATGTCACTCAACCTCATTCATCTTGCCTGGCATTTCATTGCCTGGCATTTCATTGCCGCTCTCGCCGGCGATCAGGGACGCCTCCACACGCCGCGCTGCACGAACTCCATCGTGCGCTTCGCCGCGTCTGCGACCAACTTCAACCTCAGTTCCGGCATGCTTCCACCCAATGCGACACTGCCCATCTCTGGCAGGTTCGGCGTCCAGTTGCGTTACTGCGAGCCAACAGTGCGGATAGCATCGCGCAAGCACACGCTCCAGGTTCTCGTCCATGGCGTGTCATACAACACCGAATACTGGGACAGCGCGTTCCAGCCGGAGACCTACAGCTACGTGCGTTCTGCGGCAGCGCAGGGATATGCAACGCTCAACATGGCGCGGTTGGGTACGTGTGCGCCGTCTTCGTCATGCCACACCCTGATCGACAAGCGCGCTCAGGTTACGGAAAGAGTGATCACCCCGACCCGGTCTCCGTTGTTCAGACGCCATTTGATATCGCCGTACTCGAGGCCATCATCGAGTCCGCACGCTCAGGCAGAGTTCCGGGCTCCACGCGGGCCTTCAGGACCGTCGTTTATTTGGGCCATTCCTATGGGAGTATCCTCCTCAACGGCCTGATCATCAAGAATCCCACCCTCATCAACGCAGCTATTTTCACTGGCGTGAGTCTACTCGGTATTATACTTGCTCTCCAGAGTTGAACCATGCCAGTATGGTCACGATCTCTCCGACACCGCAGATGGCGCGGCACTCATCGGTTTGGGACCAGCACGCGACAGAGATCCGGCGCGCTTTGGAAGCCTCCCTCCTGACTACCTCACTACGGCCAACGCTTCGAGCCGCTCTGCGGGGTTCTATGGGCCGGCTGGGACATTCGATCCTGCGGCACTGGCGTTTGACGAAGCGCACAAGGACACCACCACGACGGGAGAGATCTTCACACTCGCCGTACCCATTACCACTGCTCCGCAGTTCAAGGGAGATGTCTTCACTGTCAACGGCGTAGACGATTTCCTCTTCTGCACGCTGCCGGGGTGCGCGAACCTGGCCTCCGAAGGCCAATTCTATCCGGCTGCGAAATCTGTGGAGTTCTGTGAGCAAACTCCATGTCTTGAATGCTCAATGGTCATTCATACGTTTTGTCCCGTACAGCCGTCGTCCCGCTCACTGGCCATTCGTTGAATTTTCATCTCTCCGCCCCAGCATTCTATGAGAAAATACAGGCATGGCTATCGCGTCACGGCTATTGAGGTCGGGGCTTGTGGTTTCTCAGTGTATGCAAGGTACTTTGTGCACGTAGCGATTACTTTTGTCACTTTACGGTCGACAATGCCGAACTTCTAACAGGCGCGCGGGAAAATCCGCCGGCGACCGCAACCTTTCCCATGGGCCACGATGACGCCGCAGGCGCTCGGCCAGTTGCCTTCGAGCTCGAGACGACCGACCCCGCCGTCGTAGGCCCTCGTTGGTCTACTCAACCGGACGCCCCGAGCTCCTTCGTCGACGTGCAGTTAACGTGCAGTCGTATTTTTAGCCCACTCTGCTACTGCCGCTGCTGTGCGGACATCTAGACTCTGCAAGGCGCCCTGTCCGGGTCACACAGAGCTCAACACTCCTAACACCTGCCTGTTTTGCGTTAGAGCTTTACTCTGGCCAGTAGGCGCCCTGCGAGCTGCCTGCGAAGGGCTCTCCATCCAATAATCGAAACTTCGCTTCGTCGCGGTGCGCGGCTCGGACCAACTACTGTGTCGGTCAACTGCGGTATTGTAATTGTACCTGGGTATGAAACTGTTATTCTGTGCACTCGCAGCTTCCCGTCCTGTCTGCGCGTCCCGTGCACCACCGTACGACCATTAAAGTCCACCTTTGTCTTCGCCTCACTCGGTCTTGTTGACGGGCTGCCTTGTCTGCTCTATTCGTCCCAGCTTAAAGGTCTTCATTGGCTTGGTGACTCAAGCGTCAAGCTGGGAGACGGTGTGAAGCGCCGAGCCCGCGCCGCAGCAGCCTTACTTAAGCGTCTGGGCTGGTCAACTGCCACATATGACACGGGATCTTTGCGTATGGACGAAATGGGAACCGCGAACCCCAAATATCGTGTAAGCAAGCGTAATACAGCTCAAGATCTCGCAAACGCACGCGGCCCGGCTTTTCAACATGAGTGGGTGGCACGAGATCTTCGAGACCCGACACCTGCATTCGGCTACACCGTTTCTAGTTTCACACAGAGACACCGCGCGCCTCAATGCCAGCATGGTGCAACCAGCTGGAGGACGATGTGCGAAGATCTGTGGACCTCATCTCTCCAGCGTCTCCCGGGATTCACGCTGCGTTTCTGGCCCATGGATCACGGAGGAATTACTCAGGATACAAACACGAGTACGCCAATAGGCGCCTCGTCGCGTGAACGGCGGGTCAGCGATCCAGCGCCCTCTAGCATCGCTCATACTTGAAGCCAGGTATAAAAGGCGTCCAGGTGCGTGAATCCCTCATCCAGCTCACAATGGCATTCAACATCGTCCTCATAGCGTCTCTCGTCGCCAGCGTCCTTGCCTCAGCGCCGGCGCCGCACTGCGTGGACTCGATTATGCGCTTCACGGCGTCCGCCACGAACTTTGACCTCAGCGGCGGCTCGCTCCCAGCCAACGCGACGCTCCCTGTCTCGGGCACGTACGGATTCCAGCTGCGCTACTGCAAGCCGACGGCCAAGGTGCCCGCGCACGAGAACACGCTCCAGGTCCTCGTCCACGGCATCGGGTACAACACCGAGTACTGGGACTCGAGCTTCGAGCCGGAGAAGTACAGCTACGCGCGCTTTGCGGCGGCGCAGGGGTATCCCACATTGAACATGGCCCGCCTCGGTGTGTCTGAATCGTCATTGACTATGTGCGCCGCGCTCATCGGCGGCCTTGTGTACCAGGATGCGGGAAGAGCGACCACCCCGACCCGGCCATCGTGCAGGCTCCGTTCGACATCGCCCTTCTCGAGGCTATCATCAAGGCCGCCAGGAAGGGCAAGGTCCCCGGTGCGACGCACGGCTTCAAGAAGGTCGTCTACGTCGGCCATTCCTATGGGAGCGTCCTCGGAAACGGGCTGATCACCGATAACCCCTCGCTCGTTGACGCGGCGGTCCTCACAGCAGTAAGACATCAATGACCTCACCTTTGTTTCACGCTCTCACACGGGCACGCTGCAGTACGGCCATGATCTCTCCAAGACGACCGATACCGCGACTATCGCAGGGATCGGGCCCGCGCGCGACATCGACCCCGCGCGCTTCGGCGATCTCCCGCCGGACTACCTCACGACGGCGAACATCTCGACGCGCGCGGCGAGCCTGTACGGGCCGGAGGGGACGTACGACCCCGCGGTGCTCGCGTTTGACGAGTCGACGAAGGACACGACGACGACCGCGGAATTCGCCACGCTGCCCGCGCCCGTCGCGCCCGCGCCGGGCTTCAAGGGCGACGTCTTCACCGTCAACGGCGACTCCGACGTCATCTTCTGCACCAAGCCGATGTGCGCGAACATCATCGACGAGGCGCAGTTCTACCCTGCGGCCAAGTCCGCGCAGTTCGGTACGTACGCCTCGCGTCTGGCAGCGAGGGCGTCTTTCTGACGGGCACACCATCATTGCAGCTGTCATCCCGGCGACTGGGCATTCCCTCAACTTCCATCTGTCTGCGCCGGAGTTCTACGACACGCTTCAGACGTGGTTCGACAACCACGGATACTGAATGCGGTCCATTATGTCGCCGCCGCGAGACAGCCCAACTCCCTAGCATTACTGTAACTCTGCTTTCCAATGAAAGACAATCATAATCGTACTAGTAAAGTGACGGCGGCGGTGTCGCACTCGAGCCGGCGACCTAGCCTCGGCTGTTCGCCCGGGCTTCGACGTCTGCAGTTGCCATTCTATGCGCCAGAAGACGGCGCGCTGTGACAAGATGAGTGTACAATGAGCGTCTGAATCAGTCCAGACGCGCTCTTGCTTCCCGCTTCCCGCCTCCGCACAGCAAAGTTTGCAAGGGAGACCAATGAAAACGTCCGGGATAGATCCACCTTCGCCAACAGCCCGTCCTGCTCGTAGGCCACGCCAGCAACGGCATGAAGCGCTGATCAAGCTTGCTGTGATACAGCACAACGACAAGGACGAGGCACTGGTGCGAGCGCGATGTCTTGGTACGTAACGTCCCGCCCACCGCCGAAGGCAGCGTGAGCATCATGGATCTCTCGTGCGGTTGCATGACGGTCACTGCGGGCGCGCCGCGTGCAACCTCTTCGCCGCGGATAGGGTGCGCTGCGTCCTTGGCCGCCTGTCGCGCGGCGCGGCGGCAAGCAGCATCATTCCAGCGAGGTGCGGCACCGAGGCCGGGCCATCGACTCGATGCGCCGGCTCACGGCAGCGCGGAGGGTCGAGCTTGGCGCTGTGCCGCTGAAATGTGACGCCCGGGAGCAGAAAGAGACCTGGGATGGATGTCCATGCGCATTCCGAAGGAAAGCCTGCTAGGAAAGCCAAGTTCGGGGCAAGTCTCAAGAGCGTGGATGACCGCGAAGTTGTACGCCTGCTTCTGATGCGCCAGACCGGAGCTGGGAAGCGGGGAATGGGCAGCCACTCGGTCAAAAAAGCGAGACCTAGCGACGCGGTCATGGCTGGAAGCTGGAGAACGGACGGAGTTCAGAATCGCCAACAGTTTTTTCTCGCCGCCAGCTGGCCGCCAACGAGCTCAGTCCGATGTCGGGACAGCGCAGCGCACGGACTCATCGCATGCAACAGCCACCCTTGTGCTCTGGCACTCGCCTGCTCCAGACGGGCTTCGGCTGTCTCAGTGACCCAATGCCGCCTGCGGTTCATCCCAGCGCTCTGTGCACGTCGGCGGACGGCGTGCACAGGGCCCTGTAATGGCCGTAGTGTGGTGCTCGCTGCTGGCCGTGGAATCAGACTCTGGCGACGACGGCGTCAACGTGCCGAACGACGCAGTCGGCCGGCCGCGCCGCGCCCTGGCATTTTCATTGACGCCGGGCCCGCCGCTACGCGAAATGAAGCTCGTTGTTGCGCTTGGCGTCCGGCTGTCTGACAAGCTCACGATCATGATGAAGAGGCATCTGCTCGCTTAGTAGATAGTGGTCCGGAAGTGGCACTCGGTAGATGTGACTGTATCGAGGGCATTGTCCCGGCCCAGGCAACCAAGCGTCCCGTCGCAGTGCGGGAGAGCTCTCAGAAATGCTAGGCAGACTTCTATGTGGCTCGAGGACGGGGCAAGGAGGGGCGAGAGCGTCGAGGTTCGGGCGCTGGCTGTTGCGCATCACGCGACGCCGGATTGCCGGACGTGGTACATCACCACCATGAGCACAAAAAGCGGACGTTCGCACCTTTGAAGCCCAGCTCTGCTCTTGACCAGTCCCCACTGTCATATCCCCCGCTTCCCAGCGACTTTGCCCTCAAAGCATTTACCCACCCCACACCAAACTCTGCTCAAGATGTCGCCGAACTTCAACGCCCTCCTCAACGCCGTCGTCGTTGCGATTAGATACTACGTCCCCGTCGCTGACAGCACCACTGGCGCGCACGCTGCCGCTGGCCAGGGTAATGCAGCCGCCATTCGCGGCCCTGCTGCCCATGGCGCGGCGAACGTCGCTGCCGCCAACGATGCCACCGTTTCTCCCCCTGGTTCCATGTCAGTGTTTACCAGCCATCCCAACCACAGGGTGCTGACCATCTTCCCAGCGCCCAGCAGGGGCTCGACGGCGAAGTCCCCACGGCCGTCGCGCCGGGGACTGGCGGTGTTCCGCACCCCAGCGCGTCGTCCGTCGCCGGCGAGCTCAACGCGGCGGACGAGCCGGCCTTCCCTCCCGGCCTGGACATTTCGAACGCCCTCCGCGACACGGACTCGGGCACGGACGCAACCGAGACCAACGACGACGGCCAGGCCGTCGACCAGCCGGTCGCGCACCGCGGCCCGTCGCCGCCACCATTCGAGGGCACGCGCGAGGCGTCGGCCGCTCCGGAGGACAGCAGCATCGCCCCCGCGAGCGTGAAGCGCGCCTCGCCGCCCAGCCCTCGTGTCGTCCCGAAAGGCGTCCCACTCTTCCGTGCCGAGTCGGTGACCGACTGCGCCCAGGAGGCGGACGACGGCGAGTACGCCCGCATCCGCGCGAGGGCAATGTTCTACAATCGGTCAATCCAGCACTTTCCGCCGCCGCCGCCGTCGCCGTTCGAGGATCCGAGCGCGAGCTCGCCCGCTGCGGAGGATAGCTGCTTCGTCTCCCCGCCTAATAGCCCTCGTGTCCCGACAGGCATCCCGCTGTACCGTACTCAGTCGCCGACCGACTGCGTCGAGGACATGGACGATGGCGAGCTCGACCGTATCCGCGCGAGGGCACGTTTCTACAATCGGTCAACCCAGCACTTTCCGGCGCCGCTGCCGTCGCCGTTCGAGGGCGGGAACGAGAGCTCGCCCGCTGCGGAGGATAGCAGCATCAGCGCCCTTAGCGCCGAGCCCGCCTCCCCGCCCCGTCTTCGTATTCCGACGGGCATCCCGCTCTTCCGTACCGAGTCGGTGGTCGACTGTGACCAGGAGGAGGACGACGGCGAATACGAACGCATCCGAGCGCGGGGAGGTTTCTACAATCGGTTACTCCAGCGCTTCCCGCCGCCGCCGACGTCCGAGGACCCGAGCGAGAGCGCGCACGCTGCGGAGGACAGCCGCATCGCCTCCCCGAGCGCCGAGCCGGCCTCCCCGCCTAGTAGCCCTCGCGTCCCGACGGGCATCCCGCTCTGCCGTACTGAGTCGACGACCGAGTGCGTCCAGGAGATGGACGACAGCGTATACGACCTTATCCGCACGATGCGCATTCTCAAAGAGCTCTCGGACAGGCGCTGCCCGACCCCGCCGCCGTTCGACGCGTCCGAGGACTTTCCAACGCTCCCGCCCGACGTGATCGCGAGCGTCCTGCCGCCGTTGCCCGTCGTCACCCTGGAGGATCTCCACTCCGCCCCGCTCGTCGTCCCGGAAAATCTGTTCCGGTCTGCCACTCCCCCCGCCGCTGCTGCTGCCGGTTCTTCGGGGCCGGTTGCTGATGCTGGACCTAGCGACGACGAGCATTTCTGGGCCGACGTTCAGGCCCGCGCTGCAAGGGTGCGCTTCGCGCAGAAAATGATCAAGAGGGACTATCGTGTCCGGGCTCACCGCATCACCCCGGCGGAGTGCCAGAAGTTCTGCTTCTGGAAAGACCACCTCGAGAGCGCCAGCAACCGCCGCGATGATGAGGACGACAACCTTCCCGAGCCGGAGGTTAGCAGCCAACCCGAGGCTGAGGACGGCAACCAGCTCGCGCCGGAGGAAGACGAGGCGATCGAGCCCGAGGACAACGAGGCGATCGAGCAGGAGGAAGACGAGGCGATCGAGCCGGTGGATACCAACCTGCTCGAGGCGGCGGCGCGCTGCGCCGCGAACAAGAGCCAGCAGCTGGCCTTCCTCAAAGCGCTGCGGGAGGAGGACCTCGCGAAGGCGCCGCACCTCCGCGAGAACTTCGTCACAGGCGCGGAGCTCGACACGGGATTCAAGCTCGCCCGTGTGCGCGAGCAGCGCCTGCTCACCGGTGCGCAGGTCGCATTCGTCACCAGGTGTTTTTACCCGGAGGAGTCCACCGACCCGGGGACGCCGCCTCCTTCCCCGCCGCCGTCGCCTCCTTCCCCGCCGCCGTCGCCTCCTTCCCCGCCGCCGTCGCCCTTGATGTGGACCCCCGGTGAGACAGGCGTGCTCAAGCGCACGCACGACACGGACGACGAGCCCGCGCACCGGCCTGCTAAGCGCGCCCGCGTGAAACAAGAACAAGATCCGCTGCCGTCGTTCGCGTTTTTGCGACGCCTGCGAGCCGAGCCGCCCCCGCGCCCGCGCAGGACGCACGCGGCGACGTACCCGCAGCTGCTGCCGGACGACGTCGAGGCAGCGTACATTGTTCTTAACTCCACATCGCACGTCGCCATGCAGATGGCAACGGTGAGTCTCTGTCAACTTTCTGCATCGCCCGGCATCGCTGACGCTGTATCGCAGAAGCCCGCGAGCACGCCCATTGCCGGCGTCGCCGGCCCGTCTCGGCAGCCTTTCGAGGCGCCGCCCACCCTCAAGCGGCCGCTCACCCAGACCAGCGCGAGCACCTCGCCTGCTGCGCCTTCTGGGTCGACTCGCGCCGACAGAGAACGGCGTGTGCGCTTCGTGACACGAATCCCGGTGATCTATCGCCTGCATCGCGCAGACGGCCTGCCGCCGCCGTCCATGCTCAGCACCGTGTTCGGCAATGCTGGCGGGCCCGCTGCGACTAGCCAGGCGAAACCCCGCAGGAGCCGCGCTGGCCGAGCGCTCCCGCGCCGTCGCGGCTACAAAGACTGGGCGACGGTGAACGAGGGCGATGTCGAAGACTCCGCAGAGGTGAACGAGGGCGATGAGGAGGCAATCGATGGCGCGTAGATGGATGCGATGGCTGCCTTTATGGCGCCGTGCCGCCGCGCGGCATGTGTTTGTGAGTGTTGCTCGGCCTGTGTCGCATGTATTATATACCATTCGCCTGCTGCGGCCTTGCTGTTCGCGCGTGTCTGCCCTTTGCCCCCGGAGTAACACCGATCTGCCTCTGAATATCTCATGAGTGCGAGGAAACGAGTTTTGTGCTGGATGCGATCTAGTTGCACAACAACGAACGGCCCTGATCGACTCGCATGGGCAGCCTGAGGCCGCGATGCGTTCAGATGCAGAATCCCGCCTTAATTAAACCAACACGGTGATTGCACTCTGCACAGCGACGCCCGACGACTGTCTCTCACTCGTCGTTCATAAGGTGTCTACGTCAACCACGATAGGGAGTCGAAGCCGACCCTGACATTGCTCAGCGCAACGTTGCCCTCGTCTGACCCTCCTGGAGTCCTAGGCCTGTGAACTGGGAAAGACAGTATTCCCGTCTCCGCGCTGCGGACACGCGTGCCTCCTGAGCTGCGCGTTTGAGTGTGTCCTCGTTCGCCATGGTGCTGCCTTGCAAAATGTCCGACACCTGTCTCTGGGCGATGATGCAGGAGCGTCCACCAGTCCGGAGAGAGTTGATTAGCAGCGATATCCTTTGTGTACGTACAATATAAGTCTGGTTACTGCGAGCGGTGAGACTGGGAATATAGGGACTTGGAGAAGCGCTGCACGTTTTCTCTTACTGTAAATATTGACGCGAGACAAGACTGAATGCCTCAGAAACCATCTTGGGACGTATAAAGGGCGAGGGTGTCCTCGAGCCAGCACGGGCCTTCGTGGTCCACGAACTCGATGCACCGCAACGACGCCATCTCCGCGCTCTCCTGTCGGGTGCGCGCGAACTGCACGAGCGCGCGATAGTCCTCGTCCTCGGTTTCGCCAAGGAAGAGGGTGAGATTCTCCAGCTGCGGCCAGGCGTTGTGCTCGGTCAGACGCCCGAAGAACCCGGCGCAGGGCTCGAAGAGCGATACGCTCCGCAGCTTGCGCAGCACGGACAACTGCGCCGCGTCGCCGTCGCCGAGGGGGTGTAAGTGCAGTAGAAGAGAGAGATGAGAGACTCGGCGAAATGCGCGACGACCTTTTCCGAGACGCCCGTCTTGCCGTCCTGCACCTTGAGCACCTCGAGGTGCGGGGCCTGGAAGGCGCTGCGCCAGGCGCCCAGCAACCTGTCAGAGTGGCCGTGCGTGACCAAGGCGCGAAGAGCGGGCAGTGCGAGGGTAAAGGGAAGGGCGGATGGATTCTCGCTGTGATCCTGGGCGAGGCCAATGTCCAGATGAACTAGCGCCGTGCAGCTACGCAGCACATTCCAGACAGCCTCTCCGGAGAGCGAGAGGTGGTTTAGCACTAGATGCGTGAGTGCGCACGGCGAATCTGCGCGCAAGACGTGGGCGATATCTGTGTGTAGTTTCACGAGCCGCGGGCAGTGCGGTAGGCAGCGGCCAAGGAAGTCGTCGCCGCGGCGCGATGCGATAGCGGATGCTTCAACTGTAAGTTGGCGGAGTTGAGGCATTGGGTACCGAAGGAGTTCCAAAAAGGCAGGGGTGGCCTCACAGTCGCCGGGTAGAGTGCAGTACATGCGGCGCAGCCGCCCCCTGACTTGGCCGAGCCGGTCGAAGACATCCTCGCAGACTGGAGTAGGTAGCACTGGCCGAGGAATAGCAAAGAGTGAGAACCCTAGCGACTTCCAGTCAAGCAAGATGTCCAAGGGCGCGTCCTGTGACCGCTTCAGCATAAGAGTGAGGTAGGCGGACGCAAACTGGCTCCGGTCCAAGGGAGAGGGAACGACGATGAAGGACCACAGACGGGCCATGCGGACCGCTTCGCATCTCCAGCGGCGACACACGGCAGCCAGAGCGAATGGCATTACGTCCGTTGGCGGCCGCGGTAAATGCGACTGAGACATCCAACCCTCCCAGGCGTCGGCATCGGCTACGGCGTCCACAAAGATTTTGTACAGGAGCTCTGTGGGAAAGGACCGCAGAAGCCGCGCGCTGAGGTACCCGCTCAGCTCATTGATGGTCGACGCGACACCCGCGCTACGGCCCCGAATATCCTGCAGCTCGGCTCTGACAGCATCGAGCGCGTCCTGGGCAGACTGCAGGGCCGCGGACACGCGTTCCTCGGCGAGCAACAGCAAAGCCTCACGCTCCTCGAGCTGCTTCAATGCAGAGTGGTTGAAATTTAGACGAGAGCGAACCGAGTCCACCGCCATCTGAGAGTGCTGAGGATAAGGAGCGGAGGTAAAATCATTCGGTACCGGCCGACGCGCTCTTGCTTCTGGTCCATGTGCGCGCAGCCGCGCACCTGGCCGCGACTGCTGCCCGCGAAGGTAGCAGCGCTCCCTGCTGCGGTATAGTTCATTTTCGCCCTTCTTTTTCACCCGCAAGACACCCTGGAGCTACTTTCTATCCCGATCTCCCGCTGGCTCTGTCTGCAATGCCAACTGACGACGACGGCAGAATAAGCACAGGCGCGGGGCGAGCTCACCGAGGCTAACATCATCATCTGCTCTTAGAAACCGCTCGTGGCTCTGGGAACTGATTCCTGAACCGAGTGTATTAGCAGCATCTGCTGTTCCTCGCCCACAAGGCCTCCTCTTCGGCTTAGAATTGCTTAGTGCTATCTTCGCCAAATGATATACCGCGCGAGAACGAGGTGCGATAGCGGTCCGTAGAGTTCAGCCGGCCATTTGGCCACTTTGACGGGAGTACACAGTAACACCTTCTCCCTCGTAACCTCTCATGTGCGGGACCAAACCGCCTTCAAGCCCTGAGTCTCCAATGTCTGACGCTGAAACCAGTTCGCCGGTCGCGTACTGAGAGTTTGGGATTCCAACGCGTTTGGCTAATCTACAACCCTCTTCATGTCGCTCCTCCGCACGAGCTCCCTCCAAAGTGCCGTCTCAGTAATTTCATGAATCCCGCCCTCAATCTGCGCACCTTGAACACTGATCTCACCAATCCTAGACTCGCGCTGTTGGGCTCAGCTTCAGCGCTGAACCGGCAAGGGGATGATGATATGACACATTTTCAAGACATGAAAAACTTAGGACTGTGCCGCTGTATCTACGATGAATGCGGTGTACCTACTAAAGGCACGACATCTGGCTGGCAAACAGTTCCCTCCGCGGGAAGCGCTCCGGTAGTAAAGTAGACCCTAACAGCCTCTGCGACACAGCTCGACAAGGACGCAATCGCACTGTGTCCGACCGTATTCTGTAGCAGCAGTCTCATGCCCTTGAAGCGCGGGACCACTGCCTGCGCGCCTTTGAGAGGCGTGACGGGGTCGATTGTATTCGAGATCGCCAAGGTGCCGACCTCGAGCTTCTTGCTCGACACCGGGCCAGTGTACCGCTTTTTCGCGCGAATCTGCCAGCTGCCGCACGTGAGGCGCGCCCGCGTGAATGCGAAGCCGCCCGCCCAGCGCGACAACGCCGTGCCCTCACGCACGTTGGCGATGTTCGCGGAGAGCGACCGGTTCACCAGCGGAAAGTCGGAGCAGCTGACCGCGGCAATGGCCTGGTTGTCCACGAGTTCAGGGACTGGCCCAAAGAGTGTTACTCGGGACAGGAATGCCACGTCGCGCGTTTCTATGGCGCGGAACGCCTGCCCGAGGAACGGGAAGCCGTCGAGTGGCGAGTAGAGCGAGGTAAAGATCGCCAGCAGAACATCGTCGAGCCTGAGGACCGTTGGCCCGAAAACGCTGTCAGGGAGCGCGATGGGGCGCTGTTTGAGGCCGGCGAGAATGCGATCGACCCGGGCGGCGACGGCGCGCGCTGTCGGCTCCGAGATTGCGCATCTGTTTGCACCTGCCAGTGCACAGTCCTTGAAGAATGCGTCCATCACGCGATCTGCGTCGAGAACGGCGCCCACTGTATCACCTCTTTGCCACTTCTGGCCTTCGGCCACGCCGTCCAGAACCATCCGCTCGATGCGATCTGGGTACAGAGCCGCGAAGTACTGCCCCAATGTAGTCCCGTAGCTCTAAATGACAGGGTGAGATAGGTGAGGAGCGGTGATGATGTGTCACTCACAATGCCATAGTACTGAAGCTTCTTCTGGCCCAGCTTCTCGACGATGTGCAGCATGTCAGTGGCGACGGTAGCGGTATCCATGAAGCGCCCGATTCCCCACTCGTCAGCCGTGGCGCCCGGACTCGCGTCGTCCCGCCCGATACCCCCGAGAGTGCGCTTGCAGAGCTCTCCTAGAACGTCGTCCTGTGCCTGGGCAAGCTGGACACTCCCGTCGTGGGCCCGGAGGTTCTTTAGATAGCCCAGAGAAAACACTTCTGACACTTCAACCGAAGAGAAGCATTGAGCGAGCGGAGTGCTCGCGCCCGTGCCGCGCGGGTCGAACCCCAACACGTCGAACGTCGGGCCGAAGAGTTGCGACAGTGACGCGCCTCCGGACTGCACGAAATTTGTGCCCGACCCACCTGGACCGCCTGGGTTAACGAGAATCGTGCCTGCACGGATGTAAGCCATGGGTTAATACCCGTAAATGTAGTACTACAGCGTACCCTGGTAATTGGCCCTGTCCGTTGCTGGCTGCATGACCAACGCAATAGAAACCGGTGGGCTTCCGAGCGTGCTATAGTCGATGGGAAGGCTGAGACGTGCACACTGCTGCCCTGTAAAGCACGGCGTCCAAGAGATGTTTTCGGACGGAGATATCTGATATTATGAGAACGTGGCTGTTCTTGGCGAGTATGGGAATTACTCACAGAGTGCCAGTCGAAGCCTACAGAAGCAGCAGTAACATTCGTCGTCGTCTCATTGACTGCCCGGCTCAACGTCAGCAACGGCGGAAAGGCTGAACGCAGGAGTGAGAGGGAGAGCATGATGCTCTCTGGTTACTCTGTAGGGAGTGCGGCCTTCGTTTATAAAGCGTAGTCAATTTTATGTGAGGTTACGTTTCTGCGCAGCCCTCTAACACTGCCGATCGCCGCGCCCTTGCTGCATTCGAGTGTGCATAGAAACGTTTCCGCTGCCATATTACGCACAGCAATGTGCAGGAATGCCGTAGAGAGGCGCCATATCGGGGTGTTGATGGAACAGCGCCTCTTGTTAGCGATTCGAGGCATTGCCTGCGTCGACAAGCAATTGGTGGATGCAAAAGTCGTATGCAACTAAGATAGACATTGAGAAGTAGCATAGCATCTGCACTAAGATGCAAATCTGTTCTTCCGTCATTGGGGATCGAGGCACAGGTGGCGACATCGAGCGCATCGTGCACTCCGGCAAGTTCCGGTCTGGTTCCTCATCTCGTCCTGCGAACCAGTCCGTGACATTGAGCGTATACCACAGTAATCTTCACGCACTGTAGTATAATTTGTTTTCCTTTGTCCACATGCGCTGTTCAGCGCATATGGTCGGACCGCGTACGGTCTCTCCCAGAGGGTCTGAGGAGGATCGTCCATGTGTCTGTCCAACAACGAACGACTCGCGCTCTGATGCTGATGCAATCATCCTGTGCTGCTAATGCTGTCTCTCGTTTGGATGAAGGCCGAACTATCTCCGTTGCTCTGGTTACACCCGCTCCCTGTGCCGCGGCTTAGTATGGAGATCTCTGTTTACTCGCATGGCGCAAGTAAACAGAGAGCATGTCGGGACATCCGCGTGTCAAGGAAATTTGTAAACTGGCGACTGGCGAGTTGGGGCAAGATGAAATGGATCCGAGATCACACTTCTCAATGCAGTGCGCGCCAGCCTGAGTGACGCTCTTGAGCCACTCTTTCGCCCTTCGACCCTCTCGAACTCTCTACTGTCCCTCGCAGATCCATTGTCGGTTTCACTTGAGTCCGGAATGTGGGATACGCAAGTAATAGAAGTATCAAGGTTCCGCGAGTGCTTCCGAGCCCGGCGCTTTCGCGCGGGCTGCGGATTGTGGCAACTTTCAACATGCGTTCATTGCTCAGCCATGATAGCAAGTCATGCCGGGTAGAAGCAACCATGACTCTGGGTGGTACACTGACAGAACAAGGATGCCTGAGTGTTACATCGTTTCTCGCACACGATCCTCAGTTTCCGACCTCTGTCAGGGATATCGACGCCGGCACACGCGCTATGGCATGCAATTGACGCTGCAGATTCAGGCTGCAATGTATGAGACACTGTGCGCGAGGAGCCCAATTCTCAGGTTTCAGGGAGAAGCTCGCAGACGCGCGCTCAGCAGAATCGATGTTCCGTAAAGGTGATAGACGCCGTATGGGGTTCTCACTTAGCGAGGACCATGTGGATCCTACCCCCACTGGATCGGGCGGACTCATATGCTTGCCAATCATCTGTAAGACAGCGGCAGCGCGACCCGGCAAGGACGGCAAGGACTGAGGGAGTCATGCGACTGGGGTATAAAAAGGCGACCAAAGCATGCATCTGTCTCCCCAGCACTAATACTCTCAACCTCGCTTTCAATGGCCTCCAAAATCGCCGCAGTCGCCTCTGTCATCGCCGTCGCCCTCGCCGGGCCCATCCAGACCCCCCTCGCCGCTGCCCCGCGCTGCGTCGACTCGATCGCGCAGATCACCGCGTCCGCGACGAATTTCGACCTGAGCTCGGGCAGCCTGCCGGAGAACGCGACGGTGCCCGTCTCGGGCACGTTCGGCATCCAGCTGCGCTACTGCGAGCCCACAGTCAAGGTCGCCGCACGCACGAACACCCTCCAGGTCCTCATCCCCGGCATCACGTACAACACGCAGTACTGGGACTGGGGCTTTGAGCCTGAATACTACAGCTATGTGCGCTTCGCGGCCGCGCAGGGATATGCGACGCTTAACATGGCGCGCTTGGGTGAGTGTCGCACGGCCTGACTCTGTTGCCGCGACTCTGACGCCATGCAGGGTACGGCAAAAGCGATCACCCTGACCCTGTGAAGATTGTGCAGACGCCGCTCGGCGTTGCAATTCTCCAGGAGATCGTCAAGGCGGCCCGTGCTGGGAGTCTCCCTGGCCTCGCACACGGCTTCAAGGCCGTTGTCGCCATCGCACACTCCTACGGCGGCGTTGTTCTCAACGGCCTGATCATCGGTGCCCCCGATCTCATCGATGCGGCAGTTTTCACAGGCGTGAGTCCCCCTCTCACCACCCGCCGCCGCTACCTTCGTCTTACCCCTTCGCAGTACAGCCACGATCTCTCCAACGTCGCTGAAGCAGGTGCGACCGCGGCCCTCGGCCCCGCGCGTGACCTCGCGCCGGCGCGCTTCGGGAACCTTCCCGCAGACTACCTGACAACGGCGAACGCGTCAACTCGCGCGTTAGGGCTCTACGGGCCCGCGGCGCCATACGATCCGGCCCTGCTCGCGTTCGACGAGGCGCACAAGGACACAACGACGACGGGCGAGTTCCTCACGCTCGGCGTCACCGTGGCCGCCGCGCCGGACTTCCGCGGCGACGTCTTCACCGTCAACGGCGACGCGGACCACATCTTCTGCGCGGAGCCGGGCTGCGTGCAGACGATGGAGAATGAGGCGCAATTCTATCCTGCCGCGAGGACTGTGGAGTTTGGTGAGTTCTTGTGGTTTTCCCACGTTTGGAATTGTCGCGCTGAGATTGACTGCGCTGCAGCTGCCGTGCCCAACACCGACCATACGCTCAACTGTCAGCTCACTGCGCCTGCGTTTTTTGCTACCTTCCAAGCTTGGCTTACGCGTCATGGATATTGAGCCGAATAGATAGCATCTCAATTTGTTTGTAGACTACCTGCCGTCTAATGATGCGAGGATAGCTACGGTTACCAGCTTTGACGGCGAAGCAGAGTTACGTACAGGTTGACATTGACAGCGCATGAGAAAATGTGAGGAGAGCCGACCAAGAAGGGCAATGTCAAAATAAATTGACGAGGGACCGGGATGATAGAAAGGACTGTCGGTGGTAATGGGAGTTGCCGAATGCGAGCCCGTTCAAAATGAGATTCGTGGGAAGTGGATACGCCCTCCGGGAATCGAACCCGGCCCGCTTGCTGGACTCTTGCGATGGAAGGCAAGCATGATAACCACTTCACCAAGGACGTGCACGACAGCCTGTCAAACGGGCACGCCGGGACTGACGCGGACGAGTTGTGGGGCGTCGGAGTCGGCGCGTCGGAGTCTCTGGCGCCTTGGGGCAGGGGCTTTGGCGCGTGACGTGTTTCGATGCTTTCCTATGCTCGCGGCCAAGCTTCGTATACCCTTCGTCCACCTCCTCCGCCGCCTGCTCTCCTCGCTACTGTATGCATCGCCCGGGGCGCGCCGACGACAGCTGGGCGTTGCGTTCGGCACCGCCCACTCGCTAGAATCGGCCGACGCCGCCCCAACGCCCGACCCCGTCCGCCCAGTGACGCCGGCGGCCCCAGCAGCCCCGCCCCTGCGACAAGATGACAAGGGCGGGGACCCCGAGAGCGCCCAAGGCGGCGGCGGCGGCAGCAGAGAGGAGCGGGAACCGTACAGCTGGCCCATCCACGAGCTGATGCGCAACCCGACGCTGTACGCGCCGGTGCGGGCCCCCCGACACCCCGTCGTGCTCTGCCACGGGCTTTACGGCTTCGACGTCCGCGGGCCGTCGTCGTTCCCGCGGCTGCAGATGCACTACTGGTCGAACGTGCTCGACGTGCTGCGCAAGACCGTCGGCGCCAACGTGCTCGTCGCCGCGGTGCCGTCGACGGGCAGCGTCCAGACGCGGGCCGAGGCGATGGACGCGTTCCTGCGCCAGCGCGCCCAGGGCCGGGCGGTCAACTTCATGGCGCACTCGATGGGCGGGCTCGACTGCCGCCATCTCATCACCCACATCCGCCCCAGCGAGTACACGCCCGTCTCGCTCACCACCATCTCCACCCCGCACCAGGGCTCGCCCTTCATGGACTGGTGTCTCGCCAACATCGGCATCGGCGCGTCACGTGTCCCGCACCAACCCTTTCCCCGCCCGACCTCGCTCCCTTACTCGCTCAAGAACCCTTTACTGGAGCGCGTGCACAAGGTCGCAGAGACCAAGCCGGTCGACCTGCTCAGCGCCGCCACGCTTGCTTCTCTACCCAGCAGCTTCACGACGGTGCTGCTCGGCCTCATCGACAGCCCGGCCTACAGCAACCTGACGACGTACTTCCTCAAGAACCAGTTCAACCCGTCGACGCCGGACGTCAAGGACGTCAAGTATTTCTCCGTGGCCGGTCGTATCACCAGTGTCTCGGTGAGTGCAAGGCTTGGCCGCGGGGGGCGGTATCTGCCAGGTGGGCTGTCACGGCAGGAGAGGGGTGGCCCTCATGGTGCCCCTGCGGATCCTGCGGCCTTGCGTACGCTTGGCGGTGGTCTCGCCGCGAAAGTGACATTCCACTCGCCCGGACAACGCCCCCCGCGCATGGCCTGCACACATTCTTTCTCTGACAAGCTCCTCTGCAGATCTTGCACCCACTTTGGCTACCAAAGCTGATCCTCGACGCCGCGTGCGCACCGGCCGAAGGCGGGAACGACGGCCTCGTGTCCGTGCGCTCCGCGCGCTGGGGCACATTCCTCGGCGTGCTCGAGGAGTGCGACCACTGGGACATGCGCGGCGCGCGCGGCCTGTCAGGCTCCGTCGAGGGGCTCCTGGACGTCTTCAAGCCAAAGCGCCAGGAATTCGGCGAGAAGCGCAGCGACGCAGCTACAGAAGAGAACGAGGGCGAGACGCAGCGCCGCGTGCGTGATGCCCTGCACGATTCTGCAGAGGCACAGCGCCATGACCGTCGTCGCGAGTCCGACGCCGAGGTGCGCAACTCGACCGACCGCCTGTCCAGTGTGTTCGACTGGATCGCGGAGCACGTCCCCATCGGCGGCGAGAAGGACAAGGGCAAGCCGAAGCCGCCCAAGGAGGAGAAGCGCAAGAGCGACCTCGCCAGCAGGGCCGATCTGGAGCGGCTGTACATCGCGCTGTGCCGCAAGCTGTACGATGAGGGTCTTTGAGGTGTTGCTGTATCATACGTGTTCATAGTTAGTGTTTTCGTGCTAGATCGTGAGGTGCTTGACTTGTGTTATTTATGCTGCCCACGTGCGCGCACAGCGGAGTTGACACGGTTGCGGAGTATTAAAGGAATGATAATTTTGACGATGGTGCGCTGTGTCTCGCGTACACCAGATTATAATAACCAACGCATCATCCTATGCTCTACCCTCTTTCAATAGCCGTGAGCGGTGAGCCACGACTGTAGCCTCGCATAAAATGCCGGCGCGGACAAATGAAAGTTCAACGAATGGCCCGTGTGCGGCACGACCGCTGCAAAGATACATTAGCGGCTATATTAGACTTGGTAAGAAAAGGGTGCGGCTTACCATACTCGACCGACTTGGCCTGTGGGTAGAACTGCCCTTCAGACGCGATGTTCGCGCACGCGGGCTGCGTGCAGTAGATCACATCGTCCGCCCCGTTAATGGTGAACACGTCTCCCTTGAAGTCCGGGGCGGCAGTAAGGGGCACGGGGAGAGTGAGGAACTCGCCCGTCGTTGTCGTATCCTTGTGCGCCTCGTCGGACGCCAGCGCGGCAGGATCGAACGTCCCGGCCGCCGCGTAGAAGCCCGCCGCGCGGTTCGACGCGTTGCCCGTGGCGAGGTAGTCCGCCGGGAGGTGTCCGAAGCGCGCGGGGTCGATGTCGCGCGCGGCGCCGACGCCGAGGAGGTCTGTGAGGGATGGGGCGCTGGAGAGGTCGTGGCCGTACTGCCGGTTCAGGCGCAGTTGTTAAGTCGCGGTTGCGGATGGACAGCGGGATGCTTACACCGGTGAATATCGCTGCGTCGACGAGGTCGGGCTCTCTGGCGATGACGCCGTTGAGGACGATGCTGCCGAACGAGTGGCCGACGTAGACGACCGTTCCGAAGCGCCGACGCGGCAGCCCAGGGATAGTGCCCGCCCGCGCGGCCTTGATGATGGACTTGACGATGGCGATCTCGAATGGCGTTTGCACGACCGCGACCGGGTCGGGGTGATCGCTCTTGCCGTCGCCTTATGAGGCGGGTTAGTCATCAGCGTGGCAAACGATCATGACGCGAGAGCCTGGCGCACCCAAGCGCGCGACGTTGAGTGTCGCGTACCCCCGCGCCGCCGCGAAGCGCGCGTAGCTGTACGTCCCTGGCTTGAAGCTCGAGTCCCAATACTCGGTGTTGTAGGTCGCGCCGGGGACGAGGAACTGGAGCGTGTCTGCGCGCGACGCGACCTTGACCGTCGGCGCGCAATAGCGAAGCTGAATGCCGTATGTGCCCGATATGGGCACTGTGGCATTTTCAGGGAGGGTTCCAGAGCTAAGGTCGAAGTTCGTCGCCGATGCCGAGAACCGTGCGATGGTGTCGACGCAGCGGGGAGCTGCGAGGGGTGCAGCGAACGCGATGCTAGTGAGGGAGAGTAAAGTAACGAGCGTCGGAACCATCGCGAAAGGGGCTAATGGCGTCTGGAGGGTGCTTTCCCGTCCTGATCCTTTATATCCAGATGCAAAGCGGGTCTGAGGAACGAAGATGGGGCTTCGGGCTTCATAGATCACGTGCGTAATTTCCCACGACAGAGCAGGATTACTGCATTGCTGCTTTTGGCTGTTATCTCCGACGCGACAGGCGTTCATCAGCATCTCTGAACGCCTGTCGCGTAGGACATTTTTGGATAGCGTACGGTCTCCGGCGTCATGCGCGTGAGAGTCGTCTCGCCCGAGTCAGCCATCTGATTAGCCAGAGCACGGAAGGTCTATATAGTCTCGCGGTGGCAGCAGAAAATGCATCATCTTGCAAGTTGCCACACCGTCACTGGCCTAAATAGTGAGCTGAAAACCATACATGTCAACACGCATTAAGTTACTGGGACTGCACTCATGTGAGGCAGGTTCTTCTCAAGTGTGACAGCTTCCTCGCGATTGGAGACGGTAGGCAACTGACGTCACAAGCTTTGAGCTGAACGGTCTTGACATAAGCAGAATTGGCCGGTCACCTATTCTCAGGCTCATCACCGGACCGTTTGAATCAACCCGGGCGCGAGCTTCGCCAGTCGGCCGTCGTCGCCAATGCAGAAGGAGACATCAGTTGGCGTAGCAGACAGGTCCAGGAGGAGACTACGTGACGGACGAGGAGCAAGAACGCTCGATCGGGCCGATGCCTACATTGCCTCCGCTCTTTCAAATTTGTCCTCCGCACTCTCAGATGGCGGTGGACTCGGTTCGCTCTCGTCTCGATTTCAACCACTCTGCATTGAAGCAGCTCGAGGAGCGTGAGTCTGCGTTGCTGCTCGCCGAGGAACGCGCGTCCGCGGCCCTGCAGTCTGCCCAGGACGCGCTCGATGCTGTCAGAGCCGAGCTGCAGGATATTCGCGGCCGCAGTGCGGGTGTCGCGTCGACCATCAGTGAGCTGCGCGGGTACCTCAGCGCGCGGCTCCTGCGGTCATTCCCCACCGAGCTCCTGTACAAAATCTTTATGGACGCCGTTGCCGACGCCGACGCCTGGGAGGGTTGGATGTCTCCGTGGAATTTACCGCAGCCACGCACGGACGTGATGCCGTTTACTCTGGCTGCTGTGTGTCGCCGCTGGAGATGCGAAGCGGTCCGCATGGCCCGTCTGTGGTCCTTCATCGTCGTTCCCTCGCCCTTGGACCGGAGCCAGTTTGCGTCCGACTACCTCACTATTATGCTGCAGCGATCACAGGACGCGCCCTTGGACATCTTACTTGACTGGAAGCCCCTTTTACTCTTTTATATTCCGCGGCGAGTGCTACCTACTCCAGTCTGCGAGGATGTCTTCGACCAGCTCGGCCATGTCACGCAGCGGCTGCGCCGCATGTACTGCACTCTACCCGGCGACTGTGAGGCCACCCCTGCCTTTCTGGAACTCCTTCAGTACCCTATGCCTCAACTCCGCCAACTTACCGTTGAAATATCCGCTATCGCATGGCGCCGCGGCGGCAGACCCACCGACGACTTCCTTGGCCGCTGCCTGCCGCACTGCCCGCGGCTTGTGAAACTGCACACGGATATCGCCCACGTCCTGCGCGCAGATTCGCACTGCGCTCTTACGCATCTCGTGCTAAACCACATCTCGCTCTCCGGCGAGGCCGTCTGGAAGGTGCTGCGCGATTGTGCAGCGGCGCTGGCCCATCTGGACATTGGCCTCATCCAGGACCACAGCGAGAACCCATCCGCCCCTCCCTTTACCCTAGCACTGCCCGCACTTCGCACCTTGGTGACCCGCAGCCGCTCAGACAAGTTGTTGAGCGCGTGGCGCAACGCCTTCCAGGCCCCGCAGCTCGAGGCGCTCGAGGTGCAGGACGGCAAGGGAGGCTTCTCGGGGAAGGTCGTCGCGCACTTCGCCGAGACGCTCGTCTCCCTATTCTACTGCACCTACATCACTCTCGCCGACGAAGACGCGGCGCAGTTGTCCGTCCTGCGCAAGCTGCGCTGCGTCTCGCTCTTCGAGCCCTGCGCCGATTTCTTCGCGCATCTGACCGAGCACAACGCATGGCCGCAGCTGGAGAATCTCACCCTCATCCTGGGCGATACCGAAGAGGAGGACCATCGCGCGCTCGTGAAGTTCGCGCGCACCCGCAAGGAGAGTGCGGAGATGGCGTCGTTGCAGCGCATCCAATTCACGGACCACAGCGGGCCGGGCTGGCTCGAGGACACCCTCGCCCTTTATGTGACCCAAGTTGGCTTCTGAGGTACTCAAACGTGTCTCGCGTCAACATGTACCGTCCGCGAAAACGTCTGGCGTTGCTCCAGGTCCCTACATATATGCCCAGCCTGACCGCAAGTAGCAACTAGAATGGTATTGTATGCCCCAATCAACTTTCCCTGCGCACTCGTGGACACTCCCGCATCATCGCCCAGAGGTAGTTATTGTACATTTGTCAAGGCAAAACCACGAGGACGCACCCAAACGCCCGATTCAGGAGGCGCGCGTAACCTCAGCGCGGAGACGGGAGTACTGTCTTCCCAGTTTAGCGCTCAGTTAGTTATCTCCGGCGAGCAATCTAACACGTTAGTAACGGCACATGTTACTAACACTGTGTTAGTAACATTGTTAGTAACAAAAAGTAACTATGTAAGTAAATAGGCTACTCAAGCTGCCTATCATATGCTCTGCATACTTCGGAACCGTCTTGTATCTGCAGATTGGAGTTGGCCCGTCTTCGGAAGGCGGGACACCAGTCTCTGTCAGGATCTCACATAGTGTTGGTCGTTCTCAGGCACAAATGAACATCTACCGGCCACACTAGCAATATGACAGGCCGATAAGGTCCGTTGGATCACATGAAGCCTTGGGAAAGACCGTAAAAGACCAGGGATCGGTTGGGTTTTCAGGATCGACCCTGCGTCGTACAAGTTGCCCGATGTTATTAACTCGAGGTCACCCAGGCCGACGTGTTAGTAACTGGTTACTAACATGTGAGTTACTAACATTGTTAGTAACAAACAGTAACTAACTGAGCGCTATCCCAGTTCACAGGATGGTCCGACGAGAGCGACGTCGCGCTCAGCAACGCCGGGGTCGACCTCAACTCCCGATCTCGGCTCGTGGAGGACGAGTGAGAGAATTGCCGAGCATCCCTGTGCGGCGTACAATTTTTGTGTTGGCTAAGGCTTACTTCGAACGGCAAAGTCTGTGAAGGAGACTAGCTAAGGCGGGATTCTGAAATTACATAAAGGAGAGTATCTGAATGTGTCGTGGTCTCACGTTAGTAGACTCTCTCAGTCTACTAACATGAATCGATCACATTCGTCCTTTGTTGCGCAATCAGCCGAGATCGCATACAGCACGAAACGGTTTCTTGCACGCATGAGATCTTCTACATCGGTGCCATTATTCCGGGGCAGACACGCGCGAACAGCAAGGTAGCAGGAAAATGGTATATATACACGCGAAACCGGCCCAGAAACAGTCACAAACACATGCCATGCGGTCGCGCGGCGCCATAAAGGCAGTCATCGCATCCATCTACGCGTCATCGATCGCCTGCTCACCGCCCTCGTTCACCGTCGCAGAATCCTTGTTGCCGCGGCGGCGCGGGAGTGCTCGGCCGTTGCGCCTCTTGCGGGGTGTCATCTGGGGTCGCAGCCAAAGCATCGGGCCTGCCGGCGTTGCCGAACTCGGGGTCGAGCATGTACGGCAGCGGAAGGTCGTAGCGATGTAGGCGGTAGACCTCTGGGAGACGTGCGAAGTGCACACGCCGAGGTTCGCCATCAGGCGACGCGGGCAGGGGGTTTGCGCCGGTCTGGACGAGCGTGGGCTTGAGGACGGGCGGCGCCTCGAAAGGCTGCCTAAACGGGCCGGCGACTCCGGCGACGGGCGTGCTCGCGGACTTCTGCGAGACAGCGTCAGCGATGTCGCGCGATGCACAAAGTCGACCGAGACTCACCTTCGCCATCTGCATGGCGACGTTCGATGTGGAAAATAGAACTACGTACGCTGCCTCGACGTCGTCCGGCAGCGACTGTGGGTGCGTCTCCGCGTGCTTCCTGGGCGGGCGCGGGGGCGACTTGACTCGCAGGCTGCGCAAAAACGCGAACGAAGGCAGCGGAGGTTGTTCTTTTTGCACGCGAGCGCGCTTCGCAGGCCGGCAGGCGGCCTCGTCGCCCGCGTCGTGCTTACGCTTGAGCAGGGCCGTCTCACCGGGGGTCCAGATCAAGCGCGACGGCGACGGGGAAGGAGGCGACGGCGGCGGGGAAGGAGGCGGCGTCCCCGGGTCGGTGGACTCCTCCGGGTAGAAGCAGCCGGCGACGAACGCGACCTGCGCACCGGTGAGCAGGCGCCTCTCGCGCACGCGGGCGAGCTTGAACTCCGTGTCGAGCTCCGCGCCCGTGACGAAGTTCTCGCGGAGGTGCGGCGCCTTCGCGAGGTCCTCCTCCCGCAGCGCCTTGAGGAAGGCCAGCTGCTGGCTCTTGTTCGCGGCGCAGCGCGCTGCCGCCTCGAACAGGTTGGAGTCCACGGGCTCTATCGCCTCATCTTCCTCCGGCTCGATCGCCTCGTCTTCCTCCGGCTCGAGCGCGTCGTTGTCCTCCGGCGCGAGCTGGTTGCTGTCCTCTGGCTCGGGCTGGCTGCTGTCCTCAGCATCGAGGCGGTTGCTGGTGGCGCTCTCGAGGTGGTATTTCCAGAAGCAGAACTTCTGGCAGTCCTCCGGGGTAATATGGTGACCACGAATACGATAGTGTTGCGGCCAGCCGGCAACCGCACAGAGCGAGAGCCTACGAGTGGAACACCACCCGCAGCCCACCCTCACACGGACCGCATCTCTCTCTCTAGGAGACACCCCAACCCGACCCTTGACTCTCGCCCGCAACGGTGGAAGCGCAGAGCAGGCGTACGGAGGGAGAGAGACCCCCGAGAGGGTCCCGACGGGAGTTCCGTCCGGGGCTCTGGAGGGGACCCGGGGCTGATGAGGAGTACTCGCCTCTACTCCCACGCACCCAGGGTCTACGATGTGCGGGACCCGAGGCCTCGGACCAGAGGTGGGGCGCCGCCGCGGCCCAGAGGCGCGGCGGTGCTGGAGGAACGCTCCCAGGCCAAGTGCACGCACAAAGACTCTGAGAGACCAAGAATCCAAAGACTAGGGTACATCGTGGGTCTCGCGCTTGCCTATATACCTCCTCCACGGGCCTCCGTGAGAGTTCCGTCTGAGTCGTCAGCGGATCGTCCTTGCTTTCGGGAGTCCCGGCGGAACATAACCCCCCCCAAGGACGAGCCGCGACGAGCCGTCTGTGTCATGGAACCTACCCTCGATGGTCCTCTTGTCGACCGCGTCGAGGAGTTCGCGATCCTTGCCGATAGCGAGCGGTTGTTTGGCGTTGTCGCGTTGTACTTCCCTCGCCTCGTCGGCACTCAGTTGATGTCCCTCACCGAGCAGTGGATGCGCCTTCGCGTTGGCTTCGATCGCCCCGGGGTTCGCTCGGAGATGCACGCGCGAGAGATGTTGGTACGCGGCCGCGTCTCCTTGGTCGAGTCGCGCGGCTCGCTCGGGTTGCCAGATGCGACCGCGACGCTCGAGCTTCTCCGCGTGCTCGTGGGTGCCGCTCGTCACTACGCCCTGCGCGTCCGCCAGTACTTCCCCGATGCTCCCGGTGCCGCCCGCTTCTCTTTCCTCAAACCCGGCGAGACGTGGGAGACGGTTCCTGCGTGCGACGCGTCGCTCGTCGACCGCGCGAGGGAGGAGCACTTGTACCAGCTCGGATTCTCCGCTCGGGTCGGGGGCGTACGGGTTCCGCAGCTTCTGACGCGCCACCAGAGTGTGTACTCCTCGGTAAGCCAGGTGCGTACCTCCATACAGTCCCTCATCTTCCAGTCGCTTGATACGCGCAGTGCGCCCGTTGCGCGTTCACCGGGGAGATGTGTTTCTCTTGGGTGGCGGAAGAATCGTGCGCTCGCTGCCTCGCGTGCGGGTGTTCGTGCGTCGGGTACCGGCCGGACCTCCGCGCCGGGCTCGAGTATTATCGACTCCCCGACGCGTGGTTGTCCCCCGAAGTGGGCATGTCGTTCGTGCCGAAGAGCGCCAAGGAGGACGAAGAAGACGAGGGAGACGAGGAGGACCCGAGCGAGAGTTCCGACGCGGGTCCGCGCGCCATCGGGGGTCCAGACAGGGGGGACGCGGGACTCTGGCGCCTCCGTCCGTAGTTCCGTCGCATGTGGTTACCGGCGTATATGTACTGGCCAGTCGCGACGTGTGAGGCCTCTCCCTCTCCCTCACCACTTGTTGTTGGCCGCCCAGTCGTCGCGTCGTTCCCTATGAAGATCATGCCCCGCTTCGTCCCCGACTTGTCGGCGGTCACGCGGCTGTCCCTCGACGAGGTCCGCGCCGCGTTTACCGAAGTGTGCGCTCGGGAGTTCCTCTTCGGTCGTCTGGACGATCTGTACAGTCCGAACGGGACAGGGGAGCTAATACTGCGCTCCGAGCTCGAGCGGTGGATCCTCTTCGACCAGTTCGTGGAGACACCGAGCGCCCGCGAGATCGAAGTGGGGCTACGCGCCGACGTCGTGGCCGCCCTGGACAAGTTCGATGTCGCATGCGCGCGCGCTGGGGACGTTCTGGCCGCGGACCGCGAGGAGCTCGACCTTGCCGTTACCACGGCCGTCTTCCGCTGGCAGGAGACGATCATGGAGCGCGCCACGTTCACTCCCAACGAGCAAGAGTGGTATCGGTCGCCGATTGACGAGGCGGTCGGTGCGACGTGGGACGTGGGCTACCACGGCCCCGACTTGCGCAACGAACGGATCGCCTTCAGCGCCTACGTGGGCGAGCTGCGGAGCCACCTGGAGGCACTCGAGGAGGCGCCCCCGCCGGCTCCGAGGGTTAGGAGGACGACGGCGACGTCGCTGCTTGACGCGGGAGTCCCGGCGGGACTCGCGTCTCCGTCGTTGTGGGTGCGATCGCTCCTGTCTGGGCCGTTGCCCGAAGACGCCTCACCATCCGACGAGGATTTCGTTCCCGGCGACGACTCGGGCGACGACGAAGGCGAAGAGTCGGGTTTCGAGTTCGTCGAAGTCGTTCGTGCTCGTCTCAGCCGGTGGTCGAACGGCGATCCCGCCCTCGTCGCGGTGCGTTCTTGTTCTTGCGCCGGGGGAGGCCTCACGACGCAATGCTGACGACGCGTCGTTCCTAGTGCGAGAACTGCGATGTCGCGGGACAGGTCTGCACCGTTCGTCTCAACCTCACGACTCGGGTGCCCGGAGTGTGTCAGCGGTGCGCGGTCCGTCGGATCCGCTGCCGCGGCGCCGTGTGGGAAGGAATGACTGCGCCCCCGCCGTCGTCGCCCTCGGAACTGGGTGGAGGCGTGGACGACCTTTCGCGTCTCGAGCAGTCGGTTTCGGCGCTGAACCAGGCCAACGCGGACCTCCGCGCGGAGGTGTCCGGGTTGCGCTCGAGCCTGGAAGAGACAGGGGCGCGGTTCTCCGCCTTGTTGGAGTTCGTCTCGCTGTCGTTTGGCTTCAGCTCCGTGCCGACGGACGAGTCCTCTTAGCGTAGTCTTTCTCCTTCGTCTAAGCGTGTGCTGGTTTTTCTTGAATATATAAAATGTGGGGGGTGCGAACGTCCGGGCGAGTGCTGCCGTAGTGGGGCTTAGCCGGCCTGAGGTCCGCGGGTAGCGAAGAGAAAGTGACTCAGCGGGAGGTCTGCGGCGAGGGCTTGGACCCTCCCTGGGTGTGGTGGCTGGGCGTGCGGCCCCGTGCGTATGGGGCCGTCACTCTGCGGGATCGGTTCGCCATTACCGTCCTTGTCGTACGTGCGCGCGCCGGGGTGTTCTGCGTTCGCTTCGGTGGCAACTCGTGCACCCGCTGGCGTCGGGACCCGTTCGTCGGTCACAGCACCTTTCGTGCGGGTTGCAAGCGAGAGCCGTTTCGGAACAGTCGGCGCCTTCGTCCTAGGTCGTTCGGGGAGGTGTCGTTGTCCTTCGCCGAGACCGCGTGGTGCGAAGGGAGAGGTCGGGTCGAGAAGAGTGAGAACTGGTATATGGGGAGAGAGTTGTTTGGCCTCGGGTCTCGTGAGGATGAGGGAGCAGCGAGGCGGCACGGGCATCGTTACACCGCGCCGCGATGGTGTGTTAGTCTTTGGATTATGTTGCGGCCAGCCGGCAACCGCACAGAGCGAGAGCCTACGAGTGGAACACCACCCGCAGCCCACCCTCACACGGACCGCATCTCTCTCTCTAGGAGACACCCCAACCCGACCCTTGACTCTCGCCCGCAACGGTGGAAGCGCAGAGCAGGCGTACGGAGGGAGAGAGACCCCCGAGAGGGTCCCGACGGGAGTTCCGTCCGGGGCTCTGGAGGGGACCCGGGGCTGATGAGGAGTACTCGCCTCTACTCCCACGCACCCAGGGTCTACGACGTGCGGGACCCGAGGCCTCGGACCAGAGGTGGGGCGCCGCCGCGGCCCAGAGGCGCGGCGGTGCTGGAGGAACGCTCCCAGGCCAAGTGCACGCACAAAGACTCTGAGAGACCAAGAATCCAAAGACTAGGGTACATCGTGGGTCTCGCGCTTGCCTATATACCTCCTCCACGGGCCTCCGTGAGAGTTCCGTCTGAGTCGTCAGCGGATCGTCCTTGCTTTCGGGAGTCCCGGCGGAACAGATAGGCCCTCCTGATCACTTTCGGCGTGAAACGCACCCTTGCAGCGCGGGCCTGGATGTCGGCCCAGAAAACCTCCAGGTCGTCGGTCGGTCCAGCATCAGCAAGCGGCCCCGAAGAACCGACACCGGGGGCTGTCGCAGGCGCGACATCGACCGGGACAGTGGATGCAGCGGCGAGCGTAGACTGGAACAGATCTTCGGGGACGACGAGGGGAACGGAGTGAAGATCCTCCAGGGTGACGACGGGCAACGGCGGCAGGACGCTGGCGATCACGTCGGGCGGGAGCGTTGGAAAGTCCTTGGACGGGTCGAACGGCGGCAGAGGCGTGCACTCCATGGCCAAGAGGTCTTCGAGAATGACCATCGTGTGGATACGGTCGTACTCGCTGTCGTCCATCTCCCACTCGCTCGTAGACTCAGTACGCATGAGTAGGATGCCCGTCGGGACACGAGGGCTACTAGGCGGGGAGGCCGGCTCGGCGCTTGGGGATGTGATGCTACTGTCCTCCACAGCAGGAGAGCTCTCGCTCGAGTCCTCGAACGTCTGCCGCAGCGGGAAGCGCTGGTTTAAAGAATTGAAGAACATCCTCGCTCGGATGCGGTCGTACTCGCCGTCGTCCACCTCCTGGACGCAGTAGGGCAACGAATCAGTGCGCGTGAGCGGGATGCCCGTCCCGACACGAGGGCTACTAGGCGCGGGGGCGATGCTGCCGTCCTCGGGAGCGGGCGAGCTCTCGCTCGGGTCCTTGAACATCGGCCGCGGCGGGAAGCGCTGGTTCAACGAATTGAAGAACGCCCTCACTCGGATGCGGTCGTACTCGTCGTCGTCCGTCTCCTGGGCGCAGTCGGTCGTCGACTTGGTGTGGAAGAGTGGGACGCCCTTCGGGACGACACGAGGGCTAGGCGGCAAGGCGGGCTCGACGCTCGCGGAGGCGATGCTCCTGTCCTCCCGAGCGGCTGACGCCTCGCGCGTGTCCTCGAACGGCGGTGGCGACGGCGACGGGCCGTGGTGCGCGACCAGCTGGTCGACGGCCTGGCCGTCGTCGTTGGTCTCGATTGCATCCGTGCCCGCCTCCGTGTCGCGGAGGGCGTTCGAAATGTCGAGGCCTGGCGGGAAGGCCGGCTCGTCCGCCGAGTTGAGCTCGCCGGCGACGGACGACGTGATGGGGAGCGGAATACCGCTGGTCCCCAGCGCGGCGGCCGTGGGGACCTTGCCGTCGAGCCCCTGCTGGGCGCTGGGAAGATGGTCAGCACACTGTGTTTGGGATGGCTGGCAAATACTGACGCGGGACCAGAGCGAGAAACAGTAGCATCGTCGGCGGCAGCGACGTTCGCCGCGCCACGGGCAGCAGCGCCGAGAACGGCGGCTGCGGTGCCCTGGCCAGCGGCAGCATGCGCGCCGGTGGTGGTGCTGACAGTAACGGGGACGTAGTAGTCAATCGCAACGACGACGGCGTTGAAGAGAGCGTTGAAGTTTGGCGACATCTTGAGCAGAGTTGGGTGCGGGGTGGGTAAATGCTTTGAGGGCAAAGTCGCTGGGAAGCGGGGGGTTATGACAGTGGGGACTGGTCAAGAGCAGAGCTGGGCTTCAAAGGTGCGAACGTCCGCTTTTTGTGCTCATGGTGGTGATGTACCACGTCCGGCAATCCGGCGCCACTTGATGCGCGACGGCCAGCGCCCAAACCTCGACGCTCACGCCCCTCCTTGCCCAGTCCTCGATCCATATAGAAGTCTGAATAGCATTTCTGAGCTCTCCTGCACTGCGACGGGACGCATGGTTGCCTGAGCCGGGACAATGCCCTCGATACAGTCACATCTACCGAGTGCCACTTCCGGACCACTATCTACTAAGCGAGCAAATGCCTCTTCATCATGATCGTGAGCTTGTCAGACGGCCGGACGCCAAGCGGAACAACAAGCTTCATTTCGCGTAGCTGCGGGCCCGGCGTCACTAAATATGCAAGGGCGCGGCGCGGCCGGCCGACGGCGACGTTCGGCACGTTGGCGTCGTCGTCGCCAGAGTCTGATTCCACAGCCAGCAGCGAGCACCACACTACGGCCATTACAGGGCCCTGTGCACGCCGTCAGCCGACGTGCACAGAGCGCTGGGATGAACCGCAGGCGGCAATGGGTCACTGGGAAAGCCGATGCCCGTCTGGAGCAGGTGGGCGCCAGAGCCCGCGGCGGATGTTGCATGGGATGAGTCCGTGCGCTGTGCTGTCCCGACGACGGACCGAGCTCGTTGGCTGGGAGCAGGCAGCGAGAAAAAACTGTTGGCGATTCTGAACTCCGGCCGTTCTCCAGCCTCCAGCCATGACAGCGTCGCTAGGTCTTTGCTTTTTTGCCCCAGCGACTGCCCGTTCCCTGCCTCTCAGCTCTGGTCTGCCGAATCAGACGAAGCCGTACAACTGCGCGGTCATCCACGCTCTTGAGACTTGCCCCGAACTTGGCTTTCCTAGCAGGCTAATACTTATCCTTCGAAACGCGCATGGACATCCATACCAAGTCTCTTTCTGCTCCCGGGCGTCACATGTCTGCGGCACAGCGCCAAGCCCTACTCCCCACGCTGCCGTGAGCCGGCGCATCAAGGCGCATCGAGTCGATGGCCCGGCCTCGGGGGCCGGTATCCGTGCGCCCGTCGTCGTCCTTCGAATTCGAGACACCTCGACTACGCAGTGCATGTGTGTTCAAATGGCAGCCGAACGCGATATCTACTCGTCGTTTTCGAGCTGATTCAGGAACAGCACCAGGAAGGGGACCGTCGTCGAAACATCCGTTCGCAAACAGCGCGAGTACGTGTCCAGCTCGCAGCCAGGGTACCCGCGACAACTTCAACTGGAAGAATCATGCAGCCCGAACGGGCGCACGCCAGCGGCAGCTTCACAGCGGGTTCCTGCGTCTATTTGGACTTCGCCTTTCGTCGCGCCTCGCCGGCAGTAGTCCCGCGCTTCATGGGCGTGAGACTACTGCTACAGAACACGGTCGGACACATTGCAATTGCCTCTTTGTCGAGCTGTGTCGCACAGGCTGTTACTGGAGCGCTACCGGCCGAGGGGGATTGTCAGCCAGATGTCGTGTCTTTGGTCGAGACGCTGCGTGCATCGTAGATACAGCCGCACAGTGCTAGCTGCTCTTTCCATATCTTCCAAGTGTATTGTATGGACCAGTGTTGATTCAAATCCCATGCAGGACCATGTAACCCAACATGTACTACCGACCCGAATGGTGAGAAATAGTCCTGCAGCAAGTGCGCCGCCGGCCTCATGAACCACCCTCGATCAATAACCGTGCAGGGTAAGCCACTCTTGCAGTGTCTCATAAAATGCTGGCGCGGATAGATGGAAGTTCACCGAATGGCCAGTAAGAGGCAGAACCGCTGCGAAAGACTCATTAAAACCGGCTCAACCGTCATGAGCAAAGGGTGTGGGCGTACCGAACTCCACCGACTTGGCCTGCGGGTAGGCCTCCCCCTCGTTTGCGATGTTTGCACACCCTGGCTGCGTGCAGTAGATGATATCATCCACGCCATTGACGGTGAAGACGTCGCCCTTGAACTGCGGGGCGGCAGTCACTGGGACGGCGATCGTGAGGTACTCGCCCAGCGTCGTGGTCTGCTTGTGCGCCTCGTCGAACGCCAGCGCCGCAGGATCGAATGACCCCGCGGGCCCGTAGAAGCCCGCGGCGCGATGTGGCGCATCTAGCGTGGTGAGGTAGTCCGCGGGGAGGTGCCTGAAGCGCGCGGGGTCAGTGTCGCGAGCGGCGCCGATCCCAAGGATGCCCGCGACGGGTCCGGTCTTGGAGATGTCGTGGCCGTACTGCAGCAGCAGTTAGTACAAATTAGAAATGACTTACACGCGATGCAGACTGCTTACTCCAGTGAAGATTGCAGCATCCACCAGGTCGGGCTCGCTGGCGATCACGCCGTTGAGGAGAATGCTGCCAAATGAGTGGCCGACGTATACGATCGTCCCGAAGCCCCGCGTTGCCCCAGGGACCGTTCCAGCGCGCGCTTCCTTGATGATAGACTGCATGATGGCGATTTCGAATGGCGTCTGCATCACCGCGACTGGGTCGGGGTGGTCGCTCTCGCCGTAACCTTCGAGAGTCAGTTTTGTTGGACGCGGGGCAAAGGAGTGTGACAAGGACAGCGCACCCAACCGCGCCATGTTAAGCGTCGCGTAGCCTTGTGCGGCTGCGAAGCGCACGTAGCTGTACACCTCGGGCTCGAAGGTCGAATCCCAGTACTCAGTGTCGTACGTGACGCCGTGGACGAGGACCTGGAGCGTGTCCGCGCGCGAGGCGACCTTGACCGTGGGCTCGCAGAAGCGCAACTGGACGCCAAACGTGCCGGAGACGGGGACCGTCGCATTCTCCGGAAGACTGCCTGAGCTGAGATCGAAGTTCTTCGCGGACGCGGTGATTTGCACGATCGAGTTGACACAGCGTGGGACAGCAGTGAGAGGGAACTGACTCGACCCCGCCAGCACCACAGCAAGGAAGGAGGTCAGTGCGGCGATTTTGAGGGCCATTGAAGACTGAGAAGAGGGAGGGAGATCAACGGTGGGTAAAGCAACAGACGCCCGCCTGTGTCGCCTTCTTATACCTCGGCCGCTGGATAGGGAGCCGAGTCCTTGCCCATGCCGTATCCTGCGACCGTTGTCTTATAGAGACAAGCATATGAGTCCGCCGATCCAGCGGGGGCGGATCCGCATCTTCCTCGCCAAGTAAGAACCGTTACGAAAGATGAGACTCTACTGAGCGCAGGCTGGGAGCATCTAGTCATCCTGAGAACGGAAAACAATGTTCAATAACTCCCATTCCGAGCAGTAGCATTCGGCCCGCAGGCTGGCTTCCGTCTTGCATGATGTCCCTTCCCCAGGATACAGTATCCTCGAGAACACGCGACAAGCGATCACAACTGTACAGAACTTCATACTCGGAGTCACGGACACTTCGATGCGGTGTGACGTGCTTCAACGCTCCCGCGGAATGATGACTCGCCGACTGACTCCGCAGGATTCTGTGACTCAGAACCCGCATAGACCTGAAGAGCATGTATGTCAATGTCTCAGAATGCACTCGAGGGAATCAGCTTTGGTTTGCAACCTGAGATAGTCAGACTTTGCGAAGGTCAGAATGATTATGATGTTATTACTTGACATTGTACGTCCGAAAGCAAATCGCGTCTAGTTCAAGGGGACAGGCAATGTCTTCGCTATTATAGCGAAGACTTGATTGCTATCTCACTGACGCCTTCGTGGATCAATAACCGTGGGAAGTGAGCCATGCCTGCAGCGTCGCGTAGAACGCCGGAGCGGTGAGGTGGAAGTTTAGCGAATGGCCAACAGCCGGCACAACAGCTGCATACAGTAAGCCCGATCAGCACTCGGTTTCCACAGCGCAATATCGCGAGCAGACTCACCGGACTCGACCGACTTGGCCTTAGGGTAGAACTGCCCCTCAGACGCAATGTTCGCGCACCCGGGCAGCGTGCAGAAGATAATATCGTCCACGCCATTGATAGTGAACACGTCGCCGGTGAACTGCGGCGCGGGCGGCACGGCGCCCGCGAGCGCGAGGAACTCGCCCGTCGTCGCCGTGTCCTTGTGCGCCTCGTCGAACGCCAGCGCAGCGGGGTCATACGTCCCCGCGGCACCGTAGAAGCCCGCCGCGCGGTTCGACGCGTTGAGCGTCGTCATGTAGTCCGGCGGCAGGCTCGCGAAGCGCGCGGGCGCGATGTCGCGTGCGGGGCCCAGGCCGAGGATGCCGAGGATGGAGCCGGCGTTGGAGAGGTCATGGCCGTACTGAGGTGCCACAGCGATTAGTAAGGATTCCGAGGGCGGGCGGGTGGCTTACGCCGGTCATGATGACTGCGTCCACGAGGTCGGGCTCGTTGGCGATGGCGCCGTTGACGACGAAGCTGCCGAACGAGTGGCCGACGGCGACGACCGTCCCGAAGCCGCGAGTTGCACCGGGGATCGTCCCCGCGCGCGCGGATTTGATCATGGCCTGGAGGATGGCGAACTCGAGCGGTGCTTGCACGACCGTGACCGGGTCGGGGCGGTCGCTGTTACCATCGCCTTGGCAGACACGGCTTTGTCAGGAGTGTGGCAAAGCATGCATTGGTGATGGGACGCGCGCACCTAGACGCGCCATGTTGAGCGTCGCGTAGCCCTGCGCCGCGGCGAAGCGCACATAGCTGTAAGTGTCCGGCTGGAAGCTCGAGTCCCAGTACTCGGTATTGTACGTGATGCCGTGGACGAGGACCTGCACGGTGTTCGCGCGCGATGCGACCTTGACCGTGGGTTCGCAGTACCGAATCTGGATGCCAAAGGAGCCTGAGACGGGTATAGAGCCATTCGTGACGGGGTTGAAGTTCGTCGCCGACGCCGAGAACTTAGCGACCGAGTCGAAGCACTGCGGCGCGGCGAGGGGCGCGGAGAATGCGATACCGGCGAGGGAGACTAGAGTAGTGAGTGTGAGGGCCATTGGGAAGGTACTGCTGGAAATACCACCCACGTTGAGCTCTTATAGCTATACCGGTTCCAAGTGCGAGTGGGGTCCGGACGCGACACCGCCATCGCCTGCGACGTCGGATTACAGAGATTCTTTATAAGGTGATGTACGATGCGTGCGGGATCGAACGGATGTCGTGTGCGCATTCCGGAAGAATGAATATAAAAGTCTTGGTACGACGGAAGGGGCGAATGTCGACCGTGACGCGGCTGGTGCTCACTGCTCACGCTGCGACTGGAAGATGCTTGTTAGTGAACACGGTTTGCACGCAGCATGCAAGAAGTCGTTGTGTTGGCATGCTTCTGCTCTGCGCAGCGTACGCAAGCCCTAACACAATCCAAGCAAAGACGAAACTGGCTAGCCTGTTGGCGCCGGTATTGGATTTGTGGGGGTGCATAATTCATCCCCGCACGCAGATGCCGCGATGGTGATTCCAAATCCTCGAGAGATGTGGGGCACAAGCAGTGACGGCGGCGGTGCAAAGGCTCCGAGCACATGGACGAAGCATCACCAGGGGGTACCGAGTCCAGAGTGCGTTGAACCAACATCCGGTAGCTGAGTACTGAGTAACCAAGAGCTGACCAAGAGCCTAAAAATTCCAGTTCCATCGTCCCGAGCGAGGCAGCCATTCAATTGAGTGCCGGAGTGCATATGACAAAACCGGCGATGTTGGTAAATGGCAGTGTGCGGCGCATGCGGCTCTCGCCTGTTTCTCGCACACTCCCAAGTAAAATAGTCGGAATGACGCAGCAGCACGCCCCCGGGCTACCTCGCAATGGTGAGCAGCTCCCTGGCCTGCTGCGTCGTGGTCCTGCTAAGGACCTACGTGAGACGAGAAAGAGCCATGCGAGTCGGAGTTTGCATCCCATGATGACCACCTATAAAAAACCCAACTGGTATGTAAAGCGGTGGGAAGGTGTTCTATTACAACTACAAAGCAAGCGTTTACTGTACCTCTAATCCGTCTAAGCATGCAGAGTCTAATATGTCGTCGCGGGCTTCATCTCAATACCTATCTCAACAACAGCCTCCGAATCTCCTCCCGGTGTGCACTACTGACGCCGCCGCAACTCCACAGCTGCACGTCGCGCAACTTGCGGGCACGCGCGGCGACGGCAGCGACGAGCGCCTCGCCGTCCATCATCGGGCAATGCTCGAACTCGAGCTCCTCAAGCTCCGCCCACGCGCCGCGCACGCACGCGTCCGCAGCCTCCGAGTCGACGCCGTGCACCGCGAGCCGGCGCAAGCGCGGCATCGCGCCGCCGAGCGCCGCGGCGTCGGGGCGCCCGCCGCTCAGCTGCAGCTCGCGCACGGCTGCCAGTTGATGCGCGAAGTGTATGCGCCCGACGCCCAGCAGGTGCACGCGCGCGAGAGCGGGGCACGGCGCGGTGATGCTGCAGAGCGCATCTTTTTCTGAGTGTTGGATCCGTAATGTGAGCGCGGAGACGAGCGGGCTGCGCTGTAGGAGCGCGTCAGCTGCGGCGCAGAAGGATAAGACGTCCTCCGCTGCGCCGTCCGGCTGGCGGATGTCGGCTGCACGCAGCGCGGGGAGGTGCAGCGCGTCGAGCAGCGGCGCCGCGTGGTCGATTTTGAGCACGAGCGCCGCGACGTGCGGGAGGACGAGCGGCGCGCGCGGGCGCTGGGCCGCGATGTCGGCGAGGGTGAGGTCCTCCAGCGCGGGCGCCGCCGCGCGCAAGAAGGCGAGGTCGAGCAGGCCCGCGACGCCGCGCAACGTGACGGAGCGTAGGGCAGGCGCGAGCAGCCGCGCGACGAGGCCCGGCAGCGGCGCGTTATCGAGCGCCAGCGTACGGAGCACCGGCGCGTCGATCGCCGGCGGTGCGAATCCCGAGTCTCGAGGTGAAGCAGCCGCGCGCCACTGCGAGCCCGTAATCGCCAGCCGCTCGAGCGTAGGCGCCGCGCGCTCTATCGCCTCTTCGAATGCATTACCGTCGGCGTCCGCGTCGTGGAAGACCGTCGCGACTTCTAGCTCCCTCAAACCTTCGCGCACGAGCATCCCGACGGGCACGCACGCATGGTCGAGCACCAGCCGGCGGATCGGCGCGCCGCGCAGGACGCCGGGCGGGAGCTGCGTCGCGGGCAGCGGCTCGCCGTGCGGGCCGTGCAGCACGAGGACGCGGAGCACCGGCGCCGGGGCAGCAAGGCGCCCAAGTGCGTCGGCGAGCTGGCTCCTATCTTTTACCGAGAGCTCGAGCGAGCGCACGCGCGGGAGCGCGCCGCGCAGGAGCGCCATGCCGGCCCAGTACGCCTGCAGGTGCTGCGGCGCACACAGCGCGGCGTGCGCGCGCACGGCGAGCGGCGCGGCCTTCGCGAGCGCCAGGCGGCGCTGCAGCGCGCGCAGCGACGCCGCCGTCGGCTGCGCGGGGAGCGCCAGCGCGGCCCACAGCGCGGGCGTCGACTCCAGCGTCGTCTTCCATAGCTTGCACACTAGAAGGAGCGGCAGCACGGGCCCGGCGAGGTGGCTCGCGATCTCTGAGAGGATCTCCGGCGGGAGGCGCGCGATGGCTGCGTTTTCCGGCGGGCTCTGGCTCTGCGTCTCGATGGTGCGTTGTTCGAGCAGGCGCTGCAGCGCGGCGTCGTACGCTGCGAGCTGGGCGAGATAGGCGCGCTCTGCGGCGGCGCGGTCGGCGAGGAGACGCTCCAGCTGGGCCTCCAGGGAGAGGCTCACGGAGGGCGCTCGGGTGCGCAGCATGGTGGGCGGGGGCGCAGGGGCAGAGGAGAGGTGGGCGAGTCAAAGGGCGAAACGCCTGCTCGCGCGCTATCGCGCCTTAAATAACGCGTAGGGATGATGCGAGATTCGAGCATGTTAGGTATGATGTGGCGAGGCGACCATCGCAGCTGTACAGTCACCAACTGACAAGCTGCCCGAAATGGCCCGAACGCGCTCTTTCTCTTGCGTCACAGCGCTGAGAGCACACGGCCAATCGCTGCGATAAGGCTGGGCTGCGTGACCCTGCCACCTTGGGAGCTGGCCAGCGAGTCTGGGTACGGGCACGGCGCGTCCTCATTCGCCCGGGCGCGCTCGGGTTGCGACGTGGAACGGGAGGCAGCCCACAAGGCTCTCCGCTTCGGACGCACGAGCGGCTGCGGCCAAGCCGAAAAGCTGCCGTCCAGACTCCGAATCCGCGCCCAGGGTCGGCGTCTGCGGCGAAAGGAGCTGATGCCGCGGAGGGCCCTGACTGTGGAGGTCCGAGGGAGGTTCGTTCTGCGGTTTGAGAGTGCTGGTGGGGTACGCAGGTACCCTAGGGCGTATCGGGAATGTCAGTTATACGTACCATGACTCTTGGATAATGATGCATCCTGCATTGAGAGAGGGTGCATGTTCGAGGGCGCGACATGCGGCGGCTTGAGGGCTTCTGGTCCCTGGTTCCAGCCTGGGGCTGAGGCTGCTTACATGCTGCGTGTTTCAATTGTTCAACCTGTAGCCGTGGCGCATGAGGTGAAGCATTGAGATGGGAATGTTCCAGCCCCAGGGGCCAGCGAGCGAGCTGGACGAGTGCACGGTTGTCCCGAACCCCGAACGGCGCCGACGGAGGCGCGTTCGGCGGGCTGGGATGGCCCGCTGTTGGCAAAGATGCCGCGAGAGTGCCTGGCTGTGGGGTCCGTGATACGAGCCACATTAAGATAAGGTGAAAGAGAGTTGAAGCCGAGCCAGAGGGCGTTTAGATAGCCTCTTGCGAACCGCGATGAGAAGGGACTTGGAATCTGCCGTGGAGGCACGTTGCATCTGCAATAGATCGAGGTATCACAGCATTATGCGCTTGTCGCCTGGATTGCGCGATGATACGCCCCCGAGCGCTCGCTTTGGAGGGTGCAATGCGACGTTCCAGAGCCACAAAGAAATGGACATGCGACTGGAGCAAGAGAAGCGCGAATGTAACGGTCACACAAGTGACAATCGTCACGCGCACCTCCTCGCTTCCAACCATGGCGTTCAATCAAGGCTTCGGGATGCCGCAACAGCCCCAGGCGCGTTTTTCACGCGTCAAACGGCCGTATGTGCTGACCAGATAGTGCAGGCGCCATTGGAAGTGTGCCTGAAATGCCCGGCGGACCTGGGCGTGACGCAGAACCTGACGCTCGAGGCCGCGGCCACCATCCTGCGCCGCGGCGTGCAGTTTGCGCAGACGCAGGCGTTCCACTGGACGTACATCGACCGGCCACAGGGTGCGCAACCAACCGCGTTACTCTACACCTTCAAAAAGTAACAACGCAGTACAGACGGCTCGCTGCACCTAGTCTTCCTGATGCCGCAAGCGCCAGGCGTGCCGCCCGACGGGCTGCGGTACCTGGAGAAGGACGTGAAAGTGAGCTACCCGGGCGGGCAGGACCTGGAGGTGGAGGTGATCGAGGCGAAGAACGGGTACATCCCGGGGCACGACGCCGTCGCGCAGCGCGTGCGCCGGCTGTACCGCCTCAGCCGCGGCGGCCACCCGTCGCTGCTGCTCATCCACTACGCGCGCGCGCAGCCCGCGCCCATCCCGCCGCACCTGCTCCATGCGCCCGCGCGCCAGTACCCCCTGCGTCCCGTTAATGAGCCGCCGTATGTCCCGCTCGGGCCGCAGCCCCAGCCGCAGAGGGTTGGGCAGGGGATTGGGCAGGGGATTGGGCAGGGGCAGGCGCATATGCAGCAGCAGCAGCAGCAGCAGCAGCAACAGCAACAACAGCAACAGCAACAGAGGGTGGCGATGATGCAGCAGCAGACGCAGGAGCAGGACCAGCGCGAGCGGCAGAGGCACCAGATGACCGTACGTTCTTCCTCCCCCTCCCTCTTCCTCCCGCTGGCTCTGACACGCAGCCCAGATGGCCCAAATCCGCGCGCCGGACCCGGACTACGACTCCGGCGGTACGCCCGCTCCCTCTTGCAGCGGTGGCGACTGGCTGACGCGGCGTGGCTCGCAGACGAGGCGACGGCGCACATCTCCGCGCGCTCGCTCGCGCTCATGCGTTTCCGCAAGAACCACGAGCTGATGAACGAGGTGTTCAACAACGCCGCGAAACGTGCGTCTGCTCTCATCCCCTTCCCTGCCATTCCTCCCGTCCTGACGATGAGTCGCAGTGGAGCCCGCCCCGCCGTCGTCCTACGACCCCGCCGGTGGCTTCACAAAAGAGTCGCTCGATGCCGCAACGGTGCGTGCCCTCCACCAGGGTGTGCCGGAACGTATGCTTGACGTGTTCATGCAGGCCAAGCTAGAGCAGGAGGTCGAGCAGCTTCAGGCGCGCGCCGCGGCGCGCCGGGTCGGTCGGTCGCGCATCGTCGACGACATGGCTGTCGACGAGATCGCCGTCTCGTGAAACGCAGGGTGATATATGTAAGCCGGCTCGTCATTCTGTGGGGTATCGCGCGCGCTGACCGCTGCGCAGAGACTGTGTATCTTAGTGTCGTGCTGTAAACCAATGCTGTCCTGTTCTCGACGTGTTCTCTGGCGGGCGGTTTCCGGCGTGACTGGGATCAACCATCGGAAGGGCGAGGTCCGCAAACACCTTTGACCCCATACCGTACAGTTGACGGACACGCTCCCGTAACCACAGCAGCTTGTGGGCTCAGTGCTCATCATGGAGAGAATTTCGTCGGCTCATTTGCATAAAAAGGAAGTCCCTCACGTGCAACCAGTCTGACCGAACGACCCACGTCCCAATACCGTGACCTGCGAGGCGACAGTGTGGCGGGGTTCCAAGCTGGCTGAGAGATGGTTCAACGTTCAACTCCCAAAATCTCTCTCGCCGCCGCCAACGCGAGGCACGACACTGTGTTAGGCGCCTACTGATGCATTGTCGGAACGAGCAGCTGCAGGAGGTCCAAACTTTGAAACCTTGAACGGTGGTGTTCGCCGATCACGTCCGCGCCTCTTGCCCAGCGCCGCTACCAACGGATGGCTCACCCTCTACCGCGGCGGGCGCGCCCAGAGTATATCCCGCTCCAAGTGCGGCGTATTGTGCTTCACCAGCGCGTCGTCCTGCGATATACGCCTGCTCAAATTTGCGTCAGCGCCGACCTTCCTCTTCGCACCGTCCAGCGCGTCTGCCAGCGATGGGACGAGCTCTGCGCGGTCCTAAAGCAGCCGCACAGGGAAGGGCCGATCCTGGTTATGAAGGATATTCACGTCAAGGTGCACTTAGGCTTCGCGTTTTTCGCCTGTCTGACCGCTTGCGCTGCTTATGTAGTTCGTCCTTGCGATTCTGGCCCATTCTCCCAGGAATTTGCACCTCGAGGAGGTCCGGGACGAGCTCTGGTATCAACATGGAGTCAATGTGCCGCTCTCAACGCTGGAGTACAACCTCAAGGAGCTCGAAATCGCGACAAACGGCGTGAGTGTCGCCCTTGATTACGGTCGACCGGCGATTTGACTTTATGATTGCAGCTGTCCGAACGCGCAGCCGAGCAAACACTCGATGGCCGCATATCCTACATAATCGAGGCCGGCGCGGAGGCGGCAGAGCGACTCGTCTTCGTCGATGAAACAGCCGTCAATGTGCTCACAACGTACCGCGACCGCGCGTCCAAGGTCACCGATTTTGCTCGCGGTGACAGGTGCGTATTCCGCGCCGTGCTGTATACTAACCATCTGACCGCACGTGTGAAGGTACGCCATGTTACCTGCGCTATCGCTGGACGGTTTGCTTTGGATCGGTACCGCGCTTGGCTCGTTCGATAAGCGGTTGTTTCTCGAGTTCCTCGACGGCTTGCTCGCCCGAATGAACCCGTGGCCGGAGAAGAACAGCGTGCTCGTTCTCGGTACTTGCGCGACTCAGCACGCGGACATCGCAGACGTCAGGGAGCGCTGCGCGGCTCGGTACGCACATACGATATCCCCGATAAATGCGAAATCTTGCCACTTATCCTGATTCTACGCAGCGGGGTCCGCATCATCGTCCTCCCTCCGTACGCGCCCGAGCTAAACCCGGCGGAGGACATGTTCTCGGCCCTCAGGACGTATATTCAGCAACACGGCGCTCATCTCCGAGGGATCGTCAAGACTCAAGAGCACCACCGCGTCGTCAGCTTCTTACTCGAGGCCCTCAACGGGGTTGTACGGCCGGACAGCATTGCGACCTGGTTCCGGAAATACAAGCGCTGCGAGTGATCTCGCTGGAGTCCAAGACTGCCGGCATTCATCGACGAATTGTGGTTGTCCTACGACGCGGCCTGCCGCTCGAGAAAAGACTTGGTCGACGCGGAGACGGTACGTTCTTCGCGTGTGTGATACGCACATTCTAAGCGGCGCCTTGCAGGCCGAGCTGGAGCAGGGAAGCGAGCAGCTCCAGGCACGCCGCTGGGGAATAATTAACGACCCGGCTGTCACGAAGGTGCTGTCGCGTCGCAGGCTCTCCGGCTCGCAGGCAATATGTGAGCCTGCTGGTTCTCCGTACTGTCCGCTGACGTGCTGACGGTCTTTCCATCAGAGATAGAGACTGTGTATTTACCGTTGCCTCGTGAAATGCTTTTCCGTCGATGAATGACATGTGACAAGGCATGCTGTGCGAACTTGGGATGGTCGTGTGTCTCATCGGAAACTATGTAGCGACGCGTGAAAGTTTCTCACTCTCGCTTCCCGTTCTTTCCCCCTCTTTCTCTCGCTTCCCGTGCTTTCCTCTCTCTCTCTCGTGTATCTCGTTTCCCTTTCGCGCCGCGTCCGCTGCTGGATGATCCCGCAATCCGCACCATGCGCCGGCCGACGTTGCTGCGCGGACCGGGCCACGCTACGCCGTGCGGTGTCGCGACGCGCACGGTCGCAGCTGCGCGCGGTTATGCACCGCAGACGTCGCTCTTCCCGGGTCCGCGCATGTCTCATGCTCGTTGCGCGTGCGATTGCCGTGCCTGCCCGAGTTGCCGCTCGTCGATCAGGATGCTCTCAACGTGCTTGTGTACCTGTAGCCTTCGACGGCTTTGTCGTGCCTTCCCATCCTGTGCCCCTCTCATGGGTCACTCGGATGAAGGTGGTGGGTGGGTCTTTGGCCTCATGCTCTCTGCTGTCACCCACTTTGCTGATGCTTTCCTCACCGTTGCTAAGGGTTCTCCAGCAATATTCAACAAATCTCACCTCACCGGCTGATGATACCATTGTCAGATCATTGTTGTGGTCAGCCCACAACAGTTTCATAGATCTGTCTATCCCCTTCCATATACCTATGTGTTTGCCTCGCTTTGTACTTTAGATTTGAGCTGGGTTTTCCACTTTTGATACATCTCACTTGTTCTCCGTATCCCTGCTGAGCGTCGAGCCCGGAAAGAGAAACCACTGAGAAGGATCTGCATACAACAGTGCAGGCCCTTGTCTATGAGTGGAGACAGGAGGAACCTAACTTAACCCAACCCAGCCCCAATTACGCCTTACTGACGTGGAATGCTCCAAGAAATCAGTGTGTTAAGAAGCAGGCGTCATTGAGACGTTGTTTGCACAACCCCTGAACCAACATCCATCGGAATCCCGAAGGATGTCAGTCCGACCGGATGATGTAGGGTTACTTCCATCGATGCGCGACGGCAAACGGTGGCAAACGATTACTTAAAAAGACATCACTGAGAGTAGTTTAAGTTGAGGATTTCGGCGGCTACGTTGAACGCACCATTTGGCGCCTTTCTCACACTTGTGGATCGTGCATGCGACGGACGCCTGACGGTAGCCCTCGAGCCTAACACACAGATCTAAGATCTGAGACTCTGTGATGTGTCCTGAGTGGCATGTTGCTCCGAGTCATTGTAGTTCATTCCACAGAAGACAGCGGCTGTAACCAAGCACCGGTTCTGGCGCAGAGTCAATCGTCCGGGAGCTTTCTCCCTTCGCCGCCGGCGCAGTCTCCCGCGTTAACGGCCAGAAAGCGGTATGTACGACCCCATAGTCGAAGCCAGATGAGGTGTATTGCTATCTATGACCCCGGGTTCACTGAGTAAGTAGGTAATCATGAAGCATACTGGGGTTGTCGCGTCGCGGGATTGGACCGCGTTCTACAAATAGTAACGGCGATCGGTACCTCTCGCGGTGATCGTAGGCGCGTGGCAATGAAGGGCAAACCTTGTCAGTGCTGCTTGAAGTAATATATGCGGTTCTCTGACACTTGAGTGCGCTGAGGGCCATGACTTGCGCGCGTGCCTGCACTTGATGGCGGAAACATGAGAGATTCACATCGCTGACCGGCATACGAGACACGCTGACCGTCGAGCCGCGACTCATGCTTTCCACTGACAGTGACTGAGAGACGAAGCACGCATTCATGGGTTTCTTTACACCGTCGCTGGGACGCGGTTTATGTCACTTGGCACAGCGAAACGGCGGTCTGCATCAGAGCGGGGCGTGCCAGAACCTGCGATGCTGGGCCGCGACTGGGTACTACGCGCAAGCATGAGACTGCGGTATAAAGGCTGCTAGATTATGGGCGCATCTAGAGAGAAGGTGCATCTGTGCGTGGGGACGCTTTTCTTTGGGCCGCATGTCGATCTCCCAACGCACGCCGTCCCCCGAGTCTATGCCTCGCCGCGCTCGAGGTCGGGCAGCGGGCTCTCGCCGACCCAGCTTCTGACGGACACCTTCATAACCTCCCACAACGCCGTGTACTTCCCGTGGCAAGAAACGGCCGCGATGCCGCCGCCGAGGAGGATCGCGACGAGGATGGCGAGGCCGAGGGCATCCGGGCGCGCGATACACTGCTGCGCGACCAGAACCGCGTATGCAAGGGCACATGCGCTCGCGGAAAGGGTCTGCAAAGCATGTGAGTCAGAGCTGGCCTGCGAAATGCTTGACGATGCACGCCTACCGCCAAGCCGTCGCGCACCGTCTCATAGCGCCCGCCCAGCACGAAAGCTATCGCGGAGCCCGCGAGACCGACGAGGGCACACGCGAGGGTGAGCTGGGCGATCTTCGCGTCGACACCCACGCCGGCCCCGCCCCCTGGCGCTCCCGGAGTGCTGGCCAAGACACGCTCTAAGTATCTGATGTGAGGTCAGTCCTAGGTGCTCTGGACATGCAGACATGACGCACAGGAGCAACGCAGCCGCCTGCGGACGAATGCATTCAGTGGGCGGCAATGGGAGGAATGGTCAGATACGTGCCTGTGCGGCCGTCTTGCTAACCCGTGTCCTGCCGGCCTGCGTGGGGGAGGACTCGGATGCAGGAGGCGGGGAGGACGACATAGCAGCTGTTGGATCTGGGAAGGAGCCCGGTCATTTTATACGGAAAGCTTGAGAATGAATAGAGAACCCACCTCGTTTCAGAGGCGGACTGACAGTCCGTCTCCTGCCCGTCTTCTCATGCGACATCCCGACAGGACAGCCCCTCAGCCTCAGGAGAACGTGCGCCTGGAGCAGCTCGCCCGTGCGTAATCCGGCGTTTTGTCGCAGCTGGCGGGACAGACGGCCGGAGGAAAGCCCCATAACGAGGGCTTCAACGCAGCGAGGTAAGACGGCGCGGGGAGCCGGAATGAGCCCGCTCGAGCTGAAGCAAGCGTAGCAGCGCGAGGCTGTATCGCGCGGCTTGGCGGCGCACGAAGGGCTGCAATACCGCACGGGAAGATCCAGATGTCAAGCTTGCGCGAATGCTGAATTTTCGGCACATCCGGCGTCGGTAGCGCAACCTGGGGTTCTTCCCAGTCGCGCGGGAGGAGCGAGAAGAGCGACGGGGCGAATGACGCACCCGATGTGTCCGTCCGCCGCTAGATGCGCGCCGACACCAGCGGTACCGTGGAGACGGGCGACACCGCTGTGTCTAGCGAGCCCGGGGCTCCCAGTCGGCATGCGGGGGAGTCGGACGGCGATGGGGAACGCAGAGCGCGAAGGAGATGATGGGCGGCTGTAGGGACACGGACCATGCAGCTTCGAGAATAGGGACGATGGCCGAGTGGGATATCGCACCAGCCGGCATATATCGGCAGGCGATGAGCAAAAATGAATAGATAGCCACTTACCTGAAGAGAAAGCGACAGCACAATTGCGCAGTGATGACGCGCAAGCAGCGCAGAGAGAACGCGGAAGTCGTCCATGCGGCCTCGGCGGACGGCTCACTGGCAGAGATTCGCGGATGTAGGCAGTACATGCAAGGACGCATGTCCGTCGGCGAGCTCGGGGACAAGGTGGAGGAAACGTCATGCCGACGCCCATCGCCTCGCCCCGGCGTGTGGCGAAGGTCGCGACGTCGTTGAAAAAACCGCTCGCAGACCGGCCGGCCTTCGCGTTCACGATCCCAAACGCCGCTGGTGCCGCGTTCGCAGCAGCAGCTGATCTGGGCGGTTGGTTGCACGGGCAGCAGGCCAAACGGGCGTCACGGGTGCAGCGGCAGCGAGAGAGGATGGTTCAATCGTATGTAGCGAGGAAACAGTGCGTCAAGTCGGTCCAACACCAGGGTGCTCGTTCGGGGTTGATTCGGAGAAGGATGTGCGTGACGGCGAACTGCGAAAGCCATTGTTCGTCGAGACTGTGTCCAATGGTTGCCATATTGGGGCAGAGAGCGACATGTGCATCGTGTGGCGGCCCGAAAATGTCGGATGTGTAGCTCAGGAAGAGCTCGGCGACGGCGCGAGAAGGCGCATGATGGGCTCGTCCGCGATGGTGGGTGCAAGGAAAGCCCTGCGGGGCGTTGATGTCCGATACAGGTTGCTGGCCATAGTCCGGCTCGGCGCGCGACCGCCTGGCGCAGGCGTCCAGGATGTCCGCATTTAAGTTCTGTATCTTCGGGGAAGAGGCCAATGAGCGAATTGAGGCCGTGACATCGTGCACAGCTATGGCACGCGTAAAACTGGCGTTCAGAGTTCAATTTAACCATATCTGCGTGATTTCGAGTGTTACTGAAGGGCCACGGCCGAGTCATTGGATACATACCCGAAAAATGCCGTCAGGGATCATTGCGGCTGGGAAACGCCATGTCGTGGCACCGCGCAACCTCGCAGGGCAATGTGGGCGGCTCGAATGCGGTTGAAAGCGGGGAAGGTCGTCGTCTGATACGGATCGCGCGCGTTTCGACCGGTCCTCCACCGGGAGCGCGTTATTGTACTGGCGGACCGATGAATGCTAGGAACGCGGATCTGAGGGAAGGGCGCGTCTCGAGTTCATGTGCGTCATACTCTTCGCTTATCGCGAGCAGTCCAGCTTGGAGCAGGTCGAGTGGAACGTTGTGGACGCGCGGGCGTCGGCTCGCTCCGAGGGCCGAGGCAGACACGGCTTGATCTTGAACCCAATCACTGACAGGCAAAATTTCGCGCCATTCGACACCATTCTCCCGTCCATTAATTAGAAGGCGAAAACGGTGGGGGAGCGCTCCCGCGTCCAATGACCGTTTTATGCGCCAAGCAAAGTAGCGCAAGGGCACGAATGTCCGGCCCGGGCCTCGGAGCTCACCGCCACCAGGGACCGACGTCATGCCCAAACTGTAATCACCAAACACGGTCGTGGACTCTTCAATCTTCGACATGCTCGTTCTTTCCTCCGACGACACGGACGCTGACATGGACGCCGCCCTGGAACTCGAGGAAGCGAACGGGACCCAGCAGTCTCTTGCGGATTTGGCTGCGCTCTCAGCCTGCTGTCCTGGCGGCTTTACCCTTGTCTCCCAGGTGGAAATGCTGCATTATGCCGCCATTCTCCTTCGACAACAGGGCAGGATTGGGTATATCATCGGCCGTGGAACCCAGGAGCTGCAACTACGCGAGCTTGTATGGGCTGCACTCTATCCTCAGTTGCTTTCCGCGGGCTACTGTCTACCTTCTCGATACACACCGGAGGTGTCGAATCACACCAAGTCTCACAGGTTCGACCATCCGACTCTGCGAGGGCCATTCGATGTGCGCCATTGTCTATCTTTAAGCCCACCCGGCTGCTTCTCAGGCCGTTCCGACAGGGCTTTCACATGAACATCGTCCCCGCGCTCGACCTCCGCACAGAGAAACACGTCGCACTGAAGATAGTCTGCAGCAGAGCAGGCATGCCGTGCGCGCACGAGCTAGACATTCTGCGCCTACTGAATGCCGACGGATTCCGCGGACATCCGGACAACGCTGCGGTCCCACTGCTGGACGTTCTGGACTTTCCCCGCGTCCCGGGACACGAGGCGCGCTGTGACGACTACAAGATCATCGTCATGCCCGTCCTCAGGCCGCTCAATGTCATCGATTGCGTGCTGCATGGGTTCGCCCTGGACCTCATGCGGCAGTCTTTTCGGGTGCGAGTCGAGTCCCGCTTGCCATCCATCATTCAGACTCGGACTGACAGGCTGCAGGCGGTTTCATTCCTTCATGCATACGGTATATGCCACAGGTATCCCTGCTTAGAATCTCAGCACATTTCACCTTCGAGCTCATACATCTCATCCACAGGGACATCGGCGCCAAAAACCTAATGGTCGAAGGCACCCGCGGGCCGCCGTTCCGCCTCCGTCTCATCGACTTCGAGTTCTCCGAGCGTTTCCCCTCTCCGTCGAGCGCGTCAGTTAACTGGGTCGGCGGGCTGATCTCTCCGCCTGAAGTGGAAGCAGGCCCCAAGGCGCCGTATGACCCCTTCCGCGCGGAGATCTACTGCCTCGGGGAGACTTGGAGGACCAAGCGCGTCGTCGTACGTAGCAGTCCCGCACGTCTTCTCCTCCCGTGAGACTCAGACTGATCAGAGTTGCAGATACCCGAGCTCCGAGATCTATTCGATGCGATGACCAGCCCCGAGCCCAACGCGCGCCCGACGGCTACACAATGCGTAGAGCGGCTTGAGCAGGCGTTAAGGGCGGTCCCAGCGCCTAAGCTCTGCGTGCCGGTACAACTGTTTTCTGGAGGTATAGAGATGGCGATCAATAATTTCCCGCGCCGTCCGGCGGCGGCACGGTGCAGGGACCTGCTGCGGCATATCTGGCGATTTATTCGCGCTTTGTGTTTATTCTTCGCGTACCGAGGGTGGAACTTGATATCATAACGCGAGTGGCTTGAAGCATAAAGGTATTGTATGAGTTGGGCACGATGGTTGCTCATGAGATTCCGGGCTTACTCGTCGGGGCAGTTGCGGGGCAGAGGATCCCTTCGCTTTAGCAGCTTCTAAATAAAGCTATTAATAATATTTAGATTGGACTTCGGATTTATTACCTGGAGAAGTCGTTAATGGATGACATTTTACAGAGCGCGTAGCATCGGGGGCACGAGGAGAAGGTGGTTTGAGCTCCGACGTTCCGTTCGTTCGGCGGCTACACCACGCGTTACGGTTTTGCGGCTGAATCCATAATCTTTGCATTCAGCAACATGGCTGCAGGGTGCTACCCACGGACACAGCAGCTCAAGAGTAGCCCAAGTCGCGAAAACGTCCAGTGCATGCTCGACCCATCAGTCCCAGACTTCCAGCTTAGTCCAGCTCTTCCGTCGATTCGTCGTCTCACTTGCGTGTGCTGAAACCACGCCGGGCTTCATGGTCTCCAAAGCTCCCCCTGATGGATGGTACAACTCTTCCTCTGGTTTCCGCCGTGCATATCGCCGTTCTAGCAAGCTCTGCACTCGACGCTCGCCGAGCAGACGCTCCCGCCCTGGGCGGTGCCGTCACTCCCCGTACAGCCGACGGTGGCGTAGCGGTTGGATCTCGCGAAGGCCGCGCCGCACCTGCGTGCGGGCGGGCTGTCAAGATATGTGCCAAGGGTCGCAGCCCGCTCGCCGTTACGCTCAGCCGCCTCGCCGACCCGGCGTACGCGCTCCGCTGCACGTCCCGCCCGGCATCCTGCGCGACGCGCCGGTCGCGCGCCTGGTGCCCGACCAGATGTGCGTGTTTGTCGGTATGTTCGTGCGCGAAGGCTTGGGGGAGCCAGAGTTTATGACGATGTTCCACAACGCGGACGCCGACAGCACTGCGTTCGAAGAGGCGATAGAATCTGCGAAGCCGTGCTGCAGTCACGGGCTCGCAGTCTCGCGCGACCCTGGCGCCGCAGGATTCGGGATTCGCACCGCCGATGAGAGACGCGCCTGTCCTCCGTTCGCTGGCGCTCGACAACGCGCCGCTGCCTGGCCGCATCGTGCGCCAGCTTGCGCCCACGCTGCGCTCCGTCACGTTACGCGGCTTCGTGTACCTGCTCGGTCTCTCCTTCCTGCGCGCCGCAGCGCGTCGAGGTGCTTGTCCCCGAGATCGTTGCCCACGCTTCGTGTAGCGCGTGGGCGTCGGGCGCATCCATTTCATACTTACACACCCTCGCGGCCGTGCGCGAGCTGCAGCTCAGCTGCGGGAGCCCCGACGCGACGGGGCTCGTTGGTACTTGTTGGGCCTGCGCCGCATCGCGGTTTGTGGCGTCGACTCGTTGACCAGGAACGCGTGCATTCGCGTGGGCTGGCGCTCGAGGACGTCGAGTTCGAGCATTGCCCGAAGATAGTCGGCAATACACCCGTCGCCGCCGTCGCCGCGTTTGCACGACGTGCAGCTGTGTAGTCGCAGCGGCATCAGTGTTGTGCACCGGTGCTGTTTAGTAACTTTAGTGGGATCCGTACAGTAATAGGTAGATGAACCCTCGACGGCCCGACTCTGCATTCGATTAGGTGTTGAGCAACGCTGTCCTTGTACAGTCCTTCTATTGCGACTGGTTTCCGTTGCTTTCCTGTCCACGAATCCTGGGCTGCTCGGGGGTGTCGCAAACTCCGATCCGCTGCTCTTTCTTAAATCTCGCGGCCGCTAACAAGCACCAGCGCGTAACAAGCCGGCCGCCCGTTCTATATCCCGCGATGGCCCGTGTATGGCGGCGCCATGCAGGCCCCTGGCCGCGGCTATTCGATTTGAAGCGGGCGGGAGGACCGCATGGCCATCTTAGCCGTTTTCGTCTGGTGGCTCCAACGTTTAATGACTCCAAGTTTGACACGGGCCCGGGGCTCGGGATTCTAGGGGTCTTTCATTGCGTTGCTGCGGTCGTGCTCATGCCCTCTGTGAGCTCTGCATGGAAATTCTCCGTCACTCCGTTTTGCCCGTCCACGGACTACGATTGGCGCCGGCATCAGGCTGCTTATGCCCGCACATGGAATCGCTCCTACGAACGGCGTTCTATTTATCGCCCTTACTCTTCCGTCTGGTCATTCCGCCGTCGGGTCGCGACACCAGACTGAGCTGAGCGGCCTCCAACACTCACGACACAGATTTTACTCTACTTATGCTGCATGCCTGTCCAATGCGCTCAAAGGTTGGTCACTGCCGCTCCAAGCATCCTGTGCGTCACGGAAGCTCTGGGCGCCTCACTAATAGGATATCGCCATCGCAGCGCCTGTTCACAGGAATGAATTGCTTGATGACAAACTAGGGCAGCATCGCCGATTTTCTCGGCGGTTTGGACCGCTAAACGTTTCCTCGGCCAACCCAATATTTTTGGCGTGCTGCAAATCGGCCTCGGGCTTTGGTTTATTTTATCTTCTCGGTCAGGTACAGCGCGCGGGTAGGCAACCACGAGCTTTCCCCGCCCACACTCTGCCCGGAAGATATCCCGGGCGGGGGTCCCACCCCCGGACTCTCGTGGGGATGGTGGCGTTTGGTGCCTTCATCTTTGCGTTTGGGCAGCATGCGCAGTCCCAATTTTGGAGCGCCTGTCGCATCGAGCGTATCATCTACCGTCATACGAGAGTCTTACTCAGTCGTGTAGGACTGCACACGTGGCATCCAGTCGATCCAGTCCCGTATGAAACCTTCCAAACAGCCTCTGTAATGGGATCTCACAAGGAACGGCAATGGCGAAGGCAGTGTTCCGGAGCCCCGTGTTCGTACTCCCTGCCGCGTTGAATCGAGATATAAAGGACCAGGAGGCAAGTGATCATTCCAACAGCCCTTCCACAATGGCCTTGTCCCTCGCTGCCTTGCTCTCCCTCGCTAGCATTGCGTTTGCCGCGCCCGCGCCCCTCGCCGCGCCCCACTGCGTCGACTCGGTCGCGCAGTTCACTGCGTCTGCAACGAACTTCGACCTCAGCTCGGGCACACTCCCTGAGAATGCCACGGTGCCGATCTCAGGGACATTTGGAATACAGATCCGCTACTGTGAGCCCACCGTCCAGGTCGCCGCGCGCGCGGACACCGTGCAAGTCCTCGTCCACGGCATCACGTACAACACCGAGTACTGGGACTCCAGCTTCGAGCCGGGGACATACAGCTATGTGCGCTTCGCAGCTGCGCAAGGCTACGCGACGCTCAACATGGCGCGCTTGGGTGCGCCAGTCTCCGTCATCCTTGGTTGCCACGTTTCTGACTAATCCTGGCGAATGCAGGGTACGGCGAGAGCGACCACCCCGACCCGCTCGCGGTCGTGCAGACCCCATTGGGGATCGCCATCCTCCAGTCCATCATCAAGGCTGCGCGCGCGGGAACCATTCCTGGAGCGACGCGCGGCTTCGGGACGGTCGTCTACCTCGGCCACTCGTTTGGCAGCATCCTCCTCAACGGCGTCATCGCGAGCGAGCCCGATATCGTGGACGCGGCGATCTTCACTGGTGTAGGCATTCCATTTACATTCGGGACAATGGACAAGCGTTGATGGCTACGCTTGCAGTACGGCCACGATCTCTCCCAGACGGGCCCCGTCGCGGGCATCGTCGGACTCGGCTCCGCGCGCGACATCGACCCCGCGCGCTTCGGAAACCTCCCGGCGGACTACCTCACCACGCTGAACGCAACTGACCGGGCCGCGGGCTTCTACGGGCCCGCGGGCTCGTTCGACCCCGCGGCGCTGGCCTTCGATGAGGCGCACAAGGACACGACGACGACGGGCGAATTTCTCACGCTCGCTGTTCCTGTGACTACTGCCCCGCAGTTCAAGGGCGACGTGTTCACCATCAACGGAGTGAACGACATTATCTTCTGCACGCAGCCGGGGTGCGCGAACATTGCGTCCGAGGGCCAGTTCTACCCGCAGGCCAAGTCGGTCGAGTTCGGTAAGCCAGCACGCGGTTATATTTACCTCGAATTGTGAATTTCCTGCTGATTGCGATTACGCAGCCGTTGTGCCATTCACTGGCCATTCGCTGAACTTCCATCTGTCCGCGCCGGCGTTCTATGCGACGCTGCAAGCGTGGCTAACCCTCCACGGTTATTGATTGAGGGTGTCCGTGAGACGGAGGCGTAGATGCCGCAGGCATATTTCGCACCAATTGTAGTCAGTTAGTTGCAATGCATTGACATGATCCTGGATGGAGTTGCATCGTCCTGGTCCACGGAACACAGCAAGACATTGCAAGGGCAGCTACTAATGTATAGCTATATCTACGATGCAGGCGGCGTACCAACTAAAGGCACAACATCTGGCTGGCAAACAGTTCCGTCCGCCGGGAGCGCTCCGGTGGTGAAGTAGACTCTAACCGCCTGAGCGACACAGCTCGACAGCGATGCAATCGCACTATGCCCAACGGTGTTCTGCAGGAGCAGCCTCATACCCTTGAAGCGCGGCACCACTGCCTTCGCTCCCCTGAGCGGCGTGACTGGGTCAATCGTATTCGAAATCGCGAGTGTGGCGGCGTTGAGGCTCGCGCTCGACACGGGGCCGGCGTACCGCTTCTTGGCTCGGATGCCCCACGCACCGCACGTGATGCGCTCGCGAGAGAAGTCGAATCCGCCAGCCCAGTGCGACACCGCCGTCCCCTTCCGTACGGTAGCGATGTCGGCCGCGATCGACCGGTTCTTGGGCGGGAAATCGGAGCAAGCCACCGCGGCGATCGCCTGGTTTCTCTGCAGCCAGGGCGGGAGTCCCGTGCTGGGGTCGAACAGCGACACCTGCGAGAGCAGAAACGTGTCACGCGTCTCTATCGCGCGGAAGCCAAGCGAAAGCAGCGGGAACCCGTCGAGCGGAAAGTAGAGCGCCGAGAAGATCACGGCCAACGCATCGTCGAGCGTCAGGACTGCTGGGCCGGAGACGCTGTCCGGGAGAGCAATCGGGCTTTGTTTCAGACCGAAGAGGATGCGATCGACGCGTTCTTCGACGGCGCGCGCTGTCGACTCCCAGATGGCGCACCCGTCCGCGCCGGCCGCGACACAGTCGTCGAAGAATGCGCCCATCACGCGATCCGCGTCCAGAACTGAGTTCACGACGTCGTCGCCTCTTTGCCAGCTTTGTCCTTCAACAACGCCGTCGAGCACCATGCGCCCGATGCGATCCGGGTATAGAGCCGCAAAGTACTGCCCCAGCGCTGTCCCATAGCTCTGAATGATTGAATGAGACGGGTGAGACATGTGACCCACAGCGGGCAGGGGCCACTTACAATGCCGTAGTACTGCAACGTCTTCTGGCCGAGCTTCTCGACGATGTGCAGCATGTCAGTGGCGACGGTTGCAGTGTCCATGAAGCGCCCTATGCCCCAGTCCTCCGCTGTCACGTTTGGGCCCACCTCCTCCTTCCCATTACCTCCGATGGCTCGCACACACAGCTCCCCGAGGAGGTCGTCCTTCGCCTGTGCGAATTGGACGCTCCCGTCGTAGGGCCGGAGGACCTTGACATCGGTGAGCGCCCACGCGTCCGACTCCTCGGGTGACGCAAAGCACTGGGCGAGAGGCGTGCTCGCGCCTGTGCCTCGCGGGTCGAAGCCTAAGACGTCGAATGTGGGACCGAACAGTTGAGAGAGTAGCGCTCCCTCGAATTGGACGAACTGCGTGCCTGACCCGCCTGGGCCGCCTGGGTTGACAAGGATTGTACCTGCACCGGCGTCAATCGACGGGAATGCGAAACATCGTCATAACGGTGCTCCCTGCCTTGGTAGTTGGCCTTGTCCGTCGCGGGCTGCATGATCAAGGCGATTGCTACTGGAGGACTTCCAGGCGTGCTATAGTCGATAGGAAGGCTCAGCCGTGCACACTGCTGGCCTGTGAAGCAAGGGGTCCAGGAGATGTTCTCTGACGGAGATATCTTCTCGCATGAGAAAGGTATTGAGTGTGATTGTAGGAATGACTAACCGAGTACCAATTGAAATCTGCGGCGGCAGCAGAGGCCTTTGGCTTCGTCTCATTGACCCCGTGACTGAGAGTTACCAACGGCGTGGCGGAGCGCAGGAGTGAGAGAGGCAACATGGTCGGCTCTGCCGTCTGTCGCAAGATCGCAAGCCTTGTTATAAGCAAAGGTAATGTGCATGGGGGAGTACATTCCCGCGCAAGCTTATTGCCCCTGATCATCGCGCTGTCGTCGTCGCGTTGAGCGTATTGAATTCACCACCGCCATCACGGCACGTACAGCATTCAGCGCTGATGCAGCACACTGGCAATGCCATTGAGCGATGGCATATCTGGCCTTGAGACAGCATTGGCCCATGTTGGGCGGCGCGCCGTTCAAAAGGCGATGTCCGTGGATCGGCGGGCAATTATGAGCACATGGACACGAACAAGATTTGTCTATGATGGTGTTACAACATTGCGCATTACCGAGAGTCCAATTTCAGGCCATGTATGTGATAGTGTTCGCCCACTAGTTCTTTGGTCGCGAGCATCAAGCGATCGATGCGGGTAATGATAGAATGTGCGCTGGAGACGCCGACGCAGAAATACCTAGGCAAGCGTCAAAACCCCGGCATAGAACTTCAATGCAGTTGGGGAACGTACATGTACTGCTCGTCGGCAAGGACGTCGACCGTAACATTTCGGGGTACGCGCGAGCCTTCCTCGGCCGCAGATCCTACATTGATTGTTGGCTGGACCCGCCAGAACTGCTCGAGAAGGACGGGAGTCAACTGAGGGAGTGGGCGCGCTGTACGCAGTGCCGTGGAGATCATTGCTGTGGTGCTGTAAGCCCAACGCGCACCGTAGACTCGTCCTGGACCACTTACTTAGCGCCGCAAGGATGTCCGCAAGAAAGTCAGGTTCCACGAATCGCGTCCGACGTAGGAAGGCGCGAGTCCATGTCGCATCAAGGTGCTGCACCACGGACAAAAGTTGTGAGAGCAGCGCTGTGATCTCCCTGGAGACAGAATGCTTGAGCGGCCACTGCGAGTCTGACAAACAGGTACTGACATTTGGAGACTGTGTAGTCTAGCATAGCGCTCGGAAGGCCAATGGCCATGGACCGAGGCCTATGACTTCGTCAACCTCGGAGTTGCTGTCTCTGTCCAAGTCAACGAGACGTACCTCAAATTTGATGTTTGCTCTCAGGGCATGCATACGGTTGAGCTTCGCTCTCAGCGCCGTCAGTCGCGTGACGATTTCGCTCGCGTCTTCATGCGCCGGATCGGATCCGTTGGCTAACGAGACGATGCAACAGTAGATCGCGCCAATTTCCAGAGTGGTGGTAGAGTGGGAGAGTCGCTGATACCCGCGGATGGATGTCGAAGGTGGCAGGAAGGACAGTATGCTAAAGGCGCAAGCTCGAATCAGAGCGATCGACGTGCAGCACACAAGCTCACAAAGCGGCTGTGACGCCGATCGCCACAAGGACTGCCAAAGACGATGAGGAATCTGTTCCGTCTCCGAGCGCAACGTACTGAAGCGCCGCCAAGCGACATCCCAGCCAAAGCCTGCGCCGCCGTCAGCGCGCTCATATCCTTAATCGAACATGGGACTTACCTGGACTAGCCGGGAGTTCGAGGTTCGTATCCTGCCAGGAATATCCGATGACCTAAATGGCTTAAGCGAACGCGTCTACGGCGCGAAGTACGGGCGAGGTACCAGAGCAACCGTCGCGTGGAAGATCATATTGGTTGCCGGATGAAGCGGTGACCAAAGCAGCATGTAAAACGCGAGTGGAAAGTACACCGCGCAAACGGCGGCCAATCCAAACGCGTTTCCCCTGCCGGTTCCAGTCGAAGTATACCTGAGCGTGCTCAGAGCGAGGCACAACGGGTACACCAGTACACACCATATGACCAATCCTGTGACGCCGCCGAAGAATGTTGCGCCGAGACGAGTAAAAAAGCCGTAGATTGTGTCTCCTCGGAAGCGCGCCAGGTTGACCTGTCCGATGAAGCTGCGGGTGCTCAGCGTTACTGCCGATTCGATCAGGGACAGGCATACATTGCCCAGATAGCGCGATGCACTGAACGCGGTCAGATAAAGAACCCCACAAACGGCCGGCGCGCTTACCGTAAGCAAATTGCGCGGAGCTCTTGATGAACGCAGGCAAACTCAGGAGAACTACAAGGAATTAGTAAGAATGCGTTCGAGCGGGGTCAGTCTGGTGCGACGGACGTGTGAGCACCGCGGTCTTGATAGCGAACAAAGCGTTGCCCTTCCACAGCGCTTCTATGCCGTCTGCGATCTCAGAGACGATGAGCTGGAAGACGTTGCTCGGTGGGACCGCATCAGGGTTGCGGGGATGCGCTTCGCCGAGATCGTATGCTATTTGCGCCTGAATCCCAGGAATGCGGTCTGGGGCGCGTCAGCAGACGGTTCGTCGACAGGATCACGCGTAGTACCTGGATCTTCCTCCTGCTGCTCGTTGTTGGCCGTCGACTCCTGGACCTCCCAGCTCTCTCCAAGAGATTGAATCATCGCGCTGAATGGCAGAACCGGCCACCAGATCCGACTTGTAGGGCGATCTGCATCGAGGCGAAGCAGTTCTTCGAGCTGCGAGAGCCAGAGGAATGAGCAAGTTTAGCAACCATGAGGCGTGTTGACACTGACCAAGGAGGACAGTACGGTCGAGAATTCCGTCAAATGAAATTGGTAGACGAAGCTCTGAAAGAGAAATCGATGCGGCGGCATGTGCTCTGGGAGGTCCAGATACGCCTGATATGGAGAGAGTACCAGAAGCCTGGCGGGGTTTGAGCTCAAGGAGGACGGTTGTGAAAGACCAATGGTACCGCTTGGTCGTGCGAAAGGCATTCAACGCGGCCGAAAGCTTTTCGTGAGCAGCCCGGACGTCCGCAGAGGCCTCCTCGCGCTTCACGCCCCCACCGAAGATGCGCATCGGACGAAAACGACTGGCGTTGACGTTCTCTAGCCACGCGACAGACACATGAAGCCCATCGGCCGTAGCTTCCAGCAGCTCGGCGCACGACTCATGGAGCAGTTCGAGCGCTCGCTCGAGCAGGAACTGCGACTGTGGGTGCTGGAAGTGCGTCTCGAGGTTCATGTACTTCTGCGCTTCGAAGACGCCTACGGGGTCCTCGTGCGGATGGCTGAACTCGTCCAGCAGGTGCCGCAGGTGCTGCAGGTGCGTCTGGAGCCCGCGACCCTTGCGCCGATGCAGCGATGATGCGGCGGAGCTAGCGACTGGGGAGTCGGGAAGACGACCGTCGTCTCCGGCCAGCGGCGAGTGGGGAAACTGCATGGAGCCGCGGGCGGTGGCCGGCGTCGTCGGAGACTCAGGGCGAGAGACGGAGGGAGTGAGCAGCGGCGTCCCGAAGCGCGACGCGTGCGGCGTCTCGGGGAACTTTTCCCGGAGCGGGTCGATGATCTTGAAGAAGAACGAGATGCCCTCCCCGCGGACCTAGACGGGGCCGTTCCAGCGCGGAGGATGTCATGTTTGGCGGGACTTACAAAGAGCTGCCGCCCGAAGGAGTGTAGCTCCTTCAGGTCCGTCCCCGCAAAGCGCCCGAATGACACGTCGCGCTTCATCAGTCGCGCCGATGCGGCGAGCAGCGGGAGCCCGGCCTCCGCGGCTTGTAAATGGGAGCGGAAGTCATCGAGCTGGAATTCGTCTGAGAACGGCGTAACAGTGAGGAGGGTGGGCTGTGTCTTGATCGCGCTCTCCAGGGATCCCAGACATGACGATAGCCGCTTGATAAACTGCGCGTTGACTGACTGGGGGAACACGAGAAGGCTGCACGTGAGAGCGATCGCCGCGTGAATAGCTAGAGGAATGACGATGGCTTCCGCGGACTGAGAACCCGTCAGAGCGCCGATGGTGTGTGGATATAAGCGACCCACAATGTAGTACGGGTAGGGAAACAAAGGCGAGATCGTTAGAGACGTCACTGCGAGGCGTTAGGCTTGGCCAACCGGTCAAGGAGAACGTACATAGAGTGAGAGATCCAAATATTGTTGCCACTGTATACTGCCCCGGTCCAAGACGAGCCTTCAGGTACGCGAAAAACGCGGTGCCGAAGAATAGAAAGACGCCGCAGATGACAGTGGGCTACACATGGCTCGAAAAACGGACATTATGACGGGGCACGTGTGCGCACCCATGCTTCAATGTAGCGCCCTGAGAACACAGTAATGACGTCGACTTTCGATAGCAGTTCCTTCCGGGGAAGCATCGACAGCCGGATCGCGAGCGATGACCAGGCCCATGCAACGAGAACGAAGAGGTTGTTCGCCACCTCCTTCTCCAGCACGGCCGCGAAAGGCATGCTTGGCGGAGAGAGAAAAGCGCCTAAGAATCCGTCAGGTGGGAAACGGCGGTGAAGAGGATATCGCGTACTAATAAGGATGAAGAAGCTTGCCTGTTGGGATAGGGGCTTGTCAGGGTTCGACAGGCGGACTCGCAGTTCCCGCGCACCTGGCCCATGACACGTTCGGTCTTTGGAACGAGGATCAGGATCAGGGAGACCCAGGCGGAGACTGTCGAACGTATGACGGGCTTGATGTTTGTCCAGGTGAACTTCGGGGCGATCCAAGAGACGAACGGCGAGTTGAGGATGAGGTCGCGACCACGGGCGGGAAGCGAGCGTAGCGAGTCATAGTATCTCCGTTTGCGCGAGTACTGCGAGTCTGGGGGCTCAACCTCGAGCGTCAGGTCCTCGCCGAAGCGTGTTTGCTTCGTTTGGCTGGCCATGCTGTCACCCGCAACCAAATGTGACGCCGGGAGGCAGGCTCGCGCTCCAGAACGTGACGCGTCACGTCGCTAACGCGCGGCAGGCCAGTATGTGCGCTGGTTTGCGACGACCAGGTCAAGCCGGGAGAGCGGAACGGGTGCCGCCGAAGCCCGTGTCTAATTTCATCGCGAGCTAGGATATTTTTTGCTTCCGTTGCCAGCAGGGCGCCTGGAGCACTTTAATGATGGAACGCGTGTGTGCGTTTGGCGGTGCCATCAGTTGCGTGCCTGGAAGTTCGGGGAGGAACTACAATGGGAGCGGAGCTTGGAGTCGCGTTGCGGTTGTTGGATGCTACCACCACCAACATGTCTGACGGCGCTCTCTCGACCTACCTCGATGCCGCGCGCCGCCGCCGCGCCGATGTGGCTGACGACCTGGCTCTTCTGGAGAAGCGCGAGCGAGACGTCAACATCGCATTCGCCGACGCCACCGCCCAGCTGCGCACTCTCACCCTAGTCGTCGAGGCCCTGGCTGCCGAGCGGCTCGACATCCAGGAACAGGCTGCTTTACTACGTGAGCGTCTGCGCGACATCCCGACCGCGTTCGACCCACGAATTCTCCAGCGACTGCCTGTCGAGCTCCTGCGCGCGGTCTTTGACGAGCTCGCCTCCGAACCCGATCCGTGGGTCATAGTACCAGACAGGGTCGCTTTCAACGCAGAACGCGCAAAAACTCCGTTCAGACTCGCTTCTGTCTGTCGGCGCTGGCGGAATGTGGCACTCGACATGCCTGGCCTATGGACATACATTGCTCTTCCTGTGCTTTCGGTCAACATGCGGCGCTCGACTCATGGTGCGCAGCTCCACATCCAGAGGCTGCTCAAACGATCTGGATCGCGGCCATTGGATGTCCTCCTGCGGTGGGCCGAAGACCACGCTCGATGGTCTGGACTTCCCACCTTTCGCGAAATGGTCAGCCTCGTTTCCCAGCATATCCGGCGTTGGCGACGCGCGTGCTTCGACTTCCCCTTAGGCATAGACGTCGATGGGGTCGAATTCTTGCGGTGCCCCGCCCCGTTGCTCGAGGAGTTCGCGATCTGGTCCGCAGGCGACGCGATGCTGCCGAGTGACACTCTCCCCGAGTATCTCCCCAACAGTCCTCGCCTCAAGAGATTCTGCAGTGGAACCATCTTCCTGGCACCCCGTGCGCCCCTTTCGTCCTTGACGCAGGCGCACATCACCTGCGATACCCATCCCGCCAGTGCAATATGGGACGCGATCGGGAAGATGCCTGCGTTGGAGGACCTGACTCTCACCTTCCTGCATCTCCGGGCCGCATCCGTGGAGCTCCCTATCACCGAACTTTGCCTCCCGGTCCTCCGCAGCCTCGCCATCTACGGAGACCCATTCGTAGCCCGGACGTGGGCGTCCATGCTGCGCTTGCCGCGGATCCAAAAGCTCACCCTCCCCACATGGTCTATCGCACCCTTGGAACCGCTGCTCGAGACTGCTCTCGCCGATGTCGTCGAGCTGACGCTCATCGCCGACTACTACGACGACATCCCACGCCTGAACTCCAGCCACGTGCAGATCCTCGGCGCGCCCCTCACGCGCCTGCAGCGCCTCGAACTCGCGCGCGGGATCTACCTCATGCCGCGCTTTCTCGATCCACTGGTCGGGCAGGACGGCGCGGCGGCCATGCTCCCCGAACTCAACAGGCTGGTGCTGCGCGACCTCTCGATGCTGGATTCCGAGGCCGAGAGCATCGTAGCATTCGTCAAGGCGCGTCAAGGGATCGTAGATGCCGCGGGCGCAGCTGACTCCCGGCCGAGCATTGTGCTCTCTGTCGAGCTGATTCAGGTGCACGCTCCGGTGTGGTTCGTGCCTCAGCTCGAATGCATTCTCGGCGAGCATCTCTCCGTCAAGGAACCAGTTACAGATGCCTCTTCTCGCTTTCGGGATGACATGTCCGAGGAGGCTTAAGCGCAGTTCCCCGCGAGTCAGGGCGGCGTTTCCAGTCATTGGATGAACACGACCGGACTGGGTGCTCGTGTCATACCTGAGACTCCTCAGTTTGGTGAAAAGTACATATGGACGTTTCGTACCGAGTGCCCATAACTACATAGTCGTACACTACACTAACATCGTAAAAATACAAATGTAAAACTAGATACTCATCGACGCTCTATACATGTGGCGTTTCTGCTGTCCGTTCTGTGTTTCGCGCTCCTCCGCCCACCGATACTCGTACAGGACAGTTCTCCCACCGTGAACCTCCTTGGCATGTCGTACGAACGTCCGCATGCCCCTGAGGTTCATCGGCATGAGCTCGATGCGCTCCAGAGTAGGGACCGCGCGGTGGAAGCGCGCGACGTCCTCAAGCGAGAATTTGCCTCCCACCCAGTCCGAGTTGTCGACTAGGCGTAGCCTCTGGAGGCTAGTGAACGATTGCATGGTTTGTAATAATATTTCTGAATTCTGGTGGGCGGGTAATCGAAGAACAGCTTTGATCAAATCAACGGCAGGCTCACCATTGTGTGAGGGTCGTAGATGTAGCAATCACCGAGCTCAATGAGGTGCGGCAGCCACTGCGCCACGTCGAGGACATCTCCAGGGTTTAACCCGCATGTGGCGCTGGTAGTACAAGAGAGAAACTTCGTACATGGCCCGTTAGAATTCGACAGGGCACGGAGAAGTTCTGGCTGTTCAGTCAGACCTGCTGAGATTGTACTGCAAGAAACACGCACCCAGCGTCGTGCCAGGGGTCGTCCGCGTCAGTCTAACAAATTTGATAGGACGACGAGGTGCAGCCCCAGCAATCCACCGAGCATCGCCGATGACCCGCTGCAGATGCGGCAGGGTCCCAAGAGGGAACGCATCGTGGCGGCCCAAGACGTTGATCCAATCCGTCACCTCGAGTTCCTGCAGCGCGTCCTGTCGAAGGATGAACTCTTGCACATGAGTGCTGTACATCGCGTCCCAGGTGAACGCCGTCAGCTTCGTCGCGGGACACGCATCGAGAACGGTGCCACAGATTACGCTCGCGTCTTTAGACAGATGTTGCGGGCGCCAGCTGACGCGCAATTCGACAAGCTCGGTCAGCCCTTGTAGCAGTTCGAAGAGCGCGGCGTGGGCGTCACCGCCGAGGGCAACGTCGAGCGCGAGAGACAGCGAGCGGATACGTTTGGAGGCGTCAGGATTGGTTCTGAGGGACTTGACGAGCGGAGCGATGTTCTTCCCAGTGGAAATATGGATGCGCTCGTAGAGCAGCAGCATCGACTCGGCGTACATGTTGAGGCTGACGAGCGCCAGGCTGCGCAGCGCGTGCCGCTCGCCGCGCAGGTTCTCGAGAATGGGCCGGTAGAGGTCGACAGGCAGGTCTGGGATGTGGTCCGGGCCCAACGACGCCCGGATAACGCGACGGTACACCCGGTGCTGCAGCATCCTGACGAGCCGCGGTGGAGGAAGAGGAGAAGGAGCGCTGTTGCACAGCACTGGGATTACCTATCGCACTAAGAGCCTCTCGACATCGGGCGTGGACCGAGAGAGGAAGAGGCGGCTCCGAGCACAGCTTTGATGTTAGGTGCCTGAATAAGCAGAGATCCACGGAATCTTTTGCATAGTACTCAGCCGTCACATGAACTACCATCTCAATGGGTGTAAAGTCTTAGAGGTCCTCGAGGAACGAAGAGTGGCGATTCAGACGAGGCATATGCAGTAGATACACAAATGCAAGGTTCACTGCGCTCAGCCTCCTCTTCATCCGCTCCAGACGGCCGGGCCAGGCTGGGTGTACGTGGCAGGGCTAAACAATCGTTAGAACAGTGCGATACGGCCGCAGAAAGAGCATACATGGGCCCTGCAAAGAGGTTAGCCACGAATAACGGAGATGATAGAAAAAAACTCACAGTTGATGTTGATGAGAATGCCGGGTTCCTGTACAAGGATGTGTGAGCTTGAGAGACTCGCACAGTAAGGGGAGAGGCGCACGTTTCCGGTGTAGGCGCCCGGGAAGGCAACAAGAGGGCCCGGGTTGCCATTGCCGCCGCCGGTGACGTTGATCTGCGCGCAGGAAATGTAGAACTGGGCGCCTGATGCACAACATTGAGAGGGCCGCCAATTGCACGCACGGTAACGAAGAGATCTCACCGCCGTAGGTCGAGGCTGCGTGCAGCGCAATGTGCTCGATGCGGACGAGGTACCTTCAGAGGGTGAGAGCCCGGAATGGCAGGCATCACCGCAATCCCACTCACTGTCCCGAGGGAAGCGCACGGGGGATGGGGAAGGAGACGGAGGGCAGGTTGTTAGATGGCCAGCTGATGCTCTGCCCGCCGTTTGTCACCGCCGAGATTTGGTAGACCTACACAAGGGAGGAAGGAGTGAGAACTCCTACGACAAGCCTGGGATAAAAGCGTACCTTGAACCAGACGTTGCCGCTGCCGTCCGCCGTGCTGGCGTTCGAGACCTTGGCTGTTTCACGCATGACTCTCAGTACTCCATGCTGGAGTATGAGACTCACCCATATAGACGTTAAGGACACCAGGGTGGTAGATCGTGCCGCTACGGAGATATCAGCTCGTCGATTAGGTCAATTTAATCTAGGGAAGGAACGTACTCTGAGAAGCTTTAGCAAGAGACATCAAGCGGGATCATCGTAGGCCACTCACCAGACGCATAGGTCAACGTCGATCCCGCGGCGACGGTGAGAGTCTGAGCGGTGGCTCCAGTCTCCGAGGTGTAGCAGCGGATGTCCGCAGACTTGACGTCGGTGACGGGGTTACGCGTGTTGAAGTTGTTCGTGCGGCGGACGTATTGCCACGCCGCCTGGCCGTTGATGGATGGGAACGTGTCTACGTTAATTGTGTAAGAACAACACAGTATACACTGATGCTACGGGAGACGACGTACAGTGTCCCGTAACGCTGGTGAGAGCGGAAAGCGTGAGCGCGAGCGTCGAGAGCAGCAACATGATTCAGTGGGCGAATGAGACTTTCGACGCCTCCCCATCTTCCCCACCCCCGCGCCATTTTGTACTCGCCCGCATTTTCGTCGGATGCGGCATTTCCGCTGCGCAACGCTGGGCGCGCCCCGGAGCACTGTCAGCCGCGCTCTCCACTGCCTTCTTCCACGCCTCGACACGACGCGCCTCCATTTAGGCACCAGCAGCGCACGATTAGCGAACCATATCCTCTATTTTCGTCGACGCGCTTGGGGTTCGTTGGAGGAGATAGCCTCTGCGCGGGGCATGATCGGGATTGTATTCGGAAGTTCGGAAGTCCATCGGACGTGCGCCTGCTCGCGTGCTCGAGCTTCTCGCCTGCCAGCCTGGCATTTCTTGGTTCTTGGTGCGTTGCGTCACATTCGCCACGACTCGGCACACAGAGTCAGCAGCATCGTCCAAGGGAGAAGGATAAATTAATGCAAGATGCAACTGGCAGTGGAAGGCTCAGCGGTACATGATCATGCGTACGTATGCAGAGCAACTATTGGCGAATCCAGTCGAAGCTCACGATCTTCTCCGAGCCCGGGCCCGAGTAGTTGTCCACCAGCTTGAGGTCCGCGCCGCCCTCGACGCGCTCGAACACGCTGACGCCGCCGCCGCCGAGACCGGCCGCGATGATGTACTTGCCGTCCTCGCCGAGCAGCGCGACGCCGCGCAGCTGGCTGAGCCCGGTGTACGCCTGGGTCACGAGCTTGAGCTCGGGCTTGACGGCGAAGATGGCGAGCGAGTCGCCGCGCGGGTCGAGCCCCGTGCCGACGTTGCGGTTCGACGCGTAGAGGAACTGCTCGGGGAACGCCGCCGACGCGGGCGAGAGGAAGAGCTCGCCTGCGCCCCATACCGCGCCCTCGGGCTGCTCGTCTGGCAGGACCGAGAAGTTCGCGACGAGCTTCGGCGCGACGGTGCAGCCCGGCGCGCCGGAGGACTTGAGCGGCGGGAGCGTGTACTGCGACAGCGCGTTGTCGAGCTCGTGCAGGACGTAGAGGTTCCCGTCTGGAAGGAGTCAGCAGGACGGCTTCTGGACGGAGCAGCAAGAGAACGAACCATGAGGAACAACATGACGAGGACCAGAACCGGGGGCCTGGTCGACAGAGCCCGCGATCTCGTAACCGCCGTCTGCGGAATGCGTCAAGCGCCAGACCTTGTCAGAGCCCTGTGCGATGACGCGCGGTGAGTACCAGAGCGGCGAGCGCGCGGCCAGATCAAACGCACAAGGTCAGGGATGAGGATCTCGTCGCCGTGCTCCACGACCTGGTGGGGGTGCGGCGAGTCCTGGCGCCCGGGAACGGGACCGGATCCTTGCAGCACGAGGATCGGGGCCGGGTCGCCGAGGGTGACGCCGTCCGCCTCGATGGGGAAAGACAGGATTCCGCCGGATGAGTACTACGGAGTGGCGCGCGGGCGTCAGTGCCCGCGATCATGACGAGACGCGTCAGGGCGACGTACGTCAGCGACGACGACCTCCTTGCCGCTGCTCAGCACTGCCAGCGCGGCAGGGTCGGCGCCGCCAGAGCTAGCCTTGGAGACCTGCTTCAGGCTGCCGTCGGCCTGGACGGAGAACGACACAATGGCGCCATCTGCCTGCTCTTGCGTGGCACTGCGACGCGTCAGCGCAAGCCTGGGGACCCTGCAGACCACAAGACACGTACAAGAGCGCCTTGGAGTCGGGGCTCAGCTGGATCCAGCTGGGGTTTGTGCCAGCCTCCGAGGTCGAGGCGAGCGACAGCTTCCCGGCGGCGGCATCGAAGATGAAGGTGGAGATCGTGCTCGTGTACGAGCCAGCGAGGATGGTGTAGTTCGTGAGTGCTCTGGGGCTGATGTAGACCATGGTGAATGGGTAACGGGCGTGTCAGACTGTCAGGTGGGCGAGTAACTGAAAGTGTGGAGTAGAAAGCGTCGGGTCCGAAACTGGTGTTGAAGAAGAAGAATCGCGTTGCACGTGAGCCTTTAAATACTCCGGCTGGGTGGTCGGGGGCAAAAACAATGGATGGTGGGGAAAGAACAACGCGACCATCGTGGCGCTGGCGCGGGTTCTTATGGCGCCGGGGAACTGCCCGCTGTCGCCGTGGTGATGGTGGCTGTGAGACCGGGTGCAGCGGGCTCAGAAACAAACAAATCATCCCGTTCCGATTCAATCCTGTCACCTTGCCCAACGATCGGATCATAGAGCCCTGCCAGAACTCCGAGAGAAATACCTGCTACACGCATCTGAAGGTATTCGGCTGTTCGTGGGCCCAGGGAGAAGTCAATCAGTGAATGGTGACCCAGAAAGTGAAGAAGTCCGCGCACCGCAAGGCCGGTGTGACCGAAACTGCGATGCATCATGATCCCAGTCCTCCTACAGTCGCCTCTGTCATAAGGCATACCAGTCGGGAGCCGTCCAAATGTATGCCCTACGACGGAGTATGCCCTAGGGGAGAGCCGGCCTCGGTCAGCCGGGAGAGATATGTATAGCAACGATAACACATATGGGACCTGATTAAGTACTTACTGGTCATTAGAAGTAAAATAATTTATAATAGCACTTGGAAGATGTATAGGGCAGCTTCAAAAGGCGGTGTCGCTGTCGCATGCTCACTCAGATTGCGGCAGAAGGGTGTCCTGCCTTTGACAGCATTCTTGCACTCCTTCAAACTATGTCTAGGTCTGATAAACATGCTTGACTACCTCATAAGGTGATTTGTTCAGACGCATGCTTACATCCAAGAGTGCGAGATTGTCGGTGGCAAAGTCAGTTGAATGGTTCCGGAATATAATTTGACGCCGGGGGAGTGTCTCCTGGTACCTGAATTTGGTCAACGAACACATTTAGACGGGCTGAGTGTAGTATATTTACTTTTAGGATTGAGGAACCTTCACTAGGTGTCAAATTCTCGAAATTTCGATCATCTAGGTATGCCCTTTCTGGTCGTCCAGGGTATGCACTATACCATATCACGGAGTTATGCCCTTTTACATAGGAACCAGCTCGGGAGAGTGATAAATCCATGCCCTACTGCAGAGTATGCCCTTTGACAAGTATGCCTTAGGACAGAGGCGACTGTACACGGCTTTATGTAAGGACGGGGACACTCTCACTCCGGTCTCACGTCATATGTAATAGCTCCTCAGCACTGTACAGTGCACGGTGCACGCTGCAGCCTCACAATAGTTGACCAGTGTCGGTTCCATCATAGTAATAGGGTCTATGATGACGACGATGGTTGCGGTGGCAGAATCAACCGATCCGTTGGATTGGCAGTTTGATCGCGTATCCCCGATCGGTGCTCCCAGTATCTCCAGGTCTATTTGTGCCGCAGAGTTTCCCTAGAGGCTATCACAAATCCTCTCTGTCCGTCTGGATCAGAGGGCTACAACTACCTGAACGTCCGCCGGAACAACTAGTAGTCAGCTCGGCCCGTCGTGCTCGGGAAGCGTTTGTAAGCCTGTAACCTCCTTCACAGACATTACCCTCGAGCATAGCCTGTCGCAGCATCATATGCGACACTTTCGGGGCAATAGAAGCTGTTCTCAGCTACCAGTGCGGATATTATCCAGGGGAGCGAGCCGCGGATGCCCGATCGGCAGCACATTGCGCCATCGCCGAGTAGCCGGGCGCGCTGAATAAGCATTGAACTGAGGCCGTATTTAAAGGCGTGCCTCAAGCCTTCCGCCTCCTCTCCACAGCCATGTCGCACCCAGATCATAAGATACACCCGCACGCGACCGGCGTCGCAGCCCAGACGGTCGCAAAGCACCAGGACAAGCAGGAGCTTGTCTTCTACGCCGGCTGGGTGCGTCCCTTGCGCGTACTTGCAACTTGACGTCACTGAAACAAGGGGCGTTCAGTTCTGTCCGTTTGTTCAGCGCAGCTGGATCGCGCTCGAGGAAAAGGGAGTGCCGTACCAGTATGTCGAAGTCAATCCCTACAAGAAGGAACCGCACTTCCTTGGTCCGTTCATCAAGCTGCACGAGTCTGAGCCTCACTCTCACCGTCTGTTGCGGCGCAGCGATCAACCCAAAGGGCCTCGTCCCGAGCGCCGAAGTGAACGGCAAGGCACTATACGAGTCTCTCATCCTCAACGAGTTCTTCGAGGACCACTTCCCCGACGCGCCGCGCCTGCTGCCGCAGGACGCAGTCGAGAAGGCGCGCGCGCGCATCTGGATCGACTTCATCGCCAAGTCGCTCGTGCCGGGCTTCATGCGCCTCGTCATGGCGCAGGAGGCAGACGAGCAGCGCAAGCACCTCGACGAATACTACGCGAACCTCACCACGCTCTGCAAGCAGGTCAAGGGCCCGTACTTCCTCGGCGAGCAGTTCTCGCTCGTCGACGCAACCATCGCGCCCTGGGTCTTGCGCGACTACATCTTGCATGAGAACCGCGGGTACGAGCGTAGCGGCGCCGGCAAAGCGTGGGAGGACTATGCGAAGGCGCTTGAGACGCGTGAGAGTGTCGTCAACACTCAAAGCGTGAGTTTTTCCTGGATTTCAGCAAGACAGTATATAGATGAATGACCTTTGCGATCGTAGGACAAGGAGCATTACGGGACCATCTACGCTCGCTACCTCAAAAACGAGGCCATGAGCGAGTTTGCGAAGGCGATTCGACAGGGGAGGAGTTTCTGAACGGTGTAAGATACTGGCGCTTCGTGATGGCGCAAAACAGACAAACCAAGAGTTTTCCAAGAACGAGGAGCCTCGTGCAAACGGCCGCTGGGCAGGCTGCACGATTATGCTGGTGGAATGAGCATCCTTCACGTTCTGAGAGCGAGCGACCTACGCAGGTCAGTCTGAGTCGCTGCTCTCGGATTCGCCGAGATCGCTCGTTGCTTCATCGCCCTCATCGATCTGCCCTTCCTCCTGCTCTTCGTCCATCAACCCGGAGTAATTCCTGGAACTCACAATGCACGCAGCGGCGACGGTCCGCAGCTGCGGGGCGAGCCAGGCGGGCGCGGACGCGCCGGCAAGCTCGACGGTGATCGGGGCGCGCGCGTCCGACTCGGGCTCGTCGGGCACGGGCCGCTTGCGCGCGCGGGCGAACTGGACGAGAGTCTCCGCGACGTCCTCCCTGAGCAGGACGTTCCTGAGCTTCAGCCTCTCGAGGTGTGGCCAGTGCGGGGGCCCGAGCGACGCGAAGAACGCCGTGCCGAAGTCAAGGCACTCGTCAATCGTGACGCTCCGCAGGTGCGCAAGCTGCGCGAGGTGCGCCGCCGCGGTCGCGGAGAGGCGGCACTCGTCGTGGCAGTCGACGACGAGCTCGGCGATGCGCAAGTCCGCCGATCCGAGGAACGCCGAGAGCGCGCCGATCTCCACGCCCTCGATGGTGAGGCGGCGGAGCTTTGGGGTCTGCAAGCAGGCGGCCCAGACCGGGAAGAAGTCCATGTCGCCGTCCACTCTGAGCTCGACTAGCTCGGAGAGCGCGATAGGAGCGGGTGTAGCCGTTCCAACGAGGTCGGTGGGCTCCGTAGGGAAGGAAATGCTGAGTGTTTCGAGGGACGGCGTCATACGCAGAAGGTCTTCGACGGCGGCGATAGGGATGTTAATGGCGTTGATCGAGAGAAATGTGAGCACCGGCATAGGCTCGCTGGGTGATACGAATAACTTGCGAGTGACCAAGCGACGAAGACGCGGACAGTACGGAAGGTATGTTGTCGAGCGCGAAGACCACCGCAGGGACTCTTCGTCATCAACAGAGAGAACATTGAGCTCCTCGAGGACTGGCGTGGGATGTCTGAATACGCTGAAGTGGCGCTTGGGCGTGTCCGAGGGAAATTCTATCTGAACACGTCTCCAGCGACTGGTATGTTCCGTCAGAGCGCGAAGTATAAGCCGATAAAATGGCGAAGCGTCCCAGCGAGAGTCCCCGGAGTAGAACCAGTCGAGCATGATGTCGAGTGGGCGTAGCTTGGAGCGCTCGAGAACGGAAAGAACATAGCGATAGTACGGTTTCCCGTCCGTGGGGCCACCGTCGATCGCAGGAACACCAACGTATGTCCACAGGTCCGAAGTTGCGAGCGCAAGCTCCCGCCATCGTCGACAGACGGCGCTCAAGGCAAATGGCGTACGGGATCTTTGAACATTATACGCCCCTCGAGGCTGCGAAGCCCACATCCGGTCTGGGACACGGACAAGTTCGAGAAAAACGGCACGAAGCAGCTCTGCCGGCAGCACGTCGAACATGCGGCGAAGAAATATGGCTCGTTGGTCGCGGACATTATGGCGAAGTCTGGTGGCCTTGGTCGTCAGAGTCTCGAGTTCGGGTTCGAGAGCGTCTATTTCTTCGCGTGCCCGGCGAAGCGCCTCCTTGGCGCTAGCCAGCGCCGCAGACACAGTAACACGTCGCTCCTCGACCTGTTTTAGCGCCAGACGGTCGAGGGAGAGCTGCGCCTGCGCGGATTGCATGTTGGAGACGGCCATGGTTCTGCTGTTCAGACCTGGTTCAGACAATACAAGCCGCGCAAAGTTTTCAAGTTCCGCTCGTCCGGAGCCCTGCCCGGATGATCCGATGCTGTCGTACTTGTCCCTTAGCCCGGAGCCGTGGGAGTCCCCTCACATGAAAGTCAGCTCCTCTTGAACACGTTCCGCACATGATTTTTGTCGTCTAGCTCACACATGGACACTAGATGCTCAGCCGCGCTTGCCAGCGCTGAACAAACCCTGAACAAACCAGGTACCTGTTGACTGACTACTCCTTCCGGCGATGCTGCAAGTACAGCGGGACCGGGGCCGACTGCACAACATGTGGCAAGTGCGCGCCTATGTGTGGTATCCGGGACGACCGGGGACAAAACGAAACCAAACAGCGAGTTTTCGCGCGGGCACTTCGCGCCGCCGCCGCCTCAGGAACACCCCCTGGATGCTTGCAGATCGTTTGCGGGCCATTTGCCGTCGCTGCCGGCAGCGACGGCGAGCTCAGAAAATTAAAATTAGACATTTTAGCTCGATTTTCATACCATTCGACTCAGAACTCCGCGCTCTACGCGTAGGTATAAACGAGAAAAATCTCAGTCTTCTCGTTAGTACTGCGGGCGAGGGTTTTCTAGGGGGGAAAACGCTGCTCGGCCGAATCCGGAAGGTTCAAACACCGATCCCGAAGGCCAACCGACGGCTGATCGAGCCTCACTCGCGCTGTGAAAACTTCCATATGTCTCCAGATGCCCTTTTAAATCTCTAAAACATATATTTGTGTTACATCTCATATACTCTGTGACACTAGGCTGGTAGAGAGATGAAATGTGCTAGTTGAACTGATTTCCTGACCCCAATCAGCCGTCGGTTAGCCTTCGGGATCGGTGTTTGAACCTGCCGGATTCGGCCGAGCAGCGTTTTCCCCCCTAGAAAACCCTCGCCCGCAGTACTAACGAGAAGACTGAGATTTTTCTCGTTTATACCTACGCGTAGAGCGCGGAATTCTGAGTCGAATGGTATGAAAATCGAGCTAAAATGTCTAATTTTAATTTTCTGAGCTCGCCGTCGCTGCCGGCAGCGACGGCAAATGGCCCGCAAACGATCTGCAAGCATCCAGGGGGTGTTCCTGAGGCGGCGGCGGCGCGAAGTGCCCGCGCGAAAACTCGCTGTTTGGTTTCGTTTTGTCCCCGGTCGTCCCGGATACCACAGCCTATGCGCGCGTCCTGCCGGCAAGATAGGGAGTTCCGATTTTAGAACTGTGAGTGGTGTTGGCACCGTGTTGCCGAACAGGTTACGCGGCCTTGCCGAGGAGTGGTTTGAGGTTGATTCCAGTATTCGTTGTGGCATTCAAGAATCGAACGGCAAAGGCAGAATAGGGTGCTTATACTTCGAAACCCTTGACTTGGAGGCCGTTGCAAACTTGCAGTGGGTAAGTCAAATTCTTACGGTGTTTCCCGTTATGTCATCGTGCTGACGTCCGCACGGCTGCGGCGGGATTAGCCTACGCAATTTGGCCCCGTCTCGACTTGAACGCGCGCAGCCGGCGGCTCGCGTGCAAAAGTATAAAGTCTCAACATGCCAGAGCATCGTGACATCGCAAACGCGCACGCACGCCATGGAACGAACACGGTCAAGTTCCCCCACCGAAGTGGCAAGGGAGAAATCGCCATCTCCCCAGCCTGCCTCGTCCGACCCCTTTGAAGACGAGTACCTGACTGGACGTGCCCTCTGGCTCGTCCTTATAGGTATTCTTCTTGCCATATTTCTGTGAGTGTATCACATCTACAGCTTTATCAGTCCTGACACGACTTCTAGCATGGCCCTGGATCAAGTGAGCAGCATCCTGCTAGATATCTGTGGTTAACTCATGTGTCCCGCAGACCATCGTATCAAATGCGCTCCCGCGAATCGCTTCGGTATTCAACGCGCTCGATGAGATCACGTGGATCCCGACCGCATTCCTTCTCACACAAGCGTACGCACTTCTACCGTGCCCAGCTGGATATGATCCTCACCTACCCTCAGACCCTTCCTCCTCGTTTTCGGACAATTAAATACCTTATTCACCCCTAAATGGGTACCACAGCCATCCTTCCACTTGTCACCGTCTGACGGCTACGTACAGACCTTCCTGACCTCCGTGTTCTTCTTCGAGCTCGGGTCGTTGCTGTCGGGTGTTGCGACGTCGGTCATATTCCTCATTGTTGCGCGCGCGGTACAAGGTATCGGTGCTGCTGGCATTTTTGTGGGCTCGCTGGTAAGCCTGCGGTCCCTCCGCCCGACGTATTGCTGGATCTAACTACTCATCGTCAAGTCGATGACGAGCGAGATCATTCCTCTCAAGGACCGACCGAAATTCTTCGGTTTCTTCGGTGGACTCTTTGCGATCAGTGGAATCCTCGGGCCCCTCATCGGCGGCGCCTTTGTGGATCACGTCTCCTGGCGGTGGTGCTGTACGTGCTCCCATTCTCGCAGCTCTTGAAGCCGCTTATGCTCCTCTCAGTCTACATCAACCTCCCGCTCGCCGTCCCGACAGTTTGGTTCTGCACGCAGTTCCTCCACGCGCGGCCGCCGCTCGCCGTGCGCTTAAACCCGCCTCCACCTCGCGCGCCGAGCGAGAACGCCGTGTCGTATTACATGACCGGCTTCTTCTCGGGTCTGAGAAAGCTCGACTGGATCGCGTGCATCCTTTCCTTGGGTTCTACGATTTGTCTTGTCGTGCGTATTCAACTTTTATTGCCCTTCCCGCGCCGAGGGCTCATCTACCGCAGCTTGCCTTGCAATGGGGTGGCGTCGAGAAGCCGTGGAGTTCTGCTCCGGTTGTCGCTGTAAGCAATCATGCTCCCCTTCCGCTTGCCTGCCTTCTCACCGGCTTTAGACCCTATGCGTTTGCGGGGTCACATTGGTTCTGTTCGTCTTCTGGGAAATGTACAAGGGCGACACCGCCCTCGTGCCTCTCAAGCTGTTCAAGAACAGGTCCCAAGTTGGCGCGTCTCTCGCGGGCTTATTCACTCGGTGAGTGTCACGTCGAGCTCGCCTCGGCGGCGCTGATATGCTATTGCACACAAGCATGGCATTCTTCGCCGCTGTGTACTACCTCCCGCTCTACTTCCAGGCGGGCAAGGGCCACAGCCCGACGAAGTCCGGTATTGACATGATGCCCATCACCCTCGCGCTGGTTTTTACCTCAGGCATCTCGGGCGCCCTCGTTTCGGTATGCCGCGTGGCTCTCATACGCCGCGTCATTCCAATCCCCTGTCGTAGAAATTCGGGCGGTACTGGCACTTCCTCGTGTTCGGACCATTCGTCGGCGCGGTCGGCTACGGCCTGGTCTTCATCATTGACGAGCACGCAAGCTGGGGCAAGATCATCGGTGCCCAGTGCGTATTATTCTCGCCCGCCCCGGGGTCCCTGAAAAGCTAACTTTGATTAGAATTCTCATGGGAATCGGCATCGGCTGCACGCTGCAAACGACAATGCTCGCCGTGCAGGCCGACAACGAGAACCACATGATCCCGCAGGCAACAAGCATTCTCACGTATGCGCAATTCCTCGGCGGAATCTTCGCGCTCGCCATAGCGGGGTACGCGTCGGACCAGAGTGCCTTCTATTCCTTTCTCACCGATCGCGTGCAGCGGAGTCTTCAAGAGCAAGCTTGTCAGCGGTCTGGCCGAGTTTGCGCCCGGCGCACCTGTGGACGTACGCATGCGCATATTCACACAATCGCACATTTTGACGTCGTTTATCATCTGTAGCTCCTTACGAAGTCGGTCGAGGCGCTCTCACACCTGCCTGCGGAGCAGCACCCAGGCGCTGTGCACGCATACGTCAAGGCGGTCCAGTGGGCCCTCGCGCCGCTCGGCATCGCCGCGAGCGTGTGCACCTCCATCTCCGCGCTCATGGTCCGCAACCTTAGCGTGCGCAAGGAGGAGGACCGCCCAGGGAGCGGACAGCGCACGCCGCCGGGCGAGCGCGATGTCGAGGCGCAGCCGGTACGGCCTGAGACTGAGAAAAAGAACTGAGAAACACGCGCTTCAACTCGCATTTGTAGAATACAGCAACACTGCACGCATAGCTCGCTCTTAGATTTACTTTAGTGTTGGGTAATGAGGATCAGAACATCATAACACGCTCGCTTCATCATGACAACTCTGGATTCCTTACACCGGTCAAATTGTCATCATACATACAGACGATGAACTACATAATCTATCAAGTAAAGCCCTTGACGGTCTTGGGGGCGTAAGCCTCCTCGAGGAACTTGTTCTCTTCCTCGGTGAGCTTGACCTTGAGCGCGTCGACGGCGTCCTGGATGCGCTTGACCGAGCTGAGACCTACAATGGGTGCCTGCCCTTTGCCGAGCACCCAGGCAATAGCCACAGTCGCCATGCTCACGCCTTTGGCTTTCGCGACCTTCTCAACACGGTTCGTGATCTCCTCGTCGATGAGGCCTTCGCGGGTGCCCTTAGCGTCCGCAAATACCTGCGTGGTCGGCGATCAGAAGAGCGCCCTCTAAGGGAAGGAAGAGTTGCACCGATTTGTACATAGAGTCTGAGCCCGTGCGAGTCGTGGTGCTGTTGTACGGCCGCGTGAGCGCCCCGCGCGCGACGGGCGACCACGGGATGAGTGTAGTGTACCGGTGTAACTACAAATGAGAATTCGTGTTCTCTACGCTTAAGTTCGACTTGAGCGGCCTCACGAGTAACAACGAGACGGCTATACGCTGATCACGAACGTATTCCGGATGTGCGGCAGGTCTCGAAGACCGGCGACGCACTCTCAAGCTTATGGGCGGATGCCAGCCGCCGTTAGGCAGTTCAAGTGTCGATTCAAGAATGATTCCCATTGAGAGAAAATGGTACGGCTTATATACACAAAGGAAGCAACGTTCTGGAACAATCGAGAGTCTTCGCGTAGGCAGGAGACTCTCGTGGAACGCTCTGGAATGCAGTGGAGCGTTCCATCACGCGATCACGTGGTGCTGACTAAGCAACGACTCTGGGCGTGTTACAATGAGGCCCACGCCCGTCTTGTTGCCTGACGCCCACGTTCAGCTGCCCTACAGCGATCTCGCACTCACACCAAGGGGACGTACAGTAGGGAATCATCTCGCGCTCCTCCTCGCGGTACAGCAGGTTGTAGAAGTTCTGCATGCTGATGAACTTCGTCCAGCCGTGCAGCGTCGCCGTGAACTGTAGCGTGGCGAACTCGTGCGCCCACATCGAGCTCGCGCCGATGTAGCGTACTTTCCCACTCTTGACCACGTCGTGCAGCGCCTCCATGATCTCCTCCGGCGGCGTCTCCTTATCGAGCCGGTGGATCTGAAGGACGTCGATGTATGTCCCCAGGCGCGCAACGCTGGCATCGACTGCGTCGAAGATGTGCTTGCGTGATAGACCGGACTGAGAAAATGGAGTGAGTCAGAGATGATGTCGCAGCGATGGGTGCTGGTATGAACCTGGTTAGGCGCTGGGGGGTCCCAGGAGAGCTTCGATGCGGGCTCGTCCTCGTTTATGCCGAAGTAACATTTACTCTGCGTCCCTCATAAGCACGAACGACGATTGCATCAGAGCCTTTCCCACCAAGATGACAAGCTTCTTCCGCGGAATTTCGTACTTCTCGATGGCCTTGCGGACAACGACTTCGCTGAGCCCATTGCTGTACATATCTGCTGTGTCCCAACTGTACTAATCCGTCGCAATGAGACCTCTGTGAAGCGAGAAAGGAGACGTACGTGTTGATCCCAGCGTCGTAGGCTGCCTTAAGCAGCGGAAGGCTCTCCTCTTCGTCAAGCACCCAATCGGACCACTTGGACGAGCCGTAGCTCATACAGCCGAGAATGATTCTCGACACCTTCAAACCCGAGGTTCCCAGGCTGGAATCGTGCGATCGTCAGGGCCAGATGCAGTGAGGGCGCGCTGCAGGTCCTACCGTTGATACTCCATGGGGTCGAGATGGGGAGAGGATGCAAAGCTGACTAACGGTCCCGGGACGGTATTTATACCATTTCGTGGCTTACGGATCAATGCATTCAACGGTTGCCGGGTCCTCAGGGACAGTTTGTAGCGATCGAACGGCAGCTTTCGCGGCCTGCTGACAAAGCCTGGAGGACCACAAGTGCCGTCGCTGCCCCACACCATTCGCGCGCTCATTGTGTACGGGAGCGTTCGACGGGGATACACAGCTGGACGAGGTCACAATTGCAGGATGCTTCGCGGTCACAATTGCAGAATGCTTTGCGGTTACAATTGCAGGATGCTTCGCGGTCACAATGGCCCCAGCGAATGCTCAAGGTATAAATTCCCCTCATCTTTGGAGAGAAGGGCTAAGATCCATCGGCATGCCACCCTCAACGCTCTCTCACTCTCTCACTATTGCTATATGCATCCCACTCCAACCATGCCCCGCGCGGTATGGTCCGAGACGGAAGACCACCGGCGATTATCGCGTACGGGAGGACAGCAGGCGAGGTCACCTGCCACAGCTCAGGGCAGGTTGCGGCCAGTGCAGCCTTCGTCGATGGCCTGGCCGTCTTCAGGGCTGGTGCTTCCGGTTCTGTCTGCGCAGCGCATCCCAGACTCGCGTCGTATCCGAGACTGTATCCCAACGTCAGCGTTTACAGATCCCGCGGCTGAGTAGCTCACCCGTAGTACTGCCACGCCCACCCGGGGGAGGGCGCGCGTACGGCTACAGATGCGCTGGGAGATTCGTACAGCTCCAGGGACACTGCTGTCAAGCGCTCCCTCAGGCGCTGATGCAGGTCCTCCACTGCGCACATCCCGCTGCAGCCAAGGCCACGCTCTACCGGGAGCCGCTGACGGCTGATAATCGGGAAATGGGCAGGGGCCCGGGCGCAAGAGGCCGCAGTTATCGTCTCTCGTGGCCTGCGGCGGGGTCACAGTCAAAGCCCTCCGCGCCCGGGTGTCTCTTCTCGGGCACACATCGCAGGCTTCGCGCGACGATGGGGAGGTCATATGCCGAACGTCTCCCAACGCAGGAACTGTGTCTCCGGACCAGTAATCCGGACGAAGACATTCCCCGCGACTCTGCGGGCCGATGGCAGTATGGGATAGTCCGTAGAGCCAGGAGCAAAGCAATTAACAGCGATATGGGTATGCATATCATTCATCGCTCACCGGCGCCAAGCGGGTCTGACCTGCGTCTCAGATCCCCCAGATCATGAACACGCGGGATGAAACCGAGAAATGTCGAATAGAACAGGGGGCGGAATTCGTCTGGAGGGGATGGTTTCGATGGAGTTCCAATAAGCCAAGATGGACGGCCCACGAGAGTAGAGAGTGCGCAAGTGGAGGGCAGTATAAAGAGACGATCGGAGTAAGGCCAAACACAATAGCGTAAAGAATGAAAATGTCGCTCGTACCCATAAGGGTCTATCGAGACAGATTCCGTGGATATTGCGGGCTGGGGCACGCGGATGGAAAGCGGGGAGTCGACCAATGATTAGTCTCCTTTGCAGACTTTTCGTTCGAACATAATCGTTCGAAGGAACCAATGATCACAATTGGCCGGATTACTGGGTGTCGACGGTATTAGAGCGCGAGAGCTAGATTGTGCAAATTGCCGATCGTAGCCACAGGCAATGACAATGGTAACAGGCTGCTGACCCCGAACCCGAGATCCCAAGGCGTATAATCGATTGTCGCTACCATGCACTTCCGTGCATGAGAGTTAATCCCTCCTGTGCAGCTTCCGGCAGAGTTTAGTGCCAGTCTCAATCACTTCCCAATCCTCTGTGCCCGGCGTCGTCCGTGCATAGAACAAGCCGGTGGGATCCCAGACCCTCTTCAGCTGGCGCAAACGGGGGTAATGCGGGCCCCAGTACTCGTGCTGCCAGTTGGGCTCCTCAAGGTCTCCCTGGAATACGAGAAGCATCAACATTGGCAAGATCGTAAGTAGGGGATGCGAAGAGCCTCACCTCGTTGACGTAGGCACCACCGTGCGGCGCAGCGCGACGCAGCGCGGCACCCACGACGTCCGTGATGACATGCTGCGCCCGCGCCTTCTCGCTCAGCGGCGCGTTTCCCGCAACATTGACGAACGTGATGCTGAAGCTCGCCGCGTCGCGCCAGACAGGGTTGATCGCATTGTCCACGACGGGCACGGCGCCCCCCGGCCCGACGACGTGGCCGACGACGAACGCGCCGTTCTCCACAGCGGTGCGGTACGCTTCGACGACACCCGCGGCGTTCTCCCGGATATCCTGCTTCGTGATGATGCGCCCGCCAATCAGCGAATCGACGCCCGCCTCCTCGTCCTCGAACAGGTCGATGTACATGTCGAAGAACGTGTCAAACGCATGCGTCGACGCGCTGTACGGCACGCCCGCGCTCTTCAGCGCGGCGAACATCGGTTCTGCCACGCGCGCGAGCTGCGCGGCCGTCATGTTGGGGCCGACGATGGGCTGCACGTGCAAGCGGCCCGGCGAGAGGACGTAGTACACGAACATGCCGTGCTCGACGAAGGCGGGAGCTTGGTTGTGGAACGCCGCGACGCCCGCCCAGAAGAGCGCGGCGTCCGTCGTGTGCGTCGCGTTGATGTTCAGGATGATGCCCGCCGTGGGCACCTCGGGGAACGTCTTGAGCGTCGCGGAGAGCACGACGCCGAACGTGCTCGGCCCGCCGCCCTTCAGCGCCCAGAAGAGATCGGGGTTCTCCGCCTCGTTCGCGACGACGAAGTGCCCGCTCGCGGAGACGATCTCGAATTGCAGCGCGTTGTCGGCAGCTGCGGATCGCGTTAGTGCGCGGGTTCGACGGCGCTGTTGAAGATGACTTTCCCATGCCATAGAAGGACGCCATCGGGCCGTGGCCGCCGCCCTGAATGTACCCGCCAGCGACGCCGACGGTCTGCAAGTACAGCGTCAGTATCTGCGTCTCCTTCACCTAGGATCAATGCACGTACAGGACACTCGCCACCGACGACGACAACCGGCGGATCCTGCTTATTCGCGAGGCGGTACAGCTCCCGAACCTGAATGCCCGCGCCGACGGTGACCGCGCCTCCCCGCCATCCCCCGGGCCCCTCATAAGCCTTGGTAAAGTGCGCCTCCTTGAAACTATGCGTGTTGATCACTAGGGAGCCGAAGGCTGTCGAGCGCCCCATGAAGTCGTGCCCGGTGTTGCGTATGACGAGGCGCAGGTTGTGCGCGCGCGCGAAGTCGACGCCGGCCTTGATGTGCTCCCTCGTCTTGGCGAGGATCACGAAGTCGCCGTAGTACCCCCGCGTGCAGGGCTCCGATGGGTCCGTGGTCGCGAGGCAGGTGTCGTTCGTCCAGAACGTCCAGAGGCTCGCGATCGGCTGGTCTGTGCTGCGAGACGGCCCGTCGGTTGGCTTCATGGTGAGCACGACAAGCCGACTCACATCCACTGCTCGGCCGAGCGATTTCCCCGCGCTTCGTCGCATTTCTGTGCGTCGTAAGTCGCGATGCCGTCCAGCGAATCGTGGCAGAAAGCGCCCGGCGGGAAGGCGACTTGGAGGTTCCCGTCGACCGTCGCGTTCAGCGTCTGCCACTGTGCCGGAGATGGGTAGCACGCATCGCCGGGATAGCACTTGCATTCGTATGCATGGTGAGTGTGCGAAAGGGCGACTGCAGCACTGGCTGCGACGGTCGAAAGCACTACGAGCCTCATCCTCATCCTCAACGGAAAGCACTGGCAAGGGCGTCCAAGAGCAAATGACGGGGCAGACAGATGCTCACTTTATAGCACAAAGTTGGCGCTCATCCTCTAGCGTGCCGTTGCCAATGCCGATCCAACAAGTGCTCGCTCCAGATCTGCTGGTTCTGGTCTCCATTTTGAACCGTGAGTGTTTTCTGCGCCCAGAGTCAAGCCAGAAGCCGAAATTAGAAGATCAACGCAGAGCATAGGCGCTCTAAGAAGCTCTCGACCGGTGGCAGGCCAGCGGGGACGTCGAGCAGAAAGCATAAGGCACGGAGGCTCTCCTACCAAATTCCCCGGCCTGGCCGCGCACCGTCCTGTCGAGCATTCGCGGGATGGAAACGTCTTGTCCACGGGATGGAAACGCTTGTCCGCAGGACGGAAACGTCTTGTCCCACCGCCAATCAGCAGCCAGGTTATACAGGCCCAGAGGACACAGGTTGACTGGTATCAACTAGTAGACCCACACATGAGACTACTCTCCAGCGCGAAACTCGAGCGATCTGTTCAATCGTCTGCATACTTGATCATTAAGCGTCGCCGTGATCTGCTCGTAGAAACTGTACGTGACTTGCACGGTCAGGTAAAACTGCAGCGTTCCACCTAGCACCTCAAGAACGGCGAGCTAGATAGCAATACCGTTCCCACAAGGCGTGGACGAGCGGGTAACATAATTGGCAGCTATAGTCTGGGCGTCGCCCGACTCAGAGCTTGGGATCAGGATTCGTTAAACTAGCAGCTAGAGGCGGCAGAAGAGGTAACGGACGGCTCGCCATGACGAGGAGAGCTGTTCGGGTCGGTGTCGGAGGCCAAGTCGCGTGCTGGACGTCGGGGTCAGCCGACACTCATCTTGTTCCGCGGCGATGGACGCGTTCACGACTCAGCTGGCGGAGAAGAACGCCGCGCTCGTAGAGCGGTATCTGCAGCACGCGGACGAGATAGCATGGATACAGCACCAGCTCCGCGAGCAGGGCGCCGAGGACGAGTGGGTCGCCGACAGCGGTGCGTGCTGTCGCTGAGCGCGTCCGCCGTCGGCGCTGACAGCGGACTTAGGGTACATATTCCGCATGCTCCGCGTCAGTGGTCTGCGCCGCGTGTAACCGTGCTCATTGCGGCTCCAGAAACACAACTTCACGCGCGACCGGGCCCTGCACGGCGTCCTGGCCGCGCTTGATCACCAACCACCCGCTGCGGGGCCATCCACATCAACAACACCGCCCTTGATACAGCTCATCGACTCGCCCGGGCCTCACTTGCTCTGCCTCTGCGCGCTGTCGTCCATCCCAGACGACTCGGACACGCTTAAGCACGCCGTCCTAGACGCCTGCGTCCGCATCCGCCACGCTCTTGCGCGCCGACCGCCGGAGCGCGGCCTCCAATTCGTCCTGGTGCTCGACGTCCGCGGAGCGAAAGTCGCGCCCGCACTCGCGTATGAGCTCGTGCCGTGGTACGTGCGCGAGGCACACGCGCGCTTTCCCGGCGCTTGCGGCGCTGTGCTCGTCCAGGGCTACGGCTGGGCGCACGCCGGCGTTTGGGCCATCGTCCGGTGCGTCTACCTCTCTTTCCCTGAGCTCGTTATTCAACGCCTACTTGCGCGCGACAGACGATTACTCCCCCAAAGCGCCGTCACGCGCGTCCTCTTCCCCGACGAGGCCGAGCTCGCCGCCTTCCTGTCCGCGAATACCCCGCCTCCGCCGCCTCGAATAGACACAGACGTCCTGCACACTACCTCTGCAACGTCCCCTCATGCACACGCGCACTCGCCGCTGGCGCCGCGCCACCCGCTCAACCCAACGTACGGCTACCCGTACACGCCGCACGCGCCGGCCGCGCGCCGCCGCAAGCGCGACCTCGCGCGCACGCTCGCGCATCTGTGGCTCGTGCGCTGGCGCAAGCGCCTCGCCGCCTGGACCGGCTTCGCGCTCATCTGGGCGCTGCTCGTGCTGCTGCGCCGCGGGCGCGTCGGGGTCGCTGTGCAATTGTGATTGCGGTGTGTATCTGTCTACGTCTAGAGTACAGTATCTTTATTATCTGCTCGCTTTGCTCTGATCTATTCAGTTATTCGATGTGCTTCGTGCGGGCTTTCGTCTCCCCGGAGGTCCTAAGTATCCTCTTCGGCTCCGCCGGTCATGTCCTTCTCTGCGCCGGTGAAGGTTGGATGGTCCGCCCCTGTTGACACTGCCCCTCCGCGGTTGACGAAATGTTTATCAAGGTCTGTGCCGGTCCTGATTTCCCATACCACCGTCTTCGTCCGCTCGCCGTTCCGGTGTAACTTTTGTTCCCATCCGATCGCGACGAGCTCCTCCAACCTCGCATGGCGCTCGTTCCGGTGCAGCAGCGGGTCCGAGGCTGTGAGGCACAACAATACGGCTGAATGTGCTTCTTCTCTGTGCCCGCTTGAGCGTGCCCTACAGATCGGTTCGTCGTCTTCCTAGCCAGCCGGGTCCTGGTCTTGTTAAGCTCGGAGTATTGCTTTGCGTTGCCGGGTCCAGGTGCCGGTCTGCGGGTCTCATACGCTGCCTTTCCCGCCCCCTCCTCTTGAGAGCGCCGGTGCCGTAGAACATCTAGCGCGGTTTGCCGGCACACTTGTGCCAGATGCGGTCCACACCACCGGCGGTCAGACAGTGAGCTTGGGTGGTGGTCGGGGGATTGGGGAGAGGGTGGGGTTTTTGGACTGTCCGGGCAGGGCGCAGTCTAGATGCGCGAATGAGACCAGCGACGACGGTGGAGAGTGACGACAACGATGCGCGACGGAACGCGACGTGGCGCAAAGTGTACGTCCAGCGTCAGGCTCGCAGTCGCAGTCGCCGACGCATGAACCGGGTGGCATGCTCCAGCACATGACCGCGCCACCTTGGGCATGCGGGCAAGTTTCATTGCGCCAATGCGTGCGCTAAACTGCTGGGCCGGAGGGCGTTGTAGATGGCGTGCACAACATCTCCGACGGTGATAGGCTGGCCTGTCGGTTTGGGCAACGGCACAACCGCTGGCTGGGGAGCCGGGGGCGCATGCCCCGCGGAGCAGGCAGTCCAGATCCTCCCGAACCGCCAAACGCAACCGGCAGCGGCGAGGGGAACCACTGCGATGACGAGCGGCTTCTGCGACCGATTATCCGAAGTGCGCAGGTGCGGCGGCATTCGAGACTGCCTGCACGGAGGACACCGACCCTGTGCCGCGGCGGCTGGACGTCTCGCATCCTCAGTCTCGCCTCCGAAGCCTACGCTGCTGAGCGTCTCGCGTCCTCAATCTCGCCTCCGACGCCTCCGCACGCACGCTGCGGGCCTGTAGGGTTGGTAGGCCGCGCTAGACGGGCGCGAGGGCTCCCGGGCATACGCCCGGAACACGCACCGGCGTAAAGGCTCTCGGAGTCGGGGACTGGCCTCCCGCGCGCGCGGTCGCGTCGGCGCGCCGGGCGGTGTCACCGTGCGCACACCGCGTGTCTACGGCCGAGCTGCGCTGCGCTTGGAGACGCGGGGCCTTCGCCGGCCACTCGCAGCGGCCGCACATGGCGCACCACCTCACTCGCAGCGCCGTGCGTCTGCGGGCGGCAAACTCTTCACCATTGCCAGGAGGGACGATTGATCATAGCAGTGAAAATGGTACACCTATGCTTGATCGTAGTAGGTTAAGCAGTGCATCTATTTCTCATACTCGTTTGCATAGTGTTACTGTGATCATGAATTTTCGCTCTTATTGATCACAGTCGAAGTCTCCAATAGCAATATAGTGCAGTCAAGTGATACTTGTGCAGACCCATATGTTCATCTACGCTTGAGCCGTGGAAATGCGATTGATAACTGCGGCAGGCACAGGACAAATTGTGAGATCGGCCGTAATCAATCTTAACAGCTTGGACTAATCATAGTGGAGGGCATGGACTATAGTCCATGGGAACTCGTGTTCTCAACGTAGGCCTCAATGTTTAATCATACGGATCGATCTCGAATGCTACAATTGTCAGTCACGTGCATGAATCAGGCTCGGAGGTGTTGGTCACGTGCATATTGCTCGGATCTCAGATGATGCCCATGGATACATCGCAGGTGTAAAAGACAAGATTGGGCACGTGCGACCCAGGGAGCTGTATCTAGAGAAGAGTTCGAGGATAAGAGGGGCCAGCTGCGGAATTAAGATACAAACAAGATATTACACGTAGCCGAATCCACTGCCCAAAGTGCACGGAATAATGTCCTACTTCGCCGCATCAATGTTCGCAGAGCTCCTACCGCGGGTGCGTGTGCTAGGAGCGTCAGTTGCGTCGACAACCTTCTTCATTCGCTTGGTGGGCTGTGACGCATCCGCAGCGTCGTCCGTGTGCCTGCAATTTAATCAACTGTGATTCCAACCAGCACAATATCAATGCCTCACTTGCGCTTCTTGGTGGTGGTCTTGACGCCCCCGTCATTTTCCTGCAGCGCGCCACTGGACGGAGAGTTGCCGGCAGATGCGGCCCGAGTGGCCCGACCTCCACGCTGACCACCTCCGCGCTGACCACCTCCGTGCTGACCACCTCCGCGCTGACCACCGCCACGCTGGGCGCCGCCCCGTCGACCGCCGCCGCCGCGCTGACTGCCGTCGCGCTGACCACCGCGCTGACCACCGCGCTGACCACCGCGCTGACCACCACGACCATGACCATGCAAGGTTTCGGCCCGTGTGTCTGAGGCTGGTGCAGGTACGGAATGGGGCATGGAAGCTGGAGGTGTCGAGACCGGGGGCTGAGCCGTCCCGTCTCCATCGTGTGCTTGCGATGGTTCCCGGACAGTCGACGGAACTGCTGCCCTTGACACATCAGTACTGTCCCCGCGAAGCAGAGTGGCGCCGGTGTTCTGGGGGTCTGAGCCTGCATCTGGTGCCTGAGATGCTGCGGCAGCTGCGGCCTTCTTGGCCGCCCTCCTGTGTCCCGTTTAACACCAAATTGCGCACAATATAGGCACAGACGTACTTTTCCGCCTGTTCGCGAAGGCGCCGGGCAAAGCGATTGGCTCGGAATGTGTCCATCGTTCGCGTGATGGCTGCCTGGTGGAAGCCGAAGCGCACCGACTCGTCGACCTTCTTCCTGTGCAACTGGCAGTTTCGAATGTGGGCGTAAAGATCTAGGAACTGTTGTTCAGGCATTTCCTCCGGGTTGCGGAGGATTACACCCTCAGGAACACGGGAAGGTGTCACGAATTCCGCCGGATTTTGAAACAATTCGTCCCAGAACGCCTTGGAGTCGTCTAGAGGTACATTGGTGGAAACTGGGTATATCAGTATGCGCATGCCTGGTGCCAGGGATCCTGACGTACGCCAGAACATGGACTCGATATGCGTCCGGAGCGCCCTCCGCAGCGCTTGTAGTTCGGTTGCTGCTGGACTTGGCGACGGCCGTGGGAGTGGGGGACAGAAGTTACCTGGGCATGGTGTCAGTATGCGACAGGGTGTTGCATTCACAGCGCTCACCTGCAAGGACATCGGCCTCGTACGTTGCCCATGTCTTAGCTACCGAGGATTTGTAGTCCTCGAGCTCGAACCAGCGTGGTATTTCGCTGTCCGAGGCCCAGAAGTTACTGTATGGTCAGAGGCGAGCGCATGGAACGTCAGAGGCAATCACGCGGGAGTGAGATATGGACATACCGGAAGCGATGGACAGCCTTGTCCTGCTCGCCCACATACAACCCCTGCACAATTACAACGAATGTTTGACCAAGACCCTTGGTCTTGATCTTATCCTCCACTCGTTCCTGCAGCCAACCTGCAAAACCATCCTGCCGACTAGACTGTGGTGAGCGAAAAACAAGTATTGCGCCGGGGCTGACGTACTCCTGGACCACGGATTCAAGGGCTGAGCGCGCCTCCTCCTCCTCCTTTCTAATCCGCGCCAGGTCGTCCCACTTCTGACGCTCCGTGGCTGGGAGCTCTTCGAATAAGCGTTTGAGCGTGCGCTTCCGCTCGCCTAAGTAAGCTGTGGGGAGCTTCTTTGGGCGACCGGTGACACCGAGTGCCGCAAGAGTCTCGTGGTGAATATGCTCCTTATTCTCGACCACTGCCGCCCAGAGCTCTGAAGGACCGGCCATGCGATCCCGAGTGCTGTCGCTCGTCCCACCACCCTCCTCAAACTTGGTGAGCGCAGCCAATTTCTTCGCATCCGAGTGGTTCCTGAACCATCGCTCAGATGCCTGCAAAATCACATTCAGATCTCAAACACGGCCGCAATTGACAAGCAACCATTCACCTTGAATAGCTGGTCAAAGGTCTTCAATGAGCCATCGTCGTTACGTGGGTTGCCATCGTAGTCGGGGTCCGCAAAGGGTTGGAGCTTATACTCCTGCATATACTCCATGAGCAGGCGGAAAAACTCGCCTTCACGGGTGACGCCCTTCTGCCGATCGACAGCATGTGCATCGACAAGCGAACGCAGCTTGGGGACCGCCCAGTCAATGAACGCTTGTGTGAGCTTCACTTCGCGACCCATGAGATGTAGAGGGACAGGATACAGAGACAGATCCACGCACCATCCCTTTTGAAGGCTTCCGGCGAAGCGTTGTGGTCGTGCGAAGCACCACCAGCATCCCCGATGCGAAAACCGGTGGTGCTGGGCTTCACTAGCACCTTGGACAAAGCACAACCACATACCCAAGGTCTGACTCAACACCGTCTGGAATGCCGCTCCCAATTCGCAAGAAGGGTGTCGGTCGAAAACGTCGCGAACGCCGGGAACGGTATCTGAAGTGCGTCCGCTTTTGCTTGTCTACGAAGGTGATACTCACCTGCCACTAGGGATCACGAGGAAAACAAGGCTCGCCAGAAGGAGTATGCACGTCGCCGGCGAGCCTTGAGCAAGCACGACAGTCCGGACTTGAGCTGCACGCCTGAGCCGCCGCACGCCGTCGACACGCTCGAACATAGATGGTGCAACCTGATGTTTGCAGAGCACATGCTCCTTCTGGCCTTCTATGTTTCGTTCAGACGTGGTATCAACAATCTGCCGGCGCGGGGAATAGGGCTCACCACACATCCGGCACATATGCGCAATCCACCTGCACATCTCCTTTACGAGGTTTATCGCGCAATTTCGGAGGATCGAGCCCCGGAAATGAGTACGTTCAACTTGGAAATGGTGGTACACGCGCTCGAGGATCTAGGAGAGGACGGCTGGGTCGTGCATCAGGACTTCAGGACGGGATACATGCCAGATGGGTCCGTAGGCGGCGACTTACCATATGATCTCCTTCGCCCGGTCCACCCATGGTCAGCGCTTCGTACGCTCCTGCTCAGTGGTATGGGTCGATTGGGAAGCCTCGTCAGAACTGTGACTGTCGCCGAACTGGAGATGTTGGACGACGAGCTTACGGTATCTAGGGACACAGAGTCAGTGTAATGTCAACTGGTTATGTTGAAATGGACGATTGCGTGCAACAGCATGATTGCGAGGCGGGCTTGTATGTACGATGGTACGTCCATAACGTCGGACAAGAGCAAGCAACAGCGATCGGCTGAAAGCGACCTGGCCTGGTTGCACAACCGTCGACCATCACATCTCATCCCATTGTAACAAAGGAATCTTGTTCCATGTACACGACATGGGGAATAAGGATATATCACATAAAATTGAGAGATATGACAATGACGAGTGAGAGTTCTAACAAGCTTGCTTCAACAGAGCCGAGGAAGGGAATCTGAAGGGAAATACATATTGCGGCTGCGCAATCGACTGCGCGTATCCAACAGGTTTCCACTGCTGTGAAAATCCTGGAGGTTCTTGTACAGGTCATTGGTGCTGTTGCCGCGCGGCAGCCCGGTACACAGCGGTGCGGACGCGGTACATCGAGAAACAGCCGGGCAAGCACGTCACCGAGCCGAAGAGCGACTCGAACGCCTTGGACAGGTTGTGCGAAATGTAGTACTCGTATACCTTAACTAGCGTCAGCGAAGCCCAACGCCCAGCCGCAGCAGGCGCACCTGGATCATCGTCCACCACGAGCCCTCCTCGTTGTACAGCTTGGTCTCGCCACAAACAGCAATAATCTGCGAATCGTCCGACGTACACGCCACAAGCCGATTCAGGGAGTCGGGCGTTACGATCTGCAGCAACGCCCACGCAGGTGTCAGCAATAACAAGCATCAGACGCGCGCCCGGGACGCACCGTGTCAGCGTCAACCATGAAGATGTACTCATAAAAGGCCGGGTCGATACCGATGACGTTCCGCATCTGGTGGTAAATGTCGAGCTCGAGCGGGTTCATCGGCGCGTCGAAGTGCACGCGGTTGAGGTAGTGCAGCAGCAGGATTTGCAAGTCGCGCTTGCCGCGGTTGCCCAGGCGGCTGCGCTCACTCGGCTTGCCGACCTTGACGACGACGACATACCTGGAAACGGCGAGCGTGAGCCAATACGAAACATGAAACGCACAAGAGTACGCACGGGACAACGTGGCCTTCAAACTCATAAAGCCCAGAGTACACCTTTCCGTAGTTCAACTGCTTCGAGCCTTTGCCGATAGACCTGAACAGCAGCGGCTCGGGGTCGAGCTTGGGGTCGACACCGAGGAGGTCAAGCGCGATGCGCGGCGTCGGGCGGTCGTTGCCCGACCCGATGATGTTGCCGTCGCAGATAAGGAACAGGAGCTTCCGCTTGTCGTCGTACTTGAGCGCCGCGAGCGAGTCGATGGTCCGGCGCAGCGAGTCTTCGCCCTCCGTGTAACACGGCACCTGGCAAATAATGAACTTGTCCTGCCTGCAACTCGGGGTTGCGCTTCCCGCCGAGCTGCAGCGCGGCCAAGACTACACAAGCGGTCAGCGGCAGCAGACGGCGAGGACGGTGTACGACTCACACTTGACAGCGACAGTCACCATGATGATCCTTGCTAAGACGAGAAGCAGGTAGTTCTGAACCTGGCACTGCACCGACTTGCAGAAGTCGACCCCGCCAATGAAGAAGTTGTTGCGCAGGCAAGCGTACTGCCGGCGGTACCCCTGCTCCGAGATGCCGGCATCAACGAGCGCCTGCTTGACGCCCTTGGTGACATCCTGCCCGGGTTGCTCGAAGGGCCGGAGACGTGCACGGCGGTAGGGATGACGGCACTCCAGTTCGCGGAGTGCTGCTGGACGAGCGGATTGGTGACGAGGTCGGGCCAGCAGAGGCGATGCCGCCGATGTTGAGGAAGCTTGAACCACTCCTGCCGACGCCAATGCTTGGCCGCGGTGGTAGATTCTTTTCGGTGTCGAGCCCGTTCCGCGACCGGCTTATGCGTGCTCTTCTCCGGCACGCGGTCCTTCTCGCCCCACTCAGCAGCGCTCGCGCGGGGGAGCGGCATGCTCTGGCTGGGCATGACGCCGCGCTTGACCGTCTCGTGCTGCTACTCGCGCTGATCCTTCTCCTCGCGCTCGCGCTGCTCGTTGACGCTTTGCTGCGGGATGAGGAGGCTCGCACGTCGCTGCTCGTGGCCGTCGAGCATGCTACCGAAGCGGCGTATGAACGTCGGGTCCTTGCCCGACTCAGAGTACCGCTCCAGGTCGCCCTTGATGCGCTCGCGCTCGCTGAACGTGTCCATGGTGGGCCCGGCGGTCTTGGGTGGTGCCTGCGGTAAGCGCTCGCCGAGCTCGCCCGCGGGGGTCCACGGCGCGAGCGCGCTGGGCTGCTGCGAGAGCGACTGGCTCCTGCGGTGCGTCGACGCGGGCGGCGCGCGCAGCGTGACGGAGCCGACGTGGCCGACTGTCCGTGCGGGCGACGACGGCGGAGGCAGCGCGGACAGCGCATCCTCGGGCGCCTTCGCGCGTGGCGACGGGTGCGTCCCGGCGAGCGGGGACAGCTGCGCTGGGGGCACGGCCTCGACGCCGTGCGACATGTGCGTCGACTCCGGGATCGCAATTGGCTCGAGCGCGCGCTGCCGCTCCTTCTCCGCCTCGGCCTCCTCGAGGCTCATCTTGGACGACGCAAAGATGTGGTGCCCGAACACGCGCTTGCGCTCGACCTTCTCGCGGACCAAATAGTAGATGGAAATGAGGGGGTGAAACCCGCGAGTCGCGTCGATGTCTAGCGATGCGGTGATCGAGTTGGAATCGAAGATTGATGACGACGAGCCCCCGTGTGGGAACACGCCGTTGCCGACGGTGCCGTTCGACGAGCCGGAGGAGGACGACGTCTTGGACGACGGGAAGAGCTTCTTGCAGTAACTCGAAGTTGCCGAGGCCGGAAAAGCGGCGCGTCTTCTTACTCGGCGACTCGTCCGCCGTCGGGTGCACGATCGTCGACGCACTGTCCTGGCTGCGCCGGAGGATGCGCTGATACGCATCGGACTTGAGCACCGCTGTGAGCTTGCGCGTGATGTCCTTCTCCGAGCCAAACCTGAAGCCGGTCATCCCGCGCACGACGGCCAGGTCGATGTCCTCGACGCGCAGCGGCGTGCGCTTGGGGCAGTTCAAGGCCCCAAATTAGCACTTGTGCGCTGGAGATGCGGCCGTGGTCATTGAAGCGCAGCTGCGTCGAGCGGCGATGACATGAGGCGGACGGCAAGGCGAACGTCTTGGCGTTGCCGAACAAGTCAAGCGGGACGTTGAGGGCCTTGACCTGCTCGACGACGCGCGCATCCTTCTCGGAATGGGAAGCGATGTGCAATAGCTTGTTCGTGAGGATCCTCGAGCTGAAGGTCTTGCCAGAGCCGGTAATGCCCCTGTTTGCTCTTCGTCAGCAAGCTGTCCCAGCAACTGGAATAAGAGCGAACTGACCTGAACACGACGCTTTGCGTGCAGCAGCGCATTAGCAGGTTGATGCGGGCGGCATGGTCGTATGGGCGCAGCTGCAGCGGCGAGCCCGGCTGGGCGGGCGAGGTGTTGTAACCGCGCTCTTCATATTCGGGCGTCTTCTCGTCGACATCGTCGTTGGTATTGACGAGCTGGTTATGGCCTGTCCACGTGGATGACAGGCATGCGCAGAGCAGCGCCTGCTGCATGAGCGTGTTGGCATCTGGGTAGCAAACCGTTAGGAAAGACGTGAACGGGAGAAGCCGACTGTCCGTCTCTGGCCACCGTTTGCGTCGCCGCCAAAGATTTTACTGGAGATACAGACAATCATATCACAGCGGAATAACACCGTTGGGTAGCCCTCCATTGACTGACGGGAATCTCAATCCAGGCCATGAAGCGTGCTCGGAGCAGCGACACTGCAACATGGGAACGATTCGGATATGTTTGCTGCGCGTTGCAGCCTGGTTTTCACTATTAATTCCATGAGATATTGCTATACAGGGGACCTAGACCATGACTTCAGATGTTGACGTCTTGAAATCCAACACAATAAAACCGTGGGGTCATCTTTTGCAGGGAAAAGGTGCACAACCCCGCGGCGAGCACCGACATTCCCTACAGTCCGTCTCGCAAGTAATGCTCTGTTATACATGTAGCTTCTGGTACCTGTCATCCACCAGGGGGAACACTATCAAACAGCTCATGACTATTTGTGTCACTTCGCAACGTTTTCGATGGCACTGATCATTGAAAATAATACATGGCTCAGGAGAAATACGTCCATTCTAGATCGGGGCCACCGTCTGTAAATAGCCATCAGCCTGGTTGAAAGACAATGGCCAACGTCCGTACGTACCCTCGTCGTTCTTTGCCTCTCCAGCAACGTTGCGCTTGCGGCCTGATACTACCCCGGCCAGCAGCTGCTCCGCCTCTCGGACACAATCCTCCACCTGCGTCACGCGCTGCGCATAGATTGCGGACTGTTTGTGGGCATACGATCTGCGGCCTGCCGTAGACCGCGGGCTCCGGTCTGCGGAATCCTGCTGTGCAGCTGCAAGCTCAGCCCAGATTGAGCACCACCTCTTGAATGATGCGAGAGTGCGCGCCAACTCGGCTTGCAGAATTTCCACTTCTTCGCGACAGCGATCACGATGTGCTCGGGTTCGAAACCACCGAACCCGTAGCTCTATGGCCATTCAGCCGCCGCCAGCATGCTCAGACAACGGACTCACGCACCTTCGGCGGACAATTTGTCGAGGGACTTTTGGTTCTTGGACCCTGGGGCGTCGCGATCCCCGCCCCAGAACCACGCCTGAGGAAGCTGGCTCTCGCCAAGTTTCGCTGGCTGTGTAGCGCTGACGTAGAGATTCTTGAGATCTTGAGCCGTGAGCGGCTGGTACCTGGAAGAGTCAGCCTTTGGGATGCCCAAGGACACCATCGCGTCGTAGTGGCGGCGGTAAGTATCTGCGTGTTTGTGAACCTTCTTGAAATTGCTCTGGACCATCTCCTCGGCGCGTGTCGTTGGGCCGTAACCGCGAATATTGCCGTGCTTGAACGCGAGGGCCTGATTTGATGCCTGAACAGAAATCTTCATATTGGCAATTGCGGCATCAGCGGCGGCCTTTCGCAAGCTGTACTCGCGCTCAGCTAGCACAGTGAACCCGTGGCGCTTCCGATCCTCCGGATCGGGCCAGCCGGAAGGCAGCGAAAGCGGCTCCGCTTCCGGTCGTCCAAAATCCTCGTCGATGCTGAACCCAAAGTCGTCGGAGGTTGGCGCAGACCCAAGTGCTGGCATGTGCACAGCCTGAAGCGCGTAGAAGCTAGTCAAGTCATCTCGTAGGTCTGCGCGGCGGGCACGAAGCTGCCGCAGCTGCTCCTTTGATGGTGACCCGGGAAGCGATGCCTTGAACTCGACGAGTCGGGCCCTGGTATGGTTAGCATGTGCTGTCGGGGGTAGGATCGGATAGCGTTAAGGGACGTACTGCTTGATCTCAAGGCTCAGCGCCAGGTCGAGGAAAGCGGTGCTGCTTTGGGACTCGTCGAAATCCAAGTTTCCGAGCGCATGTGATTCGGCCTCGTCTTGGGCGATGAGTGCAGCCAGAAGCTCACGTTGCTTCGGTACTGTTGCCCATGAGTGGTAGTCAATGTAGAGCGCTGGAATACTCACCCTTATTTGCATCGGCACGATAGACGCTGCGCCATGCACCATCTTCAAACCACGGCTTGGTAGGAAGCGTCTCCCACTCGGCAACAAGTTCGACGCTGACAGCCGAGGTCACAGCCTGGAAGTTGCGCTCGGCAGCCGTTCGCTTGTTGACCGCATCACGGAGCTTCTCGATAATTGAAGTCGCTGAACGACGTAAGCGCGAGCATTTTGGTGGGACAGAGAGACCCGCACCCATTGCGATGAGCTTCCGATAATTCCAGTCGCCGTTGGTGTCGTCAAAGGTGTCCTTTCGGTGTCCTGGGTTCTGATCCTTGGTAATCTTGGCCGTCTCGTTGCTGTGAGGCCACGGTCTCTCCACGCCTTCACCATCTGTTTGCCCGGTCCCTGGTGTGTAGTGAGGGGCAAATCGAAAGCGGCAATCGTCTTGATGCCCCTGAAGGTGCATCTTGTTGATGAGCACCGTCATCGTTTCCACCACAGGCGCAAGAGTGGGGTAGGTGTCCTTGAAGCGTTGATGGAGGCGGACCGAGTACTGGCATCCCTTGTCGCAGAGAAGGAAGCGAGGTAGCAAGATATTTGGTGCGTCGCCTAGGGCTCCGGCGAGAGCAAAGTCGTTTAGGCAAAATCTGGAAATGTGATTGTTTAGGGTCATCGGTGCAGTGTGTGCTGGCATGGCTTACTTTTCTCCAACTGTCATGTCCACAATGGAGTTCGGGCGGTAAGTCGAGTGGCGGACGTCAAATACAGCGATAATTCCGGTGACTGCGATACCTCTGCGCTTTGTGAAGGAGGTCATGCTACGCAAGTTGGAGCAAGTCGATTTATGCTATGGGAATCAGCACAAGAATAAGGGCCGGCCTTTTACACGGACCTCATTTGGATCGTCGACGCTGTGCTCCTCAAGCGCGCCGTTTGCTTCCACGGGAGTAAAATAACCACGTCCGTCGAGGAGCGGGGTATCGTTGACATCATGTGGTTTCTGAATGACCACGGCGCGAAAATTCCCGTCGATCCCTAAAAAAAGGGCGTGCTTGTGACTGCAAAGTGGTGAATCAATGTGGACGCGCAGGAGGCACAAGACAGACAGGGTTTCGGGGCCGACCTGAAGCTCCCAGCCTTCCGGCATGTTGAAGCCAGGCTCAGGGCACGCAGGACAAAGCACTGCGACGCTTGTGCTGCCGTTGGGTAGAAACTTCGATATTCCGATGGCCTGTCCACTGCGTTTGAGGCGCATCAAACAGCGCCACTCCCGCGAGACCCGGAGCAGCTCTTCATAGCGTACCTATGACAGGTTATATCAATTGCGGCGCAAAGGTCCTAGTGCTTACTGGGAGGCCTTTGGCACGGGTATTATCTGTAAGCCGTCTTAGCAATGCCCAGTAGTCGTAGGCTGGTTTCCGTGACTGCAAGCTGTCGAGGTGGTAATGCTTGAGGAGAGGGATCGTAAATGCTGTCTGCGGCGTATCCCAGGTCGCAGGGTACAACGATGCAGCCAGAAGCTGATACGGCTCGGATGGCGCGCCGTAGCACCGACAGTAAATGATGCGAATGCGGTGGAGGCCGTTGACGTGAACGATGATAAGCTTTGTATTCACGTCCGATGCACAAGGACAATGCGTGCCGCCGTGACCGAGAGCCAGGCTGTAGCCGGACTTGTGCAGGCTCCAGCGGCGGAAATATGAGCCTGTCCATTTCTCGAGACGATGGAATGGAAGGTGGATGTGTTTCTCGAGCATGCATTCGACACACATTGAAGACTCGAGCGCACAGTCCCGGCAGCGCAGCATGCGAAGTGCATCATTGCGCTCACATGCACAAGGATTTCCGATCTCTGGGTCGACTTCAAGAGTGAACAGGGCGTCTAGAATTTTGGGCGATCTGTCTAGAAATTCTTTCATGGACTCTGAAGTAGGCTATGGAACGTCAGCACGCAGTACGCCCTGCCCGGACAGTCACGAACCTTCCAATTAGACGTCTTGGTGGCAGCCGGTTGTGGCCCTGGTGGGTCTCCAGCTGCTTCTGCAGATACAATGGGAGGCGAGGGAGCCTTGTGCTCCGGGCACGACGGGTCGGGCAGGGCAGGATGCACTGTGGGCACAGGGACAAAGGCCGTGGGGATGCGGGATGCACCCTCGTAGTTTGCCTCGAGTGCGGTAGTCTCGGTATCATCGTAATCAATCTCGAGAGTACTGGTGTGCTTCTTGCGGCGCGACCGCTTGCGAGGGGGCATGGTGACGATGAATGTAGGAAGCACAGCCCGGATCCCGTGACCATCGCGGGGCCAAGTGAATTCAGGCTCCGATACCGACAGCGACGACGAATTGCCTGTGCCTCAGCGGTGGTTTACTTCTTGTTCTCATGAGGCGTCCACGCATCCTAAAGTGCTTCAATCACCAACCCCGCCTTTTGTCTCTATTGAAGCCCTCTAACCTTGGCAACTCGGTGGTAGGTGGTTCTGCGCTTCGACCCACAGACAACGAATATAAAACCCAAAATGGAACAGCGCCAGTTGTCGTGTGTTCCCCTTTCCTCACGATGTATCGCTATCAGGGGAAAGAACGTGCTGCCCATCGCCATGGACCGCATATTCCTTGCACGCGCTGTCCAACGTGCCGCTCTGAGCTCTGGCCTCAGCCGCAAGCCCACGGTAATCCGGAGTATATTGTATGATATTCTTCAATTATAATTTACCATGTTACTAAAAAATTCTCTAGTGTCAGCTTGGTGGACATGGTCTTGTGGCGGAATTCCGCGATGGCCGTGTCCACTTCCTAGGCGCGAGTACTGATATCATCGGGCACTGCGTGTACCCTGGCTGCAAAGTCAGAACCGCTGGAGCTTGTGACCACGCCCTCTGCGCAACGCACTGTGTCGAGCTTGTGGTTGCCTGCGGTTACTCGTCGCACGATCAGGTCCGTCGCCGCCGCCGCGGCGAGGAGAATCTCCTCACCCTTGAGGACATGGACGTCTTGGGCACCCACTTCGGCGACATCTTCGGGCCGATAACCATTATTTTCGAGTTCACGGACCGGGTGAGTTTTACCTGGAACTGATATCCGTCGGACCTGACAACCACACCCAGAATGTTACCTTCGAAGCCGACGGCCTCATGATCTACAACACAGTCCGCCTCAGCACCCTACCCTGGCCGGTGCAGCACGCGCTGCACTTGTTCGAGGTGTACCCGAACAGCTACACTGTCAAGAACAGCTCGGGGGACTGGGTCGCTTACAGCGACAGCAAGGCAGTTCGCGTGCCTCCTAACCGCCATTCTATTCACTTCCGTGCTCTCAGCGTCGAAGGCGCGGCCAAGCCGTTCCCGTTGCAGTACTACGTCGACATGCATATCGCGCTGGAGAACTACCAGCTGTTCCGCGAAGATGGAACTCCGAAGAAGGCTTCGTGGCGCAAAGCGTTTCCCGACTGCGCTGACGATGAGTACAGCGAGGACGCGATCGACCTGGTCAGCCAGGCCTGGCTCAAGGCGCCCCGCGAGATGCGCCAGCGGTTCCTGAGCGAGTCGAGATCGCCCGAAGGACGCTGGTCCGAGTTCGCCACCGCAGTTCAAGGGCTGGAGCTCGGACCGTTCGACTACTTCGACGACGACGCCTACATCGCACGGCCGGACGGTGCGGACACATCCTCGCCAGCAGCTGCAGCTGCCACACGCCGCAAGGGCAAGGGAAAGCATCGCCGCGGCTCAGATGACGACCAGGAGATGCGTCGGGTTAAGAAGCAGAAGGTCGAACACGCAGTGGTAAAGCCGGTTCCTCCGCGTCGCTGGCTCGAAGGACCGCCAGCTAGTGAAGCGGGCTCCTCGCGCAAAAGTGCAGGGCAGCGCCGCAAGAGGACCCCAGACGGTCATGATAGTGACGACGAGTAGATGAAGAGATAGAGCCGACCCAAATGTACACTGAATATATCTGCGCACTGCACCGTTCAACATAGCGTCTAATCGTCCTCCCGGTCGACGGTTTGGATGATGTTGTGTCTGCGGCCATCATCAGTATTGAGTGGGCCTCGAGCGCCTGGCACGTACTTGCTCAACAGGTCCTCGATATCCTCGATCTTGACCTCCCAGCCGACCCGGACCCAATTGTGCACGAGGTCGCCGTCGCGGTACACGAGCAGCATGGGGAGCATGTCGACGTCGACGTCGTCCTCGTCCTCGCTGTGGCCCTCGTTGTTGTCCTCCGAATCCGAGTCCAGTGCACCGATCCTGGTTTTATTCAGCTTGGGTTTGGACTTGCCGTTGCCGAGAGACACGAAGCCGAGCACCGCGGCGCGCGCGCGGAGGAACTTGGTCTGCAGATGGCGTCTCGCGAGGTCGACGAGCGCGCTGTCCAGCCGCGAGCAGCGATCGAGGCCCTGCAGAACGGCGCGGGGTGGTCAGCATCGCAACGGCGCGCGCTAAGGACGGGCGTGCCTCGTCGAAGATGTGCACAACGACCCACGTGCCGCGCGCCTCGCCCACGAGGGCGCCGACAAAGCCGGCCGCGCCGACCTCGCGCAGGTACCCGAACCGGCTGAAGCGCTCCGTCGTGCAGCTGCTCTTCTCGTCCTCCGCAGCGCTGTACAGCCGCGCGAGCAGCGCGCTCTTCTTGAGCTGTGCGTTGCGCGCGCGCAGTGTCTCGGCACGCGCAGCACGCTCGCGGGCGTCGTGCTCCACGCGGTCGCGGATGACGCCCTTGACGCCCGTGCGCCCGGGGCCATGCCTATCGATTCGTGTTGCTGTTGCTGCTGCTGTGGCACCTGCTCGCCCGGCGCTGCCTCGGTGTCCGACTCGTTTCCAGAGCCTCCAAAGTGCTTTTTATTGTCGTATGCGGAGGGCGAGCCCGGAGGCCATTGTGCGATGTCGGGCGACGGCGTCCGGGACAGGTACGCGCTCTGCAACGTCTGGCAGCATGCAGGCAGCGGCTTCTGCTGCGGCGTGCGCCAGCGGAAAGAATGGCGGGCTGTGTGCATCGGCGTCGGGCAAGGCGAGCACGGGCGGTTGCTGGTGCCAGCACAAGACACGGGGTGGGTGGCCGCTGTTGCCTTTGTCGCGACAAAGACAATCGTGTTTATGTAAGCAAGCCCACTGTCAGACAATCAGGTTAGCTGGCTAGCTGCTTCACCCACTCTGAGGGCACTCACAGGTCCGGCGAACTGGAGAAACCATACGCCGCACTGTGGACCACAAAATTTGTCGCAGTAGAGATTCTGGCTGGGCAGCGGTGATAATCTGAGCAGGACTCCTGACAATCAGCTCAACAAGACCTTTACAGCTTAGGAATCAGTCAAATTACCTGTAGGTCCTCAGGCTTTATCCATTTCAAGGCTCGGTACTTGACGGCGACGAGGTGGTGACAGCGAGGCCTGGCTGGTCGTGGGCGGAAGTGTGCGACATGCGGCTCTTTCGGTCATGCGGCCAGCCAGCACAAGTTTCCGAGAAGCATGCACTGCACACAGCCTCCTGCAGAAGCCGATCCGTGCGGCCGCGATGTCGGCGTCTGCGCGGGCGAGGAAAGCCAGGACTGACATGGCGAAGTTGAGCTGACGGTGCAGGATCGGGGTTTGAAGGAAACCTCCGGAGCCGGAGAACGGCCGAGCTTGCGCGCGCGGCTGCAACAACGGGCCAATAACGATATTTTGTGTTTATTTGTAGACTACGGAGGGCATAAATAAATGTCCTCTATTTGTGAGGGCAATTGTTGAAGTGGAGAGTTGGAAGTCGGAGTGCCGGCGGTTGCATTTCAACCTCGAACCATCGGCCCGGACCAGTGTGGCTGTGCAAGTTTTGCCATGAGGTCAGACCTCATGGCAAAACTTGCACAGCCACCATATATCGCAATCCTCAAAAGTCGTCAAGGTGAGCGGCACAAAGGTGAGCAGTAAATGCAACCAAAGCCGAAAAGACCACCCAGATGCGCAGTCAGTGTTGTGCGCCGGGGACAAAGGGTCGATGACCACGCGGGGGTAAATACCTAGCGGAGTTTGCGTTGTGGCTGCATGTCTTTCCGCTCCCACCACCAGGTTGTCAGGATCTCGACGTCAACGGGAAGAGAATGAGTGCCCTTCAGCTGGCTCGTCTTCGGGTCCCGGACCAGCTGGGCTTGTGCGTCACTTACGACTAACGAGGTGCACCTTGCTGATGTTTGACTCCAGCTTTGCGGCGGCGCGCCTTACTGGCATGGGCAATCGATAGATAGCCTAGCAATGGCCCCATCGCTGTCCAAAGGCCACAGGTACCAACTCCTGGTAAGCGCTGGTCATGTTCGTCTGCCGGGGCCGTCGCCACGAATGGATGATACCGCCTTTCAGAATCGACCATTGGTGGCTTCCCAGCCTTGCACGCCACGTCCAAACCGCTCTGTGGTAAGCTATGCATGAGATCAATCTTGGCTTGCCGGTTCTGATCAGGGATCTGCAGGGGCTGAGGTCTGCACAACGGCTCTTATCGATGTATACGATAAGTATTAATCATGCGGGCTCTTTCTAATCGTCGTAGGACTCGTAAAACTGTGATTAAACGCTGCGCTGCCTCGTCTCAGTCCATAGATTACTTCACGTGAGTCTGGGTGATCAATCAGGGGCCCAATGTTTTTAACAGGCTCGTTTCAAGGCTATAGTCTCTGCCAATCGCTACGATATTGTCCTGTACTCATGTTGCGCTCTCTTATTAATCGCCCGATGGACGCTGTGATTTGCATGAGACAATGATCAGCTCATTGTTCTGCGTGTTCCCACCTATCAAGTCTTGCCTCGCGATTAATCATATCTCTCAGGATATTGTACCTACGTCTGTATACAGCTTTTAACCGGCTATGATCAATCCCATATGCACCATATTATCCTGTATTATTAATCGTCTCTCCTGGATCGGGTGAACTCTTGACCAGCTGCCAGAAACGGGTGGGCAGTTGCGTCTGTCGCATGACCTGGCAGCCAGCGTCAGCAGGGCGCTGCTGGTGCCTTGGGGTACGACGAACCTGCTTTCGTCGTCGGTCTGCGTGGTCGACGTGAACCGGCCGCGGGTGGTGACCTGCTGAGTGCATGTGTAGGTCCAGACTGGCGTGGGGTGCATATAGCCTGAGAGCGGTGTGGGAGGCATGAGGCCGAGTCTGAGTGGTGAGAAACAGTCGCACCAGGTGGGACGGCTTTTATACCCACGCCTGGTCTCATGTGGCTATTGTGCATTGCACCCGCGCGCGCAATTGTAACCCGCGAAGTTCGCCGCGGGATGTACTCGGGCGTCTCACAATTGTGCTCATGCACTGTTGTGTCTCTGAACTAAATCCGGTGCTGCCGCTGCACAATGGGGGCGGTCGGTATTTTGTCAGACTCTAAACACCCGTGACAGCTGTCATATTCCCACGGAGCCAAAATGTTGTTAAAAGCAGGCAGTGCGATCCGGTGCTCGCCGAAACGCGCGTTGGGAAGACGAAGTACGCCAGCCAGCGCCCGGGCGAGAATGGAGCAGCATTTCACGCAGGCAAAGCGCTGTGGAACGCTCCCGCCCATCAGGGAATGTACGTACCGTTGAGAATCATCTGCGGTCTGTACAGTCGACTGAAGGGTCCACTGGCAGTGTTCCCGGAGATCCTGGGCAAAAACCCGCTGCGAGATCGCGATGGGGATATCAGGCGCGTCAATTATCACAGCTGGTGGGCCAACGAACTGATCTGGCGGGGCAGTAGACAGGATTGTGGCGGAGCCTCCGCGGCCGTGCAAGACGTCGAACCTCAAGGTTCAGCAGCAACTGAAAAAGCGGCATTACGCAGAAAGTCGACTCTCAGAAATCCTGCTCGAAAAACACACGAGATCGACGATGCGCTGCCCAAGTTCGAGTGCAAGGGCGGGTGCGAGCGGGCCTATACATCGCCGTATTCGCTGGACCGACACTGGAAGTCGTACCCCCGGTGCGAGGCGCGCCATGTCCGGGCGGGGCTCCGGCCGTTTGAAGCCAGGCTGCACAGCGATTCGGTTGAGCGCCGGAAAAGGCGCGCGGCGGACGGAATGTAGCCACTTGCAGCCTGAGGTAGTCTCCTTTGCAGACTCTTTAAGCCTGAGGATGAGGATCCGCGGCATGCTATCTTGCAAACGTTTGAATTGTAATGTAAATGCAGAGAAGGACTTGAATTGACCGCTGATCACTCGAGAGTGACGTCCGCCGACTGTCTCGGTTGCCAACGTGATGAAGACGCAGTAGCGCTCAGTTAGTTTGGTTCGACGAGGAAACTCACACGTTACTAACGTGAGATGTTACTAACGCCGTGTTAATAACATTGTTATTCACCGACTCCTAAGAGGAGGTTCCTCTACTGGGGGGGTCCATTAAGATTGAAGAACCCGGTTTGCTCCGAACGCTCCCGACCGGCCCCGATGTTTTGATTCCGCTCTATCCTCGCGCTTATCTCCCCCGCTCCCTCACCTCTCATCGCCTCTCAAATCACCCACCAGTTTCTCGATGACCGCATCTTGCTTAATGTCGACTTGTCTGCCGCATCTGCACGGGCTCGTCTGCCCGTCATCCACTTTGGTTCCGGGCCCGATCGGCGGTGCCGTAGGTCTGCACATCCGCCTTTCGTGTGCTCCTTCCCGGCCCTCTCACGTCGTCATCAGCACGTCACCACTCTGTATAGGCTTTCCTCTGACGGTCTCTTTCATAGGACATCAAATCGTTTCATCGGTGGTACACAATGTCACTATCAGAATGCGACGGTCCTGACGGTCATCCCCGGCGCCCTGACATCCCTCCCAGCTATTTCAGCCGCAATTATTTCCTCCATGTTGGAATAGATCCGGCCGGGCTTACTAAGCCCTCGGAGACTGAGCCGCTGGATCCCGCGAGATACATCTCGCGTACTCCAGTGTATTCTAAAGGACTCGAGAAGGACATTATATAGCTCTAGATAATTCTGGATATTCGTACAATGTAGTATAAAAGAGCAGGCCCTTCAGGCCAGAGAATTAAATCAAGTTACATTCGGACTTTGTAACCTTCAATAGGTTATGAGCCTCCGCCCCGCCTGCTAAAGCAATAGCTATACATCGCACTCGTCCTCTTAATCTAAACTCGCATACAGTCGTACAGCATGTCTGCAGATACACAGACTGCTCAGCTCGGCGGTGGAGCCTACCGGATTGAAATGCTGTCCGGCAGCAATTGGCTGCCGTGGAAGCGCCGCATGCTCGCGATTCTTCGCGACTCGGGCCTCGAGAAGTACATCGAGGACGGCTCTAAGGCTCCGGAGGTGACAGCGACCGAGGATTCGGGCAAGGCCACACAGCAGGCTGCCCGAAAATCGTGGGAGGACGGAGACTCAAAGGCGCGGACCCGAATCGAGCTCGCAATCAGTGACGGCGAGCTAGTGCATCTGACGGGCGCCAAAACGGCGCGCCAGATGTGGGAGCAGCTGTCCCAGGTCAAAGAAGCGCGCAGGAGACAGGGAATCCTGTCAGCCCGGCGTGAATTGTACCGGACAATTGCTGAGGAGCCCTTCGACATGGCAGAGCACATTGCGAAGCTCCGTGCAATTCAGGAGCGACTCCACGTCATGAACAGCTTAGTTTCAGACGAGGACTTCGCAATGATACTCGTTTCGTCGCTGCCAGAGAGCTGGGACATTTTTACCTCGGCTTATCTTGGTACAAAGACCGATGGGAGCGCTACCATAACCTCAGGCGAGCTCATAGGCATCCTAATCGAGGAGGATCGCCGCAGACGCGGCCGGCAGACTGGCAGTGCATCTGTCACAATGCAGGCAACGTCTGGGAGCGCACGGCGCGACGGACAGCGCCCAGGCAGTGCAACGAGCACTGTAACGTGTTATCGGTGTGGTGGAACCGGCCACATCGCCAGGGAGTGCCCATCACCCTCGGATAAGGGTGAGAGGGGCAGATCGGGTGGATATACCGGTCCCTCGAGGCCAAACGGGCGACGTAAGCCCAAGGCTCGAGGCCAGGTTCACCAGGCGCGAGCTGCGATAGTAAACGGTGTCCAGGACACCTGCTACATGGCTCGACTCGATAGCGCCCTCAATCTCGGCCGTAACAACTGGATCGCAGACTCAGGAACGACGTCCCACATCTGCAACTCGCGAGAGGCATTCGTCGACTTTGAGGAGTTGAAGAACTCGACTGTGAAAGGGCTGGGTGACGCAGTCAAAGCCACAGGCAGAGGTACAGTCCTCCTGGATTGTACTGTGCGCGGTGTGACGGTCCATCATACGTTAAAGGACACCCTGTTTGTGCCCACAAGCCCGAAAAACCTCCTCTCGCTCACCAAATTCGATTCTGGTGGTCGCAAAGTCGAAATCTCGGGCGGAAAATGCCAGCTTTTCGCCCCAGATGGAACCCTTGTCGCGATCGGCACGAAGTACGGCCATCTCTACAGGCTGAATGCCCATGTACCGACCCCCAGCGTCGCCACTACCCTCCTTGCGGCCCCAGAGGCGCTGTCATGGGACGAATGGCACCGCCGCTTCGGGCATCTCGCAGTCTCAGGTCTAGAGACTCTGCGAGCAAGGGATATGGTCACTGGACTCTCCATTGACCCCGAAACGACGCCCTCTCGATCATGCGAAGCTTGCATAAAGGGAAAGCTGTCGCGGAGGAAATATCCCCCAGAGGCGTCGCATCGCTCAGGAACACCCGGAGAACGTGTTATGAGTGATATTTGGGGTCCTGCACGCGTCCAGGCGAAGGGAGGATACAGATATTATATCTCCTTCACCGATGACAGCTGCAGATTCTGCATTCCCTTGTTCCTAAAGGCAAAGGGAGACACTCCGGAGAGTATCGAAGCCTATGGCGCACTGGTGGAGAACAAGTTCAAGCGTCCTCTCAGCTACCTCAGGGTCGATAACGGGAAGGAATTAGTGTCGGAGCGCGTGCGGAAATGGGCCGCATCGAAGGGAATCACGATCGAGACTACTGCACCCTATTCCCCATCCCAGAACGGCGTCGCGGAGCGATTTAATAGCACTCTCATCGAGATGGCACGAGCGATGATGTTGGGGAAGGATATCCCACCATCCCTCTGGATAGAAGCTGTGAGACATGCAGCCTATATCCGGAACCGGTCCCCAACGCGTGCGCTCGATGGGAAGACGCCATACGAAGTCTGGCATGGCCGGAAACCCGACGTTTCGCATTTCCGAGAGTTCGGATGCAACGTTTGGGTGCTAGATGAGTCTGACGACCGATCCAAGCTCGATCCAAAAGCCCTGAAGATGCAGTTCATGGGCTTCGAGGACGGCTCAAAGAGCATCCGATACTACGATAAATCGACCCATACGGTCAAGGTATCGCGCAATGTGGCCTGGAACGAGAACGATAGGCCACAGGAGGTCGATATTCTACCACCTGGGCCGAGTTTGCTCGCCGAGGGGGAGCCGGGAGGTGCTAGCGGCTCTGGAAACTCGACCCCCGACGCACCCAGCGCGTTACCAAAGCCTGAGACGGACCCAGCACCGGTACAAATCGATACTGCAGCTCAGAACGAGCCCGATGTAGGCAGACCTCGCAGAGACCTGCCTGATATCGATTATAGGAAGCTCGGGAACCCTGACGCGCGCAAGGGGAGTACAAGACTACTCCAGTCGCCATCCCAGAACCCTGCCCGACCCACAGCAGCATCTGCCGCAAAGCAGAAGGCGAAGGTCGACTCAAACACCCTCATGGCAGTCGCATATCGCGCTGCTGTTGAGAGTGACTCAGAGCGCGTCCCACAAACAGTGGATGAGGCTCTGAACTCGCCTGAAGCCGAGCAATGGCGCGCTGCGATTAACGACGAGCTAGAGCAGCTCAGTGCAACTGGAACATGGGTTCTAGACGACCTACCACCCGGGAGATCTGCCATAGGCAACAGGTGGGTCTTTGCGCGCAAGCGAGACGAGAATGGACGCGTTGTGAAGTACAAGGCGCGTCTCGTCGCTCAGGGATTCTCCCAGCGCCCAGGATTCGACTTTACCGAAACATTCGCACCGGTAATGCGCCAGGAGACCCTCAGGACCATGCTGGCCCTCGCTGCAGTCAACGGCTGGGATGTGCGCCAGATGGACATCAAGGGCGCATATCTCAATGGCTCAGTGACAGAGGAGCTCTTTATGCGCCAGCCCACTGGATTCGAAGATGGAAGCGGCCGCGTATGCCGCCTCCAACGCTCGCTATACGGCCTCAAGCAAGCCGGGTATGAATGGAACCGAGAATTCAACAAGACGATGCTGGAGCTCGGTTTTATTCGCCTCAAGGCCGACTACTGCGCCTACCTACGCGTCGAGGGTGATGTCTTTGCCCTCATACTCGTCTGGGTCGACGACCTACTCAGCTTCGCCTCCGGGCCCGCTGAGAACGACCGGGTTGCACAGCAAATCGCCGAGAAATATGATACGAAGGTCATAGGAGCTCCTAGCATGCTCCTGGGAATCCAGGTCCACCACGATCGCGAAGGGGGAGTCATTACTCTCTCCCAGACCCACTACATCGACGCCATGCTCGAGCGCTATGGGCTTGACGAAGCGCAGCCTGTGGCAACCCCACTCGACCCGAATGTTGTTCTCCAGCCTGCAGAGGCTCAGGAGACAACTGAGACTTCGAACGTCGACCGAGATACTCGCATTACGATGGGCTATGCCGCCGCAATCGGTTCTCTGATGTATGCGGCCACAGCAACTCGCCCTGACATTGCCTACGCGGTCAATACGCTGGCTCAGTTCACCAGCGCACCCACAGCGACCCACTGGACGGCCCTCAAGCGGGTATTTAGGTACCTAAAGGGCACACGGGATTATGGACTATTGCTGCAACCCATGCAGCAAAACAAGTGCTCTGGCATGGGCATTTGTATGACGAACTGGGAATCGAGCGTCCTAACACCCTGACGCTCTTCTCAGACAACCAGGCCGCGATATCCATCGCCCAGAACCCCGAGTTCCACGCGAGAACCAAGCACATTGACATTGCACTACATTTCCTTCGGGATCATGTGCAGAACAAGATTTTGGAACTCAAATATGTTCCATCTCGCGAGAACTTGGCGGACATATTCACCAAGGCGTTGCCGAAGCCTCTATTTGAGGATTTGCGCGCCGGACTGGGAGTAATGCCCGTCCGAGGGGGAGTGTTGGAATAGATCCGGCCGGGCTTACTAAGCCCTCGGAGACCGAGCCGCTGGATCCCGCGAGATACATCTCGCGTACTCCAGTGTATTCTAAAGGACTCGAGAAGGACATTATATAGCTCTAGATAATTCTGGATATTCGTACAATGTAGTATAAAAGAGCAGGCCCTTCAGGCCAGAGAATTAAATCAAGTTACATTTGGACTTTGTAACCTTCAATACTCCAGGCTTCTGTCTAGGCTATGACTGTCGTTGCGTGCCGCAAACTCCCGTACCGTCGACCTACCTATCTCCCTGGTTTGCCCATCCTATCTGCGCCAGCGTGCGAGTCACCGCGCTTTCTGCTTGTGCCGTCCCGACGTATGTATTGCTCACGTGTGCGGAGGAAATGGTGGTCGGGGGCAGCACGGCACGAACATGAAGCCCCAGAAGCTATCCACACGGAGTTCTTCGAGCATGGCGGTGCAGTGAGTGGAGAGGTGGACATCGCCGTTCCTGATGGAATGCCCACAGGGCGATAGGTTACCTATCAGGGTGGGAGGCTGTGGACGGGAACCATGGGTCGGTGCAAAATAAGGCTGCGAGAGAGGATAGGGTAGGGAAGGTGGTGAGACTGGAGGTATACGGACTGTTTAAGATAGGATAGGGCGGTGTAGGTTTGACTAATGCCTAGGATTCTATGAATCGAATTAGGATAGGGGATTGAAGAATTGAGGAATGCAATATCCTCGATGAGAGGAACCGTCGCTTGAGTCTCAGGGGACAGACACCCAGGGACTCTCCCCAGTGTGTTCCTCAACGGGAACAAGGAGTCTTATACAGTCCAGGATCGCAGCATCGATTTGACAGCCCAGGAGGACGACACAATCCAACCTCAAGCGCGGCGCGCGCCCGGTGGCTTCCTCCTTGCGAATCGCGCGCGGGGTGTTGCGCGAGATGACAAAGTCAAGCAGGGCCCGCGCCGCGTGCTCCGCGCAGGTGGTGTAGCCGTGCCCGACGCCGGAGTGCTCGTCGCTCCGCAGGTCCGCGCCGCGCAGCTGCACAACGCGCAGTTCTGGCCATATCCCCCGCACGCCGTCCCCCCAGTGCGCGAAAGAGCTCAAGCGGGGCCATGTCTCCTGCGCGCTCGACCCGCAGCTCGCGCAGCCGTGCGAGCCGTGCCAGACGCCGGAACAGGGCGGCGTCGAGCCGCGGGCACACGTCGAGCGTCGTGACGGTGGGCCACACAAAGCGCAGCGCTTTCGCCAGCGCGGGGTGCTCGTGCCCCGTCATGTCGAGCGCCTCGAGACCATGCAGGCCAAAGCGGCCCGGCGCCCACGCGGCGAGCAGCCGCGGCGCCATGCTCGGGATGGCGAGGTGTCTGAGATGCGGGAAGTCCAGCATCGCCCCGTGCAGAGAGGTGTCTGGATAGTACATGCGGAAGTTGCAGAACTGCAGGCGCGTGAGGTCCGGTGCGATGCTGAGCAGGCGCACTTAGTCGTACGGGTTGAGCCCCGCAGACATGATGTCGAGCTTCTGGACTGAGAGAATGCAGCGGGGAACCCAGCGCACAGAATATATGCGCAGGAAGCCGCTGTTGTGCAGGAAGAGCGTGCACAGGCGGGGGCAACACGGCAGGAACAGTTGGCCCCAGCGCCTGTTGAAGTCGGCCAGGAATGGCGAACCAGGGCTACCTTTCCGAAAGTTCAAGTCCACACAGAGCTCTTCCAGAAACGGCGTTTGCAATCGGAACATCTCGACGCAATCTCCATCTACACACGCTATCATGCGAAGGTTGCGCCAGCGGTGGGCGTTTAGACTGACGTGACGGAAGAGGTGGATCTCGAAGGTCGCGCTGGACGCCCGCGAAACGCCGTTCCGTACGTAATAGATGTATAAGTTAAGCGGGCAGGCCTTTGGATCGCTCGAGCAGCAGCTCGAGGTAGCCCGCCTGGGCCGCAGCAGATTTGAACGCGCACATGTCAACCACGATATCGGACCAGAGCACGTCTTGATAGAGCGCCACACAGCGCCACAGCCGACAGACAGCTGCCAGACGGAGCGGTAGCCGAATGCGGCGGCGAGGTTCGGGCCGCGCAGGCTGCCCTTCCTGAGCACCCGCGTCTGCATGAGGGCAAAGAGCGGCAAGGGCGAGCGAGCGGCACCCGTGATCAAATGCAGATGGTCGCCAGAGGACAGCACTTCTTCAGCGCCGGCGTAGTAGGTCACGATGATAGGAACAGGGTAGGCCAAAACTGCGCCGCAGGCCGACGGTTGTGGGCGAAGAGCGCTTGGACGACTTACATAGCTGCGCCGCCCAAGGACTTCTGCGGTACCCGGAAGCATCCAAACAAAGGGACGTATCATATTAGGCGTATGGGAATATTACGCTGGCCGTGCGTGAACACCTCCGGGTCGCAACGAGACCGCCGACAGCAGGATTGGAGAGGTTTGATACTCCGCTCAGTCACAATTTTGACCCCCGCCTTAGGAGTCGGGGAGGTTGCCGCTTGCGGCGCTACGTTAACAGGAAGTAACTAAATGTACATTTTGTATAGTAAACCTATTACTGCAAGTCCCCTGCATTCACCAGCCTGTACAAAGCTCAGTTTGCTGGTCTTCGTGGGTTGAGAGAGGATCCTCCCCGGGATTTGACCCAGCGACCTTGCTACTGCATGCTAAGCGAGAATTCTGCGCCTGAAATCGATCTCACCTTGCAGAGATACCCCTTGGCTGCTATGAGGTTCATTGGACACATTGAGGTGCAAGGGGAGCAGCCCTGTCTCTTCGATGTCGTAGCTGCTCAATGTTAGTAACCCGAGCTCACCCCGAGGGCCGTGTTACTAACCGGTTACTAACGTGTGAGTTAGTAACATTGTTAGTAACAAATAGTAACTAACTGAGCGCTAAGACGCAGAGAAGAACTTGCTTGATACGCCTGACTGAATGTGTTAACGAAGCAAGTCAGATAGAAGTGGAACATGCAAATACTAGTTCAAGGAGTGTACGTAGAGCTATTCCCCTTTGCAGACTCTGGGAGGAAGATAGTCGTTCCTACTTAGAACGTAGAGCATGTCCAGAGGCGAAATAAGTACAGCGGCGCCTCCGGCATAACCGGACACAGATGCTGTGGTCCTCAGTAGGCGTAGTATCATATCTGTTACATTGAAACCGAGTGTCGGATGGGGTCGAACGACAAATTCGACTCGAATTTGTCGGATTCAAAGCATCATTGAGAGCCCGCGTGGCCCGGGATTCGCCGACGCTCTTTGCAACTTTGTCTCCTGCGCGCGTCCATTCCAGCACAAGTCATGGCGCCCGATAGCCCTGCTGTCCCGGAGCTCGAGTATCTTCGAGTCAAGCTGTGCGAGCTGCGCACGCGCCACGCGAACACGGCCAAGGCGTCCCTCGAGGCTCAGGACGCTCTCGAGCGCGCGCAGCGGGTGGCGACCGACCTTTCCAACAAGGAACGCTACCTGCGCGCTCGGTGCGAGGAGCTCGACCGCGACATCCGTGCGCGACATACTGCGCTCAAGCGGGCGACGCGTGAGCGCAAAATAGGCCGGGTGCAGAGGCTGCTGGGAGGCTTCCCAGTGGAAATCCTGCGGGCGATCTTTGTCGAGGCCGCGGACTACACTGGCGACATTTGGTGCACTCGCGCTGAATACGATATCTGGGAACTCCCTGACTACCCCTACGACCAAGCACTCGTTCCTTTTTCTATTGCTGCCGTGAATCGTCAACGGCGGGCAGTGGCGCTACGCACCCCCGCGTTGTGGACTCTCATTGCTGTCCCAGAGCTCGACACGGACGAAAACCCCGCTGACTTCCTCGAATATGTCGGCCTGACGCTCGAGAGGTCCCGTAACCTGACACTCGACCTCATACTCTGTTGGGGAGACTGCCACTGGAATCAATCAGAGCATTACGGACTCATCCTCGATGCAATCGGACCTCATGCCCATCGCTGGCGTAGCTTCTCTCTCGTTATCCCGGCAGATACCCCGGAGCACGTTCTGGGTGCTTTGCGTCGCCCTTTGCCTCAACTGGAAGATATCCGCCTGACCGGCAGCGCTGTCAGTCAGGCGGAGAGCCTCGTGTTCCCCTGGGCGGAGAGCGCGCCAGTGTACATCCCTTTCTCCCCGCGCCTCTGCCGCCTTCACAACACTGCTGTTTTCAATGTTACACGGCTACCTTTGACGAAACTACGCCATCTGTCCTTCGCTGTGGACGATACTATACCGATCAACAGTATATTTGAAGTCATATTCCTAGCTCCTTCGTTACGGGAACTCCAAATCACCTGTACCTCCGAGCCTGCAGATGACGGTTCGAATAGTCCTCCCGCCACTTCTGCATTCTTGCACCTGGAGGTGTTGAGAATTTATGGCACCTGCCTTCCGCTCATTCCCCGTATGGCCGCTCTGGACATGCCGCGCCTTCAGGAGTTTCATATGATCAACGTCGAGTCCTTCGAGGACTATTCGCTTCTGCTCGACCGCATTGGAGATACTGTGACCAAGCTCGTGTTTCACGACATGGGGCCAACGGATTCCATATTGGCGCCCGGCATGCGCTTCATCAGGAAACTCAATCAGCTGCGCCATCTCGTCTTCGAGGACTGCACCCACATCAACAGCGAGTTGCCCGCTCTCCTGGCGTCGCGCAGCGCCGCAGGCCTCCCTCACCTCGAATGCATATCATTCGTGCGTCCGAAAATGGACGAAGAACAGGCCGGTCGCGTGTCGGCCCTCATGCTGTCCCTGCATGCGCTCGCTGCGACGGAGAAGGAGGGTGCGGTGCAGTTCTCGCTCACGGCGGACCCGGACGACGTTCCCGCCTGGTTACTGCAGCAGTACCAGTTTATCAGCGGAGGGAGCAGCGACGCCGCACTGCAGGAGCAACAGCCCACAGTTGTCGGGGAGGCGACACGTCTGATATTGGCACCGATACCGAAGAGCTAGACGGATGATACATAGCAGCTTGACTGTTTTTGCGTTACGCTCATAATCATCATTGTCCCCTTTTCGCAATTGGTAGCCGTATCTTTGCACGCAATGCCACCTACATGATTCGGAACGGACGTGCTTAGTCTCGCAGCGGATTGGTCGACTGCCTTGGGACCTGAACTGGCAACCACGGAGAGCCAAGGACAAGCTCAGGCGGTACCATGTAGATATTAACATATCCGCTGTCCTAAGCGGCACCATCGTCTACAATGAGACTGCCGACTCGGAGCCGAGGGAATTCTGTAACTGATGACGAAATGATAGCGAAAATGCACACTTCTGACCAAAGTTGATTCCATGCGCAATAAATCCCGGGAGACCTTTTCAGTTGCTTTTCAGGAGATAGGCAGGAACTATCGAAAGAACAAGTATGCCGACGAGTCACGACGGATGCAAAGACAATTTGAGGTCCGCAGCCATCGTTTCTTTGCCACCCACATGGCGCCCTCAGCGGACGACATCGCAATCGCGCGAATAGAGCTCACTCACGCGACTTTGAGCGAATTAACTAGTCGCCATGCACGCGTTCAGAGCGCGTTGCCGGCTGCGCAGAAGGCCCTGAGTCGCGCGCGCAGCGGGAAGTCCAAACCCTGATCAACGAGGACGTATCTCTGCACACCAGCCGGCTCAAGCTGGCTGCAGAATTGCTTGCGCAGCGCGCCGCGCGCGAACGTGCACAGCGTCACGACGCCGCACAGCGGGTGCAAAGGCTCCTCGCGACCTTCCCGCGCGAGCTACTCCAGGCTATCTTCCTAGAGGCTACAAACGTCGAAGACGAGGTCTGGCTCGATGATCAGCGCTACTGGAATCTGGTCGACTACTCCTCGAGCTCTATCTGCACCCCATTTGCTATCGCCACTGTCAACCGCCTATGGCGCGACGTGGCCGTGGGAACCGGGCGCATGTGGACATTCATGGCTACTCCAGGGCTCAACGATGACTCCACCGATTTCGTGGATTATATGAAAATCATGTTGCGGCGTTCTAAGAGCCACGACATCGACGTTCTGTTCCTCTGGTCCGATTCCTCATGGAACGCATCTAGGTATTATGGGGAAATATTGGACGGAGCCGGAGGGGTTTGATCCGAACCTACGCACAGACCCGCTCCAAGCTCTTGCCCGTTGCGTCTGGCTACGTCCGTACGCTGAATCATCCGTCTATCGTGCTCCAGCGTGCTCTAGGTCACTGGCTGGGTGCTCTGGGGATATTCGGTTCTTGCAGAAGGCCGTTGGTTCATTCAATCTCTGATCTTTTGGCGCTCGGGCTCATACTTCATCTGGGTCCGTCTGACCTCCGCATATTCTTCTACCTCTCAGTGGCTGGGCTGGTGGTTGTCCGTGGCCCCAATAGTCTGTGCTGGTAGAGGCATTCCCTCTGCATTTCCGACCGCATCGCTGTTGACCATGCTCGCGGCGACGTTGTGCGCGACAGGCGCCTTCGAGCAGACCACCTACAGCAGAGCCCCGCGCAACTTCCCAACGTGCGGACGCTGCGCATCTCGGACTTTGCGATGGCGCTGCACAAGGTCTTCGGGTCACTCGAGACCCTAGCCCTCGATATACGGGCCGTCCGTCCTGCGCGCCGACTGGCCTGGAGCGCCGGCGCCGGGCATCGCGCGCCTCGAGGCGACGTCGATGCGGACCGGGCCCTGGGACGACGACGCATTTGCGGAAGGAGAACTGGCAGAGATCATAAAACAAACGATGCCGAACATCCGGTACTTGCTCTGCTCTCATTCGACGAGTACAGTGCAGAGGTGTGTGTACCATGCATCACGGGGCAATTGGTGGTTCACCGTCCGTCCAATGATATAGACTCTCATCCCGCGGTTCAGCGGCCTGGCTAAGTAATCTGCACATGCTCGCGCTGGAGGCCCTCAATGAGCTCGGGCTCGACTACGAAGAGCACTTCGACTGCGGCCTCCTCGGCATCTTCGTCGACGAGGAGGCCGAGGGGCGCGAACAGCAGCGGCTCGAGGCGTTGCGCCGCGTCAAGCGGGCTGAAAGAGGGACATTCCCGCATCTCAGCCGGCTGTGGGTTGGCCAGCGCACGCTGTTCGACTTCACGCAAATCGCACCTGGCAGCGGGCCGGACGCACTGAACGCATTGGAAGCCGAGACGGTTTACATGCGGCAAGCACTTCTCTGAACGCTCTGCTTAGCCTGGGGGGAGTAATCGCGGCACAGAGTATTCACTACGATCGCGCGGCATCACGACAAAACAAAATCCGGCCCAGATATCTCATCCACACCTTCAACGGAACCGGCGGCGACTCTGGGCGGCGAAGTGGCAATTGGAGGTGCACCCACGGACGTCCGGCCAAGATGGATCGGAATGCGACGACGATCTCGTCGGCCGTCGGTCTCATCGATGGGTCGTCCCGGCGCAGCGTCGCGACGAGCCGGCTGAGACAGTACTTCGAGCCCGAGGAATTCTTGTCGCGCATTAGATTCAAACAGAACTCAAGCCTGCGCAGCGGCGGACGTACATATTGCAAGTCGGCGATCATGTCGCTAAACATGCGCACGTCGGCCGGGAACAGGTCGTACGGGACCGTGTCGGACTGCTCGGGCAGCGTGCGGTTGAGTCCGCCCGTGCCGAGCTTGAGCCCTCACCCTTCAAGGTCAAACTGGCGCTGTAAGTCTGGTCACTTTTTTATATCGAAGAGGTAGCGGGATTTGCCCGAAGGGCCCTTGGGGGCTTATGTGCGGACTTGGTGTGGCAATGGTGTGGTGCTTGTAGAAGAATCCCATTCAAGGCCCCATGTCTATGGATTTTATTTGTTACCCTACTATGATATTTTTCTCGATATTCAGATCGAGGTTCCATGACCGAGGACCTATACATCGCGGTCAACGGCGACGATGGTGTCGGAGTCGATCACGAGTTGATACCCGGCGTATTCCGGGCGCGGCCGCTCTCTTCGCAGCTCGCTACTACCGTGACATGGCAGACGGTCCGGCTCTGGCACAACTGGAATACCTTGAAGTCACCCTTCGCGAGCTTCGAGTGCGCCATGGGAACGCACAGCTAGCGTCCTCGGAGGCCCAGGTTGCTCTCGAGCACGCCGGACGCGTTGCCGCTGCGCGTTCTCGCGAGGAGCACTATCTGCGCACCTGCTGCGACGAGCTCGAACGAGACATTACCCAACGGCGTCGATTTCTCAGGCGCTCCGCGCGCGCACACACAATCGCCAACGTCCAAAGGCTTCTTGCTCGCTTTCCGCCGGAGCTTCTGCAGGCGATTTTTATCGAAACAGTGGGACGGACCGGAGGACGATGGGCGGCAGGGGGTGATAATTGGGATTCCCCCCTTTACTCGTACAGTGGAGCGGTCCGACCGTTCAGCCTTGCTGCCGTCAATCGCCAGTGGCGCAACCTAGCGCTACACACGCCGGCGCTGTGGACGTTCATAAGCGTCCCAGCCATCGGCGGCGATGACCGCGGTTCCAAGATTCTTGGCTACATTTCCACTATGATCGACAGATCTCGCACTCGCGCCGTCGACTTCATCCTATGTTGGTATGACTGCCAGTGGGACTCGTCGATCTTCTACGGACTTGTTCTGGATGCCCTTGCGCGCGCCGCGCACCGGTGGCGTAGGGTTGCAATTGGACTTCCTATAGATGCGCCAGAGGCTGCGCTGCGCATGCTGTGCCTCCCCCTGCCTCGCCTAGAAGACTTCCGCATGCGTAGTGCCATGGTCGATGTTGGAAGCCTTGCCTTTCCACGGACGGCGATCTCTCCAACCTATTTTCCTTTCACTCCACACCTCCGCCGTCTTCGAAGCGTAGGATTCTTTGCAGTCCCTAGGCTCCCTCTCCCCGAGCTAGTTTCGTTATTTTTGACTACGGACGAGAGCGTATCACCGAGCGCCATTTCCCAATTTGTGCAAATGGCGCCGTCACTCCGGGAACTTGAACTGAATGTTCTTTCCGAGGGCCCCGAGGTCGGGACGTTTCAAACAGCTGCGGTGCCAAACCTCGAGGTTCTGGGTCTACACGGTTCATTCGACGCTTATCTTCCGTTTGTTATGGCCCTCCATATGCCTCGTTTGCGCGAGTTCAGGACCGTCAACGTCGACGCCGTGGAGCCGCTATCACCCCTGTTCGAACACATCGCAGAGACGGTGCACAGGCTTGTCCTGAGCGATCTCGGGCCACGAGATTCTCTCTCCGAACAGACGATGCACTTCATTCGGAAACTGAAAAATCTGCGCCAGCTTGTCTTCCTCGATTGCACGCACATGGACGGAGACGTGTTGGATCTTCTCGTTTCCCGTGACGCATCTGGACTCCCGCATCTCGAGTCGCTCACCTTCGAGGATCCCTGTATGGACGACGAACAGGCCGGCGTTGTATCCGCCCTGATGCTGTCGCTCCACGCGCAGGCATCTTTGGGGAAGGAAGGCGCGATCCAGTTTTTCCTTCAAGCTCGGTCGGGGGCCATGCCTGAGTGGTTCATGCGCCAATACCGATTCATGAAAGGTATCGACGACGAGACGGTGCCCGCCGATCATACACCTTTTACGCAACAGCTCGCTCCCACAGATTCTTCGCACGCATCGGAGGACAGTTCAGACGAAGAGTGCGAACTAGATAATTGACATCATCTGTATGATCGTTCCCGGCGCACTTATCACTGGAGCTCTGATGTGTCTTCACCCATTACTCGTCTAATACTTGTTATGATGTCGAATACATATTCGGCTGCATGCTGAGCCCAGCCACGCATCGGTATGCGCTCCTAGAGACCTACACGTTGGGGTGGTCATCGGAGTCACGCCATCGGAGGTCTGGGTTCTCATTGGATGTCCGCTGCATCTCCGCGCAGATGCTGAGTCAGCAAGACAATGTTGAATCTTGACCTGATCTTGACAGGAGTCCGCTGACGCGGACGGAAATCTTATGATTTAAACAGGCGCGCCGCACCCCGACGCCAACATCTCAGCTTTTATCCTACGCATGGCGCAGCCAGCCTACGAGCCGCTTCGCTCGGTCCTCGTCACAGGCGGCTGTGGCTTTATCGGCCGCAGCTTCGTCTCCTTCCTGCTGGCCGCCGAGCCTGACTGCAAGATCGTCGTTCTCGACACCGTCACACCACCGGCGTATGTCTTCCCCGGCGTCGAGTACCACCAGATCGACATCGCGGACGAGCCGGCGATGCTCGCGCTCTTCAAGACTTTGGAGCACCCGCCTCAAGTGATCATCCACAGCGCCTGCCCCAGCTCGCTGGTTCACGACGACGCGCTGCACTGGCGCACAAACGTTACTGGAACGCGTGTGCTGCTCGACTGCGCGCGGTCTCTGGGTACTGTCAAGGCCTTCGTGTGCGTGTCGACCTCGAGCGTCGTCCACGACAACGTCAGCGACCTCGTCTACGCGGACGAGTCGCTTCCGCTGCTCAAGCTGCCGCGCCAGAAGCGCGTTTACACCCTCACGAAGGCGTATTCCGAGGAGGACGTCGTCGCGGCCAATGGCTCCGGCGGGATGCGCACTGCGATCGTGCGGCCCTGCCTCGTGTTCGGCCCTGGCGACGAGCTCTACGCGCGCAGGATGGCCACTCTCGCGCTCACCGGACGGGTCAAGTTCCAGATGGGCCCCGGAACCAATGCATATGACTTCGTCTACGTCGACAACGTCTCGCATCTGCTCCTGCTCGTCTCTTCTGCGCTCCTTCGCGGGACGCCTGACGGCGTCGCGGGAGGGGCGTTCCACGTTTCCAACGGCGAGCCCACTAAAGCCAGGACCTGTATTCTAGTATTGCCATGCATGGACGCCCGTTTCATTTGAATATTGCCTTGAGATAAATGCGCCTTTATGATATATTCCAATTCCCAGGAATATTGGACGGCATGCCTACCCATACTAGCCCCTTCTGGTCCCGGTCCAAATATTGAAATGTCGAGCATCCTAGCAATATCCCGCTTGAGGCAGCAATTGATTCCGAGCCTCTCGTACGAATACTACGAATACTTGATGCATGAATATTTGATTCAAGTGCACCCTGACCATGAGCCGACACCTGTCATGTCCGACCTGACGGCCGTCAAATGTTGTGTCGGGTTTGACAGCTGCCGTGCTCTCACATTGTTCCCGCGAATACTTGGATATCGCGTCGCCCGGTCAAGTATGGCCGTTTCGCAAGGCGTTAGCCTTGCAAAACGCTATACTTGAAGATTCGGCAATATTTACAAACAGAATGGGTCTGATCTAATATTGTCAGAGCAGTCCGGTCGGCGAAAAAGGAGCGACATTAACGGGGCTCGAACACCGGGACAATCTGATAAGCTCATTGCGGGAGTCTTGCCACTCTGGCAGAAAGTACAACATCTGTATTGCCATGCGAGAGCCTAGTATCGCTCCCAACGGCCAGGACAACCCTCGGCACCAGCTCCGACGGCTCGGTCAATCGGGCCTCGCACCGCGCCGCTCCTCGGCCTCGATCGCGCCGGGGTGATCGAGAGCCCCCGAGATATCAGTGATCGCATTCCACAGGTCCATAAACCGGGGTATCTGGGCAATGCGGCATCAAAATGCAGGCCCTGCCTTTTCCCTGCCTTGAATGCGAAAGCCCTTGTCACGAAACTGCCCCAGAAAGGGACCCCGCTTGCAAGCAAAAGGAATGCCCGGCACACTAGGTATGCTCTGCGGCCGCACGGGAGCACAGACCATAAAACAAATCCAGGAAGCTGGGAACCAATGAGGAATTTCGAATATGCGGGCCCACGCTGTGGTTCGAACCCTGCAAGGGTCCAAAGCAACTGCAGATAATGTTCAGGCCACTATGTCAACTACGCTAACTAATGCTGAATATTCACACCAAACTAGCATTTAAGTGGCGCCCGCAGAGTGAGCGTGCGAACTACAAATCTATTGGGTCAAAACTTGCATTGTACTTGAATACACAGCGGGGCGTGCTCTACCTATCCTTGCCCGCCGGCACACGGCGCGTTGTCACGTCCTCCTGGTAAGCCTTTCTGGGAAACTTCTCGCCCGGTTCGGCGTGCTGGGAACGGCCCTGCTTGTCAGCCTTATTGATTGGGGGCCTGGCCGACGTCGCGCCGCGGGTCGCCGCATCATCGAATGCGGCACGAACAACGTTGGACCGCCCGGGGCCAGTGGCAAGCGGCGGAGGGGGTGTAACATCACTGGCGCCCAGAACGTTGAGGGCCGTGATGGTCAGCGCGGTATCCGTCGCCGGGGCGGAGATGAGACCAGTTCGGATGACGTCAGACGCCGGGACAAGAGTAACGTCTGGCGAAGTAGCGACAGCGGCGAGAATGGGCGCGACGTCAGGGGTCGCGGCGATTAGGACATCGGGCGCTGCGGCGTTGACAGCGAGAATAGGCGCGACCTCAGGGATTGCGGTGAGGAGATCGGGTACGGCAGCCACGACGACGTCGGGTACGGCAGCAAAGAGGGGGACGAGAGTTGGCGGGGCTTTGCCAGCAGCGGCGGGCACGGCACTGATGGCGGCATTACGACCAGCGAGAATGGACGCGCCGTTGGACACGACGCTGTCAGGCAGAGCGTTGAGCGCAGGGCCTGGACCGGCCGCCGGATCGGCGGGGGCGCCTGCGACGCCGTTGGCGGTGCCGGCGTCCCTGTCTGCGACGACGACGGCTGGAATATCGCCCTCCGCCGCGGGAGCCGCTGCGCTGTGCATAAGGACGATGGTTAGCATATTCTACGCAGAAATTGCTGCGCCGTACCGTCTCTTCTCATCCAAGAAGGCCTTCAACCGAACGGCATCGTTGAACGACGTGTATCGGTTGACGACGCCGGGTTCGTAGCAGAAACGCGAATCGGGCCCTACACTCTTGCGGTTGCTGAAGCACCGATGCACGTGCTCGTAGAACGCGCGAAATTGGGGCTCAGGCATTGCTGTTGGATCAGCGAAGGCGACGCCGGGCGGGAGCCTGTGCGGGGCGACGAATTCCTCCGAGTGGGCCTTGACGAGAAGCCAGAAGGCGAGCGCGTTCATATCATCGAGCCTGCAGGTCACTGCAAGATGCCATGAGTACGCGGGCACACTTTACACATGTCAGGCAGCTGCTTACCTCTGAAGAGGTTCTCCAGGAAAGACTTGAGTTCGCGGCGAGAGTCGACGAGATGGTTGGCACCGGCAGCACAAGGGAGCCCCCTAAGTTTCTCGATGATATCTCCTACATGCAGGCTGAGCAGTGTACCTTCAAACTGTAAAGGGACATGCTTACCTGCGACGTGGTTGTTGATGAAGCCTTGCCAGGCCGGTTCCACTACATTGACGTACGCTGGCGTCTCGGACCAGCGCTCGCAGGGCGTCATCGTGGCAACTTGACCGCTGTGGGAAATGTTAGGTCAAAGGTCAGAAATAAAAGCGGCAAGACGCACCTGAAGGTTTCGACGGTGTTGTCCTGCGGGGCGACAAAAACGCCGGTCCACTCAATGACCACGTCCCCGGCAGGAATGCCCCTCAGTTTGTTGCGGATAGTGTCGGCCAGCCAGTCGGAGATTGTTCCCTGCAGACTAGCACACCGACAGTGAGGTCAAATGCAAAAGAGAACATGATGCGGGGACTTACTCTTGCACGAGGCCGACGTCATTGTCCCCACGGGCGACGGTGTGCTTGCGCTCTTGCGCCAGCACGTGCCATGCCGCCCGATCTGTCTCCGAGAGCTTAGCAAACTCCCGCTTGACGACTTCCTTGAGTTTCTGAACGAAGTTGCGGGCTTCTGCCGCTGGGGTCGTTGCGGGTATGCCGAGCTCGAGACAAATAAGCTCGTGAACGCGCGGCCGCTCCGAGATAGCCCATAGGTCGGGGCCGTTAAACGTGTCCAGCAGCGCGTGCTCGTGGGTGTTGCCGCCGTCTCCAGACGCAGAGGACATGAGCAGCGCGACGCGGTGAGGAAGACTGTTGTGCCTGAGGAAAATCTCCGCGTTCTTCTAGACCATGAGCAACCCGAAGTAAGCAGATAGCGGGCCACAGCACGTACCCTGCGGAGCGTAGCGGCAGTAAGACATACATCGCCCCCAGCGCTGAGGTTATCGGCGAAGTTGGGCTGGGCGAACGGCTGGAGATCGAACTCCGCCATATACAAGTCGAGCAGACGGAGGAAGTTGGTTGCATTGCCGTGCCCAGATTGGACGTCTCTGACGCGCGCACGGATCAATTCGCGCAGCTTTGGGATAACCCATTCGGCGAACGCGGTTGACAGTCGAGCGGACGACTGCATGGTCAAGCCCGCGCGAGGAGTTGGGAATTTACCAGGGTTGCTAGGTTCCAGAAGACGCGCCTTACTTATCGAGAGAACCCTTCCAAAATGCGCGCAGTTTGCGCAAAACAGCAGATTGCGGCACCTGCCGCACATTCAGGAATAGGCACCCGCCATTCGCAGCCTGACAGCTGTCGGCCGGGGCACGTGCTCGGGACTTGTTTCACGGAGATCATCGATGCGAAGCTCTGAAGGTGCTCCGGCCTTGGAGAACGGCTGAGATGGGGTTGTATGCTCTAATGCTCCCCAACTTCATTGCACATATCGATTTCGTTTGAGTGCCGAGGCGTGAAATTTGAGCTGAGCTTAAAAGACTGGCTGACAGATGTCCTGCTTCTGCTTCTCCCATTCCCCGACGTGTTCACTGTTCCCGAGCAGGAACGCGTGCTCTGGCCTTGCGTGCGCGCAGCGCAACCTACTGTTCTGGTCCAGTTCCAGTCGTCAATCTGGGTCAATCGAGGCTGCGGACCAAACTCAGGCCCGGATGGCTGCACGTGGCCGGGATGTGCGCTCGCTATCGCAAGGGCACCCATTCCAGACCCGCCTCGTGCCGCCTTTGCCCCTCGGCCTCAGCCCTTGGTGCCTGTTCTTCTGCCCTCTCCGGAGAAAATGAGCCACTCTCCGCCGACGCCACAGCCCGCTATCGTCAGCCCAGGTTCGCGTTCATGGCCCCACGCATTCCGCGGCACTATAATCCTGCGCGCTCTTTGTGAGCGGTGACCTCATGTCTTAAGCTCTGAAGGTCGACCCGCCGACCATGCACACTCGCGCCTTGACGGTTCGAGCGCTTCACGATGATCGCACCAAAGCCTTCCGCCTTCTCGCGCGCCATCCAGGATCTCCTTGCCGCTCTCGATCGCCGCTACCACGTTCTCTCGCCCAATGCCTCCTGCGGCGGTCTCGTTGGCTGGTTGCGACGTCCATTTTACCCCCGCTGGTGTGCTTCCCCGTTGGCCCTGCCCACCGTCAGACCACGCTCTTGGCTACCATGTTCATCGCGCCGACCTTTTCGCGCTGCTCATATCGCCGTTGCATGATGCCTGTCACTCGCGTGCTCTGCTCCAGCAACATGTGTAAGCTGCACTGCCAGTTGACGTCCATCCACTGCGGCTCCTCCGCCCACGACGAGGACCGTCTGCCGCCCCTTATACCAATCCCTCCGCCCTCGAAGGCCAGAATCACGCTCAGGTTTACGGATGAGGTACGCAATCTACCCCGTGCGCGGTACGTCGTGCTAATCGCGCGCAGGATATATATACGTCATTCGTCGTCCCTATCTCGAGCTGGAACCTGGACCTGTCCACCCTCCCCGCTGAGGCCAAGACCCACCTCGGCTGGGCGCACATCATGCCCGGCTCCCTCGAGTGCATCCTGGACGCGTCGTACCAGTTTGCTAATTACTGCGGCGGCCCTGTGCCCGTGCTCGAATCTTACGATGACTTCGCTATTGGTACCGTTTCTCTGCGTGCCAGGACGATCGCCAATATGAGCCGATTCCCTCTTTTGCTCTTCGTCGACACCGTCGCAGCGCTCCACCAGCTGTCGGAACTTATGGCTGGTCCCACCATTCTGACGGCCAAAGCCGCCTACGAGACCCTCTTCCAGCACGAGCCGACGTCAGACGACCTCGACGCAATCAGCGTTTGCTGCGATATATTGCAGAGGTCTCCTATGCATATTCGCGAGCAGTTCAAGTCTCAGCACGAGCCTGGCTCCTGGTCCGGCTTTGTCACTACCTGTGCGACAGCCGCTCTGGCCAATCCGCATTCATCCACAAGCACCCGCGCCCTCTACCTCTCCCCGCTTGCTTATCCACGGGGTCGTCCGGCGACTGCGCCGGCCGGGGACGTCTAACCGCCTGCACGGGCGCCGACGGTACGCCGGCGGTACGGGCGCCGGCGGTGCGGCAATCGATCAGGGCGCTCTTTCTTGGAGGTGGGCGTACGTACGGTCGACCAGAATTTCCTGTAGATGGACGTACACGCAGATGCCGCTGTCTGCGATTAGTACACCTTTTTCATTCTCGTTCTTGTGTCATTGTAATGAGAATTGATTACGTACCTCTCTCAACGCGTTCCGTGCATGCAGAGCGTGAGAGCGTGAGTGCAAGCTTGAGTAATGTAACTTCCTTCGAAACACCCACCGGTATGGCCGCGTCCTGCAGCCCCAGGAACGCTATCCTTGTTCTGCCGAACTAATACAAGGAGTAATGTATGTGTAAAGAGATGTTGGGCGCAGAGAAGCAACCTTCTCAGTCGCTTATCATGCACGCCACAGAGCCTTATGTAAGCGGCTGTCTAGGATGGCCGCAGCCGGCCTTACCCACATAGTATAGTCACTTTAAGACTCTGCAGTCCATTACATGTAGTTATTCGACTTATATCTCTCCGTGAACCAGATTCAATTCGTGTGGATCTCTGTGAGGAGAAGAACGCAGCGGTTGAGCACTCGGGTGTTTTCATGGACGCTCGATGTTCACTACATGGGACTCGTCTAAATGTGCCAAATTTTATTCCACAGCACTCATTCGGACATTTATCATTATTCCAGTAGTTGTAGCGTCTTGTAATCAAAGGGAAGAGGAGACCACGGTGCGCAAGCTTTAGTTTAGGGCAGGTAACCTTTGCGACCGAGATCGTGCGTCCCTCCTTCACATCTAAAACGTGGGGATTACATCACTCAAAGAGACCGGATTATTGCTGATCGTTAGCTCTAAACTCTTGTGTGCGCGTCAACGCCTTCCTGAACGTTGGGGACGATGTTCGGCATTTGCCGCTTGGTTGGTTGGACATCAACACCGACCCGCCCGAACGCGCTCCATCGCCATACGGCAACGCCGTGGTACAAGAAACATGGTAAGATACCTTTTGCAGGGCTCTTGCCGCAGCCTGACTTGTTCCAGGTCTACAAGCCGTCGTCAACCGCGAAGGCAGCCGAACGGGCGCCGGTCGCGAAGGAGGGCTCGCTGCCGCCGCCCAACCACCCAGACTGGGTGATTCTCAAGCCCGCTCCCACGCCTGGACCCAGTCAGGCGCCGGTGCGACCTCAAGAGCGTGTGTCGGGTTTGGAAGACTCGCGCAGCGCGTCTCCCTCAGTACCTCCGGCCACTCCTCCGCCGAGCCCAAGCTCCACCGCCTCCCGTTCCCCGTCGCCAGTGCATGCAGAGCAACTCCCTCCCCGGCTGATCTGGCTTCGCGAGCTGCAAGGCGTGCTGGACTTGCCGGTCTCGGACTGGCGCCAGGGCGACGCCACCCATTTCAGCGTCGCCGGAGTCGACATGCACATCCAAGCCGACCTGCTCACGGACTGCAATCGTGCAGCCGTCGATCCTGACGGTAAGAGCCTCCCCATAGTTGTTCTGTTCAAACTCAGCGTCTGTAGATTTTCTTTCGCCGCGTTACATCCCTGGTCGCCCGCTCGAACTCAAAGCCCTGGCCGACTTCTCGACTCTCCGCAGGGACTGCGGCCTGTCGCTGGGCTACGAGGAGCACGCCGCCCTCCGCGCCGCTGACGCAGCTGCCCTCTACAAGTCTCACTCGCCGAACGACCGTGGCACGTGCGGGCTCCACAGCTTCTTCCTCCCGTTGGAGCCTTTCCGGCGGCTGGTCTTCCAATGGCGCACCACGGACGCCCTTTCGGCGGTACGTACACAACTCGAAGAGCGATGCCAGCTGACGCATGTTGAAGGTCACGCTGAACGACCGTCAAACGGATAGCATTACCATCATGCTGTCCGTTCGACCGGAATTTGAGGGCGTTGAACTCGACGGCGAGCTCCTCAACCTCGTCGTCCACATCCCCGAGGCGCTGCAGGGCAGCGACGGACAATTGCTGCCACAGTACGCCGCGACAGTCAACGATATCATCAGCATCTACCGCCACAAGGTCGCGGTGCCCTACGTTCGCAATTTTGCACATCGCCTGCTTCAGTCCGGCTTGGTCACCTATCCCCGCCCGCCCCGCCCCGCCCTCTCTGCCGCAGCTGCGGCCCGTCTCGCAGAGGAGTCCAAGACCACTCGCGTGCCCACTGCGCCGCTGCCACCCACCAATCCCAGCCTCGCGTTCCAGGTACGCTGCCTAGCGTGCGCACCGGCGACCGACGACCCGAGGACGGGCGCATCGAACCCATCCAAGAAACGCGCCATCCCCCGCCTGGCGGGGGTGTTGACAGCCCAGCGCTGGGAGCCCGCGCTTAGCGCCGGCATCGTGGCGGCGCTTCGCCATGCAATCGCGATGGCGATTCACAGTGACCATGCCGAAGACGGGGGCCCGGCGCACGAGGACCTCGAGGACGCCATGTACGCCGGGCTGCGCTCGCTCGGTGTGTGCGGCAATCACACCGTCAAGATCCTCGCCGCTACCGTGCACGACCTCGAGCACGGTCTTGAGCTCTTAATGTGAGCACCGGCTGGACTTGGTGGGAATATCAAAGTTGTCGTGCTTTCTTGTTTTCTTGCCCGCTTTCCGTCCCCTTTCTTCTGGCCGTAGGTGTAGCCGTAGGTGTAGCCGTAGGTGTAACCCATCGAAATAAGCACGATGTTGCATGCACTGGAGCGAACCGTGGGAACAAACAATGGTTTGACAGCTGGCGCTAGATTTGAAATGCCGACCCAACCCAACCGCGACGCGTTGCTCCTGTTGTCCATGACCCAGCCCTGGCGCCGAACCCACAGCTACGGGAAGGACACCAATTAGAGGTCAGAGGGACAGAAGCTGTCCCATACTCGGAAAGACTTAGGCTCTATTTACAGAGGAACTTCCCATTTATACGACGACGTCCGAGGCAGTGTCCAGGTGAGTTCGGGAAACAATGGATATTGTGGTACCTATGTAGAGTGCGTGCACCGCTCGACCCCGAGGTGCGCCTTCCCAAATAGGAATAGAAGTGGACGTCTCCCAAATCGGAACAACGCGCAGCTCCTCGCGCTCTCTTCCATTATTCTACAGGCCTCCTGTGGTTTCTCGGGGAATCGAGTCGCGTTAAGACAATAGCACCTCATACAAAAGAGATCTGCTAGCTGATTCCGTGTCTACAGGTCCAAAGCCCGTAGTGCGGGAGTGGACTAGCTATTGCGCCCGCCCGATGACGCCTGCCTTGCAACCAACTTGCATAGTCTAAATACTTTGAGACAACAAAAGCAAACCCAAAAAGAAGCACAGCTTTGTACAAGTCTGCAGGATGCGCAGTTGGGTGTCAATGCGTGTAGCAGAATGGTCTGGCAAGTGCTAAGTACCCTCATGAGGACACTTGTGCGTTCGGTTTTGTTCCCGATGATGCCTAAACAGTTTGCACGTGCCAGCCACGCAGTGGCTGTCCGCACTCGCAAGATAAACACGCTGTCGGATTGAGCTACTTAGCGCTCGAGGAGCCGCTCGAGGCTGCGCTGCCCCATGAACGTTTGACGAGATACGCTTCGAGCCACTGAAAGCGAGCCGAAGTCGAAATTTTGTGGCGCCTGTGCGCCAATCTGCCGGGCCGATTTCCTTGCTAATCAAAGACGACGCAAGTCACATTTCACCATCAAGATACTACCGCTTGCGGCTCCAATACATGCGGCTTTTTCGATACATGCTGGGCTATACACTAAACATTCCCGCACGATGGCACGCGCCGCGTGGTCGCATCCTCGTCGTAGGCGTTCCTGGGAACCTTGGCCGCTTGCTGGGCAACGTCGGAAGGGCCACCGTTCCCTGGAGCGCGGGGCGCGATAGCCGGGCCTTTGGCTTCGCCCACGATCATGGTGGTGGGCGCTGCGAGGAGCGCGGCGTCGGGCGTGGCGGAGGCGGCGGCGGCGAGGATGCCCGCAACGTCAGGAACCGAAGCCACGACGACCTCTGGTGCGGCGGCCGCGAGGGCGGCGAAAAATCCGTCGGTGTCGACGGCGGGAACAGGCGCAGCGTCCAGCGCGGCGTCAACCGCGGCGTCAAGAGCGGCCAGGATCGGAGCAACGTCAGGGGCGCCGCCAGAAATGGCGGCCGTCATCGTGCTGTCAGTGCCGACCTCAGGGGCGGCATCGGAAGCGCCGTTGAGAGAAGTGCCGGCGCGAGCGGTGACGGCGGGAGCAGCATCGGCGGGAGCGGTGGCGGCGGGAGCAGCATCGGCGGGAGCGGCGGCGGCGAGAGCAGCAGCGGCGGGAGCAGCGAGAGCGGCGGGAGCAGTGGCGGAGGGGTCGGCGGAGGGATCGACGGGAGCGTGCGCGAGATCGGCGCTGGGGTCTGGGTCCGCGAACGTGGTAATGGCGGGCAGAATGTCACTCTCTGACATTGCATCGTCGGTGGTCACACTGTGCAGGCAGGGAATCATTAGCATATAATGCACGAGTTTTGATATTTCTCGTACCCTCGCTTTGCATCCAATTGTGCCTTCAGTCGCAGGGCGTCGTTCATCGAGGCGTACCGGTTGATGATGCCCGGCTCGTAGCAGAAACGTGACTCGGGGTCTACGCTCTTGCGGTCGCGAAAGCACTGATCCACGTGCTCGTACAACGCGATGAAATCTCCAGCGTCCATCTTCGTGGGATCGTTGAAGGTGATGCCGCGCGGGAGCCTGAGCGGGGAGACGAACTCGTGCGGACGCGTCTCGACCAGCTTCCAGAAAGCGTCCTCGTTCATGCCATCGAGTCTGCAGCTGACTGAAAAACATCGTGAGACAAGTGATGCGATCACGCATCGTCTGGTAGCCGCATACCCATGAAAATTTTCTCCAAAAAAGACTTGAGCTCCTGACGGGACGCATCGAGATGGTCGAAGCAATTTTCGCAAGGGAGACCTTCAAGTTTCTCGACGATATCGCCTGTGTGCGTATTGATCAATCTATCAGCGTTTGCGCCGTTGGAGAATCTGCTCACCATTGGCGTGGTTATCCATGAAGTCGAGCCAGGCCGCTTCTACTTGCTCACTATAGCCTTCCCAGTTGAACCAGCGCTCGCACGGTGAGTACGTCGCAAGTTGGCCACTATGCGACAGGTCAGATCACGAATAGATAATCCGAGCGGTGAGACGCACCGGAAGTGCCTGAGAGTGTTATCCTGCGGGGCGATGTAAAAGCCCTTCCACACGATGACGAAGTCTCCGAGGGCACTCCCGGTCAACTTCTCGTCGATGGTGTGGTGCATCCAGCCGGAGATCTTTGCCTGGGCACTGTGCGGGCAAACGGTGAGCGCAAACACAAAACAAATAATTAAATCGTTGCGCACTCTTGCACGGCGGCGACGTCGATGTCCCCGCGAGCAACCGCCTGGTTGCGCTCGCGCTCCAGCGCGCGCCACGCCGTCTGGTCGCTGGCCGGGAGCAAAGCGAACTCGCGCTTGGTGATCTCCTTGCGCTTGGCGAGGAAGTTACGAGGCGTTTCTGACCCGCGCGCCGTCGTGGGGATGCCGAGCTCAAGGCAGGTGAGCTCGCGCAGGCGCCGCTGTTCCGACAAGGCCCAGAGCTCATGAGCGGCGAACGCGTCCTGAAGACTGGCGTCGTAGACCCTCCCGCCAGGGAAGAAGGACATAAGCAGTGCGACGCGATGGGGGACGCTGTTAGCCCTCATAAAGTTCTCCGCGCCCTGCCAGGAATCAGTAAGGAACCCAGGGCACCAGGATAGAGACCACGCTGCGTACCTGGCGCATAACTGCCGCTGTAAAGCGGACATCGCCGGCGGCGCTGAGGTTTTCGGGGAAGTTGGGGTCGGCGAACGGTTGGTTGTCGAAGTCCGACATGTAGAAATTGAGCAGCCGGAGGAAATTGGGCGACTCGCCTCCCCCAGGCTGAGCGCCTCTAGTGCGCACGTGGGAGAGCGCGCGCAGCTTGGGCATGACCCAGAGGGCGAACTTAGACGAGATCTGAGCAGGGGTAGGTTCAGCGCGCTGCATGGTCGATGGGGTGGCGGGGGAATCTTTGAACTTTGCGAGGTCCCACGGGGTGAGCTCTACTTATCCTTGAACCCCCACACTTCTGTGCAGATACCACTGCACGGCTGCTGCCGCATGCCCACGATTATTTTTCCCTGCAGTACTTAGCCGATGCACGTGTTCGGGACCAATTCCACGCTGGATCGTCGATTTAACGGCATTCACAAGGTTCCCTCACACGTTTGGAGGCGACTTGCTGGCTTCTCCAGTCCAGCGCCACCCTCCCGTCAAAGCGATAACGTAGAACGACGTCACCACGCCGATCTCTATTAAGCGCTGAACTCGGGAATCAAAATACTGGGATCTGTTGGTTCTCCAGGCACTATTGCCATTCGGGCAGTCTGTTTGGCATACACACGACCCACTGCTAGGCCCCGGACCCGAACCTCGCTGCCATACCCTACCTGTTTTCCAGGACTACAGTACTCATGATCGGCGACCCCGAGCAGCTGACAACCATTGAGGCTGCGGACCATTTACGTCGACTATTGGCCGGATGGCCCTTTCATACGTCGAAGATGTGCGCCCGCAATCGCAACTGCATCCAGGATGTGCCCGCCGCGCGCTCTGCACCATGCCTCGCACCGTGCCTCTCGGCCTGGTCTTCTGTGGTCTGCGCAAAGGGGCCGCCCTGCACCGCGACCACCACGGGCCGTCCCTCAGACCGCCGGTTCGCACCCTGCAACGTGTCAATGGGGTACGCGGCGGCGGCTGCCACCCGCGGATAATCAATCAACCCCTGCCTTCGTTCAGCCCACGTCCGATGCTCGCTGCCGTTGTCCTGACAGCGCCTCTTGGTAGCCTGGCACACCATTTTGCATTCCTCCCGCGCCGTCCATCACTGCAGTTAGGTTCTGGTGCCAAGCGACCCGGCGGCTGCTCGATTAAGGAGGGCATACGCGACTTGCATGCATCCGAACTTATCTTGTTGTACACGATCAGACGGCCCTCTCAACCTGCCATGCTCGCCGTACTGAACCGCCCTCGATGCTCGTATCGCCTTTGTGGGCGTCCCACTCGTGGACTTTGCAGTCGCAGCATGTGCAAAATGCACTGCCTGCTGATGCTCAGGGATTGCGGGTTCAAGGCGCACGACGAGGCCCGTCTGCCAGAGCTTATCCCCGTCTGTTCTCCGTCGCACGCCACCATAATGCTCTACTTTGCGGACGAGGTACGCGCTCCATTCTCAACATCCCTTCATTTGTGCTGATTGTGCAGCGATACATTGCGTCGTTCGTGGTCCCCGTCGCAAACGACCTCTGCGATCTGTCCGCGCTCCCCGCTGAGGCCGAGGCCCACCTCGGCTGGGCGAACATCCTGCCCGGTTCTCTCGAGTATATCAACGCGTCCGGCACCTTCGTAACATATGCCGGAGGTCCTGTGCCTGTGTCCAGGCCGCGCGGTGACTCGCTGCTGGGCAGCGTCAATCTGCGCGCCGAAACGGTCCACAACCTGAGCCAGTTCCCCCGTCCGCTCTTCGTCGACACGGTCTCGACACTCCGCCAGCTGTCTGCGCTCACCGACTACCCCAAAAACCTGTCCCCCGGCAGCGCCTACGAGAGCCTCTTCATGCACGAAGCCACGGCCATCGACCTCGAGGCGATCAAAGTCTGCTCCGACATACTCCACGCCTCGCCAGCAGTCGTTCGCGAGAAGTTCGAGTCGCAGACCAACCGGGCCGGCACGTGGGTCGATTTTGTCAAAGCCTGCGAGGCCGCCGCTCCGGTCGATCCGCAGGCGCACGCCCCCTTCCTCTCGCCACTTGCCTATCGCCAGTGCCGTCCACGCGGCATGGCCACCTGCTCTGAGAACAATTTCGTCCGGGATGTCTAGCCGTTAGTGTTATCAACGGCAGCCGCGTGCGCGTGCCGCCAGGTCAGCTTTGCTTGTAGGCGAACGTAAAGTCGCGGCGGGCTTTCTTGTAAACGCACATGTGTGCGACGGGTACTGGTGGTTGAACGTGAACATGCGCAAAAATAATACCAATTTCCCCCTTGCCAACGTTAACAATTCACTTAAGTGCCACGAGCCTTTGGTCAAATACGTGCACGCAAGAAAGGGTAACACCTTGCAAAGCAAAGTATTTGAAACAGCTGGCCGTGTTAGATAGTAGAGCATGAAATGGAAAACAAGTCAGCCGGGCCACATGATGGCGGTAACCAATTAGAGACATGAATGAACTCGGGGGCAAAAGAGAGCCCAGACGGGACTCGAACCCGCGAATAAGTCTCACCAAACATCAAGTGTAACCACTGCGCCACAAAGCTATACAACATGGATGTGACTTTCTCGTATGCGATCATAGAATGCGCCGCGAGGATAGTATTGTGTACGAAGAATAAAAAGAATCCGTATTAAGCGCACTCCCCTTCCCCACGGCTCCGTAGCTCATCCAGGGTGGGCACAGCATCCCAGGCATCCCGTAGTAGATCTGATGCAGCGGCGGTGTACTCCGCGAACTCCTCATCCGACAGCTCACCAACAAGCTTGCAGCCGGCGGCCACCCATCGGAACAGTCCCCCGGCCGTGAAAAACGTCCATGACATCCTCGTTTCTCCCGCGCGAAGAGGGGCGTTGCCATGCGTGAGGACTGCAGACATCATAAGCAATAAATCGCCCGCCCGCAGCTCCAGGACAATCTTCGGCTCGACCATGATGAAGTGGCCTGAGGTGCGGTGGTCGAAGTCGCCCAATACGAGCACGGGGCATATGCCCAGTAAGAAGTTGCGGGCGTCCCGATGAAACCAGCAGGCAACGTACGGACCGAGGTTGAACGTATGGGCGGCGAAGGGGAGATTGACGCCCGCCCTGCGCAAGACATCGGGGACCTTGATCTTGGCCTGCACCTTGCGGTACATGGCTGCGAGCTCTGGATAAAATAATGCTACTACCGCTATTGGGGGATAAATGCCCAGTTGATGTGTTTGGCACTGAGCACTCACATTCGACGTGCTTCAATACCCTGCACACCTTATCATTGGTGAGGAAGTCGATGATGAGCTGCTCGTTGTGGGAGGTGCAGTCCGGCGAAATGCGCGTAGGCTCCTATCCCCTGGATTAGCATCCTGGTACGCTGCGAGAGCAGCACATACCTGTTGCCCGCCCCCGAAGGAGGTACCGTACGTGAAGCGTGAAAATTTACCCCGGGTGTTGCGGCCAGAGTTCGGCGATCGGTCGGCGAGCCGCAGCGCCTCGCGCAAGTCCGTCGCTAGCTGCGTAACCGCCGCAATGGCCTCTTGATACCAAGCACCGGCCGGGGGCTGGGCCTTGACTGCAAACATCTTTCCGGCCCCGTCGAAGCATGCTTGCGCCCGCCTACAGCAAAACGTGAGTAGGCAGCGGCCCAACTCTAAAGAAATGCTAACGTTGCATCGTTCGCCACGTAGGTATAACCATCACGCCGTACCAACTTTCGAACGAGCCTGTTGCACTTGGAATCCAGGTGGACGCGTGGGCCGCTTTCACCGCGATCCTCGGCCTTGTGCCCTTTGAACGTACTCGGCCCGACGAAGAAGCTGCGCCCGCTGAGAAAGCCCGTTATCTTGACGGTGGACCGCACTGCCGCGAGCTGCTCGATGATGCGGTGTGCGGTACGGCCGTGCAGCTGATGCCATTGACGGTCGGCCGGTGACATGGCGCGCGCCTTGACTTGGGCTTTCTGCGCCGCAGCGGCAATGGCGTTAGACCTGTCCCTGCGTGCACCGTCCTTGGCGAGAGTGCGCGCGCGCACGTCTGGCGGCTGCAGCTTGCGCGGCAACTTGGCCCGACCCTTTCCACGGCGCCTTGAACCTATCGGACGGTTAGACGCAATAGGCGGGTGCAATGCGCGCCGCACGCGTTGTTGAATCCCGGTCACCCGCAAGGGGGAGGACTGTGGGGGTTGCACCATGAGCTTCTGCATGCTATTAGCGTCGTCGACGGCGCCAAACAGCACAATGCGTACGGCGGGTCGATTGGATAGAACCTCGGCCAGATGGCAGGGTACTGTCGGAATCTGCCCCGCCCTCAGCACTTCCAGCAACGCAATGTAAAAGGCGCCGACGTGCCTGCAGGAGCAGATAACTGCATGCCTGTAGGCGGCATGGTTGGGCGCGAGGCAGGCACTATGTATATATAAGCGGCGCTGATGGCAAATTCCCGCCGGCTTACGACTGTCCAACCAGCGTCCAACCGTCCCTTTCACACGCGCGTCCTTGGACGAGGCGGGGCGGCCCCGCGGGGGTTCGATGCGGCGGCTGGTTGATGCTGCGACGGCACCTGCTTGTGAACTTGAATAAATGCACGGTACTCGCAGCTTTCAGCGCGTACCTTCCGCAGGCCGGTGCTGGCCAGTCGAGTCGTTGCCCGTTGACGTGGAGGCAGCAATATCTATTCAGCGACAGTTGAGCGCGCAAGAGCCGCCGTAAGATTATCACGTACCGGCGCCCTCGTCCGAGCTGGGCGTTCGCCTGCGCTTCAAGCGCGCGCTGCGGCGCTCTCGCGGTGGATCATCTGTTCAGGCGTAAGACGAGCCACAGCAACCGTAGTAGCCGCCACGTACGGGCGGGCTGCTCGACAGTGGTCGCTGCTCGACAAGACGCAGTCAGCAGCCGTAGGTTCGAAAAGAGCCCTGCCCTTACTGGGGTGCACGGGCTGCGCTACGTCGACGTTGAGCTTCCACCGCGGCTTTTCTGCAAGGGTGCGGCGGCCGGTCGCGGCGACAACGATGGCCGGGACAATGCGGCGCGTTCCTATGCACGAGGTAAGAGCTCAGACCGAACGGATGAGAGGAGCGTACGGCGCAGTGCAGGGCCACCAGTGCGGCTTGCACGTTCGCCTGTGGGGGAACATAAAGTTCAGACGGTCGCAGCGAAGCAAGGAACGGCACGGTGCTCACGTTGGCCATCGCTGCTGCTGTCCTCGCCCTCGCTATCGGACGGGCAGTAGTCGCCATCAGCGGCGTCATCGGCCTGGCTGATCTGGGACGAGTCATCGCAATCGGACTCGACATAATCGCTGTCGCTGGCGGTGTCGACCACAGACTCGCTGCCCGAGTCGCTCCTGAGGTCATAGGCAGCCGTTTCTCGCGCCGCGCGCGAGACTGGTTGCCGCCGAGCCGTGAAGCTAGACGTCGCCTGGATTCGCTCCGCCTGCTCGTGCAAAGATAGCGCCGCCGCAACTGCAACCCCAAGCTGGACGAAGCCGGTCAAGTCGGCCCATTTGTCGCCACTCGAGGCAGACGGAGCTTCCGCAGGCATTGTACCGTTGTCGAAGGGGGTGCAGGCAGGAGATAAGTGGGAGCCCGGCATCAGCTGAGCTCAGGGCGGCCGGCAACGCCAGCGGGTGATGCAGCCAACGTGATGCTCCGGCCACCGGCTGCGGCGCCAGCACAGCAGCGTGATGGGCCCCTGTCCTGCGAGTATATAAGCCTCCCATCTGCGAACGTGGTAGGGCCGGATGCACCGCGAGCGTACGAGCAGCCACTTCGGCGCACGAAGCGTTCCGGGCATCCTGCCTATTATGCAATGGGGAGCACTCGGCCAGGGGGCGCTGGACGTAGAAACCACGCGCAGCGCTCCGTGGGGGCGGCAGCCTGCGCGCAGCGGCGGCGGGCGGTCGGCGCGAAGGCCAAATTGCGCTAATAAGTAGCAACCCCGACCCCGCTCGGCGGGCGCGCCACGGCGCCGACTAACAGCAAGCGCTGGCCTGTGCAGCCCTGCAGAGCCCTCGTCAAGGGCCTCACGACTTGTGCCTAAGCAGCGGCACGGTGCCTGCGGGCAGGTCCTGAGCACATCCTGTGGAGGTCGGCTGGGAACGGGAAAGACGCCGGCGTCCGGCGGCCGGCTCCCAGCCCGCGCCACCGACATTATATTCGGTCCTCTGTAAGTCTCAGGCCAAAATTATCTTTGCGCAGCGGTAGAGGGATCGAAAGGCAAGTGAAACTGATACATATTGATGGAATTTCCGACGCGACTGCGTTGAGACAGCAGGCGCGGCCCACTACGGTACCATGGGCACAACGAAGCGACTGGCGGCTTCGTGGACGGCCTATTTGAGCCGCTGAAGTCACATGCACTTCCAATATACACCAATGATACTTAGGCTACGTCTTCCGGCCCCCAATCTGAATGGCGGCAGCGGATATGAGATACCGTGGGGTTTTCATGTGGAACAAGCGCCCGGAACGTCCTAGACATAACTACAAGATCAGAAGCCAAACTAATACCCCAACGGCCACCATAACAGGCTAATCAAGCCGCATAGCACGCATCTTGAGTGCCCCATCTCCAGGCATCGAGGTATGCTTGCCGCTCGTTCCCCGCGGTTGCGGCACGGAGACTTGCGAGCGCCACCTCTAACCTGCCCCATGCTCCCTACCCTCTTTCCAGAGCATACAGGTGACATCCCGTACGAATCTCACGGACCCATCAAATGGGTCCCCCGCGCAAATATACAACGCCGGAGGCCCGTCGTGGAGCAGCACGCGGCCGGCTCCCAGTCCGCGCCACCGACGGTATATTCGGGCCTCTGTAAGTCTCAGGCCAAAATTATCTTTGCACAGCGGTGGAGGGATCGAAAGGCAAGTGAAACTGATACATATTGATGGAATTTCCGACGCGACTGCATTGAGACGGCAGGCGCGGCCCACTACGGTATCATGGGCACAACGAAGCGACTGGCGGCTTCGTGGACGGCCTATTTGGGCCGCTGAAGTCGCATGCACCTCCAATATACACCAATGATACTTAGGCTACGTCTTCCGGCCCCCAATCTGAATGGCGGCAGCGGATATGAGATACCGTGGGGTTTTCATGTGGAACAAGCGCCCGTAACATCCTAGACATAACTACAAGATCAGAAGCCGAACTAATCATCCAAGGGACACCATAACATGCTAATCAATCTGCACAGCAAGTATCTCGAGTATCCCATCTCCAGGCATTGAGGTATGCTCGCGGCTTGTTTCCCGTGGTTGTGGCACGGAGATTTGCGAGCGCCGCCTCTGACTTGCTCCAAGATCCCTACCCTCTTTCCAGAGCATACGCGTGCACCTCGCACAAATTTCACGGACCCGTCAAATGGGTCGCCCGCGCAAATATGCAACACCGGAGGCCCGTCGTGAAGCAGCACGCGAGCAGTGGCGAGCCTATTATGACCGGTGAGGCTTGCAGGCGTACTTCAACTTCACTGTTTGATACATTGCCCAGGAACTCGTCATTTCTACGCGATTCTGCACAGAAAAGGATGCGTGCACGACGCCAGAAGGTCGAACCCCAGCCCATTGACGAGCCTGCGTCTAAACTGCTGCCCGCGACTTGGAAGGTGCGTTCGCTTCGCGACCCGCCCATCTGCTGTGCCCATGCACACCTCAGTTTACCGGAGGGACTCTTGCATGCTGCTCGAAGACGCGACTCGCTGCGCTTCACGAAGCATTGGCGGCCGATATGCAACGCTGGCGAACTCATGCGACCGACGCCGCAGAATGGCAGAACTTGACTGCCTGTTGCGATCTGCAGCGGCTTGCCCCATCCGCTGCCATCGCTTTTCGCTTTATCGCCGCTTCGCCCGCTCTGCCTGGCCGATATACCCGCCCCGCAGGCTTACAGCCCTTCCCTCAATCCTCCGATGTCTGGGCCGCTCTCCGGTCCCTTGGGACCGACACGCACTCGCCGATGTTCGATACGGTGCTGCGCGCATCGCCCATGCGCTGCACCCTTTGCCCGCGGCTCCACGACCGACCTGGAGCTGCATCGCCCGCCTCTCCGGCACCCGCCTCGAGTCTCGACGCCGACGATCGGTGGCCCTATCGATGTCCGATGTCAGGGATCGGTTGCGCACATCCTCGGCGACCTCGTTCCTTCGCTGCAGTCGCCAGGCCTTGTCACTGTGGCGCGTCCCCGCGACCCCGATTGCATTCCGGCCCTTTGCGCCTAGCATCCGCGGCAGCTCCTTCGACCCGACGGCACCATCGGCGCGCTTCGATGTCCGGTATCGCGAACAGGCTGCGCACATCTTCAGCTACCTCGATCTCTCGTCGCTGCTGCGCGCCCTAGTCCCCAGCTTGCGCTCCTACAACCTCCCGTCGCGTTCCGGCCACCTTCGTCCGGCATATGCGGTGACACCGTCGACTCGACGAGCTTCGAAGAGCTTCGACATCGCCGATGTCCCTCGGGCGGCTCCTTGCTGCTGCCGATGTCCTGCGCGATCCTGCGCAGAGACTTCGCGATCTCCCCACCGCTGCGCGCACGCTCCTGGAGGTCTCCCAACCCCTCTAGAGTGTATCCGCTGGTGGGCGAGGGTCAATCGGGCTGTCCTCGATGCTGCGGTCGAGTCCGTTCGGCCGATAGGTTCGTCTACCGAGTTCGCCATTGCTCCTGCGCGGCGCGCAACCCCGCGCGCGGGTCGAGCGACCTCTCCGCAGCTTCGCCGGGGCTGCTGCAGCTCTCCGGACCCTCGCCGATCCTATCCGTCGATGTAGGGTGGATG